>CM052545.1:48338487-48382105 GCA_028533065.1 Trachops cirrhosus
AGACTGTCAGCTGATTTCTCAAAAGAGACCTTGCAGGCAAGAAGGGGCTGGAAAGAAGTATTCCAAGTCATGAAAGGCAAGGACCTACATCCCAGATTGCTCTATCCAGCAAAGCTGTCATTTAGAATGGAAGGGCAGATAAAGTGCTTCTCAGATAAGATCAAGTTAAAGGAGTTCATCATCACCTAGCCTTTATTTTATGAAATGTTAAAGGGACTTATCTAAGAAAAAGAAAATAAAAAACATGTATAGTAAAATGACAGCAAACTCACAATTATGAACAACCACGCCTAAAACAAAAACAAAAAGAAACTAAGCAAACAACTAGAACAGGAACAGAACCACAGAAATAGAAATCACATGGAAGGTTAAGAACAGGGGAGTGGTAGGAGAGGAGAGTGGGGAAAGGTACGAAGAATAAGTAGCATGGATGCTAGATAGAAAATAGGAGGAGGGCAAGAATAGTAGGGGAAATGTAGAAGCTAAAGAACTTATGACACATGGACAAGAACTAAAGGGGGGGAATGTGGGTGGGAGACGGTGTTCAGGGTGGAGGGGAATGAAGGGGGGTAATGGGACAACTGTAATAGCATAATCAATAAAATATATTAATAAAAAAATAAATGGTATTGGGAAAATTGAACATGTACACAAAAAAATGAAATAGACCACCAACTTACACTATACACAAGAATAAACTCAAAATGGATAAAAGACTTAAATGTAAGTTGCAAGGCCATAAAAATCCCAGAAGGAAATATAGGCAGTAAAATCTCAGGCATCCCACATAGCAATATTTTTGCCGATATATCTCTTTGGGTAAGGGAAACAAAGGAAAAAATAAACAAATGGGACTATATCAAACTAAAAAGCTTGTATACAGCAAAAGAAACCATCAACAAAATGAAAAGGGAACCCACAGTGGGGGAGAACATATTTGCCAATGATATATCTGATAAGGGGTTAATTTCTAAAATATATAAAGTACTTATACAACTCTATACCAGGAAGACAAACAATGCAATAAAAAAATGGCCACAGAACCTGAATACATACTTCTCCGAAGATGACAGAGATAGCCAATAGACATGCAGAAAAAATGCTAAAAGCCACTAATCATCAGAGACATGCAAATTAAAACAACAGGTATCATCTTACACCTGCCAGAATGGCTACTCTCAGTAAATCAACAAACAACAAATGCTGGCGAGGATGTGGAGAAAAGGGAGCCCTAGTGCCCTGCTGGTGGGAATGCAGGCTGGTCGCAGAAAATAGTATGGAGTTTCCTTGAAATATTAAAAATGAAACTGCCTTTTGACCTAGCAATCCCACTTATGGGAATATTCCCTAAGAACCCCAAAACACCAATGAGAAAGAATATATGCACCCCTATGTTCATACCGCTGTTATTTAAAATAGCCAAAATCTGGAAGCAACCCCAGTGCCCATGAGTAGACAAGTGGATAAAAAGCTGTGGCACATTCCACAATGGAGTACTATGTGGCTGTAAAAAAGAAGGAACATTTACCTTTTACAACAATGGACCTGGAGATTCTTATGCTAAGCAAAATAAGCCAATCAAAGAAAGACAAACACCATATGATTTCACTTACATGTATAATGTAATGAACAAAATAAAATGATAAACAGAGCCAGATACATGGATACATGGAACAGACTGATAGATCTTAGAGGAAAGGGGGTGAGTGGGCTTTAAGAAGGTAAAGAGATTAGCCAAAGAACATTTATGCATAGCCGATGGATACACAATAATGGGGTGAAGGCCAGGGGAGAGGGTGCTGGGTGAAGGTAGGCAAAGGGAGAGGAAATGGGGGACAACTGTAATACCACCAACAATAAAAAAGGGGATAAACTCTGTTTCGTGAACTCGCCACTGTAAAACTACTTTTGCCCACCCCTGTATACGTATCATCAGCAACAACAGCGCAAAAGTCAGGAGGGGGCTAAATAGACACTGTTTCAAGGTTCTTGCGCTATCTGGAATTGGTAAAACTACTATTTTCTATCATACTTTAGAAAGTCTAATAGGTGCATGTTGTGATCTTTCTGTAATCATCATAAAAATTTAAAAAAGAATGAATAAGTTAATACAGGGGAGGGGAGTGAAATCATAAAAAAATACTGATTAATCCCAAATTAAAGCAATGAAGTAGAGAAAAAAATAACACAGAACAGTTGTCACAATTAAAAAAAATAGTAGGATGGTGAATTTAAACCTAAATATATCAAGAATTAAATTAGATGAAGTAAATACTCCAATGAAAAGACAAAGATGGTCAGAATGGATTTAATAAAATAACATTACTTTCTATTTCTTATGGAAGGCACAGAGGTTTACAGTAAAAGGATGGAAAATGATACACTATGCACACATTAAGCAGAGAAAGCTTTTACAAAGTCAGATAAAGTCAACCTTAAGACAGGAAACATTACTGTAGACCAAAGGGACAGTTTGTGATAATGCAAGACTCAGTCCACCAAGAAGATGCAATTCTTCTTAATTTGTATGCATAGACTCGATATGTATTCAATAAACATTGGCAGATTTAACAGGAAAAAATTGAGAAATCTGTAATCACAGTGGGAGATTCTACAGACTTCTGTCGGTAACTGATAGAAGCAGGCAAAAATATCCGAGCACTGAGGATGTGAATGACGTGATCAACAAACATGATCTAACTGACAAGGCTCTGTTGACTATATTCAACAGCTACGGAAGACAGACTTCCAGTCCACATGCAAGACTGACCCAAGTGGTCTCTAAGTTGGGTCATAAAGCAAGTCTCACCACATTCAATGAAACCACACAGAATATGTTGCCTGACTGTAGTAGAATTAAGCTATGAACCAATAAAAAAAGAATTATCTAAAAAACCCACCAATAATAGGAAATGAGATAAAAGGGAAAGTATTACTGCATTCGTTCACTTAATAAACACCATTATTATCCTCCGGAGGATAATGGGGCACAGAGAGGTTGGGCAAGTTGCCTAAGGTTGCACTGATGGTAAGTGGCAAACCAGGAACTGAGAGAGGCCAGTGGGCTGACCTGGGCTGTGTCCTTGACCACTGTGCTCCACTGCCCTGGCAGCTTCACCCACTCCAGCCCATGCCTTCTACTGGCACCAATACCCCATCTGGACTTGGGAGTGTGCTGAGGGCAGGGAACCAAGGGGCCACGATGGCGCAGGGGATGCAAACCCCTGTGGGTCCTGGGAAAGCAATCCAGGCCGCTGTGGGTGGGGCCATGTTGCCTGGGTAACCAAGCAGGTGCTCTCCTGCCCCTGGGCAAGATGGTGGCAGTAGGAAGTTTTTACCCTGTGCATGCACAAGGCTAGCAAGATAATTAGGTAAGAGGGGAAAAGCCTTCTTACTCTCTTCCAGTCCCAGATTGGGAAGGGACCAGGGAAAGGCAGGCACATACAGAATAGAAGTTAAAATGTGGCACGGGGTGGGGTGGGGGTGGGGGGGCTGCTGGGCCAAAGAGTACTGTCAGTCTAGCCAGGGGAACGAAGGGATTGGTTGGGAGGTGGATCCACCCAAAGTATGTGAAAGTCTTGCATTCCCATGTATAATGCACACCTGTTTTTTTTTTTTGCCCAAGCTTTCAGGAAAAAATTCTTTCATTTTACAACATGTAGATACAGAATTAGTACTACATATTAGTACTACATATTAGTACTACATATTAGTACTACATATTTTGCACATCCTTACTTTTTCCCCACAAAAATTTGGGCCAAAAAGAGCACATTATACATGGCAAAATATGGTAATTGGTCATTCTGAGAAAGCATCTGGTCTGTCCCACACCCAAAACTAATATAAACCCAGGGGAACAAAGAGACACTCTCTTGCTCATTGCTGGCTTCTTGGGATCTGCACTCAGATGGTGCACTGGCAGGTCCTCTCCGTGGGCAACGCAATCTCAGCAGTCATGTGGCCCCATAGCCTCCAGGAGGAAATCTTTCTTGAGTGTGCTGACCTGGTGGAACATTCAAGTTGCCTTTGCACACTCTCTAGCCCGGGAGCACGGAACTTTAGCGCCTTAGAAGCCACATGGCCAACGGCAGTGCTGGCACCACATGCAGCCTCCAGGAGGGAGCCTGAAGCCAGACAGCGGCAAGAAACAAGCTAAGCTACCTGGATGGCCAGTTGGTGAGCCACCTTAGGCTCTAAAGGGTGGTACTTTAAAATGGAGCAGGAATTCTGGGTACTGCCTTTTGTTTTGGTCTTGTTGAGGATGCCTTGGTTTTGTGGAGGAGATGCGTTTTGAGGTGGGAAGTTCCCCATCCTCCCAGATTGTTCAGCATCTGAATAAAACCCTTTTTCCTTTTTCACCAGCCTCTGCCCCTAGAGTTTGCCCTTTGGTAGCAGTGGGCAGCCGAGCCCCGCTTCAGTCTGGTGACACTACCTCCCATGGTCTCCGTCATATGGGAGCTGAGAGGCCTCCAGGTCATCTAATCTTATTTTAGAAATTTATAAAAAGTGTTTCTTCATTTAAAAAAATCTTAATCTCTGCATTTGCATATCTCTAAACTGCTCCACCCATCTTTTGGGGGGTCTCCAATCAGTGGGAGTGGCCAGTGTTCAACTCCTAAATCTTTCTAGGAAGGTGCTCCTGATACTTTGTGTCTGTAGTAGGGCCTTCTCCTACCCCTTACTCTGGGGAATTATAAATGATTACACCCAGCTTCTTCTCTCTTTTTCTAAAAGGAACTTTTATGGAGTTTTATTGTTGTTGTTTCTTATTGCCAAAGTTATACAAGCTGGTGATAAAAATGTGGAGAATGCCATAAGTAAAAGAAAGTAATTTGCAACACCCCTCTCAGAGGTAGCTGTTAGCCACACTGTAGTATATGCCCCTTCTGGCCTTTTCTCTATACACACATATTTGCTTTTTCAAATTAGACTCATCCTTTACATAGTGCTTTGTAAACACTCTTCACACCTCACAGAGTATTGCAAACATTATGCCTCAGTGTCTGTTCTTTTACAAGATTTTCATCATCTTATCACTAATTTTTTTTTACTGCTATAAAGATGGTTGAAATGAATATCTTTGTATCTAAACTGTCCATAATCTTGGATAAATCCCTGATAGTAAAATTGCTGGGTCAAAGGGCTGGTAAAAAAGGAACACTTTAGCAAAACTGTTAACTGCCCCTCAGAGAGCCTGTGCTCATGTCAACAGCAGGACACGGGCTCCCCACATCCTCGAGCCTCCTAGCTGTGGCCGTGTTTTCAAATCTTTCCCCACTGATAAGCAGAAAAAGGTGTTTTGTTTTAAACAGCTTTTTTTTTTTTTTTTGGTTACTCGTTGAGCTTTTATTTCCTCATGCTCACTGGTCGATTGTATTGCTATTTTGGAAAATTATCTCTTCATGTTTGTTATCCCCTTTTCTATTAAATGTTCGGCTTTCCCTTACTGCTTTATCAAATTCATGCAGTCCTCTGAAAGAAAACACCATCAGGTAGAAAGAAGCCAACGTCCAAAGCAAAGTTCCGGTAGGTGGAGGGCAAAATGTCAGGCCGCGCCCTTCGACGAGGTGCCTTCATTCTACCACCGGCGGCAGACCCCAGGCCTTGCCTGCTCCCCTCAAGCACCAGTTTCAGTTCTGAGCTT
The DNA here is from genome assembly GCA_028533065.1 of Trachops cirrhosus. Taxonomy (NCBI): domain Eukaryota; kingdom Metazoa; phylum Chordata; class Mammalia; order Chiroptera; family Phyllostomidae; genus Trachops; species Trachops cirrhosus. The sequence continues at coordinate 48,344,135 of CM052545.1, forward strand.
GAGCTTGAGTTCAGACCCTCCTCAGCCCAAGCCCCCAGCTGCTGGAGGTATCTGGAGGAACTCTGTCCAGGTGGTCTCATCTGTCCAGGGTGGCCGCTCATCTCTTTCACCAGCGCGTTGGGAGCATGGGCCGCCTGCAACTCGGAGGATCGCATTTAGAACCGAGCCCCAGCGCCACGTGCAGAGGAGATGGGTGATACAAGGCCACGTGCAACTGTGGAGCCCTGGGGCCCGGACGCACTCTCCAGTCCAAAATAGGAGCGCCGGACCCTGTGGCTGGGGCAGCGGTAGCACACGTGAGCCTGGCAGCGCGCATGATTTACGTGACCAAGCCTCCCCACCCCCGCAGGAAAAGCCTGCCGACTGTGCTCCTGGCCTTTCCCCAGAGCCCCAGCTGTGCTGGAGCCGCGCCCAGGGCAGGCGCCTGCGAAACAGGCTAGGTCAAGCCATTTCCTGGTGGCTGAAGATGCTCTCTCTCTGCTGAAGTTGCGGGGAAGAGGGAGGGGGTTGCTGTGGGCCCCTGGCCTAGTACGTGTCGGGAGCTTATTAAAAACGGGGTGGACAAACTGATGGCTGCCGGAAGGGAGGGTGGAGGGGCCTGGGGGGTAAGGTGACGGGATTAAGAAGTACACATTGGTTGTTACAGAACAGTCATAGGGATGTAAAGTACAACACAGGGACTACAGTCAATTATATTGTAATAACTGTGTGTGGGGCCGGTGGGTACTGGAAATGTCTGGGGGAACACTCTGTAAAGTGTGATCGTCTAACCCCCGTACCGCTGAAACTAATACAAAATAGTATTGAATGTAAACTGTAATTGAAAAGTAAAATGAAAAAGAAGCAGAATGCAAAAAGAAAGCTGTCATACAAGTTTTCAATTTTAAAGTTAAAAAAAGAAAGAAAAGCAAACAGAAGTGCACTATGTCTCTAATAAGCCAATATGGTAGATGCTCCTTTCTAAACATCTGGTGATACTTGGGTTGATGGGCAACACATGACCTCTCCTCTTCACACCTGCTGTTAGTCCTCTCTCAGAGTGCTGTATTTCTCTACGGACATCCAAGAGCCTGGAGGAACCCACAGTTGGGAGAGTTTTAGACAACAGGAAGATCTATGCTCAACATTTACCTGTGAAAACCTCCAAGGTCATGGGCAACCGAAGAAGATTCTACTCCACTGAGATTGCACTGCCACCCATCATGGACATTCCAGGACCATCCTCTACCCTGGCACAGCCAACACTTCTGCAACTCCTGCAGTCATACCAAACCAAGCTCTGGTGTCACCAGCCCTCTCCAGGCATGTAGGGGAACTATCCACAGGAGGAAGGCCCACCTGGGAGAGTATGCTGTGAAAACCGCACCCATGGCAGCAGATGGTCTTAAGTATTCACACAGTTCGCCCGGGAGTGGGCTATCACATCCAGGGGGTACAGTATCTGACTGACATGAGTAAGAGCCAGCACGTGCCAGAGGAGGGTGGCTGTGGCTTATTGGAAGGTGGTCAATTATCTCTCCCAGGATTTTCTCACGGGGCTCTGGCTAAGCAGTTGAAGACATTCTTACATTCTGTTCCATCCACTGGAACTCCCAAGGATGAGCTTAGGTAGTTCCTCCTGGATCCATTGTTTGCAACAGCATACCTAAAAACTTGAAATAAATATTTAGTCCAAATATTACACAATATTGGAGAAAAGCTTAGTTACTTAACTAAAAAGATGTCTTCACTTGTGCTATATAACCTAGGCAGGTGCTAAGAGTTCAATGGGAGGGTGGGCTCCAGGGAATTTGCAGTGTCTGCAAATAAAACTTTTAAGCAGGACTTAAGTCAACATGTTCTCCCTGGCCTTGCGAGGAGTTGGAGCTGAGGGGGAGAAAGAGGTTCTAAACCTGGATTTTGCTCAAGTTTCTCAGTTGACTATGAACAGTGCTACTCCAATTGTCTGATAAGCACCATTGGTTGGAGGACATCTTTAGTTTTGAAGCATATATTACTCAAGGAATTTTCTAGTACATTCTAGAAATAATTTCTATGATTCCAGGGATGGTATTGTACTGATCATGGATGAATATTTGAAAATCCTTGCTTTAATCTTGACCCGACAAGCTTCTAAAAGGAAAAGGAGAACATGTACAATGGATATTTCTGGGGTCCTTTTCTTAAGTTACTACTTTGACAGCGGAATCATTCAACCGAGAAACGGGTGTGAAAGACCTGCTCCCCAAAATATCTCTGAGTCTCAAAATATCTCTGGCGCTACTCAAATGTTTTTCTTCCCACCAAAAGCAATACTATTTGAATCACTTCATCATCTACCTGAAGAAGGCATTCTGTGTTGTAGAACTTGTCTGCTTAACAAAACTTTCTGAAAATCAAACTTTCTGTTGACTTCCCCAGAATATTCTTAAACACTATCACTAACTGAGGCCTCTTACCACTGACACCTTACTCTGTGGCCCAGTCAAAAAAAAAAAAAGCCCAATGTGACTTGACAGATGTGGCTCTGTTGGTTGGAGCATCATCCAACAGACCAAAAGGTCGAGGATTCCATTCTGGGTCAGGGCACATATCCAGGTTGTGGGTTCAATCCCTGGTTGGGGGGTGTATAAGAAGGCAATCATTCAATGTTTCTCTCTCACATCAGTGTTTCTCTTTCATTCTGTTTCTCTCTCCTTTCTTCTCTGTCTCTAAAAGCAATGAAAAAATGTCCTTCGGTGAGGATTTAAAAAAATAAAAGCCCAACATGACTGAGTCCTAGTTAATAATAAGGGCATACTCAGATAAGAGGGAAAATAGTGTATATAAAAATTGTACACTATTCATGCACAGTGCATTTGTGCATTTAGCAAAAAGCACTGTTCCCCTTCCCATGACCACCAATCTTACTCTCTGGGGCACAGGACTGTCCTGAAGCAGGCATGATTCCAGCTCCAGATTTGAGTGACAGCTCTGCTGCTTCTGAGGCCCCTGCTGGGCAGGAAATGATCCATTCCTCCCATCACTTGCTGCGTACCCTGTGTTCTGGAGCACCCACTAACTAACTGGTTTGCTATCCCAATGGGACACAACACGCAAGCAACCGTGCTAATCCCCAGTCAGGAGCAGTGGCCTGCGATGCAAGGGACACATGGTTAGTGTACTCAACAGTGGAGTGAAGGGTTCAGCTTTCTCTGCCAGATGTAGGCATCCCGATCTGGGGCCAGGGGGTGGGGTGGGAGCTGTCTTCTCCATCAGACTCTCCCAGCCTTAGGCCACCAAGGACTCCTGCTCCACCAGCAGAAGCGATGAATGGCTCTCATTCAGAGCCCAGGGTGCACCACAGAGGGGCTTCCCCAGCTGACCCCACATGGTCCAGGTGCTTTCTCACCCCACATGGCACACACACTGCTTTGTGGAGGAAGGCTGTCTTGAGAAAATGGGGAATCAGGTGGCAGACGAGAGGGCCCTTCTGAACCTCTTCAGAAAAGATCACCAACTTTGATATCCTGCTTGGCCAGGGCTGGTTCATTTGTTCCCTGGCCCCAGATCCCACCTCAATCCCATCTCTTTCTGGCCACAGAGCACAGTTTGAAGGTAAGAAGGCAGGCCTACAAAGCTGAACTTTTTTTCAGCTTCCAGAAAGCTGCCTGTGTCAGGAATAATTTGTTGAGACTGATGGGGGTTCCCCACAATCAAACTCCAGCTCTGGGCAAAATCTCCTGACCAGGCTGTTTCCTTTCAAGGATGGAGGTACAATTCCAAACACTTTGAAACGTGCCTGCTGGCGACTCCTGGATTGGATCAGAGAGAAACAGCCAGTTTTCTCATCTCTACAGCACACAGCCCATTAAGAAGTGGCAGGGGAAATCCAAAATCGGTGCTGCTGCTTAAAGACAATACTACGGCTGCGGCAGAGGAAACCGAGTGAGGTGAGGATGTCCCAAGGTTCAAATTAGCTAACCCCAACCCCTAAGAAAATGGAGACATGCCCCTGACCTGAGGGACTTGGTTGGTTGGGCATCATCCTGCAAAACAGAGGGTCACCAGTTCGACTCCTAGTCAGGGCACACTCCTGGGATACAGGCCGGTCCCTGGTTGGGGCGTGTTCAAAGGGCAGCTAATCAGTGTCTCTCTCACACATCAATGATTCTCTCTTTTTCTCCCTCCCTTCCCCTCTCTCTAAAAATAAATAAATAAAATATATTTTTAAATGGAGACATGGCTTGACTACAGGATAACATCGTAACTAAAAGAACATGGTACCAGCACCTGAGAAGACCCGTCATCTGCAAATGGAGAAGAGCCTTAGGGTCCTACTGATACTGCTTCCGTAAGAAGTCCCAAGTGCCCAGTACAGTGACAGGCTCACAGCAGTGCTCAATGAGTGGTAGCTGCTTAAATTGTAAAACTGCAAAAACCTGAAAAAATTCCAGGAGGGGCGCCATTTCACCCACTGACCACTCTTTTTAAAATTTATTTATTTATTTATTTATTTATGTATAAATCCTCACCGGAGGATATGTTTATTGATTTTAGAGAGAGAATAAGGGGCGGGGGATGAGAAAGAAACATCGATTGGTTGCCTCCCGAACATACCCCAACAGGGAATCAAACCCACAACCTTCTGGTGTACAAGGACGACCGGGTCCCAACCACCACTCTTAACACACCACTTGGGTAACAGGTTTTAATCACCCTTCCCCGCCACACACACACTCCAGACACAATGTTTCTCAGAGCTAAAAATCAGGAGCCAAATTGGTCTGAATTTCCGGGCCACTTTGAAGGAAACATTAAAAGCCATAAAGGCAGCAGCGGGAGAACAGAAGGCAGGGTCAGAATGATATGCGAAATTGGCAAGCAATCCAATCATTGTTTCCGGGTAGGAAGCAGAGTTAGCGATGGGCTCCCTTGAGTGCAAATTTTCCCCAGGGATTGGTCCAGGCAAAGACACCTTGGTGGCAAGGCATGGCTCACTTGAACCGTGCGAGTAAGAATGATACCGACTGCCTGGCCAGACCACTGGAAGCAAGCAGAGGGCAGGAAACAGGAGGGGCCGCTGGAGGAGATACGGCCGGGCTGCCGCAGGCAGCGGGCAGAGCTGCGGTATTTGGGTCACCAAACTACTGCCCAGCGAACGCTCTACTGGTTCATGCAGAGCGTCTGACTCCTGGCAGCAGACTCCCCACACCTAGGCAAGATGGTGGCAGGCGGAAGCATTGCACTGAGCATGCGCAAAGCTATCAAGCGAATTGGATGGAGGAAAAGGCATCCTACCCACTTTCAGTACCTGATTGGTACTGAAAGGACCAAAGAAGGCAGGCACATGCGCCATAGAGACCAGAATGGCGTCAGGGGGAGCTGCTGGACCAAAGAGACCTGTTAGTCTAGCCTGGGGAAAAGAAGGGATGGGTTGGGGATGGGGATCCCTGGAGTGGGGAATTAATTGGGCATATTTTTGAGGAAGCACCTGGCCCTTTCCACACTCAAAACTATATATAAACCCAAGGGAAGGAAAAGATGCTTTCTTACCCATCCTGCAAATGTGTTGGCTGGTGCGTTTACAGGACCAGAATTCTGACCCTGGAAGCCACAGTGGCCAATGGCAGCACCCGCCTCACAAGTGAGTTTCAGGAGGGAGCCTGAGGCCTGACAGTGGCTAGGAGAAAAGATGAGCTTCCCGGATGACCACTCAGTGGCCGCCTGCGGTTTCCAAAGATGGTACTTTAAATAGGAGAAGGAACTCTGCGTGCTGCCTTTGGTTTTGGTCTGGCTGAGGACAGCTGGGTTTTCCTCTGGGTTTCCCGGAGGAGATGGGCTTTGAGACAAGAGTCTGCCATTCTCCCAGATCATGCAACATCTGAATAAAAACCCCTTTCCTTTCTCACCATCCTCTACCTTTAGGATTTGCCTGTTGGTAGTGGTGGGCAGACAAACCCCCACATTGGTTTGGTAACAAGGAGAGCATGCTGGGTGGGAGGGGACAGGAGGGAGCATACAAACATGTTTGTTTGTTTGTTTTAAGAGATGGCATTTCCAGTTCTTAAGCCATGGTTTCCGCAAGCCTTTCCTGTTCATCTTTCTCGTGCCTCAGGCATCATTAGTCACAGCAGGACTCGCCCTTGGCTTTGCGCACCTGCTCCAGGAGCTTTCCAGGCCAGACTTTTATCTACCTGATGTGAACTGGGCCTGCAGTCAATTGTTCAGGCCTGAGCCCCTCAGATGAGGCCTAGATCCGGGACCCAGAGAAAGAAGGAGCAATTGGTACAGAGGCCACAGCCACACTTTTGACTTGTCTGGAAATGCCTGCCTACACAGGGGAAGGGTAGGGGGCTGTCCGAAAGTGTGTTAAGAGCCTGTGAGCTGGGACTCTGCTGTCCATCCATAGAAATGCTGTCTTCCTTCCAGGAGCCCAGTGAGTAATAGCAGCAGCACCAACTGCCACATCACCAAAGCTGGCCGGGCTCGGCTGCACAGTGCCAGTTGGTGTGCTGTCCCTGGCGATCACTCCAGGAGACAATGGCATGCAGAGCACAGTGCCAGATACACAGAGTGGTATACACTCCTGCTCTTGCTGGGGAAAGCATTCTTTCTCAGCTACCGCTGGGCCTGATCAGTGTTGCGTGTGCTGATCACAAGGCTTTTCTGGGCTTCCTTCTAAGAATGACTCTAAGATCCTTATTAGAATGACATGGCATGGCTCCCACTTGCCTCCACTGTCTTTAGTGTGACATGCACTGGCTTCAACCCCCAACACTGAGCTCTTGCCACAGTGACCTGAGTGCCTGTGGTTCCCAGAAAACACCTGCTTCCATGTTACCTTACCTTAGGGCTTGCTGTTCCCTGGTCTAGGACACTGCATATCCACCTTCTGAAAACCTGCTCTTTGTTTGAGAATCACATGAGTATGGCAGCTCCTCAAAAAATTAAGAATAGAGTAACCCTATGACCCAGCAACCCAGGAATCCCTCTTCTGTGTATCTGCCCAAAAATTTCGGAAACATTTATCTGCAAAGATATATACACCCTTGTGTTCAGTGCAGCATTATTTATGGTGGTCAAGACATGGATCCAAAGTGTCCTTCGATAGAGGACTGGATAAAGAAGATGTGGTACATTTATACTATAGGATAGTACTCAGCCTTAAGAATAGATGAAATACTGCCATGTGTGACAACATGGATGGACCAGGAGAATATCATACTAAGCAAAATAAGTCAGTCAGACAAAACTGAGAACCACATGATTTCACTCACATGTGGGATATAAAACTGAAACTCATAGACACAGACAACAGTATGGTAATTGCCAGAGGAAGTAGTAAAGGGATTATTACTTCCTTTTAGTAGTAAAGGAAAGTTGTGAGAGGTCATAAAGGGGGCCAAGTATATGGTGAGGGAAGATGGTTTGACTTCGGATGGTAGGCACCCAATGCAATATACAGATCATGTATCACAGAAATGTACACTTGAAACCTGTATAATCTTATTAACCAATGTCATCCCAATAAGCTTAATTTAAAAATAAAAAAATAAAAAACAAGAATCTACTCACAAATAAATAACAAATCCTAAGAAATCTCCTGAAAGACTATGAGAGCTTATAAAGGAATTCAGTAAATTTATAGGATGCAAGATCAATATTTAAAAATTAACTGTTTCTATATATTTTCAAAAAAATTCAAAAATGTAATTAAAATAATCCCATTTATGATCATATAAAAACTAAAATACGTAGAAATAAATTTAACAAATGAGATGCAATATTTATACTCAGAAAACTAGTCAGAAAACATCGTTGAAAGAAACTAAAGAAGATCTTAAAAAAATGGGAAAGCATACATGTTCCTGGACTGGAAGACAATAAATACTGTTTGTTTTTGAAAGACTTAATATTGTTAAAATGAGAACAGAAATTAATCTACATATTTATCACAATCTTTATTAGAATCCCAACTGACTTCTTTGTGGAAATTAACAAGCTGATTCTAAATTCACATGGGACCGAGAATAGCCAAGACAATTCTGAGAAAGGATAACAAAGTGGGAGAACTCACACTTCTCAATTTCAACAGGTGCTGCAAAGCAACAGGTACCAATGCGGTGGTGCTGGCACAAGGAGAGATGTATAGATCAATGAAGAGAACTGTGAGTCCAATGATAAACTCAGATATCTACAATCAGCTGATTTGGACAAAGGTACCAAGACCATTCAGTGGGGGAAAGACTAGTTTTTGCAAAAAAAAAAAAAAAAAAAAAAAAAAAAGGTGCTGGAATAACTGGATAGCCACATATAAAAAAAGAAGTTGGACCTTTACCTCACACTATTTAAAAATATTAATTCAATATGGTTCAAAGACCTAAATATAAAACCTAAAACTCTGGAAGTAACTCTCAGAAGAAAACATAAGGGTAAATCTTCATGAATTCCTGTAACCAAATATGGGTCAGGCTGCCTGCTGCTTCAAAAGCCAACGCTAGGGAGACAGGTGCCAATGTAAAAGAAAGGATTTGTTTAGGTGCCGGTCACCTGGAAGGTGGGGGACTCATGTTTCCGAGCTCATCTCCCTGAAAAGATGGGGGACTCACGTCTCAAAGCCCATCTCCCCCTCTCAGTGGAGGTGGAGTCTTTTATAAGGAGGGAGAGGGGAACAGAACAAAGAGATCAAGTAAGGGGGTTGCAAAGTTCTCTACGTGCAGATGAGCACGTTCCATTCTGATAAGGCAACTGACGGGCTGGTGTGTATCATCCTGGCTTAGTCATCCTGGCTTTACATTTGGAGGTCAGCAAATCTCCCAGAGCTGGGGTGCCTGAAGGTCTGAGTCTGCATCTTTTAAAGTTAGTTCTGAGGATTCTTATACAAACATGCTGTTTATCCATGCATTAGTCAAAGTCAGCACTTGCAGAAACAATGTCAAAAGACTGGTGGGGTGGGCTACAATTCCCCACTGTTCGATTTGGATTTGAAAATGGTTTCTTAGATACGACACCAACAGCACAAGCAACAAAATTCATGAATGAATATATATATATATATTCCATCAAAGTCAAAAACTTTTGTGCATCAGAGGCACTGTCAAGATGGTTCTGAGCCAGGGCAGCAGTGCTGGGGAGAGCAACGGCATATTAATCAAGTGTTTACTGTACTGTTGCTATGTCTCTTCCTCCTAAGACCATGAACCCTCTGGAGGAACATACATCTCATGCCTGTGCCCAGCAGGTAATAAATGTGCAGAACATGTGATGTGAACTGAGGAAGAACACAGACACTATTAAGAAAAAGAAAAGACAACCCACAGAATGGAAGAAAATATTTGTAAATCATATACCTGATAAGAAACTAGTATTCAGAATACATAAAAACTCTTACTAGTCAATAAGGAAAAATAATTTAAAAGTGGATGTAAGACTTCAATAGATATTTCCTCAAAGATATACAAATGGCCAATAAGCACATAAAAGTTGCTCAATACCATTAGTCAGTAGGGACGATGCAAATCAAACCCACACTGGAATAACATTTCACATCCACTAGGATGGCTATAATTTTTTAATTATATTTTATTGACTATGCTATTACAGTTATCCCAACTTTTTCCCCTTTGCCCCCCTCCACCCAGCCCTGCCCCACTCCCTCAGACACAATCCCCACATCACTGTCCATGTCCATGGGTCATGCATATGTGTTCTTTGGCTACTCTATTCCTCATTCTGTACTCTACATCCCTGTGACTATACTGTAACTACCAATTTGTATTTCTTAATTCCGTCACCTTTTTTCCCATCCCCTCAACTCCTCTTCCATCAAAACATTCTCTGTATCTATGATTCTGTCTCTGTTCTGCTTTTTTATTTTGTTTTCTAGATTCAATGTTGATAGATATGTATTTATTGTCATTTTATTGTTCATATTTTTGACCATCTTAAAGAAGACCCTTTAACATTTCATATAATACTGGTTTGGGTGCTGGCTGGTGTGGCTCAGTGAATTGAGTTCTGGCCTGCAAACCATAGGGTCGCCGGTTTGATTCCCAGTCAGGGCACACGCCTGGGTTAAGGGCCAGGTCCCCAGTGGGGGGTGCACAATAGGCAACCTCACATTGATGTTCCTCTCCCTCTCTTTCTCCCTCCATTCCCCTCTCCAAAAATAAATAAAATCTTCAAAAAAAAAATACTGGTTTGGTGGTGATGAACTCCTTTAGCTTTTTCTTGTCTGGGAAGCTCTTTATCAGTCCTTCAATTCTAAATGCTAGCTTTGCTGGGCAGAGTAATCTTGATTGTAGGTCCTTGCTTTTCATCACTTTGAATATTTCTTGCCAATCTCTTCTAGCCTGCAAAGTTTCTTTGGAGAAATCAGATGACAGTCTTATGTGAGCTCCCTTATAGGTCACTAACTGCTTTTCTCTTTCTGCTTTTAAGATTCTCTCTTTGTCTTTAAACTTTAGAATCATACTGTGTCTTGGTGTAGGTAGGCCTCTTTGGGACTCTCTGCACTTCCTGGAATTGTATGTCTATTCTCTTCACCAAGTTAGGAAAGTTTTCTATCATTGTTTTCCCAAGTAGGTTCCAATTTCTTTTTTTTTAAATTTATTTATTTATCTTTAGAGGCAAAGGGAAGGAGAGAGGGAGAGAAATATCAATGTGTGGTTGCTTCTCATGCATCCCCTGCTGGGAACTGGCCTGCAACCCAGGCATGTGCCCTGACTGGGAATTGAACCTCAATCCTTTGGTTCGCAGGCCCGTGCTCAATCCACTGAGCTATACCAGCCAGGGCAGGTTCCAATTTCTTGCCTCCCTCTTTTCCTTCTGGCACCCCCATGATGCAAATGTTTATAGCGGAGGCTCCTTATACTATCCTCATTTTTTGGGGAGAGGGCTGATTTTTTCACCTTTTTGTTCTGTTTTTTGCTTTCTTATATTCCAAATTGCTGATTTGATTCTAGACTTCATCCACTATATTGTTGATTCCCTGTAAGTTGTTATTTTAATTAGTGTATCCTTTGTTTCTGACTGGATCTTTTTTATGCTATCGAGGTTCCCACTAAGTCCCTTGAGCGTCCTTATAACCAGTGTTTTGAACTCTGCATCTAGTAGCTTGCTTGTCTCCATTTTGTTTAGTTCTTTTTCTGAAGTTTTGTTCTGTTCTTTCATTTGAGCCATGTTTTTTTGTCTCCTCATTGTGGCAGCCTCCCTGTGTTTATTTCTATGTATTAGGTAGAGCTGCTATATCTCCCAGGCTTGGTAGAGTGGCCTTATTTAGTAGGTGTCCTGTAGGGTCCAATGACACAGGGTCCCCTATCACCCAAGTTGGGTACTCGAGGTGTGCCCTACGTGTGGGCTGAGTACACAGTCCTACTGTTTTGAGCCTTCATTGCTCTTGGCACGTACAAGGTCAGCCACTGCCCATATTCTGTCTAGGGTCACACAGCATAAGCTACAAAGTGATCTTCAAATGGCAACTACTTGTGTGGACTTGGTGGTCCCCAGATGAAGCCAAGCTGTGAACCGAGGCCAGATGCTGCTAGTGCCGGACCTGAGCCTACTTAGAGAGAGGTATGGGGCTTGATGAAACCAGATGCTGCTTGTTGGAGACGATTTAGGAAAATCTGAAGCATGGGACAAAATAAGGTATTCATATGGAAAAGCCACTGGAAACAGCTTGGGTGGGCCCAAAAGTTGGGGGGAGCAGGGCCTCAGGGAATCACCAGGGAGGGGAAAACAGTGTGAGCCAGGTTTCTCAGATATGGTGTCCACCTGCCAGCTCTGTGGTTTGGTTGGGGGAGGGCTCAGAAAAGGAACAATGGCCTCTGGGAGCATTTCTGTCTGGGAAAAAGCTGGCTGCCAGCTCTTGCCCTAATGCTGGACAATTCAGTTCCTCCCCATATGTCTTTGGTGCCTTTCACTCTGCTGCCCCTGTGCTGGAGCTCACAGGGAGTGAGTCCAAGTAAGTCCATGTGTGGGCCCTTTCAGAGGAACTGCCAGGGAGTACAGCAGTTCCTGTCTTCCACAGCCTCAATCCCCACTGGTTTTTACCATAGAAGTTATGGCGACTTCTCTTCCTGGCACTGTGACCCTGGGCTTGGGGGCCTGGTACACCAGGACTGGGACCCTTTGCTCCTGAGATATCCCTCCTGATTTTTATTTGCCACATGTGGGTGTGGGACCAACCCATTCCATGTCTTCACCCCTCCTACCAGTCTTGATGTAGTTTCTTCTTTAATTCCATTGTTGTAAGAGTTCCATTCAGCTTGATTTCTGATGGCTCTGGATGATGGTTGTGCTATAGTTTAGCTGAAATTTTGATGTTGTTGTGCAAGGAGGCAAGCCATGTTTAACTACACTGCCATCTTGACTGGAAGTCTCTGTAATTTTTTTTAATGAGAAAAAGTTAGCATGGATACAGAGAAATTGTAACTCCATATGTTGCTGGTAGGGATGTAAAATGGTGTATCCACTGTGAAAAACAAAAACAGTTCCTCAAAAAGCTAAACAGAGAATGACCATATGATCCAGCAATTCCACTCCTACTTCTATAAACAAGAGAACTGAAAACAGATGTCTGGACAAAAATTTGTACACAAATGTTTACAGCAGCACTATTCATAATGGCAAAAAGGTGGAAACAACCTAAATATCCATCCACAGTGAACAGATAAACAAAATGTGGCACATGCATACAATGGAATAGTACTGAGCCAAACAAAGGAATGAAGTATATATACAGGCATAAAGCTTGAACACACTATATGAAATAAAATAAGCCAGACGAAATAAGCCAGATCCTATATTATATGATTCCATTTATGTGAAACATCCAGAATTGGTAATAAACACAAAGAAAGTGGATGAGCAGATGTTGAGGAGTCGGGTGGGGAGTTGGAGGGAATGGGTGCAATGGCTGAAGGGTATGAGTCTCTCCCTGTGGCAATGGAATACACACACGTTCTAAAACTGACCATGGTCATGGCCACACAGACCTGTGAGCACACTAAAGCCCACTGACTTGAGCACTCTAAATAGGTGAATTGTATGGTATGCAAATTATATCTCAATTAAGCTATTAAAAGTCTACATAGATGACTCTTTAGTTCAGCAGGGCCTATTTATTAAGCACCGAATACATGACAATACAATACAAACACATGACTGTGTGAGGCAGTGGGAATTCCAAGATGAATCTGACAGGGGTTCCCACGGTGTACCGAGAGGAGCAGGGAATATACAGAAATAGGCACAGAGGTAGAACTAGGAGGCAGTGACTGTAACTGGGGATGAGGCCCGGGGAAGCTTTAGACAGTTGCTACCAGGGCAGGTTTTCAAGGAAAGTTTGAGTTTGACAGATAGGTGGGGAGCAGGGTGAGAAGAACAGGGTGTTCTGGGAGCCTCGAGGGGGTTCAGAATTGCAAGACAAAGAGTGAAAGTGTTGGGCGAGTAGGTGGGGTGAAGGCATGTGGAGGAGGTGCGGTTGGAAAACGAGCAGAAGACAGTGAGGAAATGGGATTGTCGTGCTAAGAAATGTTCAGGATTCCCTTTGGGGATGAAGACAGAGCCAATAAAAGAGGAGCAGGAGAGTGGCCCATGGGTCAAATCTAAAAATGGAGGTTTTGGAAATATGGTTTTACTGGAACACATTCAAGCTCATTTCTTTGCTTGCTGTCTATGGCCACTTGCTCACCAGAACGGCAGGTGGACCAGCTGCGACACAGGCTGCATGAACTGTAAAACCTATGTGCTATCTGGTCCTCAGAGAAGAAATTCACCAACCCTGGTTCTAGAAACATCACTAAGCCTGGTTTCACATGGGTTAAGACCAAGGGCAAGGAGGCCGGTGAGGGCCATTCTGCTGCCATGGGCAGCACTGGGTACGGGCAGGCCTGACATTGTGGTGACAGATGACGGAGGGTTGGCAGGTGGCTAGGGAGGTGGGTATGGCTTTGAGAGCTGCCAGAAAGAAAAAAAAACACATGGGGAGTATCAATTTAAGAAAAATCAAAAGTACCTCTGAAAAGGATTAAAGACCCCACAGGGCTGCACTGATGTCTAAATTTTAGGTTTCTTCTTCTTAGTCATTAAAATGCTACCTAAACATCAAGTTTAGCGGATCGCTCTCACACAGACCACCTGGAATCAAGGCAGCTTAAAGGATTTTAAAGTTTACCCTTACAGGCATGCTGGAGCAAGTCCAGGTAACCTGAGGAACAGTCTTTCTCTCTTCGTGGATTAAAACAAAAGTCTGTCTAGATATATGCTTGGGATTGGCATTTACCTACACACACTATTGGGGGGCTGGAGTTTACTTTAAAAATGTACTTTAGCCCTGGCTGGTGTAGCTTAGTGGATTAAGCGCGGGCCTGTGAACCAAAAGATCACGGTTCGATTCCCAGTCAGGGCACATGCCTGGGTTGCAGGCCAGTTCCCAGCAGGGAATGCACAGGAAGCAACCATACATTGATATTTCTCTCCCTCTCTCCTTCCCTTCCCCTCTGAAGATAAATAAATAAAATCTTTTAAAAAAATGTACTTTATTCAAATTTACATATGTACTGCTTTTATAAAAGCTTTAGAAAGAGATTTAGGAAAATGGCTGTCTTGATCCTCGAGCCCTGCAGGAGCTCTGCAAGGCTGTGCTGCTTATGCCACATCAGTAGTCCCCAGGACAAGGCTGGCGGTGGTGGGAGTTCATGGATCCAAGTTCAAGGACAATATAAAGGAGCTGAGCAAATTAAGCTGTTCACAAGTCATCAGTGTAAGTTATCTTCTCATAAAGCACATGCTTTACAGGCAAGTGACATGATTTCCTCAGAGGACATTTAGTACTGTGCTGGTGACACATCGAGGGGACATATGGGAGTAGTTGCCATGGGACGTCCACGCGGCCAGCTGTGTCTGCTGGTCTGACAGGGGTTTCAACAGTGGAAAAACAAATCACCATCCACATATAAAATGATAATATAATATTAAAGGTATTCCAAGGGGAGGGGACCAAAAAGCCATGGGCAAGAAGAACTTATGAGCTGTGACCCTAATCACAGCCGTTAGCCATTGAGTTAGTTCTTGCTCCACACCTGTACCTGCCACCCACAGTGTGCCCACATAGATTGTGTCTGCCGAGGGAAACCCAAAGGATTTCTAAAACTCTGAGCAGCAATCTTATCTAAACTGTCACCATCGTGCTTCCTTGCCCTTGCACAAGTGGCTGTTCTGAAAGGGTGGTGCTGGTGCATAAAGGCTTCTCATCACAGGTGGCGGGGCAAGACCAGCCAGCACCCCTGACCAGGGGTGTTCCTTGCCACCCATGCACCGTGCTCTGCTTGCCAGCAGGTACAGCGGGAATGCCTAGGGCAAGGTCTGAAAACTTGCTTCAACCTGGACACAGCTGGAGACTTAGAAGATGAACAGTGCAGCTGAGGCCAAGTCTCATGGACATCCGCTTGGCTCTGCCTCTTCTGCCCACAGTCACCAGTGCTGCTGGCCCTGTGGCCTGGGGCAGGGCAGGCTCCAGCCACGCCATCTGACCCTCCTGCCCTGCCCAGGGTCCAGAGCACAGGTGGGCCTGTGGGACACTGCCATGCAGACTGACCTCGAGGTCTTTCCCCAGAGGGAAATGAAGAACAGGGATTACCAGCTGTTCTCCTGAATCCAGGCAGGTCTGGGGACAGGGGATCTAGACCTCCTCATGCCCCAGAACTGTAGAAGGAAGGAAGCTCCTGAAGCTGCTGACGTGGTCTCACCCAGAAACTCCACCCCCATGGAGACAGCCCATTAGCTAAGGGGGAAGTGGGTGCGTGGTTGCCAGAAGGTGGTGTGGTTTAAGGTTAAGGCTCTGCCTCTTTTGAGTTCTGCTATTGAATAGTGGAATTGGAGGAACCCAAATAAGGAATAAATACAATATGAATAAATTATAAAAATCAACAAAACTCAGATCAACTGTAAAAGGATGTTTTGGGGAAAATTAGGAACATTTTAAATGTGGACTGGGTATTAAA
The DNA here is from genome assembly GCA_028533065.1 of Trachops cirrhosus. Taxonomy (NCBI): domain Eukaryota; kingdom Metazoa; phylum Chordata; class Mammalia; order Chiroptera; family Phyllostomidae; genus Trachops; species Trachops cirrhosus. Next base: position 48,360,103 of record CM052545.1, read on the forward strand.
TGATCCCAAAGAATGATTAGTAATTTTCTTAAGTAAAATAACCTCATAATGTTTATTTAATATTATATATTTAGAGATCCCGCTGAAATACATAGTGATGTAATGATTTGATGTCTGGGATTTGCTTTGAAATACTTCAGCGAAAAAAAAGAGAGAAAGGGATGGGTAAAGCAAGGGTGGAAAACTAGCCGTTGGCACTGGGGTCTTCTCTCTACGACTGTGCATATTTGAAATTTTTCAGAAAAAAAATTTTAAATAAACAATGCAGCATTTTCTGGAACATCAGAAAGCTTCACGGATGGCCACGCATGGCCTTGGGAGAAGGCAGGAAGGGGCGAGCGAGCAGCGCGGCTGTGAAGGAGACAGGGCGAAGCGGCACCGCCGGGTTTTCGTCTGTGCTGCCGGCGGACGGCCAGTGCAGGCTCTGTCTCCACACCTAAGTTTCAGTCAGCTTTGCCACTTACGGCTAGGTGGCCTTAGACCACGTCACGTTTTAACACAAAGTCCCAGGGATTCAGATGCGAGCGCACACACCATTGAGACTCAATCCCCAGGGGTCCAGGGGTGCATGCGTGCATTTTGCCATGAGCTTCATGGGTACTCCAGGGACAGACACTAAGGACCAGGAAAGGGAATAGGACAAGGGGGTGCGGGAGATGAGTAGTTAGCTAGGTCAACAGCCAGTGCGTCAGTCATTTCATCTGGGAACAGACCAGAGAAAAATGAACATTTCATCTTCTTCCTAAACGCCATCCCTGACCATGAAGTTCACAATAGACCATAAATAATGCTAAATAATTCCACTAAGAATGACAAACAGGCTTGGGCGCTTCCAGGACAGACAAGCTAGGGGTGGTGTAAGAGATAGGAGTTCGAGACCCACACTGACTAACCCGGTGGCCTTGATCTTCAGCATTTGTCCTCTTCCGCAAAAAGAAACGATTGGACTGGTTTCCACAGTTCCGAGATTTTAGAGGACGAGATTAATCTGGGGCGTGTTTCCGGCCCTTGCACGCCTCCCCTCTCATCAGGGCTTGAGGTTCCCTAGACACGAGTAGTTAGTCCCCTTCCCCTGTGTAGTCCCATCGTCGCATCCCCTCACCTCTTCCCCGCTGGTATTTGGTGACGTTTACTGGGGGTGGGGGTGATAGAGAGAAAGGAATCTCAATCACGCTCGTTTCTTCCAATCATTTCTATTCCGCGCCACGCCGCTGTAGCGACACCTCAGGCGTGCCACTAAACCCCAGCGCAGTGACCAAAGCGCCTGTGTAAAAGTTGCCGTCGCAGAGGACAGCAGGAGAATCTCGCAAGACTAGGACTAGCTCTACCTCCGAGCGATCCTGCACGCACATCCCGACCCATGGGTTTGTTTGTGCTGGTTCTTTCCTACTCCAGGGCCTCTCGGTCATAATGGCAGGAGAGGTTTCCGGGTCCCCGCACTAGCCAAGGTGACTCGGGAGTGCACACCTGGAGTTCGAAGTGCACCTCTCCACCCACAGAACTCAGGGGCTTTGGGCGCTCAGCCGAGACCTTAGTGGAAGGCTGAGGAGAAAACCCAATTCCAAGCACTGGGCGCTGGAGTTCCCAGGCTCAGCCCCACTGACCCACACCCACACCCCGCTCCAGTCTAGAGGGCTCAACATTTCCAGATCTGTGGCTCAGTGCGATCCCCATCCCCGGCGCACCCCATATCCCTCAAAGCCAGAACTCCAGGCACAAGCACAGCCCCAGTGTCCCTGGCCCGTCGCTGCCTCCCCTGAGCACCTATTGCACACTAAGTCTGGACTGTCCTGCCTGGTTGCAGGCGCCCCGGGCGGGCAAGGGGCCGAGCTCCCAACTCCTTGGGGTGCGCCAGCGGCATCGCCTGACCCTGCTCCAGAGAGGTGGGGCTGGGTGGGTCTACCCGAGTGGGAAGGGGCATCCGCTGGCCTGCACACCCCGAATCTCTCAGAGCAAAAAGCCTTCACCATGTGTGCCGCCGTCCCGACCCGGGAACCCCAAGCACAGTGAAGAGACGACCTCACGGGGAGTGGAGTCTGCAGACCCCGCGAGGACGCTCTCGCTTCCCCTCGAACTGCTGCCCTCCCTGGAGGCCACAGGGAGCAGCGCTCTTACTTGGTAGAAGGGGTCCGCCCTGGCTTGGCTGGGGCCAGGTTTTCCAAGGTGGCCTCTGTCCGCGCCCACGCCGCCGAGCCCCTTTCCCGAGCAGAGGGGCGGTTGGAGAGAGCGAGGTCGGAGATCTGGAAGCCCAGGGCTGAAGTACCTCCTTCACGCTTTTCCCGGTACTTTTAACTGGAGTCGACAGCAAACCCCTCCCCGGGCCCACCCCCTCCCTGAGCGCGGCAGCGGCATTGGCCGGGTCTGCTGTAATTGGAGAGCAGCGACTCCCCAGGCGAAGGCTCTGTCCCGAGACTGCGCGCCAGTGGTGCAGCCCTTGGAAGCTCTTCCCGCCCAGGTTTCCGAAGCCTGAGAAGCTGGGGCGGGGAGGGAAGGATCTGGGGTGGGGTGGTGGGAAGTCGTTTCTCTAAGAGATTTCTTCACTCCTCACCTCCTCAATGCTGCTGAATTTTAGCCTGTGATGTTCTTCTCACCAACATTAAGATGGAGACTAATCCAGCTCCCTATCCAGAAAGCCAAGCACTGCCTGGCACATAGTAGACACTCATTAAAAACTGATAAATGGCCTTGGCTGGTGAGGCTCAGTGGATCGAATGCCCACTTGCAACCTGAAAGGTCGTGGGTTCGATCCCCAGTAGGGGCATATGCCTGGGTTGGGGGGGCCAGTGGTGTGCAAGAGGCAACCAATTAAGTTTCTCTCCCTCTCTTTCTCCCTCCCTTCCCCGCTCTCTAAAAATAAATAAATAAAATCTTTTAAAAAAACTGGTAAGTGAAGGAGTTCAGAAACTTTCATCCGTCTCTCCTGGGTTCTCCTCAAGGGGGAAAGTGGATTCCGAACATGGAACAGCAGCCTCCTTTCGTGCAGCAGATCACACCCCTGGCGGTTGCCAAGTCTCTCTCCCGAGGATCCATTCTCTCCTTTGTGAATTAAAGGCTTTGGTTTCAGGAAGCTGGCCACTGCTTCTAGCAGGCCCAAGGAGGCCTGAGAGTAAGAGGGCAAGGGAGGGGAACCAGACTCTGAAGCCTCCCTCCCTCCTTACACGGGGTGGCTTGGGGAAAGAATAGTAGTTGCCTTCTGGCTCCACAGCGACCAATAAGGCCCAATCCCTGGAACCAGTCAGAGCCACTGGCGGTGGAGGTTGTTTGGGGAAGAGACAGCTTTAAAGCAAGGCTCCAGTCTGTGAGCCTCTGTGCAGACAGAACCCAGAAGTGGACTGTCAACAGCCGGGTCTGGACCCTCCCCTGGCTCCTTCCTCAGCCCGCTGCCCTCACTCCACTCCCTCCCTAGCAAACCCACACACCTGGGGCCTCCGATCACAGCCTCAGCTCCGACTTTTCCCTCACCCTAGATTTGCAAATCCACTGGAGTCATCTTGGCCCTCTGGACATTCTCATGGCCACAGCTAACCTAGCAAGCCCCAAACTTGGCACCTAATTCACAGCCCACCCCAATGCCTGTGAAGTCGGCGGGGCAGAAATTGGGGTCTTCTCAGGGCCCTCCTCCTTAGTCGGCTCACTGAATCGATCCCCTGGACTAGTGGGCAGTGGAGGGACAGGCAGGAGGGAGGTGGGTGGGGCTGTAAAAGTTCCTGTGGAGTTGGAACTGTTCAACATCTTAGCTGCAGTGGGGGGTGCACAGGTGATAAAGAACCTACACAGGTGACAAAGTTATAGAGAACTTAATACACACACACACACCAGTACAGGTAAAATGGGAAATCTGAGTAAGATCAGTGGATTGCCTCTGTGTCAATGTTGTCCTATAGGTTGTAATGTTGTCCTATAGCTTTGCACAATGTCACCATTGGGGGGAAATGGGCAAAGTGTATTATTTCTTACAACTGTGTGTGAATCTACAATTACCTCAACAAAAATTTCAACTGAAAAAAACCCAAACCCACAGTACCTCTGGGGCCCTCAGGTGGTAGTCTGAACCCTTTGGTACAGCCGACAGTCCGTCTCCGGCCTGCTCATCTCCCAGCCATGTCCTCTCCTCTCCTCCACAGGCCCTGCGTGCTGTTCTCCAAGCCTCCTGTTTCACACCCAGGGCCTTTGCACACGCCATTCCCTCGCCTGTCTGCCCAGCAATACCCAGTTCTTTCAGATCTTGCTCTGCCTTCCATCAACACCTTACACAGAGTCTGCACATAGCAAATGCTCAATAAATGCCAGTGGAGCTGTGAACATGGTGCAGAGCGAACGGGCTGCACCTGCAGCCTTCAAGCTGCTTCTGCTCCCACTGAGCCCTGTCCTCAGGGGCCCTGGAGCCTGCGCACTGGCTCCAATCTGCTCTCCGTGTGTAAATTCACAGAGAAACATGAATGGCTAACAACAGAAAATGATACTGGAACAGAGGGAATACTCGATTGTGCATAGGGAGCTTTGGTGGATGTTGTTTGCTCTAGTCTACCTGAAATTGGGACAAAATTGAACAAACAAGATGAGTTTGGTGCTTTTGAAAGTGAAAGCTGCTGGTGAACTCTATTCTCCTCTAACAGGAAAAGTAACAGAAACTAATGAAGCTCTTGCAGAACATCCAGGACTTGTCAACAAGTCTTGTTAAGCACATGGCCAGCTGATGAGGATGACACCGACTGCCCTTCAGAACCAGAAGAGCCCATGAGTGAAGGACTATCTGAGACACACCTACAATCTACTGAGAAGTGGAAGTGGCAGCCCCTAAAGTGAAGCAAGGTGAAATAACTGAAACCAGTAATAGGCAGAAGTTTTAAAATAGTAACTTGTAGTCATACCAATGAAAAAAGAAGCTACAACAATGTTATTGGAAGAAAATACCCTTTAACTTTCTAATGATTGCTGATAAACACAATTAGCATCTTTTTTACAACACCCTGTGATTTGTAGGCTAGGCTGCTGTTATAATACTCAGGATTCCTGAAGTTCTCTGTGGTTCTGTCTAGTTAGAAAAATTATGTGCTGCTATTTCAAGGATGATATTATTATCTTAAGCCTTATAAATATTGTAACTTGCTTACATCAGTCTCTGGGTTGGAGTCAAAGCACTTAATCAGCTTTACATCGGAAATAACTGGCGGTGGAGGAAAGGTTGGTGAGTTGTTACAGTGTCAGATCATAAACCAAACTTAATTTAGCAATATACTAGCTTGCTGGTGCTGTTTTCATGCAGTGAAGCAGTGGCCCTGCAAGAAAACAATAAAGTTTAATAATAAAACTCAACTTCTTCATTAATCATGTTTTTTTGTTTTGGTCTCAACATTTGTCGACTCTGCTAGTATTTGTGAAGATGCCAATTTTAACTTATGGAAAGTTTTTTTTTTAAAAGGAAATTAAAGCCTTAACAATGAAAGTAAAAAAAAAAAAAAAAGCCAGTGGAACAGAGCTCTGTCCTCTCCCCCCACACTTTTCTCTAATCCCTCCACTTCTAGTCTTATCTTTCCTGCTAAAGCATTAATCAATAAAATGAAAAGAACTTTGTAAACAATGTCTTGCCTGATTCTGAAAAAAAAAACAAACTCCTTGTGGAAAATTCATGAGTAAATAAACACCTAACATTTTGGAGTATTTCCTTAAGGATATTTTTTTTTAACCAAAGTAGATAGTTTTTGTACCCAGCTTTTCCAATTTTTAACTGTTTCATTTTGTGAGCATTTTCCAATGTGCTTTTTGTGGTTTTAGACTGTTCAGGGTCTAAAATGGCCTGGTTCTAGGGCATCATTTCCCTAGGGTTAGACAGCCAGTTGTTTACAGCTTTTTTACCAGCATGAAACACGCTGGGACACTTACCCTTCGGAGAGCAACATCGATCGAGCAGCTATTACATGGTTTCCACTAATTGTTACAGAGCAGAAAGCCAAGACTCAGAGACACCAGGTAATTTTCGCAGAGTCACAAAGCTGGTAAGTGGTCAAGCTGGGGAGGTTAAATGGTACCCGACCCGTCCTGCAAGTATTAAGTGGCCGCACACTACAAGCCTCAGCAAGTACATCGGTAGGTACCATGCCCATCCCAAGAGAAAAATGAGTCTTCAGCTTCGGCTCGCTCAGGGTAGTTCATCGACTTCTTGTTGTTGAATTGAATCGAAGACCCGGGACACCACCTGAGGAAAGCAGCAGGCCTCTGCTCTAGATGAAATAAAATCACGACCACCGTAGGCTTTGTGTCCATCAGTTCGGATGTGCCACCACCCACCTCCAGGTCCTGTGCCGCTGCAGAGGCAAAACCACACCGTGGATTCAGAGCATGCTTCCGCAGTCAGAGGGCCTGGGTTCAAATCCCACACCCCCTGAACGAGGTTCACGGCCCATGGTGAGCCAGAGCTGGAAGGGAGGCAGCAGCCTTCTGCCCACCCCCTCCCCGTCCAGGGCCACAGGGGTGACTTCTTAGGGACGCATTCCAAGATGTGAGGACTATAGCGGTCTATCACAACCTTCTTAATTGTGTGAACCCCTTATAGAAATGCTTAGGGCCAACTCACACTTTCTCCTAGGAGACAGCACCCCCTGGTGGCCCACATCTCACTTTGCATTGCGCGTTTGCAGTTTTCAGGGCCAAGTTACAAAACTAACAGGTCTTAAGAGAACATTCTGTACAAGCATCTTGCTTACAGACGTGGAACCAGAAACCCAGAAAGCTGTCGACCCGACCGCGGCCCCACGGCAGGTTAGCAGCAGTGCTGGAACCAGATCCAGACCAAGATCCCCCAGCCCCCGGGGGAATGCCATATCCGATAAGAAGGCACAGTAACAAACTGCATGCGTGCCCAAAAGGAGCTGGTAGGATTCCTCCGCCTTTTCTCCCGGAAGCACTTGTTTTTATATTTAACAGCATGTTCAAGGGTACAAACAATTTATCTGGGGAGGTCAAAGGGTCTCATAGCCTTCTCTAAGGAAGAGATCAGGGCAAGGCTACCCCTTATGTTCCGCACGGAACAAAGTTAGGCCTAGGAAAGGGGAAGTCCGTTTTCCACGGTAACCTGCCATCTCTGACCAGAGTTTTGGCTGGAAGCCGCTCTGCCCTCGCAGTAACTTCCCGTGCTTATAGCTTATCCGGGTCCAGTTCAGCCTCACGGTGCCCGGTGCCTGCCCTCCCCTGCAGCGCGGCCAGGGCAGGTGCAGTTTGAGGAGCGGGTTGTCACCTCTGAAACCCTGCTGTTAGAAACCATTCGCTGGTGAAAAAACTACCCGTACACACAACAGTATGATTGAATCTCAAAAATATTATGCTGAGGGGGAAAAAAGCCACAGAAGAGTCAGCGTACTGTATGACTCCATTCATATGAAAGTCTAGGAAAGTCCAAACTCAGTTACAGAGACGGAAAGCAGCTCAGGGGTGGCCTGACGCTGAAGGGGCCTGGGGTTTGCCTGGGGAGGAGCAATAAGGGACTCTGCGGGGTGATGTAAATGATCTGCGTCTTGCCTGTGGCGGTGTTAATTTTGGCACGTGCATTTTTCCCAAATTCGAGAAGCTAGGCACTTAAAATCGGTGAATTTGATTTTATGTAAATTATTCCAGAATAAAATTGATTTAAAAAACAATCTTCCCTGCACGCCCCGCCCCCCCCACACACACCGCCATATCCTCTTCTTTTCAAATGAAAGCAGTTTGGAGGAGGGCACCACGGACTGACGTGGGGTTAACAGCACAGTCGCTGGAGCCACACCGCCTGGGTTTGAACCCTAAGTTCACCTCTTATTAGCTGTGTGAACCCAGCATGTCACTGAACCTGACGGGCCTCAGTTTCCTCGCCTATAAAATGCAGAGTACCTCACAGAATTCTTGTAAGGCTGAAATGAGTTCAGACGCGAGAGGTTCTAGTTTTAAGTCAGTTTACCTGGAGGTGTAAATGTCACTTTAAGTTCACCACGTTTTGTTCTAGTCTTTTTTTTTAAATGTTTGGAGCAGTGTTAAGTTTACAGAAAAATTGAGCAGAAAATACAGTGGGCTCCCATATATCTCCTTCACACAGCGAATTTCCCTTATTAACCTCTTGCATTAGTGTGGTACATTGTTACAATTGATGAAATAATATGGATACATTATTATTAACTAAAGTCCATAGTTCACAGTAGGGTTCACTCTTGGCGTTGTACAGTATGTGGGTTGTGACAAATGTATAATGACCTGTATCCATCCTTACAGTGTTGTGCAGACTAATTTCACTGCCCTAAACATTCCCTGGGCTCCACCCGGTCATCATTCCCTCCCCCAACACCTGGCAAACACTGGTCCTTTTATTGCCTCCGTAGTTGGCTTTCTTCAGAATGTCATAAAGTTGGAATCCTAGTGTGTGACCCTTTCAGATTGGTTTCTTTCACTTAGTAATATGTATTTAAAGCTTCTTCATGTCTTTTCATGGCTTGATAGCTTATTTCTTTTTGTTGCTGAATAATTCCATTGTCTGGATGAACCACAGTTTTTACTTTTCATTCTCCTACTGAAGAACATCTTGGTTGCTTCCAAGCTTTGGCAATCATGAATATAGTTTCTAAAATTTTCATGTGCAGGTTTTCGTGTCAATATAAGTTTTCAACTCATTTGGCAAACTACCAGATGGTGCAACTGCTGGATTTTACAGTAAGAGCATGTTTAGTTTACATGGTACTTCCATACAATGGGATATTTATTCAGCCTTAAAAAGGAAGGAGATTCTGACAACTGCTACAACATGGATGAGCCCTGAGGACATTATTCTAACTGAAATAAGCCAGTCATGAAAACACAAACATTGTATGACTCCACTTACTTGAGGTACTTGCAGTAGTCACATTCAGAAGGACAGAAAACAGAATGGCAGGGCCGGGGCGGTGCGAGGGGAGCAGGCTGTTCCTGCTCCACGGGTCCAGAGCATCGGTGCACAAGACGGAGGAGATGGAGTCCTGAGCTGTCAGAGACAGTTCTGGGGAGGGTGGTGGCGGCGGCTACACAACATTCCGCCTGTGTTTGAAATCACTGAACTGTACTCTTAAAATAGTTAAGATGGTACATTTTATGTGTATTTTTCCACAACGAAAACAATGACAAAAAGTCACATAAAGCAAAGTACTTGTGAGGGGGAACAAGTGTTCAATTTTGTCAGAAACTGCAAAACTGCCTTCCGAAGCGGCCGGCCCACTCTGCATTCCCACGGGCAGGGAGCCGGGGAACGGAGCTGCTGTCGCTCGTCCTCGGGTGTGGTCCTCCTGGGAGGTCTGTGCTGGGGTGTCCGTGTTGTTTCAATTCGAATTTCTCTGATGACTTGGGGGATGGAGCGTTTTTCCTGTGCTTGTTTGCCATCTGCTTATCTTTTTCAGTGAGGCATCTTTTCAGACATTTCTCTTGTTTTTTTAACCGGGTTGTTTTCTTATCGTTGAGTTTGAGTTTTTGGTATATTTTGGAACTAGTCCTTTATCAGAGGTGTGCGTCACAAAGACTTTCATCCCATGTGTGCCTTGTCTTCCTATTTTCTGAACTCTTCACCGAGCACCTAGAGTGGCACCACACCTTCCTGGCTCCACGCGTGCACTAGGAATAAAGCTTCGCACAGTGCTCAAGGGGCTTACACTGGGATTTGGGAGAGGTAGCATAGAAAGTCAATAGCAATACAAAGTCCTGTGAGATTCCGTTCAAAATGCCTGGCAGTGAGCAGAGATCAGAGGGACTGGAGAGTAGGGGAGAGGCGGAGCTTTCCAGGCTGAGTGGTGACAGAAAGAAAGACACAGACCTTGGAAACCAGCATAATCCTTGCTCAGGGAGGAGCCCTGGGACATCTGGGAACAGGTGGCATACGGCTGGGCCTCAGGCAGACCCTGGACACTTGGCAAAGGCATAGAACATGGGGCGGGTTCTGAAGAGAGGCTTTGCCCACGTAAGTTTGCTGCTCATCTCACTTCCCACTGGTCCCCTCCACCAGGGAAGTCTCCTGCTAAGAGGGAGACTCATCTAGCACAGTTATTTACAGGGGAAAAAAAAGTAGAAAAAAAAAACTGGTCCAAATAGCATTTCCAGACATCTGGTTTCTGCCAGTTCTGACCACCTTGTCTTAAAGGTGCAGCCAAAACAGGGAGGGGAGTGGGGTGCAGACAAAACGGAAGCTTTTCTGCAATGAAGCGTTGGCATCTGGCAGGGCCCTCACTCCAGGCCGCAGCCCAGGAAAGCCTTGCTGTCTCCCAGAAAGCCTTCGAGCGGCCTGCCCAGGTCACTCAGGGTTGGCTAAGGACACAGCTGACTGTTCATTCCAGCCAGGGCATTCATGAGGCTCTGCATGCCCAGACCCAGTTCAGTACCCCGGGGGAGGGGGAGGAGGTACGAATCCTGCTCTGCTTGCCAGCCCCCAGTCCTGAGGGAGAAGGCCCAGGACAAGCCCAAAGGGCCCTCACCTTATTGTAAATATCTAGAGGGGATAAGAGGTCCAGAGGGATTATGTATCAGAAAAATAGTCCCCATAACCCCAGCAGAGCTAGTCACCAAAATGGCAGGAACACCACCGTGGACTGAATTACGTCTCCCTAAATCTGTGCTCGAAGCCCCAAGCCCCAGAGTGATGGTGTCTGGGCGAAGCCTCTGGGAGGTAGTAAGGGTTAGATGAGGTCATGAGGGTGGGGCCCTCATGACGGGATTTGCGACTTTATAAGAAGAGGAAGAGAGACCACAGCTTTGTCTCTCCTTACTATATGAGGGCAGATCAAGAAGCTTGCCACCTGGAAGCCAGGAAGCAGGTCCTCACCAGGATCCGAATCTTCAGGCACCTTGATCTTGAACTTCCAGCCTCCAGAACTGTGAGAAATAAATGTCTGGTGTTTAAGCCACCCAGTCTATGGTGTTTGGTGTCAGCAGCCTGAGCTTCAGACAATACAGAGATTTAGACCCAGGAATAGAAACTTAGCAGGTGGCCAGGAGGCCAAATTAAGACCAGGTGGGTATAAGATGTTGAAACTATTGTTTGATGTATAGCTGATCAGTTTGGCTACTACACCACCTTCCTGAGGTGATGGTAACGAGGAACACCACCATCTTGCCCCCACAGTACAGGTTTGGACATAATTGCCAAGCAGCCCGACAGGAGGAGGAAGTAACCCCAGTCTGATATGGAAAATTCCACTTTCTGAACCCTTCACAAACCTGACTTTTTACACAAGCCACTGAACACAGTCCTGTTGCCTGCCCCTTCAAAAGCCAATACTCGAGGGGCAGGTGCTGATGTACAGGAAAGTGGTTTTGTTCAGGTGCCAGCCACCTGGAAGATGGGGACTCTCATCTCAAAGCCCATCTTAGTATCGCAGGTGTCCTAGCTAGCTGACAGAGAACCATGGGAAGAAGGGAACTCAGGAATTTCTGGTGACACACCGTTCCCAGCTCTGCTCTTGGGTGGTTTCAGTGTTATCTCCTGTGTGCTCATCATGTAGATTCATGCTCCCTCTGCAGTTTTACTGCTGACATCTGGGAGCAGGGCATACAGGCAGCATTTCTACTGGTTTGGATATGAGTCTCTGACACTTGCCCCGTTTCTTGGGGTCAAGGTCATTCCTCGGTTAAGCAGGAGATGCAACTGCTGATGTCTACAAAATACTCATAAGGAAACTTTTAACACATGACTCTTCTATGAGTTTGTTGGTACATTGTATTCTAATTCCATTTCACAGCAAGTCAGAGTAATGTACAGTTTTTATTCCCTGTTACAATTCCCCACTGTCATATTTTTCTCTACTTCTATGGAGTTACGGATATCCTCTGAATTTTTGGGGGAATGAAAGACTTGAGCCTGTTGTAAAACAAAATCTTGTGAGTTAAAAGTAGATACATTTTTTAGAGGTGACTTTGAGTAGATACAATTTTTCTGGTGTGGGAAAAATGAGCCTTTATAAAGAGCTTCGAAACAATAAAGATAAGATGATAAAGAAAAGAATAGTTAAACCTAAATTAAAAATCTCTTCTAGTATGGACCTGATCTTTGAGGTAGGTATTCATGAATACAGACGTACAAGTCAATCTTTGGTTCCCTCACAGAGAGGGGTGTGATGGTCTGTTGAAGCCAGTTAGCTTGCTGCCCGATTTGTGATGCTTCTTTCCACCTGAGTGGAGGTGTCGCTGTTAGTGAAACGAGTGGAGTCGATGGCCGTGTGAGCGCCTCCTTGTTCTGCTGGTATGCAGTCCAAGGCAATTCAATTGCATAAGCCAGCTGTAGCTAGACAGTCCTGATATTTTTTAATATCACCAAGTGCGATGGCAGTTTCATTGGCTACAGTGAGTAAAGTCTTAGAGAGAGTGCCCTGGCTGGTGTAGCTCAGTGGATTGAGTGCGGGCTGTGAACCAAAGTATCGCTGGTTCGATTTCCAGTCAGGGCACATGTCTGGGTTGCAGGCCAGGTCCCCAGTGGGTCATGTGAGAGGCAACCACTCATTGATGTTTCTCTCCCTCTCTTTCTCCTCCCTTCCCCTCTCTCTAAAAATAAATAAATAATCTAAAAAAAGAGAAAAAACAAGTTTATGTCTGAAAAACAAAAAGATTAAAAATTAGCAACATTTTAAACAAAAAGTTACAAAAATTACAATTATCTGCAGTTTATTCTGTCTCACAATCAATTTTTGTTTATCCTGATTGTCAGTATTTCTATAATTCCAGTTATTCTATGAATTCTACTAATCCATCCAATTAGAAAATATGGGAGTTCCGGCCAAGATGAAGGCATAGGTAGAAACCCTTTGCTTTCTCACACAACCAAAAGGAGGATAACAACCAATCTAAAACCAATAAACAACCAGAAATGCCAGAGAATCAAACTGCATGGAACTCCAACAACCAAAGAATTAAAGAAACAGTCAACCAGAGCAACCAGACTGGTGCGCCGAGACAAAGAAATAGGGCCCAAATGAAAGAACAGAGCAAAACCTCAGAAAGAGAACTAAGCTGTGAGGACATTGCCAGCCTATCTGATGGAGAATTTAAAGCCCTGGTAATTAAAATGCTCACAGAACTGATTGAGCTTGGTCAAAAAATGAAAAAACAAATGAAAGATACCCAAAATGAAATAAAGCAAAGTATTCAGGGAACCAACAGTGACAGGAAGGAAACCAGGACTCAGAGCAACGATTTGGAACAAAATAAAGAAATAAACATCCAACTGGAACAGAATGAAGAAACAAGAATTCAAAAAAATAAAGAGAGTTTTGAACCTCTGGGACAACCTGAAATGTTCCAATATCTGAATTATAGGAGTAACAGAAGGAGAAGAACAACAGCAAGAAATTGAAAACTTATTTGAACAAATAATGAAGGAAAATGTCCCCAATCTGGTGAAGGAAATAGACTTCCAGGAAGTCCAGGAAGCTCAGAGAGTCCCAAAGAGGTTGGATCCAAAGAGGAACACACTGAGGCACATCATCATTAAGTTACCCAAGATTAAAGACAAAGAGAAAATCCAAAAAGCAGCAAGAGGAAAGGAGACAGTTACCTACAAAGGAGTTCCTATAAGGCTATCAGCTGATTTCTCAAAAGAAACCTTGCAGGCAAGAAGGGGTTGGAAATAAGTATTCCAAGTCATGAAAGGCAAGGACTTACATCCAAGACTACTCTATCCAGCAAAGCTTTCATTTAGAATGGGAGGGCAGATAAAGTGCTTCCCAGATAAGGTCAAGTTAAAGGAGTTCATCATTACCAAGCCATTATTATATGAGATGTTAAAGGGATTTATCTAAGAAAAAGAAGATAAAAAACATGTGTAGTAAAATGACAGCAAACTCACAACTATCAACAAATGAATCTAAAAGAAAAGAAAAAAAAACCCAAAACTAAGCAAACAACTAGAACAGGAACAGAATCAGAGAAATGGAGATCACATGGAGGGATTTCAATGGGAATGCGGAGGGGAGGAATAGGGGGAAAAGGTACAAGAAAGAAGAAGCATAATTGGTAGGCATAAAACAGATGGGGAGAGGTCAAAAATGGTATAGGAAACAGAGGACTCGAAGAATTTATATGTATAACCCATGAACATGAACTAAGTGGGGGGATGCTGGAGGGTTGGGGGATGCAAGGTGGAGGGGGGATAAAGGGTGAGAAGTTGGGAAAACTGTAATAGCATAATCAATTAAATATACTTAAAAATATGATCTTTCAGATAATCTTCCCTCCCCACCCCTTTGTCTGAAAGTTAATAAATGAAACCTTTTTAAAAAAAGACTTTATTTATTTTTAGAGAAGGGAAGGGAGGGAGAGAAACATCAATGTGTAGTTGCCTCTCGTGCACTTCCTACTGGGGACTTGGCCCATAACCCAGGCATGTGCCCTGACTGGGAATTGAACCGGTGTCCCTTTGCTTTGCAGGCAGGTGCTCAATCCACTGAGCCACACCAGTCAGGACTAAAACCTTTAAAAAATTAAATAAAATACTCATATCTAGATATTTAATAATTTTTATCATTTAACCCAACAAAACTTCAAAGTTCTAAGTTACCAAAGACTTTGGAAAACTATGTTTAGGTATATTTATAATTATTATTGAGAAGCCTTATCAAAAACTTTTTATTTTAATTATATCTATTTATTAGTTCTTAACAATTTTATGAACTTTTAAAATCAAGTATTACTTAAACTGTTTTCTTGACAAATTTTGTAACACAGCTAAATAACATGACTTATTTTTGCAAACACAGGCAAAACATATATTTTATGTTAATAACTTAAAAAGATATCAATTAAATTTAAACCAGCTTTAATATCAAATACTTTCCCAGACCACATGATTGTGAAAAAAAAATTGAGACAGTTCTTTTTTTACCATACACATAAACAGTATTATTAATAATTGTAGAGAAGACAAGATTTTCTTTTTTTTTTTTCCCTTGACAATTTTAAGGAGGATGGAGGAGAGGCAGGAGAGACACCAGGCTTGGCAGGCTTTAGTCTCTTGAGCCACTTTCCCCAGACAGACAGACCTGTGTCGTGGAGCTCCAGGAGTACCTGGCAACTTGGGTTTCAGTCCCAGGTTTTCTCCTCAGGAAACAAGGGGTTGAATTAGATAACAAAGTCCCCTCCCAGCTCTGTGTCTCGATGATCTTTCTTGTACATCAAGCAATAGTTATATCTTCCCTGCCTACCTCACAGAGCTGTTGAGAAGGTAAAAGAAGTGAAATGTGCAGTGCTCTAAGGATGGGAAGTTGCTCCATTGTTACTCAGTGTGATTGTGGAGAGAGGAGCCAGCCAAGGGAAGTGCTGCAGTCAGAGGCAGTCAGCCTCCTGGGTTGCTAGGAGACCATAGTGGGGATGCTCAGCATCATCTGTCTTTGAACGTGGCCCCTCTCTCCACACAGCTTCTACCTTGAGAATTGGAATCATTTTCCCTTAAAGAATCACTGATGTTCCTGAGCTGAAGAAAAAAAGAATAATAAATAATAATAGACAAATAATTTTTTTAAAAAGCAGCTCCCTGTGGTTCAACATAAATAATTTCTGGTCCTCAGTCTCATTCTCCTCATTTTTCTTATTAGGCAGATATCTATCTATCTATCTAAACATTTTTAAAGTTATGACATATAACCAATTTTCCCCCATGGACATAAAATATAAAATAAGCATATAAGCTAATTAAAAGCAAACACCCATATAATTACCATCCAGCTCAAGAACTAGAATATTACTGCCATCCCAAAAGCGTCTCCGCAAACTCCAAGTTCTTTCCCCAGATTGCCTCCCTGTCTTAAAGGTAACTTTTTTTTTTATGGTAATGACTTCTTAATGTCTGGAAAACCCTAGGGCTCACCGTGAGTGACTCCTCCAGGCTTCTGGGTCTAATGACTTCTAAGTGCTGCTGATTTCCACATGTGGTCTCCAGCCTGCCTTCTCCCATACTCTTCAAACTCCTGGGTCCTACTCTGTGCTTAAGCTCACCACTGGTTGTCTAAGTGGCACTTCAACTGTGTTTTGTCCCAAACTATGCTCCTGATCCTCTCCCCAACATCTTCTCACATCAGGAAGTGTACGACCACTCTTCCTGCTGTTTGATTCTTGATTCACTCCAGTGCTTATGGGCTCAGCCTCCACAGGATCTCCAGACTCGGACCGTCCCTCACCTCCTCCACTGTCATCTCACTGAGATTATTGAAAGAGCCCAGCTGATCTCTTTGCTTCTACATTTGCCCCAATGGTTGATTTTCAAGCCCACAGCCTTAAAAATATTGGTCATATTCTGTCACCCCTCTAACTAAAACTGGAAAAGTAGGCATTCGTGCTGCCTGTCACTACCAGAACCAATAAGTAGAGACAAGGATTGAATCTCTTTGGGTGCTTTATTCAGATGCTGGGAATCTGAGAAGGCAGCAGGTTATATAACCTAAAAACCATCTTAACGTCTCATCACAAGCCAAACATTTTATAAGGAAAAGAAAAGGGTAGGTAAGGGGTTTGGAAAAAAGGGTAATCAGATAAGAGTAGCAGTCTGGAGGCGATTGTTCTAGTATTTCTTTTTCTGCTGATGGATAATTCTCTATCTGCTTCATGTATGTTTCCTCCCTGGAACACAATGGCTCAGACACCCTGGGGCACAAAGGTTGAATTGCTTGTCAGCCTCCTGGAGTCAAGTAGGTCCTGTATCCCAGCTCCCAGAATAATGCTTTCCACAGCATTAATCACTTAAGCCTATCAACTATAACTAGATCTAAAGTCTTTAACTCTTGAGTTCCCCTGTACCACCTGTGGTGGCTTCCTATCACACTGAGAGTGAAAGCCAGTTTTCACAACAGCCCACAAACTCCTGCATTCTCTTCTCCCAAACCCCTACTTCTCAGACCTCCTCCCCTGTTTGATTTCTCTGCTTCAGCCCCACTGCCCAAGCTGTTGTTCCTCAAGTGCCCCAGGGCCTTTGCACAGGTTCCTTCGTGCGGGAACTTCTCTGGGTCTCCTTGGGCTTCCTCCCTTGCCTCCTTCAAGACTTTGCCCCAATGCTGCCTTTAACAGGGTCAGGGTGCTCCGTTCTGTTCTTTGTTTGCAAGTATGCTGAATTTTTATCATGCATGTTTCCTATGTCTAGTGATGTGATATTATGGTTTTTCTCCTGTAATACTGAAGTACTGAATTATATGTTTCTTGGCCTTTCCTTTTCCTATGTCCTTTTCTAGCATTAACATGCTTAATAAATGATCGCCAGATGTTTCGGAGTGAATAGTGTCCCCTGAAGGATGTGAAGTCCTAACTAACCTCCAGAACCTGTCGATGTGACTTTGCCTAGAAATCGAGTCTTTGCAGATGTAGTTGACCAAAATGAGATTGTCCTGGGTTAGGATGGGCCCTAAATCCAATGACTGGTGTCCTGATAAGGAGAGATTTGAAGACACAAAAGAGATAGGAGAAGGCCACCGAGGAGATGGGGGCAGAGACTGAAGTGATGCTGCCACAGCCAGGGGTGCCAAGGGGGAGTGCCGGCCACACCCGGAAGCTGGAAGAAACAGGAAGGATTCTTCTCCGGAGCCTTAAGAAGACGCAGGGCCCTGCCAACACTTTGATTGTGGAGTTCTAGCCCCAGAACTGGGAGAGAATAAATTCCTGTTGTTTTGAGCCACCCATTTGTGGAAATTTGTTAAGCAGCCACAGAAATGAATATACCTGCTCCTCCAATCTGTTGATTTGAAGTAATTTTTCTCTAGCCTGCCACTCCTCACCACCGTGGTTAGGACCCATCCATGCGACAGTGAGGGGTGTCTGTCATGCTGAACCTCGGCCTCAGGTGTTGCCCTGGTGAGCAGGCTCTGGGGGCGCCTAGAGGCTGAGCCTGGGGGCAGACACCGACCCGCCATCCAGGGGAGCTACCTGGTTGTGCTACACATTCTTCTGCTCCCTGCCAAGGAATGAGTGAAGGAAACACGATGGAGTCAGTACAGCTAAGCTGACTTACAGTGGAGTCTGCAGAGTCAAGCTGACAGAACTGGGTCAGAGTAAATGGGCTGCAGCACCGGGAATAGATTTTATTTTACTTTAGCCTGAGGGCCTAAACTTTTGAACTTCTCAGTTGTGCATCAATGCCTGGAGAGGTATATAAACCCCATAGTTGATCCTCTGAAGAACTTAGGAAAGAATGGCCACGTATCCAGACCCCGTGGCATCCATTATCCCTCCAGCAGGTCCAGAGGCTAAGAATGCAAGACTGATTCTTCTCAAGAACTTACATCTTACCATGAGAACTCTTAACTTTTCTTTCTCCTTCAGAACACTCTGCACATTTCTTAGTTTTGTTTGTGGTTAGCACACCCTAAGACCCTTGAAGAGATCTTGGCTATTTATTTGTAGTCAAAGCCTTCTGACTCCGCTGTAGGCACCGATAACTACTAGTTCAGGTTCAGAAAGAAAGCGAGTCAGTGCCCACATGCAACCACCAGGTGGCAACATCTCTTTCTGTAGCTGGACAGCAGGTTGACTCTGCCTGATGGGGGTCGGGGGTAGGAGATGCCCCATACCTGCCCCTCAGGCCCTGAGTCAGACTCTGGGGGAAAACTGTCCAGACAGAATGACTGAGCTGCACCTGGACACATATATCCAAAAAAAATGGCAGGGCATACACTTGACTGGTGACTGATTAGATGGGGAGACAGTGTGATAAGAAAGGAACCCTACAGAGTGAATTCCAGGTTTCTGACCTCGGTTACCAGCTGATGCGTAGAGAAGGTGTAGTGCAGGGAGGGTTCTTGCTGGGACATGAGGTTTAGGATCCTATGGGGCATCTAAGTAACATGTAGTATGAAACAGAAATTAGGGTCTGAAACTCTTAAGAGGGTTTTGGAAGGATATGAAAGGCAGAGAAGGGTTTTCTGGGGGCAGGAGGTCCTTCCTTAACATTAGGCCCCGCATAGTGTAGTGGTTTAGTGTGGGGGAGGGGGCAAACTCCTGCCAGTGGGCCAAATTGGCCCATGAGCTGCTTTTTGTAAAGAAAAGGTTTTATTAGAACAAAGCCACACCTATCATTTGCATATTGTAACAGAGTGCAGCCAAGAGGGGGTCCCCAAAATAGGTATTTGGAATGGGGTCTAGAACTCAAGGTGTCCAGGAAATATTAGAAAGACATATTAGGATGTCCTCACCCCTTCCCCCCACAGGTGTGGGTTGAGGGAAGGGACAGATGGAGCAGGGCCATTGAGCGCTGTTTTGCATAGTAACAGCTTTGCAGCTAACCTCTGGCATGGTCATTTAACATATCTATAACCTTTAACTGGTTGCGTAGATATGTTGAATAGCTGTGGCCATGCTCTGAGCCAGGGGGATGGAAGTTACTTCCACCCAAGATGTAACTGGGGTGCAGGTCCCCCGAGTTACAGCGCCTGTGTGGGAGCTTGGAGAAGATTGGCTCCATGACAGGGGGCCATGCCTGCCCAGACTCACGATGGCAGCCCAGTAAAGCTGGAAGGATACGGGAGTGCTGGCAAGTGTAGGCAATTGTGGGAGGAGCGGGGAAATGGGGCTTCAGAGGAAGATTGGTGCGAGGATTTAAACCGAGACTTGGCAGCCATGGGAGGAGAGTGTCATGTGCTTCTGGCAGAGTGGGGACTCCTGCAGCTTAGGTGAAAGGGGAACCACGTGGCTTTGCCAGAGTGGGGAATCACCATGTGGTTTTGGCCCGAGTGGGGACCCCCCCGCAACTTTGGTAGAAGAGGACCACGAGGCTTTGGGGGGCTCCCTTTGGCCATGTGGCCTGGGAAGTAGGAGAGACTTTGCCTGGAAGAAGGGTGAAAGAACTCTTGCCAGTAGGTCATGAGAAGGTGCCACATGGCTTTGGATTAATTAGCAATCCTGCCTGGACAGCGACACAGCTGATGGTGTCAGGAGCCTGAATCACGGAGGTTTGCTTCTTTTCCTGAGTTGCAGTACCCGAATTAGGGCAGAGGGAGAAGGAAGCACTGGGCGTCTGTGGGTATCCAAAAGGACTTTGATATTTTAATGAAGGCATTAGGTCACTACTTTAAGTCTGTATAGCTTTAAATAAACATTTCATTTCCTTTTCACAAATCTCTGGCATTGAGAGATGTCTTTCCTAAGGCAGCAGGCAATCGAACCTAGTGGGGGTCCTTTCAGTAATAGTATATCGTAACCCCCCTTGGCCCTGTGTGTGGGTGTGTTCTGTAACAGTTTTTGGCATCCCTGGGTGGGCCAGTAATTGTCCCCCCCCCCGCCCGCCTTGTTGTGTGTTTTCTGTAACAATATGACCTCTGACTCATTTCCCACTCTAAAAGCACAGTGAAGTAAGTTTCAGACAGTAGTCATGTGGTCCCGCCATGCTGAAATATTTCCTATTCGGCCCTTTGGAGAAACGTTCTGCTCACCCCTGGTCTAGAGCAGCCCTCCTCAGTGCTCAGAGCACGGAGAAGAACCTGGCTGCGGCCTGAGACCAGCTGAGACTGCACATTTCCATTGGGCCTCAGAGATGCTGCTGCCGCCACTGCTCCAAGGACCACACTGTCCAGCTTAAACGCAATGTGAGCACACAGATCCTTTAGGAGTTTCTAGTGTCCATATTAAAAAAGTAAAAAGAAACAGGTGACAGTACTCATGACATTTTATTTAACTCAATAGAGCCAAGATATTTTCATCTTGTGTAACCAACATAAACAGAGATATTTTACTTCCTGTTTTTGTACTAAGCCTTTGAAATCTATCTGGTGTGTAGTTTGCACTTAATGGCCTATTGCAATCGGGACCGGCCACACTGGATGTGGACGGCGGCTGCCCTATCCAATGGAGCCAGCCGCCAGCTGCGCAGCTGCTGCCCCCCTGGTCTGTCTCCCACCTGCAGAGTGAGAATAAAGGATGCACTACTGCAGGACATTCTCTTCAGGATTGCGTGAGTGAATAAAGCCGGCAAAACAGCCCACCTGGCACTGCAGAGGCCATTATTGTGCTGTTCTGTTGATTCTGCCTGAAAAGAACTGTCTTTCCCGCCGATAAGGAGGTGCTGCTTCCCGCACCCCGGGCCCAGGGTACAGTTAGGCCATTGTAGTTCTCAGGCCATTGTTTCCCCTTCCGTCCAGGAACTTTACTTTTCTTACATTCTGAAAATACTTATTGAGCATTTCCTGTGTATCAGACCCTGAGCCACACACCAGGATACATTCTAGCAGAGAGGCTTACAGGGTACATAATGAATACAGAGCAAGCCAGAGGAGGTGGAAGTGCTGGGCAGGGGTACAAGTGGGAGCAGGTGCTTTCGGTTTTCAGTAGGAGGCCAGGTGGGCCTCCCTGGGAGAGCCAGGCACCGAGGGCCGGGAGGCCCGTGGGGCTGGAGTGGTGGCAGTGGGGGAGAGAAATTAGAAGTGGTCACAGAGGTTTGGAGGTATATTTTCTATACCTTACAGGCCGTGGCAGAAATCTTTAGTTCTTCCTTTGAGTGGAATAGAGAGCCAGCTGGATGGGTTTCTACCAAACAAGTGTTTTGATCTGAATTAGGTTTTTCAAGGTTGCCACTCTGGCTGGGGGTGGGGTAACCAGCCATCCCTGTGGGCCTTGAACTGAGGGCTATGCTGGAATGCTGGAATGTGATGGTTTCAGTGTCCAAACTAGAAAAGCCTCAGGCAAATGGGTATGATTGGTCAGCCTAAAACAAGCCCAGTTTCATCTCTGTCCTCCTTTCAAAACCAGTCCGTGTGCCCCATAACATGCGTGTTAGTGGTTGAAATACGCATATTCTCATGCCATGCAGTGCTCTGTGCACTTCCATAAGTGGAATTATGCTACAGACCCCATTTCTTTATGCATTCAACACTATTTTTAAGATCCACCCATTTTGCTGTACTTACCTCAAGCTCGTTGTCTCCAAAGGCTGCACAGTGTTCGGTGGTATGCATCTGTCAGATTCTAACCCAGGAGCTTGCTTGCCTCCAACAACACGGTAACTCACACAGCGCTGTGCAGAGTGTCCTTCTGTGGTCCCCTAGGGCCCCGGGGGAGCTGCCGA
>CM052545.1:48382205-48396680 GCA_028533065.1 Trachops cirrhosus
GGGCACAGAAGGTTACTAAACAGACATTTTGCTCTCCTGCCTCGTGCAAGAACAAAGGATCGTAAATCAGGTGTAATTTAACATGTTTGGTTTGAAATTTTACAACCGGTGAGCCAATGCCTAACCCTGTTCCCGTGCATGAGATTTGTAAGCAAATGGTTACCTGCCACGTCTGATTCTGTATAAACACTTGTTTGCATACCCCTATGTAAAGACGGAGCTGAGAGCGCTCGGGGGGCGGGGGGGACTCATTTGCAGCTCTTATGAGCACTGTGTCTCCGGACACATTTGGGAAGAGTCTGCCCCCCACCCTGCGCAGGTTAAAAAGGAAAATTTGGCCAATAAAGTAACATCTCTGAAACCCTGAAAGTCTCCTGCATCTGTTCTCGCGGTTGCTGAATGTAACAGTTGGCTCCTGGGTACCTCAGCGGTTCACCCCCCACCAGCAACATGTAAGTGACTGTCCCCATAGCACCGTCAACACTTTAACTTCTGCAATTCTGAGGGACATATGGTAGTGCTCTGGCTTTCTCAGTTTGTCTTTTTAAAGAAATAGTGGTTGTATATTTATTACTGTCCCTTTCCGTTAAAGTGACTATGAGCCAAGTTCTCAGTTTCACTCTTTCTTCTACAGCTTCTTGTTAAGCATTTGGACTTGCCCTTCTTTGAATCACCTATTAATACCTAATAGGACAGAAGCCCCTTTCTCAGGACCTCTTTCCCGGAGCTGGCTGGACCCCATAAAGCACAACTGACCCTAATTGCTTGATGAGCCTTTATCCTCAGGAGTAGAAAATTACTGGAATGCCCTGAAGGTGCAGAGGCTCTGGGACTTATGAAACAGGACACACCAGACCCCAGCGACTGGACCCTGCACCCGTGGACAGCGTCGAAACAAGGTGCAGCCTGTACAAGACCACTCGAAACGTCCTGCTCCACAGCCGCCCCAGCCACCCAGTACGAGCTTAACGCCCGACCTCTCGAGGCTGGGGCTGGGGCTAGAATCTCTGCACACAGCCCCTCCCCTCCCTTGGGAAAGTAAACTAAACCCTTCGCTCTCTGCACTTTCTTCTCTTCATGAACCTTTCACAGCCCACATCACGGGCCACCCTAGCAATACCTGTATCCCATTTTTCTTTTGTTTTCCTTTTTCTTGTTGACTTGCAAGAAATCTTATATAATATTTATTAGTCCTTTTTTGATTTTAGTCACTGCAAGTACCTTCGTGGTCTGCCATTGTTAGCTTTGGCTGTGATAGCTTTTGAATTTTTGATGTAGCTAAATCTATCCTTTTCCCCTACACTTGAGCTTTTGGGGGCCAGGTTCCAAAACAACTAATTCTTATGAACAATTTTGATGCAGACATCAAAATTGCAGCCCACAATGTCCACATCATTATGGCTGAAATGAGACATTCACACAGACTACTGAGTCCCACGGAGGAAAAGGGACAGCATGGCTTGTCTCTCAAGGGGAGCAAAAGCCGCAGCCTCTGCCATGACAGGCCTTTATTTCTATCTCTGGGCACATTGCATGATGGTCCTCATTTACTATGCACAGGTTCACTTTAGGTGGTTACCTTTTACAGAAAACAAAGGAGCCAATGCTGTTAATCACATCACAGAAGAGGGATATTTGCAAATGAAAAGGCAAAATAGGATCGGTTACACCCATCCTTGGAAAGTTTAGTATGCATTTTATGAAGTTACTTTACAGTAAATGTCCTCAATTCAGGGTGAGGGAGTTTTTAGCAAAAAGCAAGACTCATAGTGGCCTAGGTACATTGCAGGCCTGATTCCCCACGGGAGAACCTCTCCGTGGGTGTGGGTCCTGTGCATCTCCCAGTGGGAGCTGATCCCACGCCACGCAGAACAGTCTTCTACGAATTTAGAGTGAATAAAATTCTGAAGCTATGCTAAAAATAAGGTTGACATACAAATTATTTTCTCTGTGCTGGGCTTCAGAAAACACCGATCTTATGCTGCCGCATACCCATCACTACCTAATTCTGTCTCCCCTCACTTTTTTTCAACACTGAATGGGTTAAGAAGCAAGCACTTGAAGTAAATTTGGTTCTCCTATGTTTTTTCTAAATATAGCTTTAAAATGCAATACTCCCTTAATAAACTTTATGGTGGGAGGGAAATGGACCTATGACAGAGGGAGGCTGAGAATTCCATTTCACTCTTACCATCCCAACGGTATGTGGCTTTAAAACTGCACAAAACTCTGCAATCTGGAAAGAAGATGGAGAATAAAATATTTGTTTTATTTAGGTCCCTAGGGTTTGTAAAACATTTGTTTTAAAAAAAGGTGATTTGACAAGTCAGATTTTTTAAAAAGATTTATTTTTAGAGAGGGAGGAGGGGAGGGAGAAAGAGAGGGAGAAACAAACATTGATTGGTTGCCTCTTGTGAGCCCCCAGCGGGGACCTGGCCCACAACCCAGGCTTGTGCCCTGACTGGGAATTGAACCAGTGACCTTTCAGTTCTGCAGGATAATGCTCAACTGCTCAGCCACACCAGTCAGGGCAGAAGCCAGATTTTGATTACTACAAATAAATATGCAGCACTGTGTGCTACGAAGTGATTCCTTATTGGATTATTTATAAACATAGGAACACAGAAAGTTAGCATGCAACAGCCCTTACTCAAGAAAGTTCATGGATGGTGCAGACACTGATGGACAGCTCAGCCACAGCAGGCTGCAGAGAATTTAAAAATGTCATTTGAACCTTATGGAGAACAGCCAGGAAATTCCAGAAAACTCTCTCTTGTGCTGTCATGACCCAAATAAAGGCCATTACAAGGCTGAATAGAGAACATTAAACACTGAAGAGTTTCAGTCTCTCTGAATCTATAATCTAGGGGATACAGCGCACACCAGATGGAGCAGACAGACTCTCGGGAGGAGAAGGGTCTGCATCCGGGTCTGTAGGATGGTGCAGCTAGGGGCCCCCCAAAATAAGGTTTTGTATTGGGGTCCAGAACTCAAGGTGTCCAGGAAATATTAGAAAGATATGTAGGATGTCCTCACACCCTCCACAAGTGTGAGCTGGGGGAAGGGAAACATGGAGCAGGGCCATTGAGAGCTGTTTTACATAGCAACAGCTTTGCAGCTAACCTCTGGTGTGGTCATTTAACACATCTATAACCTTTAACTGGTTACATAGATATGTTAAATAGCTGTGGCCATGCTCTGAGCCAGGGGAATGGAAGTAACTTCCCCCCAAGACATAACTGGGGGGCAGGTCCCCCGAGTTACAGTGCCTGCTTGGGAGCTTGGAGAAGATTGGCTCCATGGCATGGGGCCACACCTGCCCAGACTCTGGAGGGCAGCCCAGTAAAGCTGGAAGGATATGGGAGGGCTGGCAAGTGTAGCCGATTGTGGGAGGAGTCGGAAGTGGGGCTGCAGAGGAAGATCGGCATGGGGATTTAAACCCAGATGTGGCAGCCATTGAAAAGGAAGCCACGCGGCTGTGGCAGTGGAGAGAGGTGTACTGGCTGCAGCCATGTAAGGAGAACCACGCCCCCCACCCTGCTGCAGCCATAACCACCACGCGGCTTTAGCTGGAGATCCCGGAGACACAGCTGATGGTGCTGGGAACTGAGGGGAACTGAGGGAGGCCTACCAGCCGAGCACGGATTACTGGAAAGAACCGGGGGCTGCCTGAGCCACGGACTTCTATTTCTTTTCCTGAGATACGGTACCCCAGAGTGGGCAAAGGAGGAAGGAAGGACTGTGTGTGTTTGTGGGTGTTTTAAGGGACTTTGGGATTTTGATGAAGACATTAAGTCATTACTCTTAGTCTGTATAACTTGAATAAATAACTCCTTTCCTTTTCACCAATTTCTAACATGGAGAGCTATAATTCTCTGGTGAAGGGAAAGGTAAACCTAGTACAGGGGGACCCCAGGAGAAGGGGGGATCAATTCAGTAGCATTGTGGACCCTCTTCCCTGGCGGCCAATCAGGGAAAATCATGGGAGACCACACGTGCAATAGCTTTAAAGTAATACAACTACTTGTACATGCGCAGTAAAAGCCCACCAAAACTAGCCAGGAAGGATCTGCCCTATAAGAATAGAGTCCCTCCAGCCCATGAGGTCAATCTCTGCTTGGAGTTGGCCTGCTCCCATGTTCTCTGCTATAAACTCTGGGTGTTCGGTTCAATTCTTTGTCCCCATCACCAAGAACCTGGTTACCTGTGCCCACCTGTGTGTGACACAACCATTAGCATTTCAGGGCCTAAAAAACAAAAAGGACCCCCTTGTGAATTCCAGACTCATGGGACACATGGAAATTGGTGAAAAACAAACAAAAAACAGAACCACTGCACTTTCAGATCTGCCAATACAGGCAGTGGTTGGAAACAGGCACTTACTATTCAATCAAGTGGAGTGAAACTTTAGGTGTCCTTAGATGGCTTAGACATGTCCTTACCCTCCAGTACAAAGCCCTGTGTTAAGGAAGTCCCCTTTGTTTCCCTCCCAGCCTTCACACCGTCAGGGCCGGACAGTGTGCTGCGGTGCTCCCGCTGCTCCCGCACTCGTCTCGTCCAGCTGCCCCTCGCCTCACACTTCTCGGGCTTTTATTTTTGTCGTTCTTAACAGCTGGTCCCCTTCCCTTTCCATTGCTTCCATCTATTTTCAGCCCCACCTCCCTCCACCAGGGAAACCTCTATTTATACATATATTCCCAAACAGCTGAGAAAGCTCTAGCTTCTGAGAATTATTAGTAAAAGATTCATATTTCTCTGGAAATAAGCCAATGGCTTCAAGCTTAGATTGAAATGAAAATGGTGTAATAGAAAGTCAGCTTTTATCTTCCCTATTTATAAGAGAAAATACATGTAAGTTGGTTCATTTCATCTTTTTCCCTCCCTCTCTTTCTACACACAGTTAATAGGTATGGCCTTTACTGTGGTGACTGGCTTAACGGCACACCCCTTGGTGTTTCTCCTTGTGGAACATCTGGCGTCTGGGCTGCAGGACGGACAGACGCCCTCCCCCCACCACATGCACGTCAGATACAGCGAACGCAGAGTGTGGTCAGACCCAGACAATTTAATAAATTTAGAATCAACATAGCACTGTAACAGGTAACAAGACTCAAACGTCAGAGAAAAACCTATTTAAATCACAGAACGCAAGCTCACATCGATGAACTTTCATTTTGATTCTCAACACCCAATGATGTGCAAGGGTAACAAGGTGAGGTTCCCCAAATGGAAAGTGACAGGACACCACAGCCCCCCAAAGGGAATTATTTTTCCCTTGAACGGAAAACATCATTTAAATAAAACACATTTAGGCTCCCTTAGTTTTTGTAATTTCTAACTGTAAAACATAATCTTATTAACCAAACAATCCTTGGTTGGTCACATTGTTTACTCTTGAAAGGGAAAATTCAGTATCATAAAAAAACACTGACATAGAAATAACTAAATAATTTACCTGTAGGTAGTTTTGCTGCATTGCACATTACCACAGAAAATCCTAAAGCTGCTATTTTTTTAAAGCTTGGAAAACACACTTGCCTTTTTGTGTTTCTTGCCAAGTGATACACATGCTTCTTACAAGGAAAACTATTCTACGTAGGCCTCAGTTTAGAACTTCAGCATCTGTTAATCTAGAGCTTGCCAACCCGAGTGCACTGCACAGGTGGGGACACCGGTGGTGAACACATACCTCCAGGGCGGCCAGGCTGAGCCACAGCAGCCTCTTTGGTTGACCCCAGGGTGGGGGTGCTGCCCAGAGCCAAGCAATATAGGGTGAAAATGTGCAAAAACCACCGGTACAAAACACTATGTTTGTACTTCTACCGTGATTTCCCTAAGTGGCCTGTATGGGCTCAGGCACATCCTCCGGCGGCCTGAACAGGGGCACACGCGGCCACAGAGCAGAGGCTGTGCACAGATGTTCTCCTCCGACAGGGCTTTCAGCAGGCCCCCGTCTTCTTGCTAACTATTCAATTTACGGCCCTCTTGGTCAGCCCTTAGTGAACACGAGTTCTCCTGAATGGAGCTCCTCCCTGGCTTCTCACATCAGCCCACTCTGGCCTGGTTTCTTATCTCCTGTGGTATAAGGTGATGAAAAACAAGGTGAGATCTCATGACTGCAGATGTTTCAACACAACACAGTGAGCCCTCCTGAACAGCATTTTATACACTGGGGGGGGGGAGCTTTCCTGGTTTATTAGAAAAATGATCTCGAATGGCACTGTTCACACAGGGGTCGGCAAATGTCTTCTGTGAAGGGACACTCAGTGAGTAGTTCAGGCTCTCGCTCCAGTGTCTGCTGCATATTCTTCCCTCTTTTTGTCTATAACTACCCGTTACAAATCCAAACACAATTCTCAGCTCAAGGGTCTTCCAGATTTTCCCTGTGGGCAAGCCTGTCAAACTGCCTGTTGCAGGGAGTTCTTGGCGGGGGACACGGGCACCGAACCGAGCAAGTTCGAAGGCTGTTCAGGCCTGGGGACCCTGATCTGGGGATGTCCTCTGGAGGGTGGGCGGGTCCTTGCAGAGGGTCCCTAGGCTGGGCACAAAGCAGAACTTCCCTGGGTTTGTCTCCTGAACAGTAGAGAGCTGGACCCAACTGGCCTTCTTTATTCGACAAGTAGCTGCTTGTGGTAGGAAGTCTTAATGCAGGCCTATTTAAACCTGTGCCGATGCTGACTTATCCTTGCCTTGATTTTAAAGGCAAAATCGCATACTCAAGGCACTTGAAACTCTTCATTCTACCCTTCCTATTCCAAACGGCTGGTGGGAGAAAAGCTGAAGTGGAAACTTACTTCCTCTTCACCACTAATGCCACCCACAGGCTACAGAGCAAACCCCTGGAAGACTTCGAAAAGCATGTGCCCTCATGCTACGTCCAGGTAAGTGTGACACAGCTCATTTGTGGCTGGGTCTTGATGAGAACAGTGTTTACCAGGGACCAAGGATTTACTACCTGGAGACCAGCGCTTCAGAAGCTGGCTCTTTCACAGGGACGTTTTTCTCCACCCTCTCTGAAACAAGACTCGCCACATTAGTTCCTGTAACACCACACAGCTCTTCCTACCTTCTGGATATGTGACAGGCAAATATTCTACCGATAATTTCTTCACTGTTAAAATATTTGCTTTAAGGAGAATAACAGAACTTCCACTTCTTTCATAAATTTGTAACCTTTTAGCCTTGTCCAGTATAGCTCAGTGAGTTGGGAGTCACCTCACAAATCGAAAGGTTGCCAATTTGACTCCCAGGTAGGGAGCATTGGAGAGGCAACCAACTGGCAGTTCTCTCTTGCATCAATGTTTCTCTCCCTCTTTTCCCCTCTCTCTAGAAATGAGTACAATCTTTAAAAATTTTTGTGATCTTTTAAATCATCAACATACAGTATGCCATGGTTTTAAGTAATTAATAAACAAGATAGAAGACCCCCACTATCCCCCCCTTGGTTACATAAGCACTTCAGAATCTAAATTCTTTCTCTAATCAACGTTTTAAAAAAACAACTGATGGTTCTCAAAATGCGCATCTGCTACCAACTAGATGGATTTAACTCTCCTGAAGTTAAGCAACACACATGTTCATGCACAGAAAGAACTTTACAGAGGCACGAATTCCCAGTGGTTCCAAACTAAACGAATTGGCAAAAAACTGACCTCACATATGCCAATCCATTGGTTTTTTCAAATTTTTTATTTAAAATGTCAAACTTGTTTTCTTCAAAATGTGGGCCTCTTTTTGGTGTGACACTCAGACCCTTCTCCCAGTGTGGGCCACGGGGGCAGTGCCCACACAGCCTCGCCCACAACGACGGTGGTGACGAGAACGTGCTGAGCTGCGGGTGGGCTCTTCAGAATGAGCTGCTGGGACGGTTTTTAATTGGGGGGCAGGGTACCAACCTTTCTTCCAGCTGGAAGAAACTGGAGCACAGTTAAACAAGCAAAGATGCATTATTAAGAAACACGGATGTGCCTGTCAGCTGGCATCAGCTCAAGTTCTAGTAATTTTGAAACCAATGAAACTACAAATTTTCCGGCCCATTCAAAAACAGAGTGTTCCGAGGCCACTGAAAGATAAGATGAAGAAACTGATTACTGTGCTCAAAGGATAAGATCATGGTAATGGATGTTTCCAAATAAAATAAAATAAAATGAAAAAGAAAATTCTGAAGTGTGTGTTTTTAAAAGAACACTGTATCCCTCATTCACTTTCATTAATATTTTCACACACACACACAGCACTCTAGTTATTATTTCACATTTTTCAGGTCTCTTCACTATCAATTTGAAAAATAATTACCTCTTGGTAATAAGTAGTTTTCTCTATTTTGGATATAAAGAATTTTGATTTTTTAAATCTGCAAAGAAAACATACAGTGACAGACCTAAACAATAAATAAAAACTAAACATCCTCTTTAGTTTTCAAGATAGAGAAAAAAAAAGCATTTTAATTTCATTCAGTAGGTTTTTTTGGTTCTTTGAAAGTATCACCCTTCGGTCCTAGCTCCACTGATAGAAAACACCTTTGCCACTTCCCTCCAACATCAAAGTGCATCTCTTTAAAACTAAACAAACCTTCAAAGAAAAACCAAAAACCTTTGTAATTTTTGGCAAATATCCTATGCAGCAAAAATGAAGTGATTTTCCCTTTTCCCTAACCCTCAATTTAAAGCTGTGTACAAAACAGGGCTAAATGCAATTCTTCCAGGACCAGAACAGTTTACAAACAATGGATTTTGTTTTTGTTTCAAGAAACAAAAAGGGAAAGGAAAAATTAAACCAAACAAAAAGAGAAGAAACCCTGAGGCAAAGATGGCTTTTCCTTTAACAGCCCAGTCCTCCTGGGCTCTCTCCCTTGCATCTGGTTCATAAGGTGCCCCCAATCTTCTGGGCAGGGAGGCCCTCCTCCAGCCAGAGCACAGCGGCCGACCCGCTTCGAAGCATCCGCCTGTGAATGCGCCGGAGCCGCAGCAGGTAGAGGAGGATGGCGAGTAGGACCACCAAGAAGCAGCCGAAGAACAGGTAGTGATTGTAGACAAAGGAGAAGCCCCGCCAGTGCGCGTGACTGGCCCGGAAGGTCTCCTGCTGGATATCTCTGCCCACAAGGGAACAAAAACAAGCCAGATGAGAGGTAACAGAGAACTGATCAGGCAAGGCATGTGACACACAGTGCACAGGACACGGGTCAGGATGCAGCTCTGCAGACAGAAACTAACCCTGTCTCAAGACTCAGTTTCCTGACCTCTAAATCCAGCCTACCAGAGGACAGCTGTGAGCGCTAACCAGGCCCCAAGTGAAAGCGTATTCACTGGTCTGTAGCAGTCCCCACCATCATAACTTGGTTATAACAAAAATCAGAGAAATGTAGAACCGTGAGGGTTTTGCTAGTTACTCAGAAGCCAATGTGGGACAATCCACGTTTCTGATCAGTACCACCCACTACTTGCAATTTTCCCAGTGAACCAGCTCCATGTATTGCTTGGAGAAGCGCAGTTAAATGAGGGGGGAAACCAAAAAAGCTAAGATCTCATTTATCAGTGAAGCAGGGTCCCTCTGTGGGGGGCAACTGACAGTGGGTCTCTGAACCCAAGTCAGTGTCTAATGCAGGGTCTCCATGGAACATGGATGCAGCCAGCAAAACACTGTGGTATCGGCAGGACCTGGGACTTTGCTCCTAGTGACACTCACAGACCATTTATATCACATTGTGGTGCTTCATAGATGTCTTAAAATACTGACACGTGTCACCACACTGAAATTACAGAAGGCACTATTCCTGCTGCCAAACCTTGTTATTTCATGTGTTAATAAAGAACATAGATCACTACACCACAAATGTGTTTTCCGTAGTATTTGCATAAACATATTTCAGTACAATGGTTTCCTGTGTGACCTATGTATTAGCAGTAAAGACAGTTTGTTGAGAAGGGCTGCAAAGCCACAAAGACTTTGACTCCCACAAACCCAGGAGTCAACGCTCTGTCCAGGGTCGGCAGGACTGGCACTTGAGAGTAATCACGCCCTGGTGCAGCACCGCTGGCACGGGGGCAGGGGACAGCACAAAGTGCACAACCCCATGGCTCTACCCTCAGCCGGCACTACCTGGAGTGCGTCAGACACCTGCAGGCTACAGTTGCCATGGTGCATCGTAACCAAAGAAAAGCATCTTGTGTTTGATTCTTGTTACCATATTCACATCCATACCTTAAGGGTAAAAAGCGGGTCCTGTAAAGGATTGCTCCAAGGGTCCACTGAACCTCCTTGTCATAAACTTGCAAGGCGGTCTTTAAATTTTTGTAGGTAACGGGAAACGAAAAGCCGCTGTGAAACACCTCGAACATCCAGGCGGATTTGAAGCACTGATACCTGCAGGCACCGAGCACAGACATAGGTGGCACTGGGTCACTCACTGGTCACGGAGATGGGCCTCCTCTGGGACCAGTGTGGGTGCACAGGCTTCCTGAAGCCGGAGCCCTGAGCAGCCCAACCCATCGCATGCGTTCCACACTGATTTACTTGGCTTATGTCCCTTGCCCCACAACACGGAACAGTCTGCCTGTCCAAATCACTCAGCTCACAAAACTCGGTCTCAGTGCAACTGAATGCAACGCCGTGGCAGATGTTGCCTCTGCTAGTCCATCTTTTACTTATTCCGCAAATACCGAACAAGCTCCAACTTCTTAGAACCTCAATTTCTTTATTATAAAATGAGAAAAGAGGAGGGTCCTTTTTAGCTCTATTATTCTGATTCTAAGTATTTATCGGAGAATTCCTTTTGGCAAAGCATCAGGCTAAGCAAGTAATAAGATATAATAACAAATAATGGTCGATGCACTTAACTTATAATGGAAGGATTTTTGAAAAGCAACAGGTATCTAGAACACAAAACTAGAAACAAAGTAGAAATGACAACACCGGCAGAAACCTGAGGGCTCTGGAGGCTCAGGGAGAAGGAAGGGCTCTGGCTGAAAGGGCAGAGGAGGACGAAAAAGACAGCCCCCACCCTGACTTTGATGTCAGGGCAGGATTTCAATGACAAAGGATGACTAGGGGAATTCTAGGTGGAAAGAACAGCAAAACTGAGGAAAACTATGTGTGGAGCAGGATGTTTGGGCCCAACTGTTTGCCGTCTTGTTTGAAAGGAGGCCAGGACAGATGAGGACGGGCAGGCAGGCTGGGCCGGGCCTGTACTGAATGCCTGGTCTCCCCAACACACCCCAGGCCTGCCCGTCCACGACTTACTTCAGCCTGTGGAGATCTGCGTGAGAGGCATAGAGTCCTCGGTCAAAGCGTTCCCGCAAGATCGACCACTTTGTTGCACAATAATCCTGAAAGAAATTATACCCCAAATAAATCATTGGTAGATGTTTTTTCACTAAAAAAAGGTTTATCAAATTCATATTCATAATTAACATATCCTTCCAATTAGAACAGAAGTGTAATTATATGTGTGTGCCAAGAAGACAAGACACATGACCACTCAGTAAATATTACTGATCAGAGAGTGCTGTTCTTATTTTTTTTTAAGATTTTATGTCATTTTTAAATACCTTATTTATTTTTAGAGAGAGGGGGAGGGAGGGAGAAAAACAGGGGGAGAAACATCAGTGTGTGGTTGCCCCCTCGCACGCCCCCTACGGGGGACCTGGCCCACAACCCAGGCATGTGCCCTGACTAGGAACCGAACTGGTGACCTTTTGGTTTTCAGGCCAGCACTCAATCCACTGAGCCACACCAGCCAGGGCAGATTTTATGTCATTTTTAGAGAGAGGGGAAAGGAAGGAGAAAGAGAAGGGAAACACCGATGTCAGAAAGAAACATTGATCAGTTACCTCTCTTCTGCACCCTGTACCTGCCCTGAACCGTGGATCAACCCCCACAACCCAGGCATGTGCCCCCAACTGGGAACTGAACCAGCGATGTTTTGCTTGGTGGAACGACACCCAACCCACTGAGCCATACTGGTCAGGGCAAGAATGCTGTTCTTTGTCTTAAAATTCTGCCACAGTGATTGTTAAGGAGAATTTCACTGCCCACACCAATCTCTTGAAAATGGCTCAGTGTCTCCTTCCATGACTACATGTGACAAGCACAGGCATTTGGAAAAGTGAGTTGGCACTGAGCCAGCTCCGACCAAGCAGCATTGTGTGGTTGCACAGGGAGAGGTTCTGGGACACAAAGATGGTTACAAAAGACTCTGAGAGAAGACAAAGAGGTGTCACAACACTTACATGGCTACTATTCGAATCTCTATTTAAAGGATAAAGAAACAGAGGCTCCGAGAAGCTGAGAAACTTTCGACAGGGAACAGGAACGGCACTCTGGCTGAAGGGAGAGGGAGAGGACAGGCATTTTGGGCCAGGGTCCACCAGGAATGAAGACAAGGTGGAAGCAGCACAGAAGTAAGGGAAACAAGGGGTCGTCTGAGGCAATTATAGTATAAAGAGCCAGGTGGGAAGATGACGCTGTAGGGGGGATTTGAAATGTGCCCTGGAAGGAAAAGGAAGCCGCTGAAGATTTTAAAGAGGAGGGCAGGTGACTGCACTTGTGTTCTGACACAACAGTCTGGGAGCGGCTGGAAGATGAATGATGGAGGAAGACCAGACGCAAGACGACCAACTGAGAGGCTCCTGCAATAGTGCTGGTGATTGACAGAGGCCTGGACTAGGACGACAACACTAGGACAGAAAGTAGGAAGGGGTCTGAGAAATATCTACGACATCAAGTAACATGCTTGATTATACAGGGGTGTCCAGCAAGGCATGAACACATGACAGGGGACTGGATGTTCAGTGACGCCGTTAACTGAGAGCAAGATGGAACAGAGCAGGGAGGAAATGGTGGGTGTATGTGGTGCTGGGACAGCAAGCGGACACTGCATGGGGTTGGGACCGCAGCCTCTCCTTGAGAGACAGCAGCAAGTAACAAGTGTGGATGAGATCACCCAAGAACCTGAAAGGCAGAAGGCCAAAAGTGGGAGTCTGGGATCACCAAGGTTTAAGGGGAGTGAGGGGGGAACCTTTAAGACAGCCCAAGAGATTAGACTTCCGGCGAAGATGGAGGCATAGGTAGACGCACTGTGTCTCCTCACAAAACCAAGATAGGGACAACAACAATACAGAAACAAGATAACAACCAGAACTGACAGAAAATTGAAGTGTATGGAAGTCGGACACCCAAGGATTTAAAAATAGATGCATTCATTGAGACCTTTAGGAGGGGCGGAGTCGGCTGGGCTAGGGACATGGAGCAACTGGGGCGGGGCAAGTCTGCAGCAGGCAGACCCTGGGCGCCCAAGCAGCAGTGGCTGGTGGGCCCCGGCCAGGGTGTGGCGACCGGCAGACCCAGCGAGGCGGCCACTGTGAAGCAAGGCACTGCGTGCAACTCAGGGTCCCAGCACCGGGAAATAGAGCTTTGGGTCACTGACTGAAAAGGAAGGTCCCGTGGGGTGCACAGGCCCACCCACATCGGAATTGGAGCCAGAGGGGCCCACTTAGCTTGTTGAAAGCGGCGGAAGGGTCTGGGGTCCTACAGAGAGCAGAGCAAGCGCCATTGTTCCTCCTCGGACCCCGCCCCCACATTCAGCGTCACAACCCAGCAACTGGGGTGCCCCTCCCTGGTGAACTCCTAAGGCCCCGCCCCTCATTACAGGAACTCCACAAGATCAAAAAACAACAAAGAAAACAAAAACAAAAACAAAAAAACAGCAAAAAGATGGCTCAAACAGAAGAATTAAAAGCACCAGAACCCATCCTTTTAAGCCACCAAGAGATAGCCAACCTATCCGATGCACAGTTCAAAGCACTGGTGATCAGGATACTCACAGAATTGGTTGATTTTGGTCACAAATTAGATGAAAAAATGCAGGCTACAATAAGTTTAATGAAGAAAGATGCACAGGGAACCAATGGTGATGGAATGAAAGATGGGTCTCACATCATTGGAGTGGAACAGAAGGAAGAAAGAAACAACCAAACAGAAAAGAATGAAGAAAGAAGAACTAAAAAAAAGGAGAGGCTTAGGAACCTCCAGGACATCTTGAAACATTCACACATCCAAATTATAGGGTTACCAGAAGGGGAAGAGGAAGAGCAACAAGTGGAAAAGTTATTTGAACAAATAATAAAGGAGAACTTCCCCATTCTGGCAAAAGAAATAGAATTCCAGGAAGTCCAGGAAGCTCAGAGAGTCCCAAAGAAGTTGGACCCAAGGAGGAACACACCAAGGCACATCATCATTACATTAGCCAAGGTAAAAATGAAGGAGACAGTCCTAGAAACAGCAAGAGATAAGGGGATAGTAACCTACAAAGGAGTTCCCATCAGACTGTCAGCTGATTTCTCAAAAGAGACCTTACAGGCAAGAAGGGGCTGGAAAGAAGTATTCCAAGTCATGAAAGACAAGGACCTACATCCCAGATTGCTCTATCCAGCAAAGCTTTCATTTAGAATGGAAGGGCAGATCAAGTGCTTCTCAGAT
>CM052545.1:48397180-48422220 GCA_028533065.1 Trachops cirrhosus
TAGCCAAGGTCACAATGAAGGAGAGAATCCTAGAAGCAGCAAGAGATAAGGGGACAGTCACCTACAAAGGAGTTCCCATCAGACTGTCAGCTGATTTCTCAAAAGAGACCTTGCAGGCAAGAAGGGGCTGGAAAGAAATATTCCAAGTCAAGAAAGGCAAGGACCTACACCCCAGATTGCTCTATCCAGCAAAGCTTTCATTTAGAATGGAAGGGCAGATCAAGTGCTTCTCAGATAAGGTCAAGTTAAAGGAGTTCATCATCACCAAGCCCTTATTCTATGAAATGTTAAAGGGACTTATCCAAGAAAAAGATAAAAAACATGTGTAGTAAAATGACAGCAAACTCACAATTATTAACCACCACACCTGAAACAAAAACAAGAACTAAGCAAACAACTAAAACAGGAACAGAACCACAGAAATGGAGATCACATGGAGGGTTAGCAACAGGGGAGTGGGAGGAGGACAGAGGGGGAAAGGTACGAAGAATAAGTAGCATGGATGGTAGGTAGAAAATAGACAGGGGGAGGGCGAGAATAATAAGGGAAATGTAGAAGCTAAAGAACTTATGACACATGGACATGAACTAAAGGGGGGAATGTGGGTGGGAGAGGGAGTTCAGGGTGGAGGGGAATGAAGGGGGGATAACAGGACAACTGTAATAGCATTATCAATAAAATATATTAAAAAAAGATCATGTGATTTTCATCTTTCACTTTATTGATGTGATATATTACACATTTATTGATTTCCATATACTGAATGCTTTTTGTCTCAGGAACAAATCTCACTTGGTCCTGGTGTATAATGTGCTCTTGATATTGGTTTGCTAATATTTTGTTGAGAATTTTTACATCTATGTTAATCCAGAATATTGGTTTAGTTTTCTGTTCTTGTTTTATCAAGATAATGCTGGCTTCATAGATTGAGTTTTGGAGTGTTCCCTCCACCTTGATATTTTAGAAGAGTGTGTTGTACCCCACAATACCTGACAAGTTGTATTCCAATTTTCAGTTGTTTCAGATAATTTTTATTTCCCTTTTGATTTCTGTGACCCATTGGTTGTTTAGAAGTATTTTGTTTCCACATATTTGTAGATTATCTCACTTGTCTCTTGTTGCTGATTTTTAATTTTTATATCACTGTGGTCAGAAAAGATAGTTGGTAGGGATTCATTCTTCTTAAAATTTGCTAAAATTCATATAGTCTATTCTAGAAAATGTTCCATGTGCACTTGAGAAGAATACACATTCAGCTGCTGTTGGCTGGAATGTTCTGCAGATGTCTGGTAAGCCATCTTATTATTCTAAGCAATTGTCTTTTTATGGTGATTTTCTGTCTGAACAATCTATGCACTGCTGATTGTGGGGTACTGAAGTCCTAGCCTACTATTACTGTAATGTCATCTATTTTTCCCTTAAGATCTGCTAATATTTGCTTAATTAAAGAGGTATGTCCAAAATGTATCCAGCCATGTAACATGAAAAATAGAGACATTTATTGAAGAACACACAAGATACAAGAAACATTGGACACAGGACAATGATGCCTCAGTTCCCCTCAAAGTACCTTGGGACCTCACACAGTTCTCCCAGTCGCCATCAGCTGCCCCATCAGATTTCCCTGAATCTCATCGACGGTCTGAAATCGCTTCACTTTCAAAGGTGATTTTAGTTTTGGAAAAAGCCAGAAGTTGCAGGGCACCATCTGGGCTGTAGTGGGGCTGAGTTACCTCGGTGATTTGATGTTTCACAAAAAAACTCTACACAAGACATAATACATGAGCAGGCACGCTGTCATGATGAAGCTGGCAATCATCAGTTGCCCATAGCTGTGGCCTTCTGAATCATCCGAACAGTTTCCATGGAGGAATGTTCAAGCTTAGCGTGAAATTTGATTCAAATTTGTTGTTCTACTCACTCATTTTGAATGTGAGGGCCACATAGTACATAGGCTTCCTCAATGGCATCTCTACCACCCCCACTGACAAATACAGTGAAGCTGTCATTGTTCACGCATACACATTCTAGTCCACTCACCTTGGCTGCTAGGTTACAGCAATGTCACACAAACTGTTCTTGTTATAATTACAATAAATGGATTTTTTCTGGGCAGGCCTCATATTTCGGTGTTTGGAGCATGTGTATTTCTGTCATAGCCTGCCTATCTATCATCTATCTATTTATCTATCAATCAATCATCTATCTATCTATCTGAGAGAGGGGAAGGTAGGGAGAAAGAGGGAGAGAAACATCAATGTGCGAGAGAAACATAGATTGTTTGCCTCTCACACACCCCCTACTGGGGACCCGGCCCGCAACACAAGCATGTGCCCTAGCTGGGAATGGAACTGGCAACCCCTCGGTTTGCAGGCCAGTCCTCAATGTACTGAGCTACACCAACCAGGGCTGTCACAGTTTCTTGATGTATTGACCTGTTTATCATTATATAAAGACCTTCTTTGTCTCTTACCCTTTTTGTCTTGAAGTCTATTTTGTTTAAGTATGGCTATACCTTCCTTCTTTTTGTTTGTATGCTGAGAACACCAAGTTCCATCCTTTCACTTTGAGCCTGAGTGTCTTTGGAGGTGAAACGAGTCTACTACAGGCAGCATATATTTGGGTCTTGTTTATTTTTAATCCATCTAGTCAGTGTCTCTTGACTAGTGAGTCCAAACCATTTTCATTTTAGGTGATTACTGACATGTAAGGATTTATTGCTGCCATTTTTGTCTTTTGCCTTCTAATTATTTTGTCTCTCCACTCTATCCTTGTTTCTTTCCACCTTTGTAAACTAGTGGTTTTCCATGGTGACTTGTTTTGTCTCCTTTTTTGGTTTTGTTTTGTGTCTCTGCTCTAGATTTTTGCGTATGGTTACAAGGTTTTCATAAGATCTCTCATAGGTAAAATAGTCCTTTTTTTGCTGACAGCAATTTATCTTGCCTATAAAGGTTCCATCCATCCTTTTACCTTCCCTTTGTATATTTTTTTATGTCACCAATTGTCTTTTTATGCTGTGATTGTTACCAACTGTAGTAGAGTAACTACAGTTACTTTTAATGCTTTCCTTTGATTTTTATGCTATAATTGTTTGATGTTATCAAGAAGTAGTTTTCTTACCTTAATCAGAGTTTTGTTTACTTTTGTCTTTTCATTTCCACTCAAAGACTTCAACATTTCTCATAAGGCAGGTCTAGTGGCTGGTGAACTCCCTCAGCTTTTGCTTGTCTTGGAAAGCCTTCATTTCTCTTTCATATCTTATGAAGAATAACTTTACCAGATGTAGTCATCTTAACCTGCAATTTTTCTCTCTCAATACTTTCAATATGTATGCCATACACTTTTTCCTGGCCTTTAAAGTTTCTGCTGACAAATCTGCTAACAGCCTAATGGGGTTTCCTTTGTTGGTTACTGTATTTTTTCCTTCTGGATGCCTTTAAAATTCTTTATCATTGATTTCTGACAATTTTAATATATCTTGGAGGTCTTTTTGTGTTGAAATAATATGGTGTTCTACCAGCTTCGTAGACCTGTAACTTCAGTTCCTTCCCCAGGTTTGGGAAGTTCTGTTATTACTTATTTAAATACACTCTGCTGCTTTCTCTCTCTCTTCTGGTATACCCATCAATCTTATGTTAGCTCTTCTAATGTAGTCTACAGTTCTCGTAGGATTTCTTCGCTTTTTAAAAATCTTAGTTCTCTCTCACCTTCCCTCTGAAACATTTTTATATTTCTATCCTCAGGCTCACTTATTCTCTCTTCCATCTGATATGCTTTATTTCCAGCACTTTATTCATCTCTTTTATGAGTTCTTCAGAAACTCCAGAATTTGTTTGGTTCTTTTTTAGAATTTCAATCTCTTTGGTAAAGTACTCCTTCTGTTCTTTTATTTTATTTCTGAGATCATTTCATTGCCTTCCTGAGTTTTCTTGTAGCTTGGTGGATTTCTTCACAACATTTTGAATTCTTTATCAGTTAGATCACAATAGTCAATGTCTTTGGGTTTGAGTACTATAAAATTGTCATTTTCTTTTTGTGATACCACATTACTGTGATTTTTCATAGTGTCTGATGAAAAGTGCCCCTGCTGCCGCATTTTAAGTAGTGAATACCTGTCTTATTTAGGTAAAGCTTGGTTTATTTTGATTCTAACAATTCAACAGGTTTATAAACAGCAGACTTTTATTTTCCAGAAGGTTACTACTGCACAAGTTCTTGGCTTCTCTTATTAGACCTGGGCAGGTTGGGAGCATGCTCATAAAAAAAGTTGTTGGACAGGGGAAAAAAGGGTGGCCAGAGAGTCAGGGCAAGTGTTGGTACTTTGGGTCCACAGACCAGAGAGGGGCGTCCTTGAGTTGGGGTTGTCCCAGATGTCCATAGGCGGTCCTCTTGTAAAAATCCCACAGCAGATAGCAGGTAACTCATTCCTTCAGTTCTCTTTGCCAATTCTTCCCTTTCCCCCAGTCACTGTGATGTCTTCTCAGAGACAGGAACAGGTTTCTCCAGCTGCAGCACGCGTGTCCAGGTAGACCCTCGCTCACCAAGTTCATCCTCCACCTTCTCTGCCAGAAAGGTCATGCTAGTCTGCTGCCACCCCTGCCACCACTCACCTGGCTCTACAGCCTCATCTAAGGTTCAGTCCACCCACTTGGGGTCAAGAAAGGAATAGATCTCTCGGGTGCCCTGCTGTGCTGTGCATAAGTGCTTCTCTTTTTATTTTTGTTTTGGTTATGAATGTCTGATTATAAATCAAAAGGGAGAGGAAAAAAGAGTGACACTGCTATGACGATGACACCAAGACCCGTCCAACTTTTACTACTTTTAACAACTTTCAAAAGGCCCATAATCCAGTCAAACTAAAATAGTTTTGTTCCTCCAACCATAGTGCAGCCTTTTCCACTTGTGTTAACTCAAATGATTTCTTCTGCCTGGAATGTGCTTCCTATCTCTCTCTCACAGCCCCATCTATACCATGCTCTGGTATGCTACATTTATAACTACTTGGTTAGGCACAGTTCAAATGTCATTTTCTCCATGATGCCCTTAGCTAGAAAAATGTCTTCCTCTTTCAAATTCCCATACTGTACCTCATATAGCGATTAACTGTGTACCTGGCATTATGTGAACTTCACCTAAGTTTATATTTTCTGTGTCTTTCAAAGAGGAGGTCTTTGCTAAAATTTTAGATGATTTTCAAACATCTTTTTGCTCTCCATTTCTAGCAAGCTATTCCCCAAATAGTACATTGATTTGTCATTTAACTCTCAAAAGAATTATTTCTTTGAAAACAGAATTAGTATTTTCTCAGTATATCAAAGTCAAGAATAATTTCCCCTTCCTACAGAAAAAGTCAACACAAGACTCTAATAGCTCAGTAATTATCATAATTCCAGAAAACTGTATAACTTAGGCAAGGAACATAAAACTTTTCTATCACAATGAGTCCAAAATTTGTTTCCCAAGTGTGGTGAAGATAAACTAAATTATATTTTTAATGGCTTAATGTTTGTATAATACAAAGGCCAGTCATGTAAGAAACTAATTTGCCATTTAAAAACTGTACTACTTCAAGGCTATGGTTTTCCAAATGTTAAGATATTAGGAGTAATTTAATAAAGTATACACAGGGGGAAATGGGGGACTTAAGGCAACAGTTCTCAAATTTTAAGGTGAAGACCAATATACCAACCTTCTTGTTTCCCTGAAATTACTTCAGCATGAGAGTCAGAAAACAGAAAATCAAAGTGCACAGGGATATCAGTCAGAAGATCTTCCAGAATGGCTTTCTGCTGGCTGTAAGACAATCAAAAATTTACATATCAAAATATTATATAGTAAGTTTTTGTTTTAAAAGGAGAAAAAAACCCTACTCTGACTCTGGCATATCATATATGAAAATGAAAAATTTTAAAACCAAAGCAATTCACTGAAAAGATTGTTTATTTTAAGAAGAAATTTTCAAGAGTTTTGTGAATTATGGGATTCCTAGATCTAAAACTATAAATCCTTAAAGCAATAAAATGGAAACTCAGTTTTTTTAATGACAACTTTATAGTCTACTATTTTACTTACAATCATAAACA
Source organism: Trachops cirrhosus (assembly GCA_028533065.1). Classification (NCBI taxonomy): domain Eukaryota; kingdom Metazoa; phylum Chordata; class Mammalia; order Chiroptera; family Phyllostomidae; genus Trachops; species Trachops cirrhosus. The sequence goes on from CM052545.1 coordinate 48,403,264, forward strand.
GATATATTAAAAGATATTTGGTGAGTTCTACCTAAGGGCATAGTTCTGATACTATTCCAGATTTGAAAAAATAATGTTTAATGTATTCCTTCTGATGATGATGATGGAAGAGGAGGATGGGGAGGGGGAAACAGAGGGAAATAAGGAGGAAAATAAACCACCACAACCACCACCACCACCACCAGCCTGGACTGCCCTGTGTGGATGGAGGATCACCTTTCAGGAAGGATTCTCATTCCAGCTGTGCAAAGAATGTAGAGAGGGGTCTCTTTGTGTTTTGCCCGTGGCACATGCTCTGCAGCAAAGTTCAAGAGCGGAGAAATGTAATCACTGACCTTCTCTGGAGAGGTAGCAAATTCTGAAATGCCTACAAAAAAAGGACACCTCTGTTAACAAGTACATATTTTAGCTGGTAAGTTATACTTCTTCAATGTGGCTAATCTGAGAGCAATTCAAGCTATATACCATACTCTCCTAGTTTTTTCCCACCCACCTGGCACAGCTTTCCGTCTCTCTTCCTTAAATGATGACACTGTTCAGTGCTATGCTCTCTTATTCTCACTCACCAAAGTCACAGACCTCGTTGAGCACCTATTACGTGTCAGACACTTGGAGTTGATTATACACGAGCTTATCCCTGCCCTTGGGAAATGTGCTCCCACATTCTTCAGGCAAGCTTATTCCTGCGGTTGCCATCACCATCAATATGTCTTGGATTTATCTTATCAGCAGCCACCCAGATCTCTTCCCCAACCTGCAGATCAGTATGTAGTAACTGTCCACCGGACAAGGCCATGTGCTTGTCCTCACAGCTCCCCAAAACTCAACATATGCAGATCTGAACTCAACGACCACTGGAAACCTGCTCTTACTGCCGGCTACCTATCTCAGTGACCACTCTCTCTAGTTGTCCAGTGGCTCAAGCTGGTATCCTGAATAAAATCCCTCTCCCTCCCTCCAGCATGTGTTCTGGGTTTCATTGATTGCCTCTCCTTGGTTCCTCTCATGTTTTTCTACTTCTCATCTCTTCTGAATACCTCCACCTTCTACCAGACTACACATCCTACTTTCCAGTTATGAAATTCCCTGACCATTCCTTATACAAAGGAGTCTCTTCTTGTCTTAAAACCCTCTTGGGGCTCCTCAATGCCCTCCAGATAAAGCGCAGCTCTAGAATGGCATGACCTGCCCTGCATACTCACCCATCCTAGCTCCTCCCATACTCCTTCCATTTGGCTTCAGCCATACTGAACAGAATTTCTGTTAACACATCACACTCTGGCTTCAGGGCTCCTGCCTCCACCAGGAACAACCTTCTCTTTCACTGCCTCCCTACCCACTTCCACTCATCCATGGAGCTACTACCTCTGTGGAGGGAAGTCTCCCTAACAGAACCCTGAAGACGAGCTCTCTTTGCCTCCTGTGCTCACCTCTAGCTGCAGCATTCACTGCTTTGTCCAAATCACTTATTTACTTGCTGGTCTCATTTCAACTGCAAGTTTCTCAAGGGCACAAACTGTCTTGTTCAAATGTATATTCTCAGCACTAACACAGGCTTAGCAAATAGTATGTGCTCCACAAATACTTGCTGAATGAGTAATGAGTGAATATTTCTATTTGTCACTGAGTCTACAACATTAAAGATGAGGGGAATTCTGGAAGTCCCAAACTTCCTTGTTTCACAAACTAGGAAATTGTGGACCCAGAAAGATTAAGTTATTTGTCAAAGCAATGAGCAGAAAACAAACTAAAAGCCAGTCTTTTTTTGATTCCACATACAATACTGTTTCAATGGACATCAAGCCCAAAACTATCCAGAATCTATTAAGAAAATGTCTAGAGTGTTGCTGTAATGCTATACATGACAGACCATACTTCAGGACAGAGAAAAGCTATAAAAAGGTTCTTGAATTTCCACTTAAAGCACTTCTACAGCATCAGAGAGAATGAAGTGAAGCCTCATTTTAAGGAGGGTCTGGTGTCTACCCTGGGATGCTGGTGTAGCTGTCCCTTTGTTCTCAAAGGGAAACTCCAAGGTGTGGAAGTGTTCACCCTACTCCACGAGAGTAGTTTAATCACTGATGGAACCTGGTATGTGAAGCTGGATGAAACGCAAAGTGCTTTACCGAGTTTTAGTTTTTAAAATCCTGGTGAATTTCTTATTTCATCAATATTACTTTAACCCTGAAAATAATTCTAGATTAGGGATACACAAAAATTCTAGGGATGGAAAAAAGAGAAGTAAGAAATCAAGTCATTCACTAAGGCTTAGAGGAAAAAATGATCTTTGTTATCAAAAGTGTACTCTGTTATCAAAATAACACTTGTATAAGAGACTTAGATTAAGTTTCCTCTCTTTATCCTGAAAAATGAAGTTGAGTTTTTGAATTTTCTGAATACTATGCTGGTGCCTAGTTGCCCAAACATCAGGGTTCCTCGCAGAAGGAAGTGGGGCCTGAATATTCAATGAAGAATAAGTAGGGCTCGAGGGCCCACAGTCTATGCAGTTAGAAACTGTTTTATGAGGGTAGGTATTCTATCATGTTAAAACTGAAGCTCATTTTCACTTGTTTTTGAAATAGGAGATAATTAAGTTAGATAATTATTTTTTAACAATATTCTCTAATATTTTAAAAGATAAATTTCTTGGTTTGTATATAATATTTTACTCTCTAAATCATTTGGCAAGATAAAATTAAAATGCTGAATCTCTCAGATGTATGGTTCACTGTTTTAAATTAGTGATTATCAACTTATCAAGACATAAAATGCCTATTTCAAGGTACTCCTGACTCCTTCTATTCCTAATGCTCTCTGCAGAAGGGTGCTGCCCATGGAAATGATGTAGATACAGACAAAAGGTTGAAAACCACTGATTTAAATTGGGGAAGGCACATCCCAATTTTTCTATAACATACTGACTTAGAAATTGCAGTATCTTTAAAAACTGGACATAATGAGATCAGCTCTTCTAAGTTCTATGGTCATCCTTATTAAATAATCTAGATGATTAGAAATACACTGGGGCAGCAATTTTTTAAATGACAAGATATGCTAATGTATTAGAATACAGATTTCCATGAATTATCTGAAATTATCTTGTCATTAAGGGTAGAGACCAACGGCTACCAAATAGAAAAAAAAATCCCTCCATAGTTAACATCAACTTGCAAACATATAGACACGATGAATAAGGAACTATGGTACATGCTGCAGGAGACAAAAGAAAGACATGGTTTTTGATATTTTATTAAGGTGTTAGTCACCTTATGCAAGGAGGATAGAAAAGAGAAAAGGAAGTGAAAAATGTAAAACAGGGAGACCAATTCAGTTGCTGTGAGCTCTGAATTGGGGTGATGACTGGGGGGACAAAAGGGAAAAATGTGGAAGACACCACAGAGGCTTAAAGGACAGAACCTGGTTATCACTTACATACCTGGTTTTATTTTCATAACCACTGGCTTTCGGTTTTTATCCCTCATTTGTCTGATATCCAACAGATCATGAGGATTGCCATTATGCCTGGGCCAGCAATAGACAAACACTCGAGACCCACTGCTACCACAGTCCACCACGATGCCATAGTTCACGTTGGGGTTATTGGTGTCTGTAGCTTCGATGTCAGTAACTCGTGCCAAGTACCTTGTTCACAAAAACAAACATATACTTTTGAGACAGAGGATATCACCCTAAACCTAAGAGTCAGTGCAATAAACAAATACCAAATCAGTGATTTCTGAGCTGTGCAGTAGCGCCAATATACCATTTTCTCAACTGCCAAATTAAAGAGTCAGGAGAAAACTAGTACAGCAATAAAGATAATCTAAATCAGGTATATACTCATTATTCCTTTAAAGAAGTTCAAACAAGTTCTGAAGAGCAAAAATACTTCCAAACTATCAACATTAACTGAAAAATCAGCTTAAAAGATATCACAGAAGAAACTTATGTTAAATCCTCTTATGATGTGGATTTGGTGGTTAATGATTAAACAGTTTCCCACAGTAATTTTTCATGCCATGCTGTATTCAGCACAGCATCTGTTTCATGCAGCCACAGCCTCCTTAAATTCCCCCTAATCCCAAACTCTTAAAGCTATGAAATGAATATATGACATCCCATCTTGAAAATAAATGTTTTTTTTTCTCTTACCTTTGAAACTTCTTGTCTCTGGATAATCGCCCATACTTATTTCTGATTATGACAACAGAAAAGTATAAAAGTGAAACAGCAGCGGCTAGAATACTAATAACAATAATTTGGCGTAAATTGGTATTCAGAATTCGAGGACATCCCACAGGAGAGATGCTAAAATGCCAGGAAGCAGGAAAAAGACAGGAGATGCCAATTCTGAAATTTCAAAAAACAGATTTTAAAGCAATTTGCTCCAAACTTCACCTCAACTGATCCAAAAGCAAGACATTCAGTTTGAGTTGTCCCTACGTCCCTGCCAGTAGGTATCTATAACCCAGCATCGTCCATATTGCTATTTTGCTACATAACTCATTGCAGTCACGCACTGCATAATGACGTTTCAGTCAACGACGGACTGCGTGTATGACAGTGGTCCCATAAAATTCTAATGAAGCTGTAAATCTCATCACTTAAGTGACATCATGGTGCAACAACACATTACTCACGTTTGTGGTGATGGTGGCATAAACAAACCTACTGTACTGCCGGTCACATACAGTGAAGCACATACAATTACGTACAATACATAATACATGATGATAATCAATGACTATGGTGTTGGCTTATGTATTTACTATACTGTATTTTTTATCATTACTTCATTTTTTAAAAGACTTCTTTTTATTTATTTTGAGAGAGAGGGGAGGGAGAGAAACATCAATGTAAGAGAGAAACATCGACTGGTTGCCTCTCGTATGAGCCCCAACTGGGGACCAAATCTGCAACCCATACATGTGTCCTGACTGGGAATTGAACAGTGACCTTCCGCTTTGCAGTACAATGCCCAACCAACGGAGCCATGCCAGGCAGGGCTTTATTCATTACTTTAGAGTGTACTCTTTCCACTTATATAAATAAAAAAGTCTCCCATGTGATGAAGACAGCAGCCTCATACATCTCGTGTCTACTGCATCCCTTGATTGCATCATCTTCTCTTGTGCCTGGTTCAATCTTGTGTTGCTTTATACAGTAACATGCTGTACGGGCGTACAGCCTAGCAGCAATAGGATATAACCTAACCTACATATGTAGTAGCTACACCATCTAGGTTTGTGTAAGTGCACTCTGTGAGGTTTGCACAATGACAAGATGGCCTAACAACGTATATCTCCCATCATATCCTCCTTTTAAGCAACATATGAATGTAATATAAAATGAGATGAGTGAGAATCAAGCCCTTCTGTGTTTTCCCTTTCTTGACAGAATTATGCAGATTTTTATTTGTATCCCGCTTTGTTCCAAAATATTAGAGACAGCTTACAAGAATGAGTTCAATAAGATACATATATAAATCTGTAATAAAATCAGGTTTAAGAATGATAAAACCAAAAGACAATTTAGTACATATGACTGTACATAGTCAGGTAGGCCTTCATAGGTGGCTGAGCATCCTCATGGCCAACACATTGCCCATTAGATTAAAAACATATAAATAGCTTAGAAAGAACAAGATTTTTTTAACACTGAATTCAAAGGCAAATTTGTCCCTGATGCTTACGTGAAAAATTAGTATTTTTTAACAACATCCTCATAACAAAGTCAATAAATGAGTTATGCATATTCTGTTTTTCTCAAAATATTCCTGAGACACTTTAGCAAATAAACACTTTTCTTCTCAGTTTATGTCAGGAAAGAGAAACTTTATTAGGCATAAAAAAAACTGCTAACTTTAGGATACATTCTATGGTTGTACAGTTAATTTCTACACACTTCCCTTTAAAGAGTGCTTCATGGACTCACAGAAGGAGGTGGTATTCTATTAACCTAGTAGAATTTTCCATTTGTAGTTTCTAGGCTTCATGTGGGCTCCTGGGCCAGTCCATGGAGTTTATGACCCCTTCCCAACACCTCTGAGACTTAGAGACAGTTATCCTGTGCTAATACAACCCATCACAGACGCCAACATGCATGCCCCCTTTCCGATACACTACATTAACCCCTGTAAAATCCACCTGGCTTAATGACTTTCTTTCTGTGACAGGTGTCCCATGGGGCCCTGAAAGAACAAAGGTATAAAATAGAAGTGTAGCACAATTCTGAACAATTTTCACTTGGGATTTAGATTTTTTTCTCCCCTCTCAAAACCTGTTTCGGAGGCACCAAAACCTTGGGTTTTCCAATGTGGGGATTAGGCACCATTACTCACCTCCCCATGCTGAAGGGTGAGAGGTCAGGCAGTGTTCTGGGAGTCAAACATCTTCCACCATTATAGAAACAATGGGGTCCTCCCGGAGTCAGAACCCTCCTGTTCCAGGAAGTAAGAAAAATCACAAAGATGGCCCAATCCAAGAAACACCTATGTTCTTTATCTATTGCATGTTTAAATCCAAACACACAAAATCTGGTACCTTATCCTTGTACTGAAGCTGTTAAGAACGGTTTATTTTGAGCAGTAGCTTCTGCATTAGCACAGATCTAGCCCCTGTCTATCTTTCTAGTCTTATCCCCTGACAGGCAGATATGTACCCTATGCTCCAGCCATATTAAACACAAGCTGCAAGTCACTGAAATGCCTTGCATTCCTTTGTATTTCTAGAGTGACTCCTTTGGGTCCACCTGCTGGTGTTCCTATGTAATCCTCATGACACATGTCAGCCACAATTCCTCAGTGAGGACCTCCCTAATCCTCATCTCCCCAAAGTACTTGCTCCTCACAGTAGCGGGCTGCAGTATTATACTTGTGGCTGGCTGACTTTCTCATCATGTGGCAAGCCCCTCAATGGCAGGGACAGTCCCTTAGGTCTTCTGTTTCTCCAGTGACCAGTGCCTATCACACAAGTGGTGAACAACCACTGTTTGCTTCACGGATGGCTGGGAACAGGAGATATGAAGATGAATCAGACATGAATTCAGTCCTTACATTTATAATGCAGTAGAAGGGGAAATACATACATGCGCACACGTGCACACAGAATATTAGTAAAGCCTACCTGGCTTTGGCAAAAAAATCCCTTTAATTAGTTCAGGTTTTAGTATGGTGTCCACATTATATTACAGACACAAAACTTAGTACAAACAACATTTGTGATTTAAAGGTTTATGCAAAAAGGAAAAGTATGTCAATTACCTAAGAGCTTAAATGAATTTTAATGTGTTTTTATAAAGAAGCTACTTTTAGTATTTGAATATAGTAAGATTACTACATTCTATCTTTATTAGAATTCTAATGGCTCAAAGATTTAAATATTAAAAATATCCATTAACATGTAAGATGAAAATGTAGGCACCGTATTTTTCGGACCATAAGACTCACCTAAGTTTTAGAGGAGGAAAATAGGAAAAAAAATTCTGAAGCAAAAAATGTGGTAAAATATTTAATAACATAAATAACATAAAATTTCACCAATGTAAATATAAACAGAACTCAACAGCAGCATTAACAACCATTATTCCTCCCAAATTTGGGGGGGATACATCTTATAGTCTGAAAAATATGGTAAGTATTTACATAATCTTGGAGTGGGTAATGCTTTTCTACAATGATATCAGTGTCTCAAACCATAAAAGAAAAAATATACATCTACACATGAGTTAAGCACTTCTGAATGTTTAAAAATAAAAATCCCTTCCCAAATACATAAAACTTGGGAAAATTACTTGTAACATATGTGACAAAAGGTAAATATCCCTTACATATAAAAAGTTCATAAAATAAATACATAAGAGAAACACTGGAATGAGTGAGTAAGGATAACTGGAAATTAATGCAATAAGAAAAATAAACGGCTGATAAAATAGGGTCATTAGTTTTTAGAGAAATATAAATAAAAACAAGACTTTATCACTATCAGGTCGGTAGAGATTAAAGACTGCTGACACTTGGCTAACAAGGGAGGGGGGAGGGGGGAGGCCTAGGTCATGGGGGAGAACCTAAATAGGTACTAATCTTCTGGGGGCATACTGGTAACAGACAGGGCAATTTTTAACATACTTACCCTCTATACAACCTATCACACTTCCAGAAATTCATTCTTCAAAATAACAGGGTAAAACTAAAATATGTATAAAGATGTTCATCATAGTATTGTGTATAATAGCAAAACACTGTTTCAAAACTAATGTCTATTACAGGGGATGAGTTAAGTTAAATACGGCCATTTATGCAATAGAATATGATGTGACCATTAAAGGTGATCACACATTTCTCCATTTATTGACATGGAAAGACGTCCATGATATATTAAGTGAAAAAATTACACCGTACATAAAGTGGAAGGAAAGAAACCAAAATGCTAACAGTGATTAGTTATTTCTGGGTAGTGAGATAATGGATCATCTTTATTCTCTTCCCTAGGCTTGCCTATATTTTTTAAAGGGCATGTATTAATTTTATCCTAAGAAACAACAGAACTATTTTTAAAAAGCTACCTTTGACTGACATTTTCAGTTTCCCACATCAAATCTTCTTCAGGACAGATACAGAAAATCTAGCTTAAAAACTCTTCATGACATAGGAATTCTGATTGGAACATTTTTTTGTGATAGTTGAACTAAAATAAAAAAAAATGCTTTAGTTAACAGCCTAAAGTCAAAGTCCTTGGGGGAAGCAAGGCCTTTAATGATGCAATGATGAGGACTATGAAGTGACTGAAGGGCACTGAGGAGTAACAAACCTGACTCTGGATTTCAAGGAGTCTGCAGACTGGTTACAGAGAACATACTAATACCCAGGAAATAATCAAGAGTATAAGAGAAGGCACTATTACATTATTCAGACTATAAGAGCCAAGAGAAGAGTTGATGAAGGCTGATAAATAGGAACAGATTCCTGAAGGCCAACTCTGGAAGGGGGAGAACAGAGAATGCATTTCAAAAGAGAAGATGCATTGTTAGAAAGACCATAGCAAACTCAGCAAGTGTTATTTAATCTGGTGTTTGTCTTAGGACTTTTTGTTGAGATACGAGGATTTCCACAAAAAGGATAAACATATTTTTTAAGTTATAAAACTTGTGGTTAAAGACAGAGAGAAAACAGGACAGCTTACAAATTGCTGAAGTAATTACTTTTATTTAGGAAAAAAGTATGGCTGAATATTACCCCAGCAGTAAACAATATGGCAATTTGACCTTAAAATGTAAACTCTCATTGTATATGCAGCTAAGAATCTTGGCTCCAAAGTTTAGGGAGGCAAAGTCTTAGTAATATGACATAAAAATGCCACGTTTTTTAAAGACCTGAATTGTGTTAGACCGATCGATCATCAGAGAGATGCATTTACTGCATTACGATTTCAGCTAGTGCGGCCCTCCTTAGCCGAACATTCCTTAGTGGAGTAAAACCCATCTACTTCTCTCACTGACAGTCCTAAGAAAACCAGTGAAAACGATATAAATCACCTGCCAAGTGAAATGGTTCCTGTGGTGGAAATGCATAATTCAATAATACAGACATTAGCAGATTCTCATCATATGCAAACAAAATCACAGACAAGTTGTAAGTTAAGACTCTGGAAGAGCTAAACCTCTGAGTAAGAAAAGGTGTGATGACATGACAGGTGCTTTAAAAAAGAATGATGAGTATCAAAGGTTATAAGAGGACCCTGAAAAATCAAAGACACCCACAAACACTTCGGTAGATTTTTGTAAGTAACTGTCTTTGTGAGAGTGAGAGGTCAAGGTGAAGTGAAGGATACTCTGTGGCACTCAGTTGTGGGAAAAATACATCAAAACAATTTGATTCATTTTTTGTTTTAAGAAAAATGCATGTAGTTGCATTTATAAGCCATATTTTCCTTTTTTAAAAGATTTTCCTTTTTTTAAGATTTTATTTATTTTTAGAGAGAGGGGAAGAGAGGGAGAAAGAGAGGGAGAGAAACATCAATGTGTGGTTGCCTCTCAAGCACCCCCTACTGGGGACCTGGCTCGCAACCCAGGCATATGCCCTTACTGGGAACTGAACTAGCGACCCTTCGGTTCACAGGCTGGTACTCAATCCACTGAGTCACACTAGCCAAGGGCTGATCAATATTTTTTTAATATTTAATTTTAATTAAAAAAATGTATTTTTCAATATCAAGTCTTCTGGTCCCCATTTTAAGAGATCTTTTTCTGGCCACACTTTTTCTGAATCACCTATGCAGATTCTCAAATATGCAACTCTGACTGTCCTTAAGTTCCAGTTCTACATCTTAAGCTTACTGATGGCTGTCATCACAAACACATTTAGTCCAAGTGTGCAGTTACAATCTTTGACAGAAACTAACACCACTTCCCAAGTTCGCCACGTCCAAGAGGGGTATCACCACTGACTGGAGTCACCAAGTTCTTAACTTTGATTCCCACTTATCTGTGTGCTGACATATGGCATCATTCCTCAGGTCCCATCAAGTCGTCCTCAAAGAAGCCACACATTGAACATGACCACAGAAGACATCACCAGACAGACCTCTAGGCAAGTCACCCTCCTTCTGCCTTCACCGTGAACACCACTCTTCCGAAATAACTCTTGTAAAACACTACCTTCAACATATGACCAGCTCAAGAAATTTCTGGAGCCTGTGGGGCCAATACCTACTTTCCTGTGTGCTACCTGAAACCCCCACCCATCCACTGATCCCATCTTATTTCACCACCCTGTTCTCCCCTCAGCCCCAGATAACATCTTTCCGGTCCTCTCCGCCTCACAAGCTGTTCTCTTTCTTGTTTCAGGCCTTTACTAATGTCACTTCCTCCTAATATGTCCTGCTCTCAACATTACACTTCCTTCAAGGCGCAAGTCAATATTTTTCTTTGGAGTTTACATTGTTATACTTTCGAATGTTTTCCCACAATCTGCACCTTTGTTCATTTTTTAAAAAACATGCTGATAAATACGTAGAGACTAAACATAAAACATATAAATGCTCAGATGAACTCTCATGTCTGTTTCTTCCTTCTAGACTGCATACACAAGCGTTGAGGCCATGCATTACCACTAGGGCTACAAGAAAGTAAACCACAAATTCAATAAGCAGCAGACACAAGAAACACAGAAAGTAGGTAAATACAGAAATAAACTACTTATACAAATTAGAATTCCATTTTGTAATTCTGCTAATGTGTCAAATGATTAACAAACCTGACACAAAGACAAGATAACATCAAATATAAGATAACACCAAATATAAGATAAAGAATCATAAAGAATATGATTCTTTTAAGTCTCTCCAGGGCTGGAGAATTAGGCATTATCGTTACGCATGGCAGGACAGAGTCAAGACTGCAAAATGAAATTAAACTAGGGATCTGAGACCCTAATTTAGAATTATTTAATAACCTCTAGTTTATCTTCGAGCACAGAAGTTGCTGAATTGTAAAGCATCTCTTTTCTTTCCTAATAATGATACATGTTCTCTGAAAATGCCCTGCACCGGTGTTCACCTAACTGGTTCTGGGACATATTCTACAGAACAAGAGAACTGTTCCTTTAAAAGGTGTCCACGCATTACTCACGTCTGAGAAACACTGCTCTCATCATGACTTTATCGCCCATTTTTTCCAAGGAGAAATCTAAAGCATGAAATTTAGTAAAAGCAGAGCAAAGCAAAATCGATGATGAACGTGTAAATGTTATGATAAGGCGCCAGGCGAGAACCACTCACTGGTCTTTGGAGCTGAATCCCGCTTCTCCTTGGCCAGGTTCCTCCCCGGTGTGGAACGGATCCACCCACACTACGTGTTAGGGAGAAAAGCCAGCGTGGTCATCGGAGCCGGCGCGACAACACGAACGCCAGGCTTCTCCTCCTAGAGGCTGGGGGAGGGCACCTGCCGCCCAGGGTCACGGGCACTGATTGCCCGGGCGCCCGGATGTGGCCGCGCGGTCTGGGCAGGCAAGGACGCAAACAAGACAGACGCCAGGAGCCGGGAGGCTCGCGGGCAAAGGGCTCGTCGGCGGCTCTCGATGCCCCGCCGAGTCCTACGGCGAAACAGTCTGCGCCAGGGCCAGCTGCCCTCCCCACGACCACGCTGGGAAGCCCGCCTCACCTGTTCTACAGCGCTGGATTCGGCGGCTGGGGCTCCCAGGGGCGGAGAGCCGCGAGCGGAGCACATCGCAGACACCACAGAATGGAGGCGGGGGAGGCAACGCGGACCCCGCTTCTGAAGGGAACGCCCCTTACCGGCAGCCACACCACCCGCCCGCCTCACCTGCGTTGCGTCACTCCTGCGCCGGGAGCGCGCACGTCTGGGCGGGGCCTGCGTGGGGGGGCGGGGCCTGTGCTGAGGGACTGTCGTCGCGTGCAGCGCACTTCTTCAGCGCAGGGGAGCAGCTGGGTGCAGTGAGTGGCCTAAGTGAGAATAGTAACTAGTAACTAGTACTGTGGCTTGGTTACCGCCCGTCCTAGTCGTCTAGTTGTCAGTGATCCGCAATGTGCTTATGACATAGTTTATCTTTACTTTGTGTTCCTAAGGATGATGGAAAATATCACTTAAAACCTAACAAGAACTAGGAATTTTTGCTCAGCACTTTTTATTTTCTTCCAACTCTTGATATTTTTACAACTTTGCCAGTAGTTATGCCTATTTTACAGATGGGGAAACTAAGAGACAAACTCATTCAGCGAATCTGTTGAAGTCCACATAATTAGTAAGAGCCAAACATCGCCCACATCAGCGCTCATGCTGGGGAAGGCAGATGGTCCCAAGACAGGCAGTGGTTGTGAGAACGAGTAAGGTGAACAGCACCGATTCCTGAGATTGACCCCATGAGCTGATACTTAGCTCAGGGCTTCTCTCTCTAGTTTGAGGAAAAACTGCCTTGAAGTTACAAAGTTGTAAGAGACCTTGAGAGTCATCATGGTTTTTATCCTTTTCCCCTTTTTGTTACAGGTGAATCAATTGCTTTCCAAAAAAGGAAGTGACCATCCAGCTTAGACACTTAAAATTTTTCTTAAAATGAGAGGCCTAGAAAGGTCTATTCCATTACCTTTATTATTGTTGTTGTTGATTTGAGAGAGAGAGAGAGGAAAGATCAATCAGTTGCCTCCTAGATGTGACCCACCTCCTGCAACCTGGGTATGTGCCCTGATGAGGAATCAAACCTGCAATATTTTGGTGTACAGATGACACTCCAACCAACTGAGCCACCCGACCAGAGATACCCACTACTTTTGTCAAGTAAAACAAGCTTGGACAGCACTAGTAGTTACAAGTTTTAAGCAGAATGCTTCCTGGGCCAGCACCAGATTGGGTCATCTCTTCTGTGTGGAAATGTTTCATCCCTGAATTCAGATACTCTTCATGGAAGAAGGCTAGCAGTGACTAGGAGCCTTGTGCTTTAGAACTAAATACTGTCTCTCTCCTCTTGCTCCACATAGCAATCATAAAACTACAGAATGTTCCAGCTCAAGGGACTGCAGGAACTGTCCAGTCCAAACCACCTCCTTTGTGAATGAACCTGGAACCCAGAGAGGCTGAGTGACTTGCTCCAGTCCCCTGCAAAGAGGAAAGCAGAACCAATGGCTCTGACTCCTACCTCAGGACCCTTCTAAGGCAATCAGTTGCTTTAAAAAAAATTGACCGGTTTGGTGGCTTACACATTAGAAAACTCTGTGACATGTACTTAAGGCTGGCTCTGTGAAGCTGAAGTAGTTGGCCACTGACATGCTCCCTCAAAAGAATGTGCCTTCAAAGTCCTTACCATTTGACATAATGGTTTAGATTATGACAGTCTCTCTTAAGGAGGCCTCCACTAAAATGCCAGACTAGCATTATTACCCCATCAGTATTTCCTGACAATTTGTATGTAAAAATTATTTGATGAGAGCTAGGAAAGAAAAGTATAAAGAAGGATGAAAATATGTAACATGGTGTATTAGTTTTCTAGGTTTGCTGTAACAAAATACCCCAAACTGGGTGGATTAAAATGACAGAAATTTATTCTTTCACAGTTCTGGATGCTAGGAGTCTGAAATCATGGTGTTGGCAGGGTCATTCTTCTTTGAAACCCTAGGTGAGGATCCTTCCTTAGTTTCTGGTAGTTGCTGACAATCTTTTGCATTTCTCAGTTTGCAGACACATCACTCCAATCTCTGCCTCTGTTGTCACATAATGTTCTCCTGTGTGTCTCTGTGTTCAGATTTTCCTTTTCTTATAAGGACATGGGTGATATTGAATCGAGAGCCCACTATAATCCAGTATGACCTCTTCTCAATGTAACTTGCATCTACAAAGACCGTATTTCCAAATGGGGTCACATTCACAGGTTTCACAGGTTCTGGGTGGATGTGAACTTTAGGGGGACATTATTCAACCCAATACATGAAAGGACCACCTCAGTCTGGGTCATCAGGGAAGGCTTCTCTGAGGAAATGATGTTTGTGGTCACACCTGCAAGATGAATAGAAATTAACTTGAAGAAGGAGGAAGTCTGGGCCCATATGAAGGAGTATTGCTTCAGGCAGTGAAAACAGCAGAGGCTCAGAAGGAATGGAATACAACTGTCAGAGTGATCCATCTCCTTATTCTCACAAGAGAAAAAAAAACAACTAAGCTAATAGGAGATACCACTTCTTGAGTACTTTATGCCAGGCACAGTTCTAAGAGCACGAGAAAACATTTCAAATAGAGGGATAATGAAATACATCAAAATTCAGGGAATGTAGATAAAACAGTACTTACCAAGAAATTTATGGTTTTAAAAGCATATTTTAGTAAAAAAATATTGGAAATCAATGATCTAATTTTCCACCTTAAGAAGTTAGGATAAGAAAAGCAAATTAGACCCTAAGTGAGTAGAAGAAAGGAAAACAATTTTTAAAAATAAGTTAGACAAAATTAATAAGCCACAAGTTATTTCTTTGAAAATATTAATAAAATAGATAAATTCCTAGTGAGATTGATCAGGAAAAAAGAAAAAAATACAATGAATATTGAGAATAAAAGAGAAACATCATTACAGATCCTATAAAAGTTAAAAGAATAAGAAAACATTATGGAAAATTTTACATTGATAATTTCAATAATTTAGGTGAAATGGAAAGATTTTTTGTAAAACATAATATTCCAAAATTGATGTAAGAAAAAATGAAACATCTAAATAGCTCTGTGTTTTTAAGGTTCCCTTCACCCCTGAATCACAGGCCCAGATGGGTTCACTAGTAAATTTTATCAACCATGTACAAGAGAAAGAAATACCAATCTTACATAAACTATTTCAAAGAAATAGAGAAGGGAACACTTTCTAACTCATAATATAAGTTCGGAATAATCCTGACACCAAGAAATAAAAAAGAAATAAAATTATACATCAATATCTTTTAGAGACATAGATGAAAAATTCTAACAAAATATTGGCAAATCAAATCTAGCAATGTCTACAAAGAGTCAGATAGCTTAACTATCTGGGCCAGCAAGATAGCTTAACTAAGTGCAGTTTTTGCAAGAAATGCAAGTTTGATTCAACTTTAAAATCAGAATATAGGAGACAATTCATGTCATTCATATGCTCTCAATGCTGAAAAAACATTTTACAAAATTCAACTCTCATTCATGATTTAAACAAACAAACAAAAAAAAACCCAAAACCTCTTATCAACTATATAGGAAATGATCTTCAGTTTGTTATGGTGTCTGCAAAAGTACGAGATAAAAGTACCTCATTATATGTTTGTTATTTTTAAAGTATTAAATGAAGGTTTGGAGAAAAGTGACATCTGGCCTGCAGAAGCCTTCCTGCCACCACACGGCGACAGTAATGCAGACGAGAAGCCAATACTAAATCTGATGAAATAGGCAGGTGGAGTTACTCATGTCTTCCATGGCACTGAACAAATACCAGCTACTGGATCTACTGCTTCACTTTTTGTTATGAGAGGCAAATAAAGCCTTTGTTTAAATTACTTTTGCCTGGATAGCCCATTACTTGCTGTTAGGTCTTTAAAAATATTTGTGGACTATTTGATTGAAAACAAGAAGGAACCTCAAGAGGGCATATTTCCCAGCTGTCTTTCTTTTGTTAGTTTAGGCTTCATTTACATTTTATGGATGAGACAGCTGAGGTCTGAGCAGCAAAATGACTTGCTCAAGCTCCTAAAAGTGAAACAGGGACAGAATGATTAAATGTGAACAGCACCAAACCGGGAGGTGGAAATGGGTCCTTGTCCCTGCTACGTTACTGATCGACTCTGTAAGCTTAGAAAATTGAGTTTACATCATTGGGCCTCACCATCCACATATAATTTTTAAAATGGAATAGGGAACCCCAAAATCCCAAAGTGGTTTCTGTGGTTAGGTTGACCTCTAAGTTTCCTTTTAAGGTCTGAAATCCTGATGTCTCAGAGACAAAAGAGAAAACTAGGAACAGCGCTTCCCATTCCACCTCTGCTCTCCCCTTTTCCTCCCCCTTTCTCTTCTTTCCTCTTCCCCTCATCAAATCAGACATAAGATAGGGGAACTCTTTCTTTTTTAAAAAAATTACACTCCAGATTCCTTTAAAACTGTTCATGTGGGAACCTTAATGAATGGATTAGGGCAGATGAACAACCATCAGTATTCAAAACCCAAACAGGATTTCTTTTTAATTATCTTTCTAAAAACCCTCCAAAGTGGCAATTGCTTGGAATTCTGCTGGCTTTGCTTTCCAAATGTTTTAACCCATTATTCCAGGGACACTAAATGGCTACACTGTCCCTCCAGGCAGTATGTTGGTGCTGGGAGGAGGCAATTGTGAGGTGCTAGATGTCATGAAACAAAGGCATCAGGTGGCCCTTGGAAATGAGGAGTCCTGTTTGACTTCCAAAGCGCTCATGCATGGACTAGTTTTTGAGCAACCTGGCTAATAATCATATATATTTATACAGCATTTGTCTTCAAGAAGATCGTAGCTCTTTACAGACATGATGTCATTTATGAGCCCAACATTCCTAAGGCAGGGAATGGGCAAGAGAATTCTTATTTTATGGTGTTTTGTTAGGGATAGCAGGCACTTGAGATGCAGAAAGAGCAAGCAACACCAGAATTAGGGGTTTTTTCAACCCCTAAATTCTGACTAATTGTACCCTAAAGGGGTCAAATGGGTTATGAATCATACACACACTTTTCTGTAGAAGATGACAGGACACATTTTTCTGGTTTTGGTAACAGCACTTTAAATTTCCAAAGGAATATGCCTCTCTCACACAGTCCATTTGGATCACAAAGCATGCCCTGGCCTGGTGAAGCAGAGTACCTTCATCCCCTGACCATTGGGATCAGCACATGAACCATGCTGTTTGGATTAGGTATAAGCCCCATTTTTCACGAGCAAATTCATCTGCAAAAAAGTATTTTGGTTTTCATACAGTTTGTGTTTCATTTCTCAAATCATTCAGACTTGGGCAGGAAGCAGTAGGTTATTGATTAGACCCCTTGAATCTCGATGCTTCTGTGTTCTTTCCTCACCCCTGCTAACATACCTTTCTCCTTCCCAGCATTCTTCACCTCTAGGTTAGAGTTGAAATTCCTAGCAAATCAATTGTGGGAATCAGTGGGGTGATTCGATGTCATTGGCAGGTTGGCCTCACACCCATCTCCTTAGCGTGACACCCCAAGGCCATGACTGAGACCCCTCCAGCTGTTTAATCTCAGGTTCCAATGCCTCCCCACACGTTCCCTGGGTTCTGACAACCACTTGCTGGCTCCCAAATCCTTTCTTACTTTATTCTTAGTTTTATTTTTTCCAGTGAAAATAGCTTTTATTTTTTAATGTAAATTATATCTTATTGTTTATGCTATTAAAGTTGTCCCAATTTCCCCCCTTGTTCCTTATTTTAATGCATTTGTGTCTTACACATTTCCTATGACTGAAATAATTTCCTTTTTCTTAACGGCCTACAAAAAAAGTTCTACTCATCCTTCCAGTTGCCGCTCTTCAGCTGTGTTATGGTCAAGTTGTCCCTCACCTTCCCAGGCAAAAGAGTCTCTCCTTTATCACTTGGTGCCAGTGTTTGGTTTAACTGCTGTTGGTCTTTGCTGCTATCTTATTCCCCTGTGTATTGTATTCCCCTCCCAACCCTACAAATGTGTGTGGTAATCCTGGGAGAAAACAGAAGAAAGAACCTCCTAGAAAAGGTGGCATGAGATAGGACTGAGGAAGCAAAGAGAACAGCTAGTGCAAGGAGGAGGAAATACTCCTTATTTTTTTTTAATTGTAGTAAAACACATGCAACATAAAATTTACCATCTAGCCTTTTAAAGTGTACAGTTCAGTAATGTTAAGTATCTTAATGTTGTTTTTTCCTTTTTTTAATTTTTATTTTTTAATATATTTTATTGATTATGCTATTACAGCTGTCCCATTATTCCCCCTTCACTCCCCTCCACCCTGCATACCCTCTCCCACCCACATTCCCCCCTTTAGTTCATGTCCATGTGTCATAAGTTCTTTAGCTTCTACATTTCCCCTACTATTCTTGCCCTCCCCCTGTCTATTTTCTACCTACCATCCATGCTACTTATTCTTTGTACCTTCCCCCTCCTCCCACTCCCCTGTTGCTAACCCTCCATGTGATCTCCATTTCTGTGGTTCTGTTCCTGTTCGAGTTGTTTGCTTAGTTTGTTCTTGCTTTTGTTTTAGGTGTGGTTGTTATTAACCATGAGTTTGCTGTCATTTTACCATTCATATATTTTATCTTCTTTTTCTTAGATAAGTCCCTTTAACATTTCATAGAATAAGGGCTTGGTGATGATGAACTCCTTTAACTTGACCTTATCTGAGAAGCACTTGATCTGCCCTTCCATTCTAAATGAAAGCTTTGCTGGATAGAGCAATCTGGGATGTAGGTCCTTGCCTTTCATGACTTGGAATAT
>CM052545.1:48422720-48621448 GCA_028533065.1 Trachops cirrhosus
GTCTATTTCCTTTGCCAGATTGGGGAAGTTCTCCTTTATTATTTGTTCAAATATCTTTTCCACTTCTTGTTTTTCCTCTTCTCCTTCTGGTACCCCTATAATTCGGATGTTGGAACGTTTCAAGATGTCCTGGAGGTTCCTAAGCCTCTCCTCATTTTTTTGAATTCTTATTTGTTCAATCTTTTCTGGTTGTATGTTTTTTTCTTCCTTCTGGTCCACTCCATTGATGTGAGACTCATCTTTCATTCCATCACTATTGGTTCCCTGTGCATTCTTCATTTCACTTATTGTAGCTTTCATTTTTTCATCTAGTTTTCAACCAAAATCAACCAATTCTGTGAGCATCCTGATCACCAGTGCTTTGAACTGTGCATCTGATCGGTTGGCTATCTCTTGGTCGCTTAAAAGGATGGGTTCTGGAGCTTTCATTTGTTCTTCTGTTTCAGCCATCTTTTTTTTTTTTTTTTTTTTTTTTTGGCAGGGGGGTCTGGTCATGCTAGTTACGTATGAGGGGCGGAGCCTTAGGTGTTCACCAGGGCGGGACACCCCAGTCGCTGGGTTGTGACGCTATATGTGGGGGCGGGGTCTGAGAGGGAACAATGGTGCTTGCTTCGCTCTCCATGGGACTTCAGTCCCTGCCGCCACTTCCTCCAAGCAAACTGGACCTTTTTGGTGTTGATTCCTGTGTGGGTGGGCTTGTGCACCCCCGTGGGTCTTTCCAACGCCCCCTCCTGTGAGGCTGGGAGTCTCTCCCTGTGCCTCAACCCCCACAGGTGTTTTCAATCAGTGCCCCAAGGCTCTATTTCCCAGTGCTGGGATCCTGGGTTGCACACAGTGCCTTGCTTCACAATCGCCACCTCACTGGGTCTGCTGGTTGCCACCCCACGGCCAGGGTCTGCCAGCCGCCACTTGTGTGCCTATGGTCCGCTCGCTGCAGTCTTATGTGTCCAGTCCCACCACTCTTGGTGTCAGGACCCCGCTCCACCCGGCTGCCCAACTCCGCCCCTCCTACTGGTCTGGATGAACGTGTCTATTTTAACTCCTTGGGTGTCTGACTTCCATACAGTTCAATTTTCTGTCAGTTCTGGTTGTTATTCTGTTTCTAAATTGTTGTTGTCCCTATCTTGGTTGTGCGAGGAGGCACAGTGTGTCTACCTATCTTAACGTTGTTTTGTAACCATGCTCCAGAACTTCCTTATCTTGCAAAACTAAAACTCTGCCCCCATTAAACAACTCCCCATTCCCCATCCCCAGTCCTCTGGAAACCGCCATCTTACTTTCTGTTTCTATGAATGTGACTCCTCCCTGTACTTCATAGAAGTGGATCATGTGGTATTTATCTTCTGTGACTAACTTATTTCACCAAGCAGCATGTCCTCAAGGTGCGTCTATGGTGTCGCAGCAGTCAGTGTTTCCTTCCTATTTAAGGCTGAATGACATCCCATTGTATGCATGCACCACATTCGATTTATCTAGTCATTTATTGATTTTCAATGTTTTCACATTTTTTGCTATTGTGAATAATAACACAATGAACATGGGCGTGCAAATATCTTTTTGAGACCCTGCTTTCAGTTATTTTCGATAATTACCCAGAAGTGGGATTTCTGAATCATAGAGTAATTCCATTTTTAATTTTTCATTAAACTGCCATACTGTGTTCCACAGGGACTGCACCATGTTGCATTCCCACCAACAGTGCACGAGAGTCCTGTCCTGTTTTCTCCACATCCTTGCCCATACCTGTCCTTTTCCATAGTAGCCATCTTGTTGGCTGTGAGGCGGGAGCTAACCATGGTTTTGAAGACTCCTCTTTTTTCAAGCTAGGAGGGAAGGAGGGGAGGATGAGTGAAGAAGCAGAGGTACTTTGAAATGAGTAAGGACAGTGAAGTGGCTTATAGTGGACCTCAGGAGTTGTGCACTCCTCCGAGTATTCTTCATCCTGGCACCACCGTAGAAGTGTCTTTAGGCTACACGCTAGTGGCCAGGCACCGTGCCTGCTTAGATGTCATCTGAGCTAGCCGAGAGCCTAGCACAGCTCCCACAGCTGGGTTCTTAGGAAGGTGCTTGAGAAACTGACCAGGTCTGCCTTCCCCTGTTCACACAGGAACACTGAGTCAGGCCTAGCGGTTGTGGCTGGCCCAACACAGGCAACTGCAGCAAAACCAGGAGCAATGCAGCATCTGCTTTCATAGTTAACCCCTCAGCAGCTGAGGAGACAGGTGGAGACGGGTGTTGCTGTCCCTCAGGACCATGCCTAGTGCTGTGAAAGTTCCCCAAATACACTGGGGGTGTCAGGTCAGGCTCCAGTGTGGCCCCAGAGCTGGTCCCACAGCTCTGTGTGTACAGCTGGATTCCTGCTCCCCTGCTGGGGGGGAGCCTGACCTCCTGACCTGCCATGCTGTTGTTTGTTGTGTTTCTCACCAGGATATTCAGATCCTGTGACCTCAGCACGGAGCCTGCTACCACTCTGACTTTGCACTGTGATTTAGGGCCAGAAGGTTACATTTCTTCCTGCCTATCCTTTAATATAATGATTATTAACTGAAAAGATAGTTTAAGAAGGTTGAGTAGAATATTTACCATGCCCTAAGATAACACCTCCTTCATTTTTCACTACATCTCTTCCACATGTGTAGACCATTTCACATGTTTGCAGTCATGGTGAACCTCAGTCTACAAGGGCAGAGAGTATACATACGTTGGCTCTCTTGATTACTTGGCACTTGGTACAATCCCTGTCACATAGCATGTGGTCAATAAAGGGTTATAGAATAAATACTATTTTATAATATATTATTTTCATTTTGCATAATAAGAACATTTTCTTATGTTTCCATTTTATGAATAATTGTAATTTTAATGCTACTATAATGGCACAAAATGGTAATTCATTAAAGATTTTCTTATGTTGGAATTTTGACTATTTCCCATGTTATTGTTTTTACAATAATAGATAATCTTATAAAAATTTCCATGCACATTTTATTTAGTGTCTTTAGAATTAGTTTCAAATAAAAAAATTTCAAGAATGGAATTACTGCACTAAAGAGGTTTGGACAACCTTCTGATTCAGTGAGTATTTCTTTAGGTGCCAATACTTCCTGGTAGAGACAATCCATTCATGCCCTCTCTGTAGTGCATACTCATGTGAGTATGTCTATTTCTAAAGTGTGTCCAAGCCAGTGATGAGGGACACAGAAGCTACTCCACCAAGAGCCCCCAATGCAGCTTAGAGGAATCTGAAGACATTCACTAAAGGCCCACTAGGTGGCACAGAGTAGATCTTTTGGTTTTTGGGTAATAAAATAGATGAACTGAAATGATGCCTTTCTCCTAGATCCTCAAGCAACATTAAAAAAACATGGCCCCTATCAGAGTAAAGTCTCTGAGGGTCAGCATAGCTCAAGGCAGTCCTTGCTTTGATGCTGAATGAAACTTGGAGATCTCAAGACTGACTCTCTGCATTAGCTTTTATTGCTCCTCTAACAAGTCACCACAACTTTAGTGGCTTAAACCAGTGCAAACAATCTTACAGTTCTGCAGAAGTCTGACATGGGTCTCGCTGGGCTAAATTCAGGGTGTCCACAGCGCTGCATTCTTCCTGGAGACTCCAGGGAGAATCTGTTTCCTTGCCTTTTCCAGCTTCCAGAAGCTGCTCACATTTCTTCGTTCGTCCATGACCCCCTCTCTTCATCTTTAAAACCAGCAACATCACATCTCTCTTGGAAACTTCTGTTGTTCTCTCTCTTTCCCTGATGCACCCCTCCCACCCCCCAGCTCAATAGCCTGGAAATTTCTCTGCTTTTAAAGGACCGATGAGATTAGATTGAGCCACCTAGATGATCCAAGACACTCCCCAACTCAAAGTCCTTAACCTTAATCACATCTGTAAAGTCTCTTTGGCCACATGAGGTCACATATTCAGATTCTGGGGATTGTGATCGATTATCCTGCCAACCACAAAATCTAGAATGGAGATATATTTTAAATTAAAGATATATGCATTCACAAAACATACAGCTATTTATTCACTTATATAGTGAATGACTGAACTGGTGACTCAAGTGTAAACACAGGTATGAACTCAGAGAACACTCCATCACCCAGTGGCATTCAGAGAACATCCCCTGCAATGTCACATATGTTCTCCATTGCCTGTGACACCAGGTCAAGCCCCCAACTCTGGACCTTCGAAACTATCTGTCTCCCTTCCTTTCTAGGTCCAGACTCTGCACAACAGCCTGCTCTGTGGGAAGGGGTGGGGGACTGGAGCTGAGATGTGGCACCACAGGCAAAGAAAAGAGACAGGAGAGAAGGAGGGAGCCCTGAAGGTGGCCTGGTACCTCGAAAGGCTGTGAGGATGCCCAGCTTCCTAGGCTCTGTTTAAGAGGGTTCCTTTTGTAAGAACAGCATTTTCTTTCTTGGTGGTCCTCATCCCTTTGCCTTTCTAAGCTGCTGGATTTTTCCTGCCTGAATCTTCTTTTTAAGAATAGCTTTCTCTGGAGAGGTACTCTGATGAATGATCCTGACAACATGTGGTATGTGTGTGTGTGCATGAGAGAGAGGGGGAGAGAGAGAGAGAGAGGGAGAGGGAGAGAGAGAGAGACTAATGCCAATGGAAATAGAGAGAGTATAGAAAGCATTCAAATTTCTTTCTGGAAAGCCTGGGAGCTGAAGGTGTAGGCTGAGGCTGAGACAGGCCACTGAGTCCAGGGATACGGATCTTGAGGCAACATAGGCAACAAATAATATTTGGGGGCTGGGGAATGCTACAATGGGTTCTGAGCCTAGAATTCAGGACCCACACATTACAGCTGACTCTGAGTCTTAGCTCTTCACCCACCATGAAGGCATGCTGGCACCAGATGCTTTTTCAGGCCCTATAACAAAGCTTCGAACTCACCACTAGATGGCACCCGAGCTGTGGTTCCCCACCACAGCGCAGCCAGCAGGGCCAGACCCTGGGTGGTTTGGGACACCTCTGCGGAACCAGCCCAGCACCTGTCTGGACAGAGTCGCTCAGAGTTTCACCTAATAAGACACACCATGCCTGTCCTTGGTTTTGCTGAATTCCATGTCAGCGTCCTCCTAGATTAAACTAGGCATTTTTGCTCTATTCTCTGGGTCCAATCATGGGTAAAAAAGAATCCTTTTGTTCCTGTGGCTCCCAAAAGAAAAAGTGCATTTTCCTACAGAAAACTGAATTGCTGTGATTGTATATTGTTTGTTTATAGGCAGCATGGAGCCAGACTGACGTGGGTTTGAGTTTTGGCTCTCGTTTTCCGACACTTAGTTTTCTTCTAAAACAAACCTAATCACCTTTGCCTGATGTGGTTGGGGAAAGAGTAAACTGTGATAATGATGCAATGTGTGTTGCATGGTGCCCAGCCCTTAGTAGGTACTTTCTGTCGCACATTTCCCCAGGTGGAGCAGGGGCCCTGTCCTACTCACCTCCATACACTGTCGGCATCATAGTGCCTGATGTATATGGATGGTTCTCTGCAGTGTTTGGGCAAATGAAGAAAATAGCTCATGAATAGAGCTTACTCACCTTGATTTAAATCAACTAATCTCCTATTACTGAAATACCAAGTTGTGTGGAGGATTCAGAGAATTATAACATAAAACTCCTGCCTGAGGTTCCTAACAATCTGATTGGAGGAGGCAAAACTATCAAAACACATTTAACAGTGAACACAGAAGCTAAGAAATGAAAATGACTAAAAGTGTATGGTACAGACTATTTATAATTAACTTTATAGTTCCTTGAACATAGCTCAGTATCTCAAAATCTGTCATTCATGAGGTTAACTCACATCCATACTGTTTTTGGACGGTGGGCTGTTTGTCAGACCCTGGACGTTTGGATGGGAAAGAGGAAGAATGTTGCATCAGGGACATTGCACCCAAAGGCAGATCTGGGTGGAATCCAGTAGGCACCATGAAAGTGAAACCAGAAAGGTTGGCATTTGTATGGCCTGTCACTACCAGAACAAATAAATAGAGACAAAGATTGAATCCTTATGGGTGTTGTATTCAGATGCTGGTGATCTGAGAAGACAGTGGGTTATGTAGCCCCTAAAACCTTAACATCTCATCTCAATCTGACCCTTTTATAAGGAAAAGAAAGGGTAGGTAAGTGGTTTGGGGAAAAAAAGGTTAATTGGATAAGAGTTTTAGTTCCTTGGTGATTTTCCTAGTACTTCTTTATCTGCTGATCAACAATTCTTTATCTGAGTCTTCCTTACAACACAATGCTCAGATACCATCTCCATCACTCTCAGAGCCCCTGATGTGGGAGATTGAATTGTTTGTTGGCCTTCTGGAGTTAGTCTTGCATTCCAGTTCCTGGAATATGCATTAATCACTTAGGCCTATTGACTATGACTGAGGCTAAAATCTTTAACACTTGAGTTCCCCTAGCAAAAGCATTGGGCTCCTAGGGGTGGGATGGAGGTGTCTGGAGACAGAAAAGAAGGAGATGAAAAAGGGAGATGAGAGGATGTTGAAGTCAGCATTTAGCCACTGCACTATTTGGCTGATGACTATTTCTTCTTCCCAACTATAAAGTCATGGAATTTAAATCTAGGAGCTACTTGATCTCACACCCAAAATAGAAGCCTTTAATATACTATCTATGACTAGAGGCATTCAAATCATTGCATAAACACTTTCTTCTTCATTAGACAGTTCTAATTGTAATCATTAGCTCGAAACTTTCTTCTAGTTTCTGCACCCTGGTGCTGATTCTGCGCTGGAGCCATGTGGACCGTGACTCCGCCCTCTCCCAGATGTCAGTTCTTCAAATTGCCCAGAGCTGCTATAGAAATATCTGACATTCTGACAAATCTAGCAAATTATCTCGATATTTTGGGTGAGAGTTCGTAAAGTGTGGCGCCAAGATCTCTTGAGCTCTGGCACCAAATCTTGTGAGACTTCAGGTGAGAATTGGTGAGGCCATTTTGTGCCTTGGCTTCCCCCGCTACGCCATGACACAGCGCTAGATGGCACTATGGCCAAGGCCCCATTCTGGTGCTCTAGGTCTTCAGGACTCGCAAAGATTGCCCACTTTCCGTAAGAAGTTATCAGTGCCAACCCCATCATGCCTCCTATCACTGTTTCCCTCAGCGACCACCAGAAGTCTAAATCCCAGCCTCAGGAGCGATTCAACATCACCCTGACCCCCCTTCTCATCCCGCTCTGAGTGTACCTGACGGGAACACAGAGCCCTTGCCTGTCCAGTACCCTGCCCTCTTGATGACAGCATCGCAGTTTTCCCATGAAGAGCAAAATCCCATATTTGCCAACAGGTGGCTTTGGTGGGTTCCACCCACCAGGCCCGGCCACTTAGAGATGCCCCTGCACTTACGGCAGGGTGCAGGCTGTACTTCACTGATGAGATGGGGAAGAGGCAGGTGCTAACGACCGTGTCCACCTGGAGCTGTTGGGCACTAGGCGCTGCTGTGTGGGGAGAGGCTGTCCGAGAACGTAGCCACCCAGGAGAGCGGAGCAGAGACACTGAGAGAGAGCACCCTAGGACACGTGTTGTATCCCTGATGCATCCAGGACTGAAGCCAGTCTCCCCGCTGGGTTTCCAGGTATGTGAGCAGTTGAATTCTCTTCCTTTGCTTTATCTAGTTTGAGTTGGGTCCGACATTTCAAACTGGGAAGTCCTAATATAATTCCTATCCTGCCTCACCTCTTACCCCTGCCCCCTAGGGGCACATTTATGGCATTGTGCCCTCTTGGAACACACGTGGAGTGGTAGGTCCCTTCTCTTGTGTCCTCACCTCTTCCCAGAAGGCACCTCCTGCCTCATTAAGTAAAGTGTGGCGCCCCCTTCAGGACACTGGCTTCCTTGCACGGCTGTCTGGACACAGTCTATCTTTTCCCCTCACGTTCCGGCACCTCTGGGCCATGAAGTGGGTGGGAACTCTCCTTGCTCCGCGTTGCGATTTAAAGACCACTCTCTTCCTTCTGCTTCAAGCTCTCCAGTTTCTTTCAAGCTTGGTCTGCACCTACCTTTACCGCTGTGCCTAAGGATTAGCCAGCCATGGCCACACCCTCATGGAGGACTTCAGCTCCAGGCCCACTGAATTTCTCTGTGGCCCACTCCCAGCCACCACCCTCCGCAAGTTCAACATCCACAGGGATGGTTCTTCCATCACCCCAGCCACCTGAGACCTCCTTCTCACTATTATGCTACCACACCACATCTGAAATCTCAAATTCCCACTTAATCATCTTTTATCCTTACAGCTCGCTTACTCCAGCACCCCAGTGAGAATATTATTTTGATCTTGAGACTCCCAATTAATGTGATCCCTATATTCTGGATCCTATGGTCCATCATTATAGTCACTCTCCTGAAAACACCCTAAATTCCTTTGTTGGTCTTTTCGACCATTATACTTACCATGCCGTAATTTTATATTGATGACTTATTCATACTGGGAACTTAGAGGCAGACACAGAAGTGCCAGAGGTTCCACTTTGTACTTATTCTCCCCCTCTCTGTCTGTCTTCCCATCTGCTGGGCCTGCTGACCAACAGTGACCCCAGGCCCACCCCAGACCCAGAGGCTGTAGCTATGGGGATCTGACACTGGTCCACGGGCTCCTACACTAGTCCTTTGTGACCCTACTGCGGCAGCTGGATGTGGCGAGCTTCCAGGATTCCTGCAAATGCCCACTCATGCCCCACGGCAGGGCTTTGGTCAGTGGTTTTTTTCTCTGATCCTTTAGCTCCAAATATGGACTTTTACTTCCCTGGCCCCTCCCACGATTGTGTAAGGTCTAATTACTATAATCCACAGTGCTTACTTAGTGCAATGCCAATTACTCGCTTTCTTTGAGCTTGCCCCAGAGAGGCTGAATATTGCTGGAGAAAAAAACACAACCTACAGGTTATACTGTAATTTGTGACACATACTAGTCGTCTGATTTTGTCTGCCCAGAATCCTTTTCCTCTTCGCATAATAACATTGCAATTTTGCTGGATGAACTATCCAACCCCCAGTGAACAGTTTCGGTGAGACTTTCAGTCCAATTGTTCTTTGCTTCAATCTAGCCAATCAGATGCCCTCTCCTTAGAATTTGAATGTGGAGGGATAGAACTCATTCATCCCAACAACCACATTCTAGAACTGCCAACCATGAGTTCCTGCTTGTCATCTCTGGTGCTAAGCTAGTCCCTGGTATTTGGCTCCTTCGGTTTTTCTTGTGGCCATGTAAACTCTTTTCTTCTCATTTAGATTTGTTGCCTCACTTAGCCAGACTGAGACTTTCACAAACCTCGGATGGGCACTGTCCTGTGCCCAGCCATCCCGCTATGTTGCCCTAGTCCATACGGAGTCCCACCTTCCAAGCCAGTTATCTGTATCTCTCCTCTCTTCTCCAACCTGAGTTCTGCCCCACCCAGCTTCAGTCCAAACTTCTGTAAGAATATGGAAGCATTTGACATCTTCCTATCACCCAGTCTACAAACCTACTGGCAGCTGAACTCACGTTTTCTGTTCCTTCCAGTTACAATGCCTTCCTTGTAAGCATTCTGTCTCCTGGCTCCTATCAAAGGCCAGGCCCTGCACCCGTGCTCTGCACCCACCTCCACTTGCTGTCTCAAAGATTATGTGTCTGCGTATATCTTCCTTCTCTCCTAAGCATCACTTTCCCTCCCTCTACTGGATCCTTCCCACTCGCGCATAATTAGGTCCTAATACCTTCCACTTTTAAAATGTATCTTTCCTTGACTCTATATGCTCCAGTAGCTACCATCCTACTCTTTGCTCCCCTTTCACAGTAAAACTTCTGGGAAGGGTTGTTTCTACTTTCTCACTTCCCATTGTCTCTTCAACCCATTCCTACCGGGTGTCCATTCTCAGTACTCCAGCCAAGGTTGTTCCTGTGCTGCAGTCACAGATGGCGTCCATCTTGCCAAATTCTGTGGTTCTTCTCTGCTCTCATCTTGGGCTCTCAGCAGCGCCCAAACAACCACGCTCTCCCTCATTTTCTAAGTTTCCTCTCTGTTTCTGTGACACTCCAAACTCCTGATTGTCTTCTGCCTCACTAATTGCTCTACAGATTCTATCCAACTCCCCACCATTTTCCCTCCTTTATTTCTTTCATACCATAATTATCTTGCTTATTTTTTCAGATACTAGGTTATTTTCAGTCTCTTCCTATACTCACACTGAAATGTGAGGTTCTTTGGGACAGGAATCTAGTTTTTGTTGTCCACACTGTTCAACTGGCACATAGTAGGTATTCAGTAAATGTCTTTTGACAGATAAACATAACACTTTCCCCTGGCCTTTTGTCATCCAGGTTAGCTTTCTTTGGGTACACTCAAGTGGGCCAGTATCCCTCTACAAATATGGACTCCGACAGAGAGTCTCGGCTTGTCTTAATTCGAATTGGTCTCCTCCCACTTCTCTTCTCATCTGATTTTCTGGCTTCTGTGTTCATCTCTGCTTGCTCTACTCTTAGTAAGAATTCTGTTGGGTCAGTTTAGCAAAAATCCGTCACCCTTGATTTCTGAGCAGATTTCTTATCCCTCCATGTCTCACCACCCTGTCCTGCCTTCAGCAGCACTGCTGTCAGGTTGTTTTAGCAGGAATCCCCGTTACCCACACTGTTTCCTCTTAGTAATTTTTCAATGTCTGACCCTGCTCCTTGGCTATAAATTTCTACTCATCCTCTTTGGGTTCAGACTTGAGCCCCTCCCTCTTCCCTACTACAACACCCTATTACGGTAGTTCCCCTTGAATAAAGTCTGCCTTACTGTCTGTAACAGGTGTCATGAAAAATTTTTAACAATCCTAGTGTCTTATTAATACAGCCTGAAATCACTGCAGCTTCTTGGAAGCCGTATTCAAGGCTGTCTCACGAAGTACTCGTGAATGGTGCCCCTTGGAGTTGTGCCCCTCGATGGCTCCCTGTGTTTCATGGTTCCCCAGCGCTGAGTGGGGGTGGGGGTTAACTGCACTTTCAAAAATTTCAGTTCTTCTCCTTTCTGTTGTAGTTTCCTTTCCTTTTCTTTATTTTTAATTTTTTTTGGTTAGAAGAGAAATCATAATTTTTCTTCATTGGAAGAATTTGGTCCGTCCTTTAGGTCTGTGAGTTTAGAACCTTGCTGCTGCCATTCAGCATATGAAGTATGTGCTCCCTGAAGTTTCTGTGATCCTGCTTTGTGCATCTTCATGGAAATGTTAGACCGGGTGGGGTCAAGGTCAGAGAGCTGTGACACACCCACAGAGACCTTCCCTCAGGCTGGTAGTGAGTAAAAGATCAATCCCCTTAGGCATCCCTGAGCATATTATCATCTTAGGCACCCCAGGCTCTCAAAACACTAAAAAAACCCCAAGAATGTTTCAAAATTACAAATGATCAAATTGAATCCTGTGTGGAAAGAGCAGTGGACCCAACACATTAGGTTTCAGTTCTTATCTTTGATACTTTCTAGATCTGTGAACTTGTCCAGCCACTCAGATTCTTTAGTGCAGTCTGCCTCATCAGTAAAATGAGCATATAAAAGATTTCAAATCTAGCTGCAGGGTGGCAGATGAGTGAATCTCTTGAGGTACATGAGCGCCAGAGATCTATGATTCTGTGACTCCCACTAAGGTAGGGCCCTCCTCATGAATGAAGTGGGCTTTTAGCGCCTGCTTTTGTGTTGTTTATAACAATGAAGCATTGGGGGGATACCCGGATTACCACCGAGAAGATATAAATTATGATGTATGTACAATGGCCACTGCATAGCATTTAAAAATCACGTTCGGAAGACTTCTTTAAAGTGTGGAAAACTAGGTAAAAATGTTATTTTATTTATAAAATAACCCTGGAACAATGTAGAAGGAAATATAGGAAGTGCCCTTAGTGGTTATTTTGGTGGGATCATTAATCATTTTTTCATTCATTTTACTTAGCTCTCTGTTTAACATTTTTTATGTAAATATATATTACTCATAAGAAAAAAAACTGGAAAACATGTTGAGGTGCCTAATACACGTATAAGCCAATTTGTAAATGTTCATGCCTTTAACTATATGAGTTCCACTTGGGGATTTTAATCTAGATAGGTAATTCAAATTACAGAATACACTGCATACAGAGATTTAATATGATACAATTTATATTACTTTAAAGTTGGAAACAGTGTAACAAGCAAGAAGCATTACATAAAAACACATCAACTAGTTGCAATCAAAGGTGGACTTTTAAAATTGTGTATATAAAGTCTCTAATATCAAAAGCTTATGAGTCAATGTTAAGTGAGAAAAAAGAATAAAATTATATTTTGATTACAACTATATTATTAAAAAACAAAAAATAATGCGCTAAAATTATTTTGGGTGGTGAGACTCAGGGTAATTGTAAATGTTATTTTGATTTTTCTATATTTTTCAAATATAAACACTTATTACTTGTGTAAATAGAAAAACTGTACAATTATCTTAAATTAAAAACTACCTGCTGTATGGGAGGGAGACTGATGAGTCGAGCCTATCTCTTCTGGGGAAGCTCTTGGGGTTGGGTGGGGACCAGGCTGATAAACCACTATCCTTATTCAAGGGCACCAGAGGCGCCACCCCCACAGCAGGGGCCCCTAGTCCCAGTCACTCATTGTCAGATGGAACACATTCCCACCCAGCTGGATGCAGCCTAGGCCCCAGAAGGTCAACCCAGGATGTGGGTCTCTCCCTTGGTTGCTTGAAATCCCCAAGTAGAAGGGAGGGTGACTTCCACCCACTCATCCTTCCTCAGGCTGCCCCAGCCAGAAAAATCCTCTTGTTCTAGTGTTGGTGTGGATGTGGAGAAAAGGGAACCTCCGTACACTGTTGGTGAGATTGTAAGTTGGTCAGCTACTATGGGAAACAGTATGGAGGTTCCTCAAAACATTAAAAATAGAGCTACCTTATAATCCAGCAATTCCACTTCTAGGTATATATCTGAAGAAAACAAAAACACTAACTCAAAAGGGTATATAACACCCCTATGTTCATTGCAGCATTATTTATAGTAACTAAGATATGGAAGCAATGCAAGTGCCCATTGATAGATGAATGGATAAAGATATAGTGTGTATATGCAATGGAATATTACTCAGCAATAAAAAGAATGAAATCTTGCCATTTGCAACAACATGGATGGACCTAGAGGGTATTATGTAAGTGAAATAAATCAAACAGAGAAAGACAAATACTGTATGATTTCACTTGCATGTGGAATCTACAAAACAAAACAACCCCCCACCCCCAAAACAAAACAAAACAAAATGGAAACAGACTCATAGATATAAGAAGCAATCTGGTAGTTGTCAGAGGTGGGTAGGGGTTGGAGAGCAGGTGAAGAGGATTAAGATGTAGAAACTTCCAGTTATAAAATAATGTCATGGGGATGTAATGTACAACATAGAGAATATAGTCAATAACATTGTAATAACTTCATGTGCTGACAGGTGGTAACTAGACTTATGATGGGGATCATTTTGTAATGGATATAAATATCAAGTCACTGTGATGTAAACCTAAAGCTAATAAGATATTGTTTGCCAATTATACTTCAAGAAAAGAAAAAGGGAAATCCCCTTGTTCTATTATTGTCACCTTCTTCTTCTCCTTGGGGCACTTCTGATAAGGTTGATCTTAAACAAATAGACAGCCAAATATTTCTCCAGCAAAATGGGTTTATTCGGGAACAACAGAGAACTGCAATTCGGGACACGTGGTCTAACGGTGAACCGAGTGCAAGTCCAGAGAAACAACGGAGAGGAAGGTCTTTTATGGATATGGGAGGGGCTGTCGGAAAGGAAAAGTGCACGGGAGCGGGAGAGAAGTGAACATTGCAAGTACAGTGACTTTTCATTGGGTGAATTGCGGTGGTTTCCCATTGGCTGAGTTGTTTTGGGCAAAGAGGAATCTTTTCTTTCCCTTGCTGAAGTAGTGAATTACTGTCATTTCCTGCTGGGGGTGCCAGGTGCACCATTTCGGGAGGAGGTCGTAGTGTGGGTTGAGTGACACGTGTGTGAGAGTTCCCTTAGCTTCCTGACTCCATTTTAGATGAGGTTTCTGTTTATTAATGTTCACAGTAGCAATGAGTTTGCTGCCGCAGGACAATAGCTTACTGAGTTCCCACAGCACACCAGTCCTGTTAGAGTACTTCAGTGACTCCTCACAATATAAGGTCTGCACACAGCTTATGAGACATGTATGGTTATCCTCATTTAGCCGATTGGAGAGCTGAGATTTTGAGAGATTAAGCTGCTTCCTTGAGATCACACAGCTAGGAAAAGGCTAGTCCCATTGGCTGTCTCCAGCCCAGGGTCTGAGTCAATGTCTTGGCTCAGGTGAACGAATGCCCAGCCCTTGCTCTGGGCTGTCCTGTTGCCCCCCTGCTGTAGGAGCTACCTCATTACTCACACCAACTGTGGCCTTCTTACATCATTCTCCAGGCATCCTTTCCCCCAGCTCCTGGAGATCAGTGGCAGCAGTTTCAGTGGCCTCTGAGTGAGTGTATGTGTGCCTGTGTGACTGTGTGCACTGCTGGCCTGGGGTAGTCCCAGGCCTCTGAGTTGGGCTTCAAGACTCTACCAGACTTGGTCCGACCTAGACCCAGCTTCCTTTGGATAATTGCTTCCTAGAGCCACCGTGGCCTCCTGTTCCTATTACTGAGCATGTACTAAGGGTCAGGAACTGGCATGGGCTGCTGCTGCTGTCCAGGCAAGAGCCCCTTTAATTGCTTTGTACACATTTTTGGTTAAGGAAACCCCGTGGGGAGGGGGACCTGACAGGAGGGGTTGCCCATACAGCCACCCACCAGAGCCCTCCAGCCTTCCCTCCCGAACGGAATCTATCACTCTGGGTATTCTTTCCCACAGCCTTGCTGTCCAGCTCTCCTTTCCTCCTTCCCCTCTCCTTCTCTCCCCATCTTCCTTACTGACCACTGACTCTATATACAGTCATATCTCTCTCTCTCACTCACTGACACACGTTTTCCCTTCAGCCACCCTCACCACCACGCCAACATAGCACCTCCAAGAAGCTAGTAGAGTCATTCTCTTATTTTGCTCCCACATTCAGAGAATCCTCAAGGCTTAGGGCCATCCAGTGGGGAAGGGTGCCCAGCAGGGAGTGCGGCCCAGCCCAGGAATGGCTCAGTGGCCTGGGGCCAGCCCAGGACCAAATCCTCAGGGGTTTTCCCTTTCGTCTGCCCAGAGGGACAGTTTCCAGCAGGCCCGCCCGCCCAGATTCCCTGACAGCTCGGTTTCCCTCAGGTCAGAGGATGTCAGCTCGGTTCCCAGCAAGTGTGTAGCTGCTGGACTAAAAGGCTCTGCTGGCAGGACAGTGGTGGGCACATGTCCCCAGAAGCAGCAGGGGTGGAGAGTCCCAAGCTCTGTCATCTGAGGCCCAGATGCAAACTCCCCTCCCTACTTCTAAACAACCTGAAACAAACTGTGAGAAGGGCAGCTGCCAATAACAGCTTCCGACGAGTGTGCAGTCTGAAGGTACCTCGTTCCCCAGGTACCTTTACAGAAAATATGACACCTGGACCTCAGCACAACCATAGGGCCTAGGAATGATTGCTGTTCCCGTTTCCTGGAGGAGGAAACTAAGTCCCAGAAAAGAAACGCAGCTTGTACAATGCAGTGGAATAGCTGGAGCTCAGACCCCGATCTTGGGTTCAGAGCCAATCTCCTTCCTTTCACTGGCTTCCCTCTTCATCCTGCCTCCATTAAAAGGGCAGATCCCTCTGGTTTGGTTATTGCCTCTGCTTAATCATCAGCTCATACTCTCCCAGGGATAATCGGAGGTTTATTGAGAAGGCAATCCCATTGTGATTGGTCACAGGACTGACACCTGGGAGAGGGCCCCACTTTGGGAAGAACTGTACCCATGTCAGCCAGGGCCACCAGGAAGACTGTCTTCTGAGCTAACCTAGGTTTTGTCACCTAAGTTTTGTTCCCAGAGATGAGATTTCCTCAACGATTTCCTTGCAACCAACCACTCTGCCTCTATGTTCTCGCAGCGTGAGAAGGGAATTTTGCCGAGGTGGCATGTGGGCATCACTTCACTTATACTGGCAGGGTGGCCCACCCAGCTGAGTGCCTGGCCATCTTGTCTCCAAGGTCCAGCTGAGCCTCGTGGACCCCCGTTCTCTGAGCATCTTGCTGGAGCTGGCGGAGAGTAGCAGGCAGACAGTCTGGAGGAGCCAGCTGCCAGGGGAGCTCCCCTTTTAGGAGGGAACTTACACTGAGTGTGGCCCCTGACCTGCTCCCCTCTGTTCCCAGGTGAACCCTGCTCAGCAAGAACACTGAGCACTGTGACAGAGGTGTCTAAAAGTGGCACCCCCACTGAAGATGGGAGTGGAAGCAAGGAGGGGCAGCTCTGCCTGCTTTGGGGATAGGGTGGGGCTCCCAGGCTAATTGCAGGTGTTTGAGCCAAAGGTCTTCTGCATGAGAACCAGGGGCACTTCATTTCCCTGCGCCCCTCCCCTTCTCTGCCAGACCCACTGGTGCTTCCTCCAGTCCTTCCATGACCCCAGCCTCCGGAGCAGCAGCGAGGGACTGGTTTTCCTGGTTTACCACATCTTTCCATTACATTTTCGCTGTTTCCCTGCCTTCCCTGGTCGCCCTGTGCTTGCCCCACCTAATTACAATAATGATTACAACAAAAAGAGGCTGGTGTCTACCGAGCATATCAGGCTTATTAAATCTTATGAACTCCTCCAGTCAGAGGGAGTAGGTACCGTCAGCCTCATCCTATAGTTGAAGAAAGGGAGGCTTACCGAAGTCAAGAAACTTGTCCCACGTGGCCAGCTCGTAAGCAGTGGCCCAGAGCCCCCACCTACCCTGCTTCACAGTCTGGAACGCCTGACATCTTCTCCCCAACCCAGCCCCTCCAGTCCTGTGTTCCATCAGTCAGTCCTCCTGATCAACAAGTGTCTTCGGGCTGGGGCATCTGAGTTGCTGAGGAACTGGCTGAGGAGACAAAGACACACAGACCTTCATACATAACAACTGTGCTACCTCTGCCAAGTCACTTCCCTTCTCTGGGTCTTAGCTTCCTTACCTGCTGATTGAGGGG
Organism: Trachops cirrhosus; assembly: GCA_028533065.1. NCBI lineage: Eukaryota > Metazoa > Chordata > Mammalia > Chiroptera > Phyllostomidae > Trachops > Trachops cirrhosus. Next base: position 48,439,807 of record CM052545.1, read on the forward strand.
TGTAAGTACAAATAGTTATTTGTGATCAGTAGCATACCCTCCTTAATGAGAAGATGGGGATGCTAAGACCAGAGATTAGGACTGTCCCAGGAAATAGCTAGAGCAAAGCCAGAAAAGCAAACCAAGAGATCTGACCCTCAGGAGAACATTGATTTGTTCCTGAGAATAGGACTGACACCCAGGAATGAGCCCAGTGGGGCCCAGCAAGAGGGAAGTCAGTCCTCTGCTTCTCAACCCTTTGGAGTTTCATCCTGGGGACTGGGGGTTTGCCTTAGTCTCAGGGCTCCAGGAAGAATGAGTTGGATGCCTCTGATCCTGCCACATCCATGCCCTGACCACAGAGCTGTTTCAAAGCCATTTTCCTTAGAAACAAGCAAGAACCGGTGTTCTTGAGTTTGCAGGACTGACTGAAACGAGACACCTGGAGGTTTGGAGAGGAGGGACTGACTCATCTGGCAGGCTGCCTTGCCTTCTAGGCAGCAGGGTAAGAATGCACACAGCTCGAAGCGTCCTGAAGAAGGAAGTGTTTGCATGGGTGCTTTGGGAACAAATGAGGCTGGGAGACCTAAGCGGCCCGTTTGCATAATTTGGTTGCAGATTCCTTTTCTCAGTCACCTGTGTTTCCATGGTGCTCTAGAGGCATGTATGTGTTGGAGTTGGGTAAGACTGTTGCCCCTCCTGACCGTGTCTCCTGGCAGTCGGTTATGATGCCACCTGAAGGCACAGTGCTACCTACACACCGCCACACAAACATTATCACAATGCATGTTTACTTACTATTTGTATGTCATCAGAGCCAGATGGGATGTTCTTCGTACCATCCGACCAACAGACGGGGACCCTGGAGCTCCAAGGCCTGGCCTCGCTGAAATCCTGCACTGGGACCCCCGGGGCAGGGGTGGGGTGGGTTCTGATAACCCTTTCTGATTTGTTAAACCCCACAAGCCCGTATTCTCTCCTGTTTCTTTTCTTTCTTTTTCGTTCACCCCTTTGCGCCCTTTATACCCAAAACTGCTCTATATGTGAACTTCACTCAGCCCTCCAAAGACTGAGGAGACATTGCTTTCTATGGCCTAAACTTGGCTCTCAGTTTAGGAGGAAAATGGTCAAAGGATGGGCTGAACTGACCTTGTCTGTGATTGTCATATGAATTTATATTTGTGAGATCCTTTTAACTTTTAGAAATAAACCCCCCACAGGTGTCATTTGGTCCCTCTGGGCTGGAGTGGGAAGGGCACGCAGGGGTCAGCAGCTGGTTCCCAACACTGACCCTGCCGGGCACTCCACACGCAGCCAGTCACTTCATCGAAGGGACCCGGCCTTGTAGGGTGGCTGCTCCCCAGATGAGCTCAGCGGTTTGCTCAAAGGCACTTGGTTAATAAGTCAGAACCAGGATTTCAAAGCACGGAGGTCTGTTCCCCAGCCACCCTACCGCAGGGGTGGCAGATGTGACTCAAACTTGGACTCCTTGCTGCCAACCCAGCACCGGCTTCCACCACGACTCAAGACTGTGATTGTGGCCCCATGGTCTGGAGTTTATCTTTCTCCATCTCTAAGGGAAGTCACCTGGAGAGAAGGTTAGATGAGTAGTGCAAGAGGCTGAGTAATATGCTCCCCGCCAAAGATACCCCTGTCCTAATCCCTGGAACCTGGGAGCGTAACCTTATATGGTAACAGGGACTTGCAGGTATGGTAACCGAAGGAGCCTGAGATGGGAAGATTAGCCTGGATTGCAGGTGTGCCCTAAATACAAGGGTCTGTCAAGAAGGAGGCAACAAGTAGAGGAGGAGGTAGGATATGCGGGGATGGAAGTGGAGGGTGCAGTGGTGGGAGGCAGGGGGTGGGAGACAAAGGAATGCAGGTCACCTCCAGAAGCTGCCAAAGGCAAGGAAACATACCCTTAAAAGCTTGCGGTACTCCTCCTGGTCTGGACACCTTGACTTTGCTCAGTGAGACTGATTTCAGACTTTTGGCCTCCGTGGCTCTAGTTAAAGAGAATAAATGTGTGTTATTTTAAGTCACCATTTTGGGGTAATTAGTTAGACCAGCCACAGGAAACAATGCAAATACTATTTGCCTATTTAAGAAAATAAATTGAAGCACTTAAAATGTGTCCTTTCATGAGTAAATTCTCTACAGTTATTCACTGTAAACAGAAGCCATGGTTGCTTTGCTTGGTTGGCTCCTGGATATTTGATTTTAAAATCAAATTATGTTACTAATAAACCCAAACTATACTAGGCCAGGTATGGCAAGAGCTAATGTTATGTTGGGGATCTGGAACTTTTGTTTATGTATCTGAAAGCGAATTTTAAAGTCTCTGTTTCAGACTTGTACCAATCAGACTGACCACCCTCAGCAGATCTAAGAAAGAAGCACACTTAGTACACGGAACACAAAGACTATATACTTGGGGAGGAAGAAAGAATTTGCACTTTACTTTTGAGTTCACTTCTATTCTGGTGAATAATTATTTGTTCAGTTATTGTTCAGTTATATATTTCTGTCTTGGGTGAAAAGGTCTACATAGAAATGTATCTTTTTGGCACACAATGTAATTTTTCAGCTTCATATGCATGATATACATAGCTTATCATTCTAAACAGTGTAGTAAGACAAACACATCAACCCTTTAGTTTTGGGACCAGATGCGTAAGTAGAAAGAAAATTCATGGCTTGCTTATTCTTCTCCCAGAAGTTAGCATGTAGATTTCAGCCTTGCGATATCTCTTGGATGTGTTTCTGTTTTTTGTATAATTGTTACTCACAAAGATGATGTTTATCTTACACATTGTCTGGCTGGAATTACCACTGACTATGCAAATTACTATTTGTAATAATGACTGTTTTAATTGTAATCTTTTTGTTACTGAACTCAAGGGGTTCTCTGCTTGGGGTGTGCTATTCAAGAAAGATGCTGGCTATTGTTAGGTAGTTTTATTTACTTGTAGCAAGTAAAGGAGACAGAAGATTCACACCCACAGCAATGCCTCCTGTGGAAGGGAGGCTTAGACATTACTCATATACACTATTTTGTTAATTACGTATTGATTTCTTCTTTGCAGTCGGCTACACTTGATCCTATTCGGTTCCTGTCAAGCTCATCCTGATTAACAGCTGCATCTGCGAAATACCATGCTGCATTTTAACATTTAGCAAGAACCGCCCACACCTCGAGACCCTTGACCTGTCTAACACCCTCCGTCTGTGAACATGGGCTTGAGCAGTATAACACAAATATCTAGCTGGCATGGGCAGTGGTGCACGCCATGGCCCTCATTAGGTATTCGAGAAGCAGCTGAGCAGGTGATCCCGGGGCTCATTTAACAGGAAATTAAGTGACAGACCGTGGAGAATCACCACGTACTTAGAATGGTGTTCACCAATCTTTTCTTGGTGGCAGGACTGTCAGCTGCGAGGTTCAAAAAAGTGTCACCTCATACACCCTCTGGACTACAATAGAAACATAAATATGAAACATAGAATGTGAGTTATTAACCAGTTCTAGTATAACAATGCTGACTTGGAATTGGAAGAGCAGTTGGAGACATGGCTGAGGAGTAGAAGGTGTAATGCTTGAACTGGACCTTTGAAAAGAGAGAAATACTGTCAGTTACAAGAATGTACCCAGCACATGAGAGCTGGACATGAAGGGGTGAGGCCTGCCTTGGCACCCTGACAGAAGCGGCTTGCATGCTGTTGATGTGAATTTTGGGTCCCAGTAGCTACTCTGCCCTATGCTGTCCTCGGGGTATAAGCATTGCCAGGTACATATGGAAAAGGCCCAGCTGGTGTTGCTTGGAGGAGGACATTAATGTATACCCAGAGCGCCCAGGCCTGGCACTGGGCGGTCACCCTATATCTCCTACAGTCTAAGAGGATCTCCCCCTGGTCAGGATCAGCTCACGGTGTAACTTCTTTCACACCTATGGATTGGGCCCACCAGGTCCAAGTCCTGTTCTTCTGTTGTACCCTCCCCTGCCCCTTGCCCAGTGCTGGGTCCCGAGGGTACACCTAAAGCTGAATCAGTCTGCAAAGCTGGGTAGAGGCCCGTGGGAGGGTCTGGTGGGATTACACAGTGATAACAACCCATGGAAGAACCTTAGAAAGCTAGTGGGTAAGGAGAATGATTCTTTCCTACTATCCAAATCCTCACCGTTGTTCTCTTTCCACATTCTTGTCTTGAAATCACTGCTAGAGACCCCCTTTATCCAAAGTCAGGTAAGTAACTTCCTTCAAACAGACTGGGAGCATCTCTAGAGCTGCCAGGGCCACAGGTAACATTTTTAACAGCCATAGGCCACTGATACTTTTGTTTTGCTTCTGTTCCACCTGGGGAAAAAAGTCCCCAAAGTTTGCTTGACTCCAAGGCCAAGGGAAAGGAATATGAATGTCCTCCTGGGCAGCATGGGCCTGATGGAGGGTGGCCGTGGGCCACTGAGCCCCCCAGAGTGGACTGTGCGAAAGGGGTCCAGGCCTGCACTCTCACACACACTGCAAGGCCAGGCCGGGAGCCGTGTCATAGCAGCAGACTGGGCGCTGTCTCCTCACTTGCACATCTGGTGGCAGGGACAGCCAACTGCTCTGACAGCTGGCTCCTGACAGGCCTGTGTGGGAAGGACATGCCAGGTGCTCTTTCCATGGGTATTGGGCAGACATGCGCTGGTAAGCCCCCTCCTAGGAGCGAGGAAACCTTCTTCCCCTTGTAGTGACACTTGCCTATTGAAGAAGGGGCACTGCCTGGCAAGAGGCAGAGAGTACTTTGGATTGTACAGTCTAAGCAGTGGGTGAAGCAGAAACTCCTGGCCTATGGCTTCTGAACCCCAGTTTTGCCCATTAGACCATACTACTCTGCCTGCTGCTGCCATCTAATCCAACCACTTTATCTGGGAAATACTTTGTCTTTCATTCTCCTTTTTCTTTTCTGATCCCTCCCTCTATTTGTTTTTGTTCCAGATGCACTTGTTGGGGAAGTAGATCAGGGAGGCCCCAAATATCTGGCCTGGGTGGGCTGCCTGCTATCACTTACAGACACATCTGCCTGCAGGGCTACCTCCTCCCTGACGGCCGGCATCTGGCATGGGCAGATGGTGGCTGCCTCGGAATCTGTAGAGGCCCAGCTGCAGTGTGGCCCAGCTGAGGCCCAGCCTCCCTGCCCCTACTGATGGCCAGGTGCCGAGCACCCCCACGCTGGTCCCAGACACACACAGGGCCCTGCAGCCAGTTTCTTCTCTCCTCTGGTGGTCTCTTCTCACTGTCCTTTGGTCAGGAATGAGAGGAGAGGCTCAGAGACTGCACTCTCAAATTATGCAACAGTCACTTACAGCCTTGAGCCTTAAGTCATGGGTGACAGATAAACCCTAAAGGGCATCTCTAGGGAGGACTGACCACACCTGCTCTAGTTTTGGTGGGATGTGTGTGGAACTAGAGACCCTGCCTGCCCACCTGTGCCTCAATTTCCCTAGCTGAACCATCCTTCTAAAAACAATGTATTACTCTCAGAGTAGGAAATCTGGAAAAGCCTGAAAAATATAAAGAAAAAAAATCACCCTCAACTCTCCCAATAACATCTTGCTGCTTTCACATATTTTTTACATAATTGAATCGCCCCACATACACAATTATGCATCCTGTTTTAACACAATAACCTTTCGTTACTGTAAATGTGATACATGTTCATTAGGTAGCACTCAGAAAATCCAACTGCAAAAAAGAAAAGAAAGTGACTTTTTATTGCTTCATTGAGAAATGACAAACATTAATATTCTGATGTTATCTTTCTAGTCTTTGTGATGAGAATATAGCACAAGAGGGAAAAAGCACAGTAGGTTTATATTTTAATTACTTTTTGGTAACTTTCCTCTTTCACTTAACTCGGCATGAATGCTTTGTACATCGGTAAATGTTCTTTGCCATATATGTGATGACAGAACACACAGATGCTCTATGCTTGGCTTCTCCAGCCCCCAGCTGTTAGAGCTTTGGTTTGGCTCTAAGCCCTTCCCGACATAAGGAGGGCCAATCGGAGCCACCTCTGTGGATCCCGGCCTGGTGCCCTCGCAGACTACAGCAAGACCGCGCCTGCTAATGTACGTGGAAGTGCTTTGAGAAATACTCATGCTGCTCTGCATGTCTGAGGGGTTGTTGGTGTTTGTTGCTTAATTCAGGGAACAGTTGGTGTCCATGGAAATGGTGCATGTACTAAACAAAGAATGATTTAAAAAAGGCAAATGCATAGTACTTCCTAGGTGCCAGGTACTATTTTAAGAGCTTCATTTTATTTTTATCACATTGAATCCTTAGAACCACCCTATGAGGTATGAGCTATTAATTATCTTAGCTTTTAGATCAGAGAATTGAGGCACACAGAGGTTAGGTATGTTGCTCAAGGCCACAGAGCCAGGTAGTGAGGAAGCTGGAATCTCAAACCAGTCTGCCTTGAAAGCCTATTGTGTGCAAAGAAGCCTGCTGGGCCCCCTCCCCCCAGGGAAAAGGCAGGAGAGTGCCGGTGGGCCTGACACAAGGTTTCAGCGCCCCCCAGGACATCCTGACATCCCGTGTGATGCTAATAGGGGCTGGACAGAGGCTTGTCTAAAAGGAGCTCAGCAGCCTTCAGGCTCAGCCCCAAAGACGGAGCGCTTTGATAATGGTACACAGGTGGTGTACCATTAAAACCAAGAGTCTTCTCTTTCAGAGGCACACATATACTTACAAACAGAATGACATGATGTGTTTTGTTTGCCTCAAAATTATCATGGTTGTGGCAGGGGTTGTGGCAGGGCCTTGCTCTGAGGTGAGGGAAAATGAGTGGAGAGGGCACCCCAGGATTAGGTTCTCTGTGAATCAGAGGGAAGCTTCAGGGAGTGTTTGTCAGAAGTTCAGATCCCAGGATACCAAGGGTCCTAGATGCAGAGTAATTGGGGTCCTATGTCTTAATTTCCATTTGGCACACACATTGGCATAAACAAGACAGAAATGTCAGCTCTCACTGCCCCTGAGCAGTCCTGAGAAACAGGAAGTCACACCGAAAGGTGGCAACAATGGGGCTATCAAACACTCGGTCTGCCAGGCAGAGGCCTGCACTGGAATGAGGCCGCTGGAGCCAATGGTCCAGCGGTGTCTGCACTCACGGGCAGGCCCCCCGCCCTGTGAGGCAGCACAGGGACTTGGGCCCAGGTACCGGAAGCACTAGGTGGCCAGCAAGCCAAGTTAATACCAGGTGGTCAGAGGAACTCATGCAAAAATGTCGTCACCACCCGCTTTCTACTCAAAAACTCAAGGCAGCTGATCATATCTCCCTCCTGACTGCCTGCTTGAAGGACCCACCCAGATGTGCAGCTGATCGAGGTTTGCCACTGTAGGACCTTTCTGGGGTGGCGGTGATGGGCAGTAGGACATCTTGTCCCCGCAGCCCAGGCACCAAACGTAGTCACCATGCAACGCAGCTGGCAAGTGAAGTCACTTGACCCTGAGATGGATAATTCTGCAAGGCTGCTTTTTCTAAAAGCCCACCTTTTCATGCAAACCCACTTCGTCCCAGCTCACAAAAGCCCAGCAGAGCCAGCCCTGAGGCAGCTCAGAGGCCCTTCCCTTCCTCTGTGCGGCTTCCCTTGTGCTCCAGCGTAAGCTCCAAATGTCCGGCTGGAAACTTCACCGGGGTTCCCCCTCGGCAGCACCAGTCACCCCTGAGTGCAGAGGCTTCCACAGCACCCACATTCCACCACAGGGGTTCTTGAGTTTTTACATGGAAGCACCTTTTGTTTCCTGATTCCTGGCTTTGAAGCCTCCTCCTAAATTTCACCAAAGCCTATTGTTAGGAGTTCATTGTCTTCCCCGTGAGGCGTACCCTCTCGCTTGTATGAAAAGGGATGAAGCCTTAGTGACAAGGCCGTCTAGCAAAACCCTGGGTCTGTCACCTCCAACATGAACAGAAGCTTAGGTGCGTTCATTTAAAAAGTGCTCAGGGAGCAGTGAGCTTCTTCCAACCCACTGCACAGGTTAGGGCATCTGGAGAGTTATGTGAACTTCAGAGTTTCACTTTTCAAAGAAATGCAGGCTACTTTAACTGCATTTCCAGAGGAGAAAGCAGGCTGTAGAGAAATCTAGACCGTGACCTAAGAGGACCAGTTTGAGGAACCAGGAAGGACAAGGCCATGAAAGAGAAAACTTAAGGGGACATGGGGGCCACTTTCAGAGCAATGAGGGCCTGTGTGGGCCCCAAAGGGAAACACTGGGAGACAGAGTTTGACTTTATAGTTGCAAGAAGCTTCTAATAATTTGGCTGTTTAAACGTGGAAAGAGCTCGGTGAGGCAGGGCCCAGTCAGGCAGCAGCCAAGCAGAGTCCACAGACTCCCCTCCCAGCGTGGCGTGGCAGGGGCAGCCCGCGCAGTGCAGGCCAGCTCTGAGAGCCTGCTGCCTGGCCGCTCTCTGAAATGCAAGTTCTGGGCATCACACATTTGATAAAGGGACAGACTGAGAATTTTCAGTGTCTGCATAGAAACATTTGGCCTTTGTATTTATAGAGATAAAAAAATGAATGAAGCTGAGCAAAGGAAAACCATGGATAATTTTTCTAAGGTTACTTTCAGTACTTGATTTTGTGTATCTGGCATTCCTCTCAATTTTTAGATTCTGTTTTCTTTCTTTTACTCCTACCCATCTGTTATTATAGTCTCTCTCTCTAGCTCTCTGTTTACACAGGAGGTTTTCATTCATGCCTCTGACAGTATGGATCTGGAGGAGTTTAAGCGCTGGCTATTTGTGATATGATTAGAGCAAAAAAAAGATCTATAATGTCTTGCTTAGTCTGGTAAGTATTTCTTTACACTTTTTCTCTCTTTTCCTGGCCAAGACCATGTCCAGGTTTAAGGGAAGTCATTAATGGGGATCCCTGGACAACTCTCGAGTGCCCCAGGGTCCCTCTGTCAGTTCCATCTTTGTCCATTGCTGACTGTGAGTGGCTTAGTTTGTACTCACTGCTGTGTCCCCCTTCCCCCTCAGTCAGATATGGTACATGGGAGGCTCTCGATGGTGGCGAAAATGAATGAATTAATGAATAATAAAGGAATTAGAAGACAGAAAAAAGAGAAAAACCATTAATGCTCATACTGTTACAAGTAAAGAAAAAAACAGAGCAGAGTTGCCAGAATGATTCTGGAGGAATTTGTACACATGTAAGTATGACCAAGCTGATGTTTCAACAAAGAAAGAAAAGAAATAATGAGGACTTTCCATAATACTAGAAATGACATATACCATAATTACAATAATTAACATTATGCTGGCAAAAGAATACACGTCAATTAAAACAGAAGAAAGTTCAGAAACAGACTCAGTTCAGTATATAATTAAGGTCCCCTTTAAAATCACTAGGAAAAAGATGACTTATTCATGAAGTGACTAACTTTGGGAAAAACAGAGTCTCATCTCAGCCTTTGGACAAGAAAAAATTTCAGAAATGAAATCAGGGAATACTGGAGGAAAATATAGGTGAAATTTATATAAATTTTGAAGAAAAGAACACCAAAGACAGAATTTGAAATGAGAAGTATTAATATGTTTGAATAAGAATATCGGTATACCAAAATACAATAAATAAAATGTAAAGGCAAATGGTAAAACAAAAAGAAAGTATTAACAATACACATGATAAAGAGTTACTATCATAAGTATGAAGCTCTTACTAATCAATGAGAAGAAGAGGGCTGATTCAGTGGAGGACAGAACAAAGCCCATAAATAGTAAATCAACTGAGAAGAACCAGAAGTATCCCCAAGCACATGGCAACTGAGCTTTGTGGCTGATGGCACATCAAAGCTATGAGATTCCACTTTTTGCCAAGCCCGCGGACAACCTATTTTTGTTTAACATAAACACTGATGTTGGCTCCAGTTTGGGGAAGGAGACTCTCACTTGTGCATGAATTGATGCAACCTTTTTGGAGGTGTATTTGGCAATCTCAAAATATTTGGTATCTCGAAAGCCTTGAAAATATTCAGACTCTTTGACAAGGAAATTTCCACTTATGAGATTTTTTTTCCTAATGAAATAAGTTGTATGAGGGGTGTGCTGTAGGCATGTTTGTTCCAGCATTGGGCAGGCGCTGGACCAGTCTCAATGTCTAACAATTGTGATTGGTTGACCCCATTTTGACGTGTCCTGTGTAGCCCTCACTGATGTCGTAGCAGCATATTTAACCACATGGAAAGATTTGCACAGGGTATACTTCTGTTGCTGGTTTTGAAATAGCTGTTATTTATTTATTTTCTTCTAGATGGTTTGTTTAAAAAATTGGTTTTGTTTGTTGGTTTATTTTGTTTTTTGGTAGCCAGATGGGAGTGGGGTTTGGGAGGCCGGGTAAAAAAGATGAAGGAATTAAGAAATGCAAATTGGCAGTTACAAAATAACCATGGGGATGTAAAGTATGACATAGGAAAATAGTTGATAATATTGTGATAACCATGTATAGTGCTGAGTGGGGGTACCAGACTTATCAGGGGATCACTTTGTCAGTTACATAAATGTCTAACCACTATGCTGTACACCTGAAACTAATATAATATTGAATGTCAACAGTTATTGAAAAAAGTTAAAATTAAGAAAAATTGGCATAATCTTTGAGTAAAAGAAGGGAGATTTAGTCTGAAAGCTCGAAGAAGCGGAGTAGAGCTGTGGCTCCCCGGTGCCTACTGTCTCAAACCGAGCTCTCGGGCACAACCCCAGAGGCACGCCACTCTGGCCTGGAGAGCACCTCCCACCCTGCCCTGCACTGTGGAAGCTCTGTGTCAGTGCAAACAGCGGACTGCGGCTGGAAGAGTGGGTGGTACACTGCTGGTAGCACTCCTGGGAATGTGTCACCATCAGGTACTTCTCCTCCATCTCCTTCAGGCCTGGAACTGCGCAAGGCACTGAACTGTAAACCAGGTCAAACCTGACTCCTGTCCCAGCCTCTGGTTTACAGTAAACATACCTTCAGGCACAAGTGCCCGAGAGCTGGCCACTGTGCCAGGGCAAGCACAGGCGCCTGTAGTCTTTTTGGAGAGACTCTGTTTTCTCCTTTTCTCCCCTTTCCTCTCCTCCCCTCTCCCCCTACCCTACTATCTCCTTCCCTCTGGTTTGTCCATCAGTCCTCTTTAGGGTGAAGCTCAGTCGGAGGGTGGGTTCCCATTCCAGGAGATCTGGAGCCCCCACAGCCCTGGGCAGGCATTGTGAATATGCCTAAATGCCTGGAATGCTGGTCCTGGAAAGGGCCTGAAAGAGCAGTTCCCTCATTCTACAGATACAGGAAGGGAGGTCCAGAGAGGCAAAGGACCTTCTCCAAGGTCACATGGCTCCTCCCAAATCTAGGCTTTGGTTTAGAAGCCCAGTGTCCTTTCTCAGACTTTCTCAAAGTGGGATCCTCTGCTAGTGCAGACCCAAATCAGCTGGTGTGTATGGTGAGGGGGGATGGGAATGAAGGGGAGATAGGGGTTGTGACGAGTTGCTAAAATGCAGAGTCCTGGGTCCTACCCCAGACCCACTGAATCAGCCTCTCTGGGAGTGGTACCAGGGGATTCGTATTTTAGCATTGAGCAACTCTTATGCAGCCCTGCTTTATTTCATCAACACTTTCAAGCATTGCTTCTAAATTATCTATGTAGATATCTATCTATAGATATCTATGTAGATATCTATCTATAAAGAGTAGCTACCCTTTATAAATTGTCTCCTAGAGAACATAAAAAGAACATATGCTGTTATTTGCCCCTGGACAGCCATGCCCTCAATTAGCTACAGTGTATGACAGTCAGCTCCTGTCCTTTAAGCCACAATCCTACAATTAAATATTCCGAACAATCTAAGCCAACGAGAAATGACCATACCTATGTGGCCCCTTTAAGAACCTTTACTGGCCCTGGGTTCTTAGATGGGCGTGCTCGCTTCTGCAGGTCACTCCCGGCTTATCTCACCATTACTGCCACTGCTTTGACGCATCTTGCTTCATACACTTGTCTCTGGCCCGAGACCAGATGTTTCCTGATACCGGCTGAAACCACCCTTCCACTAATCGACCCAAAGGACCTGGCAAGTCCCTGGGAGATAAGGGTGGCTGGGGTCTGCCCTAGGGAATGTCTTGGAAGGTTCACTGGGACGTGTGGACAGGTGATGGCCATGCTGAGGGCCCACTGCACAACTTGGTCTATGGTGCTAAGCAGGTACTTCCAACAGAATTAAAGCAAAAGAGAAAACGTGTGAACCCAGCTGGATCCGTGGGGACTCCGTGACGGCTGGGGCCTTGGGTGAGGTCTGTCCCGTGGGGGCTCTGCATCTGGTCACTCCTGCCTGCTTCCTGGAAGGTCCTCCCCTGACTCCAGAGACTCTGCAGCCCTCTCCCCATGGTCTGTCCGGCAAAGACAGCACTGGGCTTCCTGAAGGGCCCCGTCAGGGGCAGCCACTCGCTCTAAGAAGACCTCCGCGTCGGCAGGACCTCAGGGCAGGCAGGGCAGGGCTACAGAAGTTTCCTTCATTTATTTTATTTTTCAGAAAGGTGAGGTTTTGGGCTTGAGAAAAGGGAGGTAGAGGCTGTTGTTTTAATCTATCTGAAAGTTGCCAGTTGGTAAACAAAATCAGAAGCTCCAAGAGAGTGGGGGAATGGTGTCCCCCACACCCAGCCTGGTGTCCAGCACTAACAAGGTGCTTAAAAAACGACATGTCAAGTAGATCAGCCACTATCTGGATGTGGCTGTCAGGGGGACAGCCACTTCCTGCTGGTGGCATCAATGAACACCAGCGTGGCTGACCACACAGTCCAGGGTGTGGGCCAGAGACGTCCAGACACACAAGCCCACTTCCATCGGGCTCCGGGGGTGCTTCGGTGTGCGGTGGCCTGTTTCGCGTTTACCAAGCACGCAAGGCTAAAGCGTGGGAGTGGAGCGCCAAGCCGCCTGCCCGCGGGTGAGACTTGGATGTGCCGTGCCCTGGCGTATGTGCTCTGTTGGCAGGCAGTGCTCTTCGGAACTCAAGAGTGACCCAGGTGGTGACCCAGGTAGTGACCTGGCGACACAGAGCCAGAAGCAAGGAAACTAGAGGAACCAGGCATCTCTTGACATCAAGATAACTGAGGGGCTTTATACGATGGTCCAGACAATGGCAGCGAAGTGCCGGCGGCCCATGTGACTTGGCCTCCAGGCTGTGAAAGGATGGGCACCTAGGCCTCGCCTCTGTCTCTGTCTCTGCACCGACAGGTCTCTGTCTGTGACTCTCCTGTGACTCCTAGACTTCGTGACCCTCTCTGACTGACTTGACAGCATTTCTTTTCCCCAGTTTTTTTGAGATATAAATGACATACAGCACTGTATGCAGCAGTGTGACTGGACTTACGTACACTGCGTGTTTCCCACCATAAGCTTCGTTACTATCCATCAGCTCCTCTAGTTACAGAACTATTTTTTCCTTGTGATGAGTGTTTTTAGGAATTAGTCTCTTAGCACTTTCAAGTGTGCCACCGGCAGCGTTAACTGTAGTCGCGGTGTTGCACACCACACTGGTGGCACTTGCGCACCTGGTAACGGGTAGTCTGTGCCTTTGAACCACTTCCACACAACTCCCCCACCTCTAGCCCTGCCTCTGGTGACCACAGATGTGATCTTTTTCTGTAAGTTTGGTTGTTTTAGATCCCACACACAAGATCACACAGTACCCCTAAGCACTAACTAGCAGCAGTTACACGTCAGGCTTGTAGACAGATCAGTGCAGGGATTTTTATGTGACTTGTTCTCCCCACCCTCTCCATGCTGTGATGTGTAGGAAGTACAAGGAGTTTAGATGGATGGTGGTCAAAACCTCCAATGCCGGGTGAGGAGGCCATGGTACCTGAGGAAACCCCTCTCAGTGGGGTGCTGGGTGGGGACGGGAAGTGGACACAGCTCTGGCCCACCCTGCGAGTGATCGTTTCTCTCCTTCCTGTCTCTGTCACTAGCAGGGACTCTCTAACCTGCTGAGGAGCCTCTGGCTTCCTTTGGGAATAGAACTCTTCAGCTTGTGACTTCCAGCACATGGCAACGGGGAAGCACCACCTAGAAGTCAAGGAGAACACAACACATTAGAATCAGAAGGAAGGGGCAATCAGATGGCACCCAGAACCGTGTTCAGTACTCATTAGGTACTCGATACCTATCGTCTGACTGACTGACTGACTGAGTGAATGAATGAACCTGAATGGTCCAACTGCCGCTTTTTAAAAGGAGGAAATGCGCCAAAGTTACTGGGGACGTTGATTCATTCTGAGTCACACAGTGGAGTGATAGCACCTGAGACAGACTGGTACGTTACTTGAGTCTCAGCTCAGGGAGAGCAGGGGTGGAGAGAAGGAGATAAGAGTGAAAATTGAGACCCATAAAAATAGTAAAATGATTTTAGATGATTACACAAGAAAAACCCAACCAGCATCAACCTCAGTGTGTTGGGTCCTGGACACCGCCCCCCTCATACTCTCTCATCCCTCTCCCCTTCCATCCGGGTCTTCCTGGGTGAGCCTCTGTTATTTATTTTCTCTTGCTTTTGTCTTTCGTTTCTCCTCTCTTTATCCCCCATACTCGGCATACGTGATCATGCATCACACATTAATAAAACTCTCATAGACCCAGCTCACCTCAAAACCTGGCCTTATTTCTCTCCGACTCTTCACCATCAACCTCTTTGAAAAAGGAGATGAGCCCCACACTGCTCAGCACGCTGGTCCCTGGCTCCATGTGGCTAGGCAGCACTGACAGGTGGCCAGTCTGAACTGACATGTGCCGTGAGCACAAAACATACACCGATTTCAGAGACAGCATGAAAAAAGAGTGTAAAATATTTCATTAATAATTATTTTGAGTACACTGCAGTAATGAAACTATATTGCTAACATTAATTTCACCTGTTACTTTTTACATGTTTGATGTGGCTACCCCAAAATTTAAAGTCACACGTGTGGTATGCATTGTCCTGTATCGCTGTTGGGCGGCACTGGTCTAGACTCTGCTTCAAAGTGAAGACCATGTCGTGTATAAAGTTCAATGCCCATAAAATTAAAATGGGCTTTGGTCTATGAAGAGCTTCTGTTGTCAAACCATCATTTACAGCCACCTTTTAAGCAAGGGAACACAGAGGCTGTGACGTGGGAAATTGTGATGGAAATAACAAGGTAACTTGCTTATTAGCCAGTAAAGTCGAGCCTGAAGGCGCAATAGTGGTGCAGCCGAGCTGGTGCAGGCTTCATGCCTCTCCTCAGCCGGCCTGGCTGTACCAACACGCTCAGAGGCTGTCCACCCGCATGCCTTCCCGAGGACAGCTCAGGGTCCCTGCGGCCGGCTGGGAATGCCCCCGTGAGGTGGGAAGGAGGGTATGTGTGGCTGCAGAGGTGCCTGGAGGATCCCCAGACAGCATCCAGACACCTGGGCCCTGACTGGCACAGTGCCTCCGGGTTCCCTCCGGGTGCACTCTGTCCTCCGGAGCACAGGTCTGTCCCTGTGGTCCCCATTCTTCTTCCTCACACAGGAGGTCAGAGTGGGTTACCTGAGATGTCTAAGCCTTGGCTTCCCTGATGGGCACTGGGATGGTGAGGTCTCATGGAGTGACCGAGAGTCAGTGAGACAACCCACGCACTGTGAGTCTCAACACATGTTAATACGAGCTGATAGGGACCTGTAGGGCCCTCCAGTCCAGCTCTCCCCCAAACTCAGGAAGGCCTGTGTGCTCTCCCTGCTGTCCGGCTCCGCTTGTTCATGGCTCATGGTGGCCAGCTTGCCGTCCCAGACCCTGTGTGTGATACATTTCATTTATTTTTATTGTGGTAAAATATGCATAACATAAGAGTTCCCATTTTAATGTCATGCTCCGTGGCATTAAGTGCACTCACATTATTGGACAGCCTTTCCACCACTCATTCCAGACCTTGTGCCCCACCCCAGATGGAAACTCTATACTCATTAACACTGACTCCCGTCTCCCATGTCCCCAGGCCCTGGTCACCCCTGCTCTTCCTGTCCCGATGATTTTGATGATGACTCCAGCTATCTTAAATAATTGGGACCCTACAGTATTTGTCCTTTTGTGACTGGATTATTTCACTTAAAATCATGTCTTTAAGATTCATCCACACTGTACCATGTGTCAGGGTTTCTTTTGTTTCTAAGAAAAAGTAATATTCCATTGTATGTGCAGACCACATTTTGTTTATCCATTCATCCGTTGATGGCCCGTCAGTTTTTGTATGTTCCTGCCAGTTCCTCCACATGGTGGGCTGAAACCTGCCTTCCTGTGGTTTGCCCAGCTCTGCCTGGGGCCACAGGATCAGACTGCCCACCCCTCCCCCACAACCCGGGTGCCTGGATTGGAAGACAGGTCCTGAATGCCTATTTCCAGACACTTTGCCATTATGGTGTAGGTTTCCAGACCTACTTTAACATCCTGATCTCTTTTTAAACAGGAATTATCCTACACGGAGCTGACCTGGACTCTCCTTTGGCACTACACCCTTTCTTATCTCAGCCCTTTCCTAACACAGCCTGAGAACGCACTGCCTGTTTTTGGCAGCTGTGTTTCATTAATTCGTGTATTGATCAAGTTTTATTGGGTGCCTCATAAAGGTGAGGCAGTTCAGTGCAGCCGCTTAGAGCTTGAGCTCTGGAGCCAGATTTCCGAGGTCAGATTCCAGAATCCACCCCTCACTGTGTGCCACTGGGCACGTCTCCGATCCTCAGACCCTCGGTTTCCTTGTCTATGAAACAGAAATAGTACTGGAGCCCACCTCACTGGGCTGTTGCGAGGACGGAGCGAGCGAGTGTCTGTGGAAACACAGAAGAGCGTCTGGCACTCACGAAACATGCTGCTCTCTGTGCAGGACCCGGTGCCGGGGCCCGCAGCCCAGCAGGCAGCCTGCTGCCTGGCCGGGGCTCCCTGTGGTTTACAGCCTACTGAAGTGGCTGGGCAAGTAAACCATTACATGACAACTAGAATTTATTCAAGGGCAAATGTATAATTAAAAGATACCTTCTTAAGTAGAAATAAGCCCCAATTACACTCTAGTGTATTAAGTCTTAGGATATGAGATTTACAGGTGATATGGAGCTCAAAAGTGGGGCATCTAACTCACCCTCATTCACTCACTTGTTCATTCATGAAAAATGAATACTTACTGGGTTCTCAGCACGTGTTCATCACTGTTGGTGGTTCGGGGAAGTAGCCGTGGAATGAACAAAGATCTCTCTCTTAAGAAGCTTACGTTCTCTGGATAAGAGACAGACAAAAGCATTAATAAAACTATAAATAATAAAAATTACACTGTCATTAATAAATTATAAGTACAATTATATCTACCATCCACCTAGGTGGTAGAGGTGGCATAATTTTTTTAATCCTCACCCAGGGACAGGCTCAATAATTTTAGAGAGAGGGGAAGGGAGGGAAAAAGAGAGAGAGAAACATGGATGTGAGAGAGGATCAATTGCCTCCCATACATGCCCCACTGGGAACCAAACCTGCAACGCAGGTATGTGTCCCAACTGGGTATTAAATCTGCAACCTTTCGGTTTACAGGACCATGCCCCAGCCAGCTGAGACACACCAGCCAGGGCAATATGATTTTTGATAGATGGCACATTTGATGAGAAGGACAATGAGGACATCTGGATGACTCTGGGGCTTCCGGCTTGAGCAACAGGAAGCCAGCGTGTGAGTTCCGGGTGGCTTCCCTGGGGAGGGGCACCTGCATGGGGACTGGAGGGACAGCAGCTGCTGTCCAAGTGCAGGGTGCCAGGAGCAGAGCTTGCACTAAGCTTCTGGGCCACAGCAGTGTCCTGGGAAGTCTTCCCCGTGCAGAAGTGCTCTGTCTTCTCTAGCATATCCAGGATTTAAGGGAAAAATTTTGTTTTTAGAGATTTTAAAAATAATCTTGACTTTCAGCATTCCAAGAAGCTGGTCTTCCTAGTATTATGTCTTCTAAGAGGTTGATAAGTCTGCATTCCACGTTTTTTTTTTTCAGTAGCTGATTAAAAAAAAATAGTTGAGTCGAACCCTGTCAAGGACAGAGTCCCGTGTCACACCTCCCTTCCTGCTGATATTGGCCCCATTAACCAGCCCTCTCGGGGCATGGCCACATATCAACCCAACCGTAAGATAATAATATACAGCCTGCCTTTCTCCATCCTACTCCCTAATAACAGCCCTGAGAGTCGCTGAGATAAGGTGTGTGACAGTGCTTGAGAGTTCTCCAGGGTTACACAAATTGTCATTATTTACTATGACTTGGTCACCAGGAACAGAGAGATGGCGGGACTCAGTGAGCATGCTGCTGTCATAGAACAGTGGGGCCATGCTGTACTGTCATTTCCTTTGTGTGTAGCAGGCCTCCTGGCTTTGAGAGACTGCTGTAGCTCTTGAAGCTACTTTTGTGGATGTGAAACAAATGGTGAGAATTTTAATAGGTCCTTTTTATTATAACATTGAAGTTAAGTCGAGCAAGTTGTGTTCTGTCCTGATTTTATATACTTGCACTTATTCGGGGGAAGGGGTGGGGGGAAGAGAACACTAAAAAGCAGAATCAACTGCTGCTTAAGAGACAGAAAATCTTTGGTGAACATAAACATGCCAGGAGACATGTCCATGGCTAGAGTAAGAGGTGACAAACATTTGTCAAACACTAAAGGGGAACTGGCATATATATTGTTTTTGTAACTTCTCTTTTAATCCTGTGAGTGATTCCGGTGGCCATTTATAATTGAGAAACTAGACTCAGAACAACACAATAATTTTTCCAAGGACATATAGCTGAGTAGGAAGTAGTAAGTCAGGATTTCTGACTTCAAAGTTTACCATGTCTGCTATGCTCTGCTTTCTTCTTAATCAATTGAACACAGGTTTATTGGCTCTCCTGCCATTTGCTAGGTTCTGGGGACATAAAGGAGTATAAACCAGGGACTCTGCTCTTCAGGGATTTAAGACCTAGAAAGAGGACAAAGAAGGCATGTACTGAAAAAAACCACAGTACATGGTAGTAAATGCTTAATTGTCATGTGGGTGATGCAGCACACATGTTTCAGAGAAGTTCAGTGGGGAGGGATGTGTGTGCACTATTGGGGTCAGGGAAGGCTTCCTGGAGGAAGTGACATTTTATTTACTCTTTTGCATCTTCTTTGTGACAGTCCACTCTGTACCATGCATGGTCCTAAGCACTGGGGACAAAGCTGTAAAGACATGACACTCGATGTCTATTCTCTTGAAGCGTGTGGGGGGTGGGGGAGAGAGGAAGAGAGAGATGGGGTATGGGAGAAAGAAAATAAAACAAACAAGCAGGATAATTTGAGAAAGCACTGGATGCTATAGAATTTTTTCAATGATGGGAGACTGGTTTAAATTGTTTTCTCTGAGGAAGTTGACTTAGAGCTGATATTTGAAAGATAGGAAGCCGCTATGGAAGGGCTGACACAGTATGAGTAACAGCAAGTATGGAGCCCCAAGGAGGGAGTCAGACAGAGTGTGTGGCTGGAGCCTGTTGTTGAGCAAAAAAGGTCTGGAGAGTGAGGAAGGTGAGATGGGCAAGACAGGCCGGGATTAGACTATGCAGGGCCTGGGAGAGCCCGGCTTTGAAAAGTGTGGCTTTGGCTCTCAGGCAGTGGGACCTCCTTGAGGCTGTTTGCTCCGTGAACAACAACGAGTGGTTTGGGATAGCAAGGAGGAGTGCAGATGTGTGTTGGGGACTTGAGGATTCCTCTGTTCCTAACTGGGTGATAATATTGGAGGGCTGGGTGGTGGTCATTCCAGATCCGATTCTGAAGTGTTGGGGGAGGAAGAGTTCTTTAACGAATTTTCCATAGCCCTGCTTCTCTAGACACTTCACCCTCGCGATGTGGAGGAAGGAAAGAGAATGAGTAGGGTATTTTAGTTCTGGATCTGTCATCTACAGGTCTCATCGATACACAAGGAGATAGCCTCATGACTAGTGTGGCTCAGTTGGTCGGGCATCGTCCCACAAAGTGAAAACGTCGCCAGTTAGATTCCCAGTCAGGGCACATGCCTGGGTTGTGGGCCAGGCCCCCAGTCGGGTGCGTGAGAGAGGTGACCGATCCATGTTCCTCTCTCACATTGGTGTCTCTCTCCCTCTCTTTCTCCCTCCTTTCCCCTCTCTCTAAAAATAAATAAAAATTAAAACTTTAAAAAATACATGAGGAGATATTATATTTTCCCTCCAAAATATATAAATATTTCTACATTTATAATTAAGTGTTGACTTTTATATGTGGGAAAGTGTTGCAATCTTACAAATTCCCACCAAGTGGGCACCCCCATGTCACAGTGCCCAGGTGCAGAAGCAGAACACAGCCAGAGTCCCAGAAGGTCCATCATGCTTTCTGCTGTCACAGGAAGTGGCTGTGCTGACTTCTAACACTGACATTAGTTTTGTCTGTTTATAAACTTCATGTTAAATGAGATATTTGGCCTATATTTTGCTTCTTTTGATCAGTACTATGTGTGTGAGGTGCGTCCGTGTTGTTGCCTCGGGCTGGTTATCATTCATCCTCATTGCCGCATCGCATTCCATCGTGCACTCCAGTTTGTCTGTCCATTCTGCTCTTGAGGGACATTTGGGTGGTTCCATCTGGGGCACATTGTGCTGCCGTGAGCATTTTTGTGCATGTCTTCTGGCACACACAGAGTATGCGTTTCCGCTGGGTATACGTTAGGAGTAGAATTGCTGGGTCAGAGGTTATGTGTATATTCGGGTTCAGTAAACACCGTCAGACAGTTTTCCCAATCGATTGTGTCAGTGCTAGTTAGTTTTAAAAACCAGACTCATTATGTTGAACCCTGGGTTTGGGTAACCTGTCTGAGGTAGGCCTATTTCCTGGGACAAACCTCTGTGTAGCATGCTGCTGACACAGACAGACTTTGTGCATTCCTGCATTTAGTCTAAACTGAGTTTGTATTTCTTACATCAGATGGAACTCTGGTAACTAACAAAGCAGAGATGAAGACTTCACAGTTCGAATGTGTCAAGAGTTCCCCACAGCCTGGTCCTTTAACTTAGGCAAGAGGTGCGTACAGCCTATTCCATCATGATCACGTTGAGAGCCTCAGATGTGCATGCCCATCTCTCAACAAAGCAGCCAGGCTTGTGGGAGCCTGAGAAAAGGGAGAAGACCTGGCTGTCTCTTGAAGCCACTCACAGGGCTCTTCCCGGCTCCCATTCATTCTGAAGGGAACTGTGGAGATGGGTAACTCCGTGGTGATCCTTGGTTAACCTTCTCCTTCATCTGAGAGGCGCTCACTGCTAACTCAGCCTTTGCTTTGTTCGATAATGACCCTGGGCACCTCCAACAGCAACTGAAGCAGAGGTCCACACTTTAGAGACATTTCGTGCATAATAGGATGCTATGGACGGAGAAACCGGAAAGGGAACCTCAGTGGAACATCACAGGGGTTGGTGCTCCAGATCACAAAGAAGCTATTTCTGACAAGACAACTCTTGAAACAGCAGACATTTGGTTATTGAATCCTGGTCTGTCTCCGAAGCACATGATTTTTACTTTTATGCTACATTACCTCCATTCTCCTAAAGAGCTCCTCTTCCTCACTTAGCTGTCTACACGAGGTGCTGGAAGTACCACAGCTATGCTGTTCAAGGATCCACTGTTTGAAGGATCGTGATCAATGAAATCATTAATGATGCGTAGAGTTCGGTGTAAAACTCCCCCGTACTAACATGCTGCGTCAGGTGAACCTGGCCAAGGTGGAGGATTGGTGACTGTTGATTTTTACAGAGTAGGCACTGAGATAACACTAATGACAGCAATAAAGGAATCTTATCAGCCTTAAGTTTATTTCAAAGATAGGTGAAGGAAAGAGCACTGAATGAGACTTGTGGAATTCCTTTAATCCTACTTCTGCCACTAACCACGTTTGTGTCCTTGGGCAAGTTACCTTACCTCTTGGACCGCTCTTGCTCATCTATGGAGGTGGGTTTTACAGACTACGTTGTGTTCTAGGTCTTGCCCAGTGCCTGTGCTTTGCAACTCTGTATCCCTAAGAAAAGATGCACCCCAGTTTAGTGTTTGTGACATGCCCTTTGGAAGGAAAGAAAATGCTACTTTTCCCCTCTTTTCTCCATGCACTGTGTCTAGAGCTTTGGGACCTAAGGTGCAACATGTTTTAATTTCCTGGAGATTATGCATGTCTGCCATACTATTTTATATTATATTATTATAATGCTATTATAGAGGGATATGGAGATCTTTTGAAGGAAACTCTTACTCCTTTTTTAAAATAATTTTTATTTTTAATTACAGTTGATGTACAATATTATGTAAATTTCAGACGTACAACCCAGTGATTAGACAGCGATATAGCTTACGAAGTGACTACCCTGATAAGACTCATACCCATCTGACATCACACCCAGTTATTACAATATTGTTGACTGTGTTCCCTGTGCTCCACTTTAAGCCACATGAGTGTTTTGTACCTGCCGGTTTGTGCTTCTTAATCCCTTCCCCTATTTTTCACCCAGCCTTTCAACCCCTCTCCCATCTGACAACCATCAAAATATTCTCTGTATTTATGACTCTGTTTATATTCTTCTTGTGGTTTATTTTGTTTCTTAGATTCTACATGTAAGTGAAATCATATGGCATTTTTCTTTTTCTGTCTGACTTATTTCACTGAGCACAATGCCTTCTAGGTCCATCTGTGTTGTTGCAGATGGCAAGATTTTATTCTTTTTTATGGCTGAGTCATATTCCATTGTATATATGCATCACTCTGTCTTATCCATTCACCTATCAATGGACACTTAGGTTGTTTCCATATCTTGGCTATTGTAAATAATTCTGCAATAAGTATATGGATGCATACGTCTCTTCGATTTAGTGTTTTGAGTTTCTCTGGATAAATATCCAGAAGTGAAATAGCTGGGTCCTTATTTGTCTCTTGTTACAGCTTTTGTTTTAAAGTTTATTTTGTCTGGTGCAAGTATTGCTATCTCAGATTTTTTGTTTCTTTCCATTTTCATAAAATATCTTTTTCCATCCCTTTACTTTCAGTCTGTGTGTGTCTTTCAATATAAAGTGAGTCTCTTGTACATAGCATAGGAAAAGGTCCTGTTTTCCTACACATTCAGCCGTCCTATGTCTTTTGATTGGAGCATTTAATCCATTTGCATTTAAAGTAATTGTTGATAGATATGTATTTATTGCCATTTTATAGTTTGTATTTTTGATCTTCTTATTAAAGAAAACCTTTTAACATTTCATATAATACTGGTTTGGTGGTGATGAACTCTTTTAGTTTTTTCTTATCTGAGAAGCTCTTTATCTGCTTTTCCATTCTAAATGATAGCTTTGCTGGGTAGAGTAATCTTCATTGTAAGTCTTTGCTTTTCATCACTTTGAATATTTTGTGCCAGTCCCTTCTGGTCTACAAGTTTTTATTTAGAAATCAGCTGACAGTCTTATGGGCACTATGTTGTAGATAATGAGCTGCTTTTCTCTTGCTACTTTTAAGATTCTCTCCTTGTCTTTAAGTTTTGCCATTTTAATTATGATGTGTGTGTGTGTTTTGGTGTGGATTTCTTTGTGTCCATCTTGTTTGGGACTCTCTTTTCTTCCTGGACTTGTATATCTTTTCTTTTTCACCAGGTTTGGGAAGTTTTCTGTCATTATTTCTTCAAATAGTTTCTCAATCCCTTGCTCTCTCTCTTCTCCTGTTGGTATCCCTGTCTATCAGGCAGATGTTGTTATGCTTCATGTTGTCCAGAAGTCCCTTAAAGTATTCTCATTTTTTAAACTTCTTTTTTGATTTTTGCTGATCTGATTGGGTGTTTTCTGTTACCTTGTCTACCCAATTATTGATTTAATTCTCTGCTTCCTACATTCTGCTGTTGATTCCTTCTAGTGTATTCTTCATTTCAGTTTTGTTCATTTCTGATTTTTTTATGGTTTCTATGTACTTTTTTATGTTATTGAAGTTCTACGTTCCTTGAGAATCCTTATAACCATTGTTTTGAACTCTGTGTCTGGTACTTGCTTTCCTCTATTTCACTTAGTTCTTTTTCTGGAGATTTCTCATGTTCTTTCATTTGTGACCTGTTTCTTTGTCTCCCCATTTTGGCTGCCTCTCTGTTTGTTTTTATGTATTAGGTAGATCCACTATGTCTCACAGTCTTGGTAGGGTGACCTTATATAGTAGGTCTCCTGTAGGGCCCAGTGTCCCTGGTCATTCTAGCTGGGCGCTCCTGGTGTGCCCCTGCCCCATATGGGCTATGTGCACCCTTCTGTTGTGGCTGAGACTTTATTGCTATTGGCATGTCAGTGGGAGGGATTGACCTCCAGGCTGTTTGGCTGTGAGGAGCAGCTGAGACTACAGCAGACCCTGCTATGCAGGCTGACCCCACAGAGCAGAACTTCAGCAGGGCTCTGGTGCCTGCTGAGTCTGCCCCTTGAATATGTCTGGTATGGAGGTGGTTTGGTGGTTCTCCAGCTGTCCACTCGGTGTGCTGGCTGTGGGACCTCTTGGGAGGTGCAGGCCAAGGTCAGCTGCCTCCTGTGCCCTGCCCAGGGCCACCTGGCAAGAACTCTAAATTAATCTGTATATGGCTGCTCTTGTGCTGGGCTTGGAGGTACCCAGGAGAGGCCAAGCTGTTACCAGAGAGTCTGGCTACTGCTAATGCCAGGCTGGAGGCCACTTAATAGGAGATATAGGGCATGCAGAGAGCAGATGCTGCTTGTTTGGGGTTTTTGAACCTTGGAGAGATTTTAGGAAAGTCTGAAGCATGAACCAAGACAGGACATTTGTGTGGAAAAGCCACTGGAAGCAGATTGGGAGGGCCCGCATGTTGTGTGGAGTAGGGCCTCAGGGTGTCACCAGGGCTGAGTGAACAGTGTGAGCCGGGTTGATGGAGACTCAGATATGGCACCTGCCTGCAGGCTCTGTAGGGGGAGGGCTCCGAAGAGGAACATGACCTCTGCCAGCAGTTCTGTCTGGGAGAAAGCTGCCCCCCAGCTCTTGCCCTGAAGCCAGGCAGTTCAGTTCTTCCGGGTAGGTCCCTGGTGCCTTTAGAACTGCTGCCCCAGAGCTGGAACTCAGAGGGAGTAAATTGTTTAAGTCTGTGTGTGGGCCCTTTAAGAGGAACTGCCTGGGACTGCAGAAGCCCTTTGTCTCCCACAGCATCTATCTCTACTGGTTTTTACAGCCAGAAGCTATGAGGACTTCTCTTCCTGGTCTTGGAATCCTGGGCTGGGGGGTCTGGGTGGGGGTTGGGACCACTTGCTCCTCAGGCGGGACCTCTGAGTTGAGGTATCCCTCCCAGTTTTAACTGCCACACATGGATGTGAGACCAGCCCATTCTGAGTCTCTGTCCCTCCTACCAGTCTCGATGTGGCTGTTCTGTATATCCTTAGCTGTAGGACTTCTGTTCAGCTAGATTTCAGGTGGTTCTGAATAATGGCTGTTCTGTAGTTTAGTTGTAATTTTGATGTGGTCCTGGGAGGATACCAATAGAGCATTTACCTCTTCCACCATCTTGTCCAGAAGCCCTCTTACTCCTTTAATAAATATGTATCATTTACTCTATTTACATCCTCAAGGAACTTGGAATATGTTGGGATGGGAAAGACGTGGCAACTAGAGCAGTGGCCTGAGGTGGAAGGTGGTGAGAGTCATAAGGATGCGTGGAAGAGTGGCAGGTTCAGCCCACGTCCTGTGGGTCAGGGAAGGCTTTGTGGGAGGGGAACCACCTGAGCTGAGAAATGAGTACCATCTCGACAGATGGGGATGTAGGGAGCCCTCACCTGGAGGAAGACATGAGGAGGGGACGGGGCAAAGATTTAGGAAGATGGTTTTTGGATTAACAGTAAGGGGTGGCTATAAGTAGTGTGATCTTTTGTCCTAACTTCACCAAGACAGCCTCAGTTTATTCCTCTGTTCTAGGGTGATTACCAACAGTGTCCCTTTTCACTCTCAAAAAGCACCCCAGTTGGGATAAATTATGTTATCACCACAGCCATAAATGACACTGTCTTGGGGGCCGAATCTATGCATGGCTAATAGGGTCTGAGAAGCAGCAGTGACTCTGAGCTTGCCAGCTGGTTGCCTGATAAACAGAGGCTGGTTGCCTGATAACAGAAAAAAATGTCATCAGAAGAAATCGCCAATTACAAGGAAAGATTGCATGAATTCAGTTTTAGATCAGAAAGATAGAGCTGTAGGGGGTCCCTGCACACCACTGGAGCCAAGCCCTCCCTTTGCAGGGAGAACTGGGCAGAGATGTTGCCCAGGACAGAGGTATTAGGCCTCCTGCCCTCTTGTTTGCAGTTTTCGCTTCTCTGCCTCATGGGACTGAGTTAGAGCGTCCCTCCAAATTCACAACTGCATGAAACCTGTGAATGTGACCTTATTTGGAAATAGGGTCTTTGCAGACATAATAAAGTTAAGAGAAGGTCACTGGCATGACATGTGTTCTTATGGGAAGAGGGAAGTCTGGACATAGACCCAGAAACACACAGGGGGAAGGCCATGTGACAACAGAAGCAAAGATTGGAGTGATGCACCTGCACGCCGAGGATGCCGAGGATCGCCCAGAGACACCAGCAGGTAGAAAGAGGCGAGGGAGGATCCTCCCAAGAGCCTTTGGAGGGAGCATGGGCCTGTTGACACCTCAGTCTTAGACATTAGTCTGAGGAACCACAAGAGAGTATGTCTGTTGTTTCAGGTCAGCCCTTGGACACTGATACACTGTCTGAGCTCTTGGTTCAGCTGCAGTAGTCTGGTGGAGCTGTCTGGGAGGCCCATGGAAGTGTGGGGCTGGGATGCAGAGGAGGGGTCAGGATTTAAAACAGAACCAAGGGTGGTAACAAGGACATGGGAGTGGGACACAGGCCCAAGGAGAAGTGAGGAGAGGCGCTCTGAGGACAGGGTGTGCAGAGGAAGGAGAGGTGGAGGGGCCCGTGGGAAGGGCAGGAAGAGCAGGACTGAGAGAGGAATTCCTGAGGAGGCAGGGGTCATGGGGTCCCACTGGGGGAGCGGGCTGGTTGAGCATTCATGTCATGGGTAATCTTGTCAACAGCTCCTTTCAAAAAGAGCAGGAGTGAGAACCTGCTAGACTGAGCCTCCACGAGTGAGCACACTGTGAGTCAGGACAGACTGGCAAGGGGAGAGGGAGGGTTCTTTCAGGGACTCCAGGACTAGGAGAGAAGTAGGACCATAGCTTAAGGTATGCAGCAGGGAAGATGGATTTTATATTAGAGAACTGAGTATGTTTGCAGGGAAAGGTGAGGAGAGCAGAAGCTGACAGAGGTAAGCTCTTGGGGTGGGTGCCTAATGATGGCCCAAGGCCCACCCACATGAACACACAGGTTTGTCACATCCTGCCCAGAATTCAGCCAATGCTTTGCCTCCACTGGGGCCCCGGTGCTCCTCTGCCACTCTGTCCACTTCTGGGGCCTTGAGCCGCCCAACAGGGGCAGACTCTTGAATGAGAGTGGCCACGAGAGCAGTGCTGAGACAGGGTGGCTGCTGATGTGATCAGGGGACAGCTGAAGTCATTGGTTCTCATCAGTGAAAGCTCAGGGGGCAGCTGCTGAGGAGGACGGCACAGGAGTCCACGACCGACTTGCAGCAGTGGGACGCGGCCCAGTCGCACTGGACCATTGGATTCCGAAGTGGCCAACACTTGTCTCAGCCCCCAGCTCTGGCCCTGGCCAGTCAGCACCCTCTGTAAAGAACACCTGGTGAAGTGAGCTATGGCTACCTCCTACCCCTTCTGTATTTGCCCTGGGACTCCAGAGTGGGGCTAGCTGTTTATCTCTGTTTCTTTTTTTCCTCAATGGAAGACGCACAGATAAGCTTTTAGGAAAAACAGTGCTGTCCTTGGAAAACCGAGGAATTCTGGGATGACAAAACTGTATGTGAGGGGGGACCTGCAAGTCCAGAAGCCCTCGAGCCCTGCCCCCCACAGAAACTAGACTTAAAATTCATGAGGTTGTGGATGGCGTCTGTGGAGGAAAACAAAGACAGAGAGCCACCCCTCCACCCTGGGGCCATACCACGCGGTGCTTCGGGACGCCACGCTGCTCCCACAGAGGAATGCTGGGACTCCAGTGGGAGACATAGCACTGGCTAAGTTCTGGGCAGGTTGGGAAGATATCTGTGTGGCCAGGCAGATGTCTGGTCTAGAGCAATTACTCTGAAAAAAAAATGGGATTGGGGAAAGCCTGGGCCTCTTCCCTCTGCATCCATAATTCCTTTCTTTCTTCTTTCCTCCCAATACCTCCAAATGATATATACTGCACCATGAGATTTTATTCTACTTTTTTCTATATTTTATTTGCCACATGTTAAGTATCAGTGCCCACGGTCAACAGACAAGAAAGCATGCTTACCAAATGGGCCAGAAGCACACAGCTAGTGAATGGTGGTAGCAGGGCCTGAGGGGTCGTGACTCAGAGGCCAGCACTCTTCACCTGACACCCTCTGTAGCTCCCCCTTTCTACGTGGAACTTGGCTCCCGGTTAGGCGAGGGCCGGATAATGACATCTTCACAACACCAACGTTCAGGTACTTGAGGTAAGACTCCGGTGCAACCAGCAAGTCCTTCTGAGTCTCCTGGCCCTGCGCATAGGAGAGGATCACTGCTGTGCTCCCTCCTTGTTGGCAGTGTGGCGGAAGCCTGGGGTTACAGCGTCTGGGACATCACCCATCTCTAAGCAGGCTTTGTCTACTATGCACAAGATCGTTGGTGTGGACGAGGAACTGATCCTCTGCTGGGCCTCTGGGGATGACTCTCAGATCCACAAGGTCAACCTGCCCTCCCAAGGGAACCTCCACCACCCAGATGAGGAAGGCTATCTACTGAAGCTACAGTGCAGGGATCAGGCAGTTATTACCATCACCGCTGCCGCCCCCACGGCCACCTTGCTGAGAACGTGGCGACTAGACCCTGCAGTGCTGTTGCAATAGGGAAGCCACTGCCCACCCCAACAGCTCCTAATGCAAGGACGTGTCTAGGACATTGCTAGGCAGCAGAAAATCAAAGTGACAGGAAGGTGGCCTCTATCTCCCTTCTACTTCCCTGATCTCCCTACTTGACAGGATAGAAGTCACTCTAGACTCCCAGCTGCAAAGGGGTCTGAGAAATGTAGTTTAAAATTTTCTGAACGGTGCTGTACAAGAAGGGGTTTAGGGTGGATGCTGAGTGTCAAACCACTACACCTACCACATATGGTGAAAAAATATTGCTCATAAAAAATATTCCAAAGGTTTTCTAAATAGTTCTGGATTAACATTTATTTAAAAAATTTAAATATTTATAAAATTTATTTATAAAATTTTAAAAAATCTTATGCCCCTGAAGATTATGGGCATGTTCTTATTTGCTAAGAGTTCTCTTAAGCCCCGCAAGGTGACTTCTCTCCACTAATATCACCATGGCAAAGTTCAGAGGCTTTCCCATCCATTGGGAGATTATATCCTGAAAAGAATGATTCATTTTCATTTTTGAATTATGAAAATAAGTATCCTTTAAGTATGAAAAAATAGTAAAAAGTTACTTATAATCCTACATCACTATCATTGTAACCACTTCACTCTTTTGATGCGCATATTTACATTTTTGTAAATGTAACTTTTATAAAATCTTATTTTGTTTAACCTGACATACATCCTCACCATTTCCCATGTTGCAAGATGTAACCACAATTTTTAATGGCCCTGTAATATTTCTCTACTACATGTGTCATAATTTACTTAGCCATTTCTCTCTAGTTGAACACATAGGTCACTTCCAATTATTTATGACTGTAAATGCTGCTTTGAAGAATAGCTTCATTGATTTTCAGAGTTTTGTGTCACATTTCTGGAAGCAGGATAATGGGTTAGTATGTACTGGTTAAAGGGTATCCACTTTTAAATGAGTATCAACGGCTTTTTCTCAATGTTTCCCTCTCTCTTTTTTTAAACATCAATGTGTGGTTGCCTCTTGCACACCCCCATCCAGGACCTGGCCCACAACCTAGGCATGTGCCCTGACTGGGAATCGAACCGGTAACCCCTTGGTTCTCAGGCCAGTGCTCAATCCACTGAGCCACACCAGCCAGGGCTCAATGTTTCTTAAAAATCACCTATGGGCTCTTTTCTGGTTTTTGTGGCATGAGGAACCAGGAGCAGCAAAGTCTCCCATGATACCCTGTATACCCTGCACACCCTGTACAAGGCAGTGCTAGAAGTTCTGCACAGGAACCAGCGCAAGTGGCTGCAAGTTTTGGGTGATGGTAGAGCTGCAGACCAGCTTAAAGAACTGTGACCCTCAGAAGGACAAACACTTCCCAGGCACCGTCAGCTTAAGTCCACTCCCTACCTCAAGACCTCAGCTGCATTCTGGGGGACCAGCAGCACTGTGACGAGGCCAAGGCTGTGGATATCCCCCAAGTGGGCATCTCCTATGTGGACATCGAGGTGCTGAAGAAACTCAGCAAGATTAAGGAACTGGTCCAGAAGCTGGGCAGGGTGTATGATGCCTTTTCAGCTTCAGAGTTTCTGATCAAGCAGTTCCTAGGAATCCTGGGCCCAGGCCTGAATGAGACTGGCAGGTTTCCTTCCCAGCTGATCCACAGTGGGAACATGGTGGACAATGTGATGGAGTGAAATCCACGATCAAGTTCCACATGAAGAGGCTGCTGTATCTGGCAGTGGCTGTTGGCCACGTGAAGATGACAGATGATGAGCTTGTGTACAACAGCCACTTAGCTGTCCATTTCCTGGTGTCATTACTCAAAAAGGACTGGCAGAACGGCCAGGCTTTGTACATTGAGAGCACCATGGGCAGGCCCCAGTGCCTGTACTAAGGTACAGCTTACCAAACCATACTGCTACCATTTAAAAAAGAGACACTTTTGGCAAAAGCAAGGGCATTCTTCTCCAGCAAACACTAAACACAAAGCTTATTTCTGTCTCTCACATTCTCACTCATGTTGTGAGCCACTATTGGCAGCTACCAAAAATGGGGCAATGGGAGCCCTTGGCCTTGAAGCCTCTATTGCTCACATCACTGTACCTCAAATTCCCAAGTGCTGCCAGGGTTGTTGTAACCTGAACCTTGGGACCAGGGTGAGGACAAAGTGCGGGCACAGCATTTTCAGGGTCTCCTCCCTTTCATATCTTGGGGCCCAGCTTTCCTGACCAGAAGCTTTCTCTGGATAAGGTGTCTGGTGTGGTAGAAGTCAATCAGCTAGGGCCGAATCTGCAGCTCCAGAACATGTGTGTATGTTTAGGCTTGCAAATGCCATGCTTTCATGGTGACTTCCATAAACAGATTGGTCCCTTGTTTTCTGGTTCCTTCCCCTTCCCCCAGATGGAGCAAGACAGTACGATTTAGGTTAAAATAAAGAAGCCAGCTTGGGATGAGTTTAAGAACTAGAAGACCAGAGTCTTAGAAGGCAGGCAGATAAATGCAAGTCTACAAGGTGTTATTCTCCACCACTTTGCAGCCCTAACCAGGGGATCAAGCCTCTGAAGACCTTCCAGGCACATCAGCTCCGAGGAAAATGGTCTGGAGGTGCCTGCCCAGAAGGCCTCCATCTTGGTTAGGACTTATTGTCCTGGTCAGTCCAGGGCAGGGTGGATTTAGCCTCTTTGTGAGAGAGAACAAGGGGAGGAACAAATTTAACTCTCTACTGTCTGTTTGAAGTGAGAGAAAAAAAGTTTCAAATAAATTGGCATTCCCCCCTGCCAAGCAGTCTATCACAGGACCTTGAGTATATGTCCCAGCGCTGAACGGCTATGGCGCTGCCTGTCCTCACTTCTAGGACTCCCCTCCCACGTGCGACCCTACCTCTTCCTCCACCTCCATCCCCCCACCATAACTGTTCCATGGTGACATTTGCAGTAACTCCCTCCCCACCCCCAAGCCTTAGGAATGCCAGCGCTTGCTGAACAATACTGTTTGCAAAACCCTGGGCTCTGGGGACCTATTTCCCCTGAGCCGCTGTTGCCCCTCTTCCTCCACTATGCATACTCCCTCTGTGGCCCGGCTGACCCTCTACAGGGACCGCCCCTAGCCTGCTCCAGGAGAGGCAGCACCACCCTCGAGGTGTTACAACTTCCCGGGACACCCCAACGTTTCTTCTCGCCCCCGTCCGGTTGCTTGGAAATTTGCACTGGACAGTGACGTCACACAGGGAGGCGGGTCCTCACCGGCTCCCACACCAATGGCGCGGTCGCGGCCAGCTTCTTCTTTTCCAGTGATTGGTGTCTCAGGCCCCTCCGCTCCACCCCAGCCCGCCATGGCGTCAAGCGCCGCAGCACCCGGGAGGTGGTTCCCACTTTAAGAAGTGAAGTTTTTCGCCCCCTCCCCCTCCTTGCCCACCTCCTGCAGCCTCCCGCGGCCCGCAGAGCTGGCGAATGGAGCTGCGCTGCGGCGGCGTGGGGAGCCAGACTGTGGGGCGCAGGATGGATGGGGACAGCCGAGATGGCGGCGGCGGCAGCAAGGACGCCGGGTCGGAGGACTATGAGAACCTGCCGACCAGCGCCTCCTTATCCACCCACATGACAGCCGGAGCGATGGCCGGGATCCTGGAGCACACGGTCATGTACCCGGTAGACTCAGTGAAGGTGAGGCGCGAGGAGACTTTAGCTACGGAGCGAGCAGAGAGGAGAGCGCGCGTGCGTGCGTGGTTCCCGAGGAGGTGATCGGTGCAGCTTTGCACACTCTTACCAAGCCAGCCCACGCGATCCGAGGGTTTTGGCGTCCTGGCTCATCACGGCTCCTGCTGGTGCGCCCGGTGTCCGAGGCACAGCGAGAGGAGTCCGCCGCCGGTGATGGGTGGCGCGGGCTGCCCACACGTGCGCCGTTTCGGAGGGAGCTGGCCGCCTGGGAGCGCTAACCACACTCCCGCTTAGAAACGTGGCCCTCCGCGGGCCGCGTGCCCTCCGGCCCTGGCGTGTATCTTCTGCTCCCTGGGTGTTTTGGTGGTCGCTGGAGTGGCAGGGGTTCTCTAGGGTCTTGGCAGCTCTTTTGAGAGTACCTGTTCGGCGGCACCCTGTGTGATCACCGTTCCTTAGGTCTCTGCACTCCTTCCCCTGGAGTTTGGGCAGCCGAACAGCAGAGAGGCAGTGAGACCTGCAACGACATTTGCCTTCTCTTTTCAGAGCGGGGAGATGGGCGGGCAGGGAGAGTGTGCGCTGCTGTACAGCTCTGACTGGGTTGTGTAATAGACACTCAGTTCGCCAACTGCTTCCCCAGGTAGTTTTTTTTTTTTTTTTTTTTTTAAAGCGTCTCTGCAAGGAGGCAGCTTTAGCCAGGTAGATACTGTCTGTCTGACAGACAGCTGCCCTCTCAGCCTGTAGAGGACACGGAGTGCCCAAAGTATAGACTAGTTAGTGCAGGGAAGTACTACTACTTTTGACACATTGCATTTGTGTGGGCATAACTCGTCTAATTCTTACAGCAACCCTGACAATGAACAGGTGAAGAAACCGAGGCACAGAAAGATATGCCGATTAACCTTCCCAGGCTCATGCTCCAGCTGTCTCCTCTGACTCCAGCCCCACTGTGCTTTGGAAGATGGGAGCCTCTCTAGGTGGCTGTTATGGTGAAAGGCAGGGCCTACAAAGCCACCCCCCACCAGCTGTCTCAAATGACTGAGGCTGGCCCCACATGAGCTGCCTGAAGGCCAGAATGTCCAACTCAGAGGGTTTCCCTGCCCTGGCAGCTCTCAGAGCTGGCAGTCCGTGGCTGGAGAGGCACCTGCCCAGTGAGAGAAGGCACGGGCATGCTGCTGGCTTTGAGCCTCACCCCATCTGACCCTTATTGTCCCCGTGGGGAATTAAAGGAATGGTCCTTGCCTGCCAGGGTTAGGAGGGGACGGGGCAGATCTTGTCTGTTAGTGTTTCAGGGCTCTTCCAGGAAACACTCTGGACAGATACCAGGTTGCATTTTATATAGGAAAGAATCCCTCCTGTGTAGTGAAATTCCCCATATTTGAAGCTGCTGTCTCAAGTGCCTTGGACAGAGTCCAGGGAAAGTTAGGAGCAGGGAGGTGTCATCTGAGCAGGCAGCAGACCCACTGGGTGGGGGCGGTGAGTGTTCCATTAGGGAGCCTTGCCCCTTCCGAGGCCCTTGGCCTATGTGCTCCAGGTTTGGTTTGGAGCATCATTTGAGCTTCTCTTGAGGACTAGTAAAAATTAGTCATGCCTTTTGAACTCCCTTGGACATTCTAAGGAAGAATGTGTCTCACATGTTCGAATTGTGTGATCTGCATTCAGTTGCCTTGCTGGCCCTCCTCTGGCCCTCAGACGCTGGTGTATTTTGACCCAGGTGTCACTGTGTACTTAGTGTTAATTTCTGTAGCTGTTTTCTCCAGCGGACAGGTTAACACAGTATGTGGCAGAAGGAGCTGGTCTGGCCATCACCTTATGGGGCTTGACTGGAAAATGAAGCCTTGTGTCAGCTGATGTGTAAGGTCTTCTGGGTTCGGGGATTCTAACTCTGACTCTGAATAATGACCCACAGGGCTGCTTCTGTTTTTAAGCATGCAGGCTTGGTTTTAAAGCACATCTCTTTTTTTGCTACATTTTCAGAAGGGGTAGGAAGGCTTATTCTTTTGCATTTTTTCAGCTGAGACGAAAGGCACAGAGAGTTGAGTCTGTGAGACGCTTACAGGACCCCGGCAGGGCTGCAGCAGAGTGCCCAGGTCTGCCAAGATCAGCATGCTTATCTGTGCCCAGCCCGAGGCATCAGGGACTCATCCATGCTTCAGCTGGGGCAGAGCTTCACTGGGAGAGACCTTGACTGTGTTTTTAAATGTTTTGGATGATGGAGATTGTGAGTAATTGACTCGGGAGCCCTGGTTTGGGTTTCAAGTCATGCCCCTAACTTGCTTCATGCCTCAGGCACTGTTCTGTCCCTTAGTTTCACCACTCGTAAATAAAATGGGGGCAGTGGACCATTTCACTATTTCTCCCCCTTTTTAACCTGCCCCCCTTTCTATGAGCACAGAACACCCATTGTCCTCTTTTATGTTATTTGAAATTTTAAATAATTTTGTCAACTGAAGTCACATCAATGTAAAATGTGTCTTGAAAGAAAATGTTTTCTTTAATTGTTCTAAGGCACACATTTTTCACTTTGATGTTGTGCATTAAATAAGAGTGTTGGGTGAGCCCTCTTTTTCAGATTTTTCTATCCTAGGTGGGGGGACCACAGATCGTAAGCAAGCTGCTTGGTTTTATTTTATGGTCATAAGTGCAGGCAGCTAGCCTTGCTAATGCTTCAAATTATAATAGTAAATGCACTTTGCCATAAAGTCCCACCCCACTCCTAATGTCACTTGAAGAGCCTGTGTTTTTCAGACTGGGGGTCGTGACCCATTAGTAGAATCCTTTTAAAGAGACAGGTTGGTGAGATCGAAGGATGCAGTGCCCGGCACCCAGTAAGGGGAAGTGTTGCTCTGAGAAGTTCTGCTTGGGTTTTGTGTGTATGTGTGTCCCTACGTGGCTGTGAAAAGTGCTCTCTTGGCTGGAGTCATGGCCAAATAAGTGTGAACTGTACTGACTGTGCTGATCAGCAATATCTCGTGCTCCTGCTGTCATCTGCCTGTGCTGTCCCTTCCTGTGTCTCCCTCTCTGGTTTCACGGTGGTGGGATGTGAATGTTCACTGATCTGTGAAGGGCCAGGCTCCGGGGGCCTGTGGCTGTGTGTTTTCTCCTGTTGGGTCTGAGCCCCCGCAGTGAGACGAGGGACAGAGCGTGGGGGCTCCCTAGGGCTTTTGCCAAATAGTTGGCAAGTCCTTGCTCCTTCCCATGTGGGGTTTGCAGTAGGTTTTCCATGACCTTCTTCCTGGTGCTTCAAAGGGGCAGGTAGACCAGCACTTGGAGTGGATGTGAGAACCTCTGGTCCAGAGTGCTCAAGACTGTGGGGCGAATGCCAGGTGGGTGGAGGAGGAAATTCCAGCCAGATTAGGCACACCGTGTAGGCCATGCTGAATCCCTTGCGGTGGTGAGAGCAGGGCCCACAGGAAACAGGAAAGATTTGAAGCGAGGGAACATCCGCTGACCCTTTAACAGCCCTTCTCTTGCTTTGCTTGTCAGGGAAACGGCTGCCCTGAACTCTGCTAGGAAGAGCCCTCCTTCCCAGCCAGGGTGCAGTGGATGGCTGACAGCGTTCTCTCCTCGAGGTGCCGAGTCATTTGGAAGCCTTGGGTTGGCCCTGGAGTGGGGCAGGTTGTAGCCGGCCCTGCTGAGCTCTGAGCAGCACTGCGCCAGGCAGGTGGCAGGACGGCCCAGCATTCCTCAGCTTCTGAGCCCGCTCCCCATGGCTGGAGCTGTGCGGGTTTGACTAGGGGGACGTTGCTCAGCAAGGGCAAGGCAGCTGATGGAGTCCTGTCCCGCCCATTTCATTGCTTTTGAAACAAAGTACAGTGTGGCGGATCCCACTGAACTTCAAAAGGGTGTGAGATCCCACAATGCTCTAGTTCTTCTGATAAAATTACAGTGATTTTGCTGTCTCCCCTCCCCTGTCTTGTCTCCTTCAGATTCCTCCTCTTCTTTTCTGTTCTTCTTCACTGGGAGGTACTTTTCTAAAAGGTGGATTTGAGGAGGGGTGTGGAGCCAGAAAAGGAGCACTGTTGAGTGTTAGTCTTGGTATTTGTGTCCTGAAGTCCCAGGCTGTGTGCTGGCACCCAGAGTGGCACCTAAGGCCTGCATGGCTGCCGCTGAAGGAGTGGGGATCTCACCCAGCCCCAGGGTCAGCACTTGGCCCCAGGAGGCCACTCTTCTGCCTGGAGGTGGGAAAGGGATAGGCTGGGCAGATCGCTTGGAGGGACACCCCTAGCATTATATAGTGGGTGGTGAAAGTGGCCTCAGGTGACATCAGCTCCTCCGTAGAGTTGCGTGGAGCTTAATGGGGGGTTTAGATGACGGTGACCACTCGGGGTTGTGCAGGTGGGTGTTGGGGGTTGCTGCGTGGAAGGGAGAGTGGCGCTCTGTGCAGTTCTCCCTTCCCTGGGTTCCATGTGGGCGTGGCTTTGCTCCCTGGCCACCTCCTTCATGAGGGCTGTGTCCCACTTCCTCATTAGGACAGGCTTGGGTCTTGACCCCCTTCCACCTTCAGGAGGTTGCCTTTCCCTAGCCCCCTGGATGAACTGGCTTGCTTGTATTGAATGAAGCCTTTGAAAAGTCTCTTTTGAACTCTAAACCCTAGAACTTTGTGTGTCTTTTCCTATCTCCCCTAATACCCAACCTTTCCCTCTCAAAGAATTTTCTTTGTGTTTTTCATCTTCCACAAGTTGAAATCTGGTCCCATGGGTGCTGGCCACAGGCATATTTGCAGGAGCACTCCGGGAGGCTGGGGAGCTCTGCCTCACCCAGAGTTGGCCTTCCCCCTCCCCTCTCCCCCTTCCCTGTTCCTCCCCCTTTCCCTTCCCTTCCCCTCCTCTCCCCTCCCCTCCCCTTCCTTGAATGTTCACAACGTGCATTTTTCATAGGAGGGATGTGCCTATCACTTTGTCTTGTTTAACTACAATCCTTCCCTCTAGTGCCTCTGGGCTGGGATCTCTCACCCTCAGAGAACTACCTTGGGGAGATTCAGAACCCAGTCTTTGACTTCCTGGTTGGGTAGGACACACAGCTTTTCTGAGTTTAATTTCCTTATCTGTGAAGTGCAGATACTAATTTTCTTCCTGCTTTCTCTGTCCTGGCCCAGCTTTCCAACTCTTCCTCCTTCCCTTGTTTCCCACTGCACCTGTGGGAGTTCTTGGTATCGAGCTCCCTACCCGCTGCACTGAGTGGTCCTTCTGTCTCCCCATCCAATAAAAATCCAAGGGAAGGGGACTCCCATCAACCCAGGAGCCTTCTGGTCCACAACAGGGTGGGGGTGGGACCGCTTCCTTCTCTCCGTTACTCCACCACCCTCCTATGAACCTGTCCTTCCCCTCTGAGGCTCCTGCCATCCACTTTCACTTTCCTGTCACCCACGCACCTGAGACTCCGAGAGGCAGGAGGTTGAATGGTTCAGGCATGGTCCCTGAGCCAGACGACTTGGACTGGGTCCCAGTTCCCACTGAGGTCTCCTCACCTGGCTGTGCCCATTTCCCCAGCTGTAAAAAGGGGGAAAGAGGGCGGCAATGTCCCAGGGTGGCTGTGAGGACTACATCCTCAAAACTCTTAGTACAGCGCCTGCCTGCAGCAAACACTCCCCGGGTGTCGGTGTCGGCGCCATCGTCCTTGTCACCCACGTGGTGCAGTCACTCTCCTCCACTCTCTGCGCACTGTGGTGTGGCGCACAGAGTGCTTCCCCACGAGTCCCATCATCGCCCCGAGAACATCTCCTCTCGGTCACCCCGACTCACATCCGGGCCCCTCTGATCTCTCCACCCCTCAGGTGGCCGTTCTTTAACTCCTGGGGCCTGTCCTAACCCAAAGCCTTCCCGCCTCTGAAATCTTGAATTCAGACCCCTGAAAGCCCGGTCACAGCCTTCTTGCGGTCACCCTGGGTCAGGTTGCCCCTCCCACCCTGTCCTGTCAGCCTCATCTGGCCTGGGCCCTGGCCTATCACTGCTGCCACCAGGCCCGCCGGTTTCTCTGCCTTTGCATTTTCCAACACTGGCCGGCTCAGGCTCTGATCCAGGACAGACTGTTGGTGACTGTGCCCAGGCCTCTCAGGCTCTCTGCCTGTCCCTCCAGGTGTTCTGGTCAGGCTTCTGTCTTCCCGCACGGTGGCTTCAGACCTTGTTCATGCTTCTAAAGCCCCACCTCTCCACTTTTTTCAGCCTCCAATGTGTGGCATCTTGCTTCCTAGTTCGTAGATGAACCGGGAGACCCATCAACGTCATCTTCCTGTCACTGCCCTCTGACCCCCACCCCTCCTCCTATATAAGGTAAGAGGGTGCTTTCTTCCTCTTGTATGACATTGGGGGCAAGAAAGGGCAGTGCATGGGAACCACGCCCACACCTGGAGTTGAATCCTGGCCCCACCCCCGGGACACACAGCTTGACCCCTCTGAGCTCAGTTTTCTTGTGTACAAAGCGGACACATTGATGCCAGCGCCTGCCTGACAGGGTTGTTGGGAGAACTAATGAGGCAACGCATGCAGAGTCTGGGTGCACACATTCTCCATAAATGCCCGCGGAGGCAGTGGTTTTGTCGTCTCTCTCTTGAGGCACCCACTTCCAATATCTTTAGCCTCTCCCCGCCCCATTGGTTCCTTCTTAAAATCATTTATCTAGGTCCAAGTCATTTATCTGTCCTATCTAAAATTAACAAACAAACCACAGACAGCTTACCTTGGCCCCATGTGGCCCAAGGGCCACCCTCTTTCTCCCTGGAAACAGACAAAGGCTTATTGCTCTTTTTATTTTTTTGTCATTAAAATAATAGACGTTACAGAAAGATCGTTGACACTGGGTCTCCCTCCCCTTGTTGCCCCCAGGCCCCTGGCGTGTGTGCCCACCACTCTACATCTCCACGATGAGCTGACTCATTGTTCTCCTGGCCCCTCTGCTGCAGTGACCCAGACACCTCTCTGAGGGGAGCCTCGGGACCCTGTGGCTCTCCGTTTGCGCTTGGAGTCCGGCTACTGCTGGGTCCCTTTGCAGCCTCCGGTCTTCCTCGGAGTGCTGCTCTCCACCCTCTTTTCTTCCCCAGGACACACGTCTCTTTCGCCTGGGTCCTGATAACTTGCAGATGGGTGTCTGGTCCAGTCTCTCTGGGAGCTGGGTATCCAGTTGCCTCGCCGACGTGTCCACTTTGCTGCCTCATTGACTCCTCAACCTCGGCCCGTCCCGTGTGGCCACCCTGACCTGCCCTCTGCCTGCACTAGGTCCGGCCCATCTCCGACACTTGGTGGTCTGCTTCAGTTTCTCCCCGCCCTCCCCCTCCCCTCCCTCCACCACGTGCTTCCCGGACCTGGCCGGTCCTGCCTCTGTAACACCTTTTGAGTTTGTTGCTTTCTCCCTGTCGCCACCGCTGCGGCCTTGGTTCAGGGACCCGGCGTCTCCTTCTCATTGACAACTTCCCTGACTGCCCAGATTCGACGCAGCACGCCTGCCCTCCCCCGTGCTGCCGGTGGCCTGGCGCTGCGTTGTTACTCTCCACAGCACTTAACCACCTTCTGAAGTACGGCGCCATTTACTTACAGTCATTATTAACATTGTTTTTTTTTTAATTTCACTTATGCTTGCGTTATTTATTTTGTTTATATATTTTGTTGGTGTCTGTAATGTTACTTATGTTGTTTATGGTGTCGCTCCCCTCCCTCACGGGTAAGCTGGAGTGGGCAGGAGTGTTTGCTCCTCTGTGTTTGTCTTGTTCTCTCGGGTGCATTCCCCTCGCCAGAAACAGCCACGGGCGCCCAGTAGATGCTCAGTGAAGTGTTTGGTCACTCAGTCGCCACAAACGGTTCAGAGTGGGTCCCGCTCACTGTGGCCTCAGAGCCCTCCAGCTTCCTGGCGGCCGAGGCTTCCTCTCCTTAAACAGGCTGGAGCGGTGATTTTTAGCCAGTGTGCCGCAAGAATTTTTAAAACATGCAGTACCTGACTATTTATTTAGTCAGGGGCCCTGACCTCTTTTCCCTTAGAGTGTCAAATAAAAAAATGACAACAGCCAAGAGAACCATAGCCGTCTGGTGTGAATGAATCAAAATTATACTCATTTTTTGTCAGATTAGCCAAAAATATATAATGGTTTCTGGGGTGCTGTAGGCTTTTAGTGATTAGTGTACCCGTGCGGTGAGATGGAAAAGGGCGAACCTCACCAGGCAGAGTGGCGGTGCCCGTCTGCCCCTTACTGCATCTAGGAAGGAGCTGCAGCTAGGTTCGAGGGAAACACAACTTTCTGCCTTTAAAAAGTGTCAGGCTGTATGTAGTTGCCAGCTCATGGTGTTCATTATCAACCTGCGGTCCCGTCCAAGGAATACCCAGCCCCTTCAGGGTGTAGCACAGCCTGGGGGCGGGGGGTGGGGGTGGGGGGGGCAAGGAGCAGCCGCTCCCCCCACCGCCTGCAGTTCATAGCGGGCGGGCGCTGTCTCCCTGCCTGCTGCTCCTGCAGCTGTCCCTGCTGCCTTCAGGAAAGTCCTGAACTGCCACGTGGGGCATGCGTAGAGGCCCACACGTCCCCCCACACTTGCAAACACAGCTGGCCCCCACGGCCAGTCATAGGAAGGTATTCTGTGAGTGGGGCTGAGTGAAGGTACTGTTGTTTTCAAGAGATGTGAAGAAAAATGCTTTAAAACTGCTATTAAACAAATGCTCATTTTTATTTTTTGTGTTGTTTTTGTTGACTCCATGATGTGTCTTGGCCACAAAAAGATTTTTCTGCGCTTTAGTTTGTCCCTTTTTTGTGGCAGGACCCCCAAGACACAAGACTCATGGTCATGAGACTGAGTCCACCCACTGCGTCCACTCCACAGACACTGAGTCCCCTCCTGCCGGGCTTCATGCTAGATGCCTGGCAACAAAAGTCCCTGTTCCCAGAGTGTGCTCCCTATAATTAGACCCTGAGCTTAGGTGAGAGCACTAGGTCCCTTAAAAGAAAGGAAAGGCACAACTTGGTATTTACTTTCCAGTGGGTGCAAGGTCGGGGCTGTCTGGACCCTGGGGTGCTCGGGCTGCTGTCAGGTCTGGAGCCTGCTGGGACCATCCCTCGGGGGTTCTCGACCAGGCACTCTTCAGTTGTGCCCCCCTGCCCCCCGCTGCACCCCATCACTGACAGTGGCCCTCAGTTCTATGGCTGCCCCCCCCACTCCTGAGGCTGTTAGTCACTCTGGAAGCCAAAGTTGGCTCACAGAGGATGACTTTGCAAACATCCCTGACCCTACCCGTAATCCCAGACACGCAGGAAGGGCTGTTGTCTGGTTACTACAAGGTGTTATGGTTTCACATTCATGCTTTCTCTCAGAAGAGAAAACAAAACATGTTGAAATAGAAATCCCAGCAGCAGCTCGGTTGAAGCAATTGCTGCACAACAAGTTTAGGAAACGTCTGGCCATCGTGGGTCAGGTTGGGGGCCTGCTTTGTGTCACTGAGAGAACTTCCTCTGGGGCCACCAGCCTCTGCACCCATTGGGCACACCTGGTGGGAGGCTCAGAAATCTGCCGCCCCTCGGGTCTGGCTGCCAGAAGCCCCTGACCTGATGCGCCCCCTCCAGCCACAGCTTTTGCACTCCGGTGTGGCCGGGAAGGCTGCACTGGGGGCTCCTGTGGGCAGGGGTTGGTGGGGGGCATGTGTGTATCAGGCTGGTGCTGGCGTGGTAGCCTCTAGAAAGGGCTTCAGACTGGGCAGAGGGAGCAGAAGGCCCATGAATTTAAGTCTAGGTCCCACCATTAACCAGCTTTGAAAGCTTGGGCGAGCTACTTCTCTGGGCTGGCGTCTCTGTGTCTGACAGACGACTGTCAGTTTCCTACAATACTGTCATCTGTTTACCTGCTTGATGGGGCTGTTGAGAAGCCCAGGTGGGGTCATGTTTGTGGGTGGCTTTCATCAGCTTTCCCATGCCCAGAGGATGACGGGTTGTAGCACAGGCAGTAAGCTCAACAACTCAGAATAGAATGGTTAAGGTAAGCTGCGCAAGCGCTGGGGCCAGACTGCCTGGGGTGGCACCTGGCCAGGTTGCTGAAATCTCTCTGTGCCTTATTTTTCTCATCTGTGAAATGGGGATAATAACAGTACCCACCTGCTGCTATGGGAATTA
Source organism: Trachops cirrhosus (assembly GCA_028533065.1). NCBI lineage: Eukaryota > Metazoa > Chordata > Mammalia > Chiroptera > Phyllostomidae > Trachops > Trachops cirrhosus. Next base: position 48,482,493 of record CM052545.1, read on the forward strand.
TTTATGACACAATTAGGCAGTAAAGAATAGTGGCAGGTACATGGTAAGCACTCAGTTAGTATTAGCTTCTATCATCATTTCTGGAAGTGTTATTACTTGAATGTTGCTGTTGCAATTGTGTATTGCAACTTTTTGGATTGTTTCATCCTACATTCTGTCATTTGATCCTCTTACTTCTCCTTTGAAGGTGGGAAAAGGCTGTCTCATTTCCTAGATGGGAAAACAGCTTCAGCAAAATAACATGCATTGGCCAACTCAAGCCTCTTTCTGCTCCACCAGAGCTGAAAGGGGAGAATCGAGGAAGGGAATTGGGTAGGAGCAAGCAAGTGAGGTGCTGGGGTGCGAAGTCAGATGTTAATGACGGCAGAGCCCTGGAGCTGGCTTCTGAGAGAGGAGAGCATGGGGCCCCAGCTGCATTCTTGGAAGGGAGGGTCTGGAGTGCAGAGAGTGCCAGACAGAAATCAGAGCAGGGCATGGAAGAACCTAGGGCTCTAATGTATCGGCAAGAGTTTCTTGGTCAAATACTCCAGTATGGAGGGCAAGGGGATGATGACAAGTGATTATTGCCATAGAGTATTTTTGACTTTGCTGGGCTTCTCTGCTATTGCACCTTCTCATTTTTTTTAGGGGTCATTTTGGACTCAGTGTAATGATTTGAGTTTGGACTGGCCTGAAGATTTCTTTCCAGATCACAGCATAAAACGACCTGTTGGGAAGAGCGGTAAATCAGAGCTCCTCGGTCTGCAAGGGTGCAGTTTTCTCTTCTTCAGTAGGGAAGAGTAACAGTGCCTGTCTTGCCCCCCTTTCAGACCCACTTACTACATCTAGGAAGAAAATGCAGCCCGGTTTGCAGTGAACACAGCTTAAAAATTATAGAGCTTTGGTTAGGTGCCAGGCCATGGTATTTATTATCCAATTGGATCCTGTTAGAGGGGTGAGGTTAGCTCATTGGAATGGAAAATAGAGGCTCCCCTTCCAGGGACTGTAGGAGTCACTGCAGCTGTGTGGCCTTGGGCACTTGCCCTCTCTCCTTACACAGTGCCTCCCATCTGTCGGGTAATCAGCAAGTTATACTGCGAGCATGCTCAGAAGTCCATTTACAGTTGACAATGTCGGACGGCAGTGGGAGGAGTGGACATAGCCGCTGTGATAAAGGCTGGTGAAGGACTAGGCCGCCGTCAGGAGGACAGCAGTGTGCCCAGGGCAGTTAGGGGGCCCAGTCACCTCTGCAGGGTTATTATTGTATGTTCACTCTTACTTGTTGAATGAGTCTGCCCCTTTGAGTACCAGGCACATGAGGCTCGGGACAGTCCCACCTTGGTCCTTCCTGTCCCTGTTTCCCTTGTTTGCTCATGATGCTGACATAGCAAAGTATGAGGGGAAGATGGTAGGACACAGATGCCTTTGTCCTGGGGTCCCCAGTCCTCCTTTCCTCATGCCGCCCACATTGAGAGTTTTGCTGGTGCCTGGCCTTGGCCTGGGCCTGGCAGCATGCAAGGAAAGTGCAGGGTGGACATGGCCGCCCACAGGAAGCTCGCCAGCCAGGCCTGTGACTCTTGGTGTTCCACTCCCCTAGAATACAGGGTGTCCCACAGGTGACCAGTGCTGGCCAGAGCCTGGATTAAAGGAGCTGGGTGGCTGGCTGATGATCAGATCCAAGAAATCAGACTGGAGAGGTGGGGGAGCCTTTCCAAAGGACAGAAGATGCCCCTGCTTGTGCTAGTGTGTGAGTGGGGGGCAAGCCCAGGGCGTGTTTTAACAGAAGAACCAAGCCCACCTTTCCTTAGTTACTGTCTCCACAGCTCGTTTGCCAGACGTGGGTTTGTGTCAGCCTGATTCAGAGAGATCTCTACTGAGGCAGAGTTGAAAGGTGTTTGCAGAAATGCAACTTCATCCCCTGGTCTTCGCTGAATGACTCAGTTAACCAAGGAGTGGGGCAAAGTGTGTGACAACATGTAGTAGGCGCTAGGGAGCCAGGCGGTCAAAGCCTCTGAGTTCTCTCCCCACTGAGGTATGCATCTGGCAGGGAGGACAGCGATGAGCCTGTCCCTAGGGGACCTGAACCTCAGGAAGGGGTCCAGGAAGGGCTCCTCGAGAAAATGACATCTCACCATCCACATCTAGACGGAGGGGGACTTGGATGTTCATACAAAGCTGAATGATTCTCTCTGTCCCCCAGAATGCCACGGCCTGACCCCAAGGGGCCTGACCATCATCAGGATACCTGCACCCCCCGACAGTCTGGTTTTGGGGTTCTGCTCTGAGACTTCTGACCACAGAATCAGCTGAGAAAGTTCTGTGGTTCGGGGTCACCATTTTGGGGCCTCTGGGGGACCTGCCATCCTTTTCTGACATTTCTTCTTCTCTCCCTGTCCTGAACTCCCTGTTTAGCTACCAGACAACTGTGTTGGCTCCCAGACAAGCCTGGCCTTCACCCTGGGTGGGGACACTCACTGCTGAGCTGAAGACCAAAGGAAGGTGGGGTGAGGAGGAAGGGGAGAGAGCTGTTGTGTCAAAGGCCTTTCTGCTCATAATTTGTCCCTATTAATGGTTGACATTAGTGGTGCATGCCCACTGGAAGTGCAGCCATATGATTTGTGGAGGTTCAGGTGTTGCCTGCGTGACCTTTACCAGCCCACGTCAGTTTATAGGGTGACAAGCAAGAGAGCTGACGGACCGTGTGGGTGACCACTGTGCTTTCCGAAGGACAGAGATGGAGCTGGAGCCCATGGCATTGTTCTGGATGCTGAGCTGTGTCTCTGGTGGACCCTCCTATGAAAGGCAGAGGCCTCGGCCCCCTGAGCTTGTCTATCAGTCTCCACAAATTGAGATAAAGGGCCTGAAACTGGGCTCTTGTAGATTTTGCTCCTGGCTCCTGAATCAGTCCCAGGTTCAGACAGATGCTCCTGGATCTTACAGCTTGGGGAAACTGAGTCCTGCCCCTCCCAAAGGCCAATCTGGTGATATGGGCAAGAATGGGCTGACCCCAAGGCCAGCCCTCTGTGCCTGTGTCGATGGGCTCCCGGGCACAGGAGGTCCTCGTTACTAAATCTGTTGGCCGGGTGCTTTAGGGAGGACGTGTGTGGGCCTTTTCCAGTGTCATTAGACAATACTGAGCTGTTACCTGGACAAAACAGAAGAGAAAGATTTGATCTGGTTTAAGTGACCCACAGAAAATGACCTGTTAGGGGAGAGGGGTTGTCAGTGAAAGGGCTAAACACCTAAAATGTGTGTGGGACTAGAGAGTTCTCCTGTAGTGTAATTGGGTTTAAATTTTTCCCCTTGTATCTGGACTTCTCAATCACTGAATTAATGCACATTATTTATTATGCAGGCCAGGAAGGGTGACATGTTAACTAGGCTCGCTTTGGAAATGACGGAAGATTCCTAGTTAGCCATGACAGCTTTGGGAATACCACCTTCAGAAATGTAAAAACAACAGAATAACAACCAGAAATACACTGACAAGTTAAAATGGCTGTTAGCTCCTTATTTGCTTCTAAAACAAGTCTTTCAGGTTTTGGAGGAAAGTAGAGAAGAAGGTTGATACCCAGGTTTGTTGTGATGGGGTGTGAATTGGTACAATCCTGGGTGGCCGCAAGGTCCATTTATCCTTGGAATTAGTGCTTTTCTGTCAGGGCTTGCCAGGGCTTCGGAGAAGGGGCTGGCCAGTGACACTGCCCCTGGCTTTTGGGAAACAATTAGCTTTAATACACCTCTCTTGATCGTCTCTTTCAAGGGTCTTTTGTATTTTCTGATAATCCAATCATAAGACAGTTTCTGAAATTCTCTTTCAGATCCTAAAAACGGAAAGTTACCACAAAGCTGGGCCTTTACCAGAAGCTGCTTTAAACTGAAAACAGATACCTGATCTCCGAGCAGCCGGAGTTGAAGGGACAGGGGGAGGCTTTGTCAGCCCAAGAACCGCAGCGCGGGGTTCCTGGGTCCGGAGGGCCAGGAAGGGGACTTGGAGAAGCAAGGCCAGAGCAGGCTGTTTCTGTGTGAACTCGTGCATCACACTTGGGTTTACATTTAAGGGCGAATTATCGTCAGGTTCAGTGGACCAGAGGCCTGCCAGCTGAGCGGCCCTGGGGGAACACTCGGCTGGCCTGAGCCTTGGTTTCTGCATCTGTGGAATGGCAAGGTTGAACTCAAACTCAACCATCTCCCAGGAAGTTTCCAGTTCCAAAATGTTCGCTCCTTATTTCCCCTTGGAGCAGTATACCTTTGGGGTGCCTTCTTTTTTCTTTTTTTAATTTTCACCTGAGGATATATTTATTAATTTTTTTTTTTAGAGAGAGAGGAGGGGAGAGAGAAGAGAAACATCAATGTGAGAGAGAATCATTGATAGATTGCCTCCTGTACATGCTCTGACCAGGGATTGAAAGAAACCCCAACCTAGCTATGTGCCCTGACTGGGCATCAAACCTGCAACTCTTTGGGGAATGGGACAATGCTCCAACCAGATGAGCTACCCGTGCAGAGCTGAGACACCCTCTTTTGATTTTGGTTTAGGGGACAAATGGAGCCCTTCTAGAAATAATTACAACTTTGAGTGTGAAGTATAGACTTACAGACACCTTTTTTCCCTGGGAGGAAACTAGGAAGACCCTTGCCTGCAACTCTACCCCAGGCTGAGGAGCAGGGAGAGGACCCAGCTGCTGATGTACCATTTGGGACCCTGCATCCCAAAGTGCCTGACTGGGAATGATCATTTGTTTAATTTTTTGAAACCTCCAACCACAACACTTAAAGGCTGCAGACCATTCATTCAGGCAATTCCAGAAATGCTGACTGGCCAGAGCCCCACCCTGGAATCCAGGGGAGCTGGGAGCAGATGCTTCTGGAAGGTCCTGTTTATAGCTCTCTGACTCCTTCCTGACAGGGACCTTTTACAAGTGTTCTTCCAGGAAGCTGAGTCATCGAGGGGGTCAGCCGGCATGGTGGCATGGCCAAGGTCAGACGCTCAGTGTTGCCTCGGGCAGCACAGATAGGGTTGGCCCGGGTGCCCCAGCATTTTGGGGTAGTGGTAGTGGGAGTGACAGGCTGGGGGAGGCTCGCAGCAGCGTCTCTCCTCCTGGTGACAGGAACACCATCACTCCCTTGGTTTTTGCTCCCTTAGGTTTCACAGTGAGAAACCTCTTGGTTCATCCACCTCATTGCTTCCCACTTTCCTTCTCCTCCATTCACGAATCCAAGGTGGGAGGCCAGGACCAGACAGACAGACACATAGCTCGAAGGCCACAGTCTTTAGGGCTCAGCGTGGTCTCCATGTCCTTATGCCCTTTCCAGGCTTGCCTCCTGGGACTCAGCAGGCTGCCAGAGACACCAGCCTCCTTAGGCCTCTGTCCGCATCCCACATGCCCTACCTGTGCCCCCAGGAGCACCTTGGCTTCTATGCTTCACCTGCCCTACTGCCTCCAGCCTGCAGGTCTCCGTTTCAAAGTCACTTCTGGGCCCCTCCCCAAATCTGACCTAGCTAGGTTCCCTGCTGTCTCAGCCCCTCTCCCTGCTTTGCTTCAGTACATTTAGAGTTCACCATTGTTTATTTGTATGATTTTTGGTTTACTCATTCCACCCCAACTAGACTAAAGACTCCTCGAAGGCAAGGACCTGTGCTCACTCTGCTCGCTCCAGCACCCCTGAAGACATGCTGACACGGAGCAGGGAGAACTTTCTGGTGGAACGACCCTGCTTTACCGACTTGAGGCTACTGCAGTCTGGCGCCTTGCCGGGGTCCCGAGCACCCTCTTTTCCAGAAGTCAGATGGCTGCCATTTAGATTGTACACCCCAGCTCTTGTTTCCAGGTCAAGGGTTTGAGTCAGCACGAGATCTCACCCAGGATTGAGGGCTCCTGCACTTCCTGTTGGCTTCCAGTAAAACTTAAAAATGACTTCCCAAAAAGCTCGTGAAATAATTTGTACCTGTAAATATTTGTATGGGCAAGTGGATCCCAGAGTCTGAAAAAGTGACTCTTTAGGATGCTTCCTTTTGGGGTGTTTCCCCACAGACCCTGGCAACATGGAGCCTTGGGCTTCTGGTGTTCTGTCGTCTTTCCTGTTATTGTCTGATAGGAAAGGTGTGTGAACAAAGCAGGAGAAGGTCCCCTCCTGCTGTGACCAGGCCCTGCCTCCACGCACATTGTCCAGCATTACGGAGATAACTGAGCAATCGTGTTTGTGGGAAATCTGGCTTCGGGAACGTCTGGGAAATTTACCTGGACACCCACTGAGAACACTAGTGTTCCCTGAGCCCTGGAGCTGGCCCCGATGGGGCTTACTTCCTTGACTGTAACCTGGGTGGTAGACCCCAGAAAATGGGCAGGTGCACCAGACTTCGGAACTCAGATCCTCACCAGGTGGAGAGCCATTTGGAGAAGGGGCTCCCAGGGCCTGCTTTGTAAATGCCTGTGGGAGAAGTTTAGTGTGTGTCTGAGCCCTGGACTGTTGGTGCAGTGCCCGTATGAACTCGAGTGCCGTGCGGGGCCCAGACCACTGATGGATGAGGCTGTCCTTTCCCTTGTGTTTCTCAGACTTTCATGGGAGACAGGCCTGCAGACACATCACCCGATGTAATTATAAGTAGAGGAATGAGCAATAGAATGCTGGCGACAGGGCTGCTTTGAAAAGTCCTTTTTCTGTGGATAATATAGGCTAACAGTGGGGCCTGCCTCAGAAGGTGTGGCCCCGTGAAGGGCGCAGACACTGGGCTTGCAGAAGGTGGCAGGACCACACTTGACTTGAGAACCAGCCGTGCCTGGGCCCTCTGATTGGCCCAGCTCCCTGGGCCTGTCCTCGTGGGTTCTAGGGGTGCTGTCAGCCCTGGCGCTCGGGGCCCCTCTGCTCCCTGGCTCTGGTGGCCTCTCCCACTTGGCTGGTTTTTGGCAGCTACCTCCCTGCCTGAACAGCTGGAGTCCTGGTTCTGGGAAAATACCTGTGGGGTGGCACAAGGCAGCGAGTATTGTAGGGGTGTGGGGTCAGTATGTGGGAAAGGGCAAGGATTCCAAGTCTGCATCTTAAGCATTTCTGCTTCCCGTTAAAGCGTGGCCTTCCGACCAAGAGCCCCTGGGCTGACCTTCCAGGTGCTTCCTTCCGAGGAAGGATCTGCGGCCAGAAATATTGCTGTGTCCAGGGGATTGCACAGTGCATTTGGGAACCCCCCGGCTGCCTTAGCCGAAAACAGACAGACACTGAGGAGACAAAGGAAACCGAGGAAGTTATTTGATTGTGGCAGGGTTTCAGACTATGACATGCATGTGGAAGGTGCTGTTGCTTAGCTTTAGGATTGTTTGAGGGTTACTCTCTTATCCTCTTTGAAGTATGCAGTTCAGTAGTGTTAATAAGCACGTTTACATTGTTGGGCAGCCAGTCTCCAGAACGTTTTTATCTTCTCAACCTGAAACTCTGTGCCCATTAACAACAGTCCCCTTGCCCGCTGCCCTTGACCCTGGTACCTCCACCCCCCATTCTAACTTCCTATGAATAGGTGGAATCATATAATACCTGGCTTTTTGGATAATGGCTACCTTATTGCCTAAGTAGGTGTCAGAATTTCCTTCCTTTTTGAGGCTGAATAATACTGCACTGTACATTTCTACCACATTTTATCCATTCACCCACAGATGGACACTTGGGTTGCTTTCACCTTTTGACTACTGTGAATACCACTGCTATAAACTTGGGTGTGCAACTGTCTCTTTGAGTCTCCACTTCCAGTTCTTCTGAATATGTAGCCAGAAGTGGGATTGCTGGGTCCTATGGTAATTCTCTGTTTAATTTTTTAAGGACCCTCCATACTGTTTTCTATAGGGGTTGCACCCTTTTACCTCCCACCAGCAGTGCACAAGGGGGTTCCAATTTTTTCCACAAGGGTGGAATTTTTTTCTTACGTAGGTGTTTTAAAGCTAATGTGTGGATATGTAGATCTAGCTCCCTCCAAATAAAACGTACGTGCACACACTTATTTTTTGAAGCCTTCTTTACTGGTTTCATATATTTAGAATGCTAGAAGCCAAAAAGGACTTCCTTAAAGACAGCCTCTTAACTCCATTATTTGTTGGACAAATACTGATAATTGCCCTGTATGGGTGAACAAAACAAGTCCCCTGCCCTCGTGCGGGTACCTACTGGTGGGAATTCCTGTTGATGCCCAGCCAGGTGAAAGGGCTGCTTGGAGTTCTGTGGGGATTTGGAGGCAGAGCTGATGGGAGTTCGGGTCTCTGGCACTTTAGAACAGGGCTCTCCGTTCTGTGGTGCTCGCATACATTTCGGTGCACATTTTGGGGGATTGTTCCTGTCGGGAAAGTGAGCCACATTTCTTGGCAACATCCAGTCCTGCCAGATGAGGGGAGCGTGGGGCAGGGAGCAGAGCCCACAGAGGGCTCTGTGCCCAGGCTGCACTATAGCTCAGCTCAGCCCCATCTGGCTGTTTCTGAAAGTTTAGAGGCCAGTGAGTCCTTGAACAGTAAGCGGGACCTCGTGGGAACGGGTGCCAGTCAGCCGTGTCATGGAACCTTGGTATTTAGGTCCCTGTCCTGGCCTCGGCCTGGCACCAGTTCAGTGTCTGCGGAACTGCCCTTGGCACTGAGCAGTCAGACCAGGTGAGCGAGCTTCTGCAGCACTGTCATCTTGGGCCCTTTGTGCCTGTGTAAACTTGGCACAGGTGACTTTTTTCCCCCAACCTCTCTAGCTGTCTCAGTTTCCTTTGTTACACAAGCAGGATCAAGGTAAGCGGCTAGAGAAGGGAGGGAAGAGAGGTGACTGGGAGGGGTGGGGGACAGAGTCCCTTGTGGGGCTGCTGTGGGCAAGTCCCCTCCCTTTCCTGGGCCTCACTTTCCCTCCTGTCAAAAGGGGCTGCTCAAGAGGTGGTGGCAGTGGCTGTAGTTGTCCAGATTCAGTGTGCGGGTTGCTGGGGGCTTGCTCCCGAGCAGGCCCGATGCCCAGGGAAGGGGTTTTATGAAGGCATTAGAGTAAACGTGACATATCCTAGGAAGTCACTGTTTATGCAAAAAAACCCCCACCAAACCATAAATAAAAGCTCCCAGGCAAGGGGCTTTTCATTCATTGTTTCCTTTAATCCTCCTAAGTGGAGCCTTGAGGAAATAGGTGCAATTATGCATTTACTGATAAAGAGAGGGCTCCTCGAGGTCCACCTACAAGCCTGCTAATGTGCAACGGGTGCAAAGGTAGGAGCAGCGCCCTGTGGCTGGTGCCCTGTGGCTGGTGCCCTGTGGCTGGTGCCCTGTGGCTGGTCGGTGCCTCTGGAACGCTGGGGGCCGCTGTCTGGTTTAGCGCCTGTTTTATACTGCAATCTAGCGATTCAGTTCAAACCTGTAATGAGATCCTTTGTGTCATGTGGCCATTTATCAGCAAGCAGGGGGAAAAGCCCTCACTTGCTAGGCAACAGCAAGCTGGTTTTGGTGGTGGTTCTCAATATTTCAGAGCCATTTGTATTAACATAGGTGGTGGTGTAGGGGACAAACAGGAGCCTGTCTGGAAATAATCACAACGATGATAAACATCTGTGGAGCACTTACTGTACTGTACTGTACTAGCTGGTTGACATGGCTAGGTGGTTGGTCTGCTTTGTCACTCACCTATCGCAGTTAGTATGTGATACGAGAGTTTTCACAGGTAAGGGAACCCCAGTTCATTTAGTGACTTCCCCAAGTGCACCCAGCTGCAAAACATGAGAGGATTTGACTGTGAGATAGTTGAAGACAGAGGCCATCTTCATGTCCAGGTCCTAAAATGGCCTCAGGCACAGAGCAGAAAGTCAATAAATAATTATTGAGAATGGATGAACTTCCAAGCCCAGGGGACTGACTGATTGAGCATTGGGTGGGTGGGTGGTTGAATGAGGTTTCTTAGAGATCTGTGGTTGGGATGTTCAGCAAACTGTGGTTGAAGGATGGTCCGATGGGCACGGTCTGGGAGTTGGAGCGCTCTAGGGTCCTGGCTCAGCGGTGACCTGCTCTGGGAGCGTGGACAGGGCACATAACTATTTGCTCACTAGCAAAGGAAAGTACAGGTGAAAAGGCCAGGAGGGTGGCAAGACTCTGAAATCAAATGAAAGCCCACAGGGAGCCCTGCCATGCAAGACGGATGGGGGCAGAGCTGCTGGGGTGAAGAAGGGAGCAGGGAACAGCATTTGTGTGGAGGATTGGAACATTCCTGAACTCTGTTCTTCATCTGGTAGTTACCCTGGTGCTCGGGGTGACTTCATATGCTTCTAGGGCACTTCTATGTGAACTCTTGTATTAAAGCTTATTCTTCCATGTGGCATGATGATGCTGTCGCGAGTTTACCTATATGCCAGGAAAATGCAGTGCTTTTGAGAAGGAGGTCTCTCTCCAGTTCTGTCTCTGACATCGTGTCCTCACCTGTTGGTGGGGTGTTTAGAAGCCAATGCCATGGACAAGGCTGCTGCGTCGGGAGGCCCGGGGAGGTCAGGTGACTAGCAGTGAATTCAAGCAGTCTGGCTGTTGAAATATTCAGTCTTAGCCTTTGAGTACTGATGGAGTGCCAGGCCTCCATCAATGGGGAAATGGTTCACTCTGGGTGGGCAGATGGTTTGTGCACTTTTCAAGGAGAGAGAACGGGTGTGTGTTGAATCAGCCAGTTCCATCTGGGACCAGTGGCCAGACTGATGACTAGGGTTGGAAAGCAGTGAAGCTGTGACCTTTATGGCACTGTGCCTATGCTTGCAGGGGGCACGTAGACAGGCCCCATCAGGAGCTGATAAACTTGGGAGTCTAGCTGACTTTGTTATAGTCAGGCCTATTCCCTCTTCAGAAAGCACGCAGAGGGTGGTGTGCACATGCCTTAGTGGGTTGTAGAAGAGGCTAGAGATCTCCTATGATCCCTTCCAGTCCACCCTTGGTGAGAGGCTGTGTTGCCTTGTGCTTCAGGTCATGGCTCTGGAGCCAGATGCCCAGCTTCCAAATTCTGTCTGCACTCAGTTACCTTGGGGCAAGTCGCTTATCTCCTCTATGCTTCAGTTTCCTTGTTTGTAAACGGGGATAGTTAGCTGCTTATATGACTATTTTAATTACAGATGTTCTGTGAATAGAGGCATTGGAGCTCCACAGAGCAGGTTGGCTTGCCTAAGGTTGCACAGTCTGTGAGTTGCCAGATGTGGGACCAGAACCTAGGACTGAGGCCCCTGCTGCTCTTGCAAGGTTCCGTTCCACCTCCAGCCCAGCTCCGCCTGTCCTTTGGTCTCCCGGCAAGGTCATCAATCCCACCACCCATGCCACATGTCTCTGTGACTAGGGAGCTTGGGAATTTGCCCACCTATAGAGCTGAAATAATTTAATCCTCTGGGCGGGCCTCACACTGAGTGTTCTGGGTACATTGGGCCTGAGCCAGGCACAGTCTTTCGTCCTTCCCTCCTTCTGCTCTAGAATTTTCTAGAGAAGGGGAGGAGTGATTAGGTTTAGCTCCTAGGATAAAGAATGTGGAAATGATTCAACAGCAGGCAGGGTGGTAAGCTGCTGCCCAAGGGTGGGGATGGAGACATCTGGGGCGTCACAGTGGCCTTGCAGGCAGCGATGGCTCTGAAGAGACCCATGGGGAGGGCTTTGCGGTGGAGCCCAGCTCCCTTCTCCCTGACGCAGGAGAGCCCATTGGTCGTGCTCACTGCTCAGCTCTTCTGGGCTCCCTGCGTCCTCTGCAGTAGGTAACCATGGGAAACACTTGACCATTAAGTAAATTCCAAACTCCTTAGCAAGTTGTGCAGGGCCTCCCATAGTCCAGCCCCAACCTGCCTTTCTCCCAGAAGACTTCTATTGATCATCTGGTGTTCAGCCACCCTCCAGAGTCCAGGGCTCCCTGTCCATCTGTGCCTCATCTCTGTGTCCCACACACCTCCTGAAACACTCTACCCTGTTCCCATACCCACCAGCACATTCACATCCCCCCTCACCTGAAGTTGCTCTCTTCTTTTCTGTGCTCTCTTTGACTTTTGGGGGCTCCAAAGTCACACATGCACATAGTAAAAAAATCCAATGATATAGAAGAGATTGTAACAATAGCTCCATTCCTTATCTGTTGCAATGTCTTCCCTTTGTCTGGGGCAACTCGAATGTCCCTACTCTGCCACCCTTCCCGGCTGGCCTGTGTCTGGGGTCTGACTCCTTCCACTGTGGTCTCTTCCCAGGAGGGGTGGTGTTTGGTATTGTTGTGGCTTCTTTTCTGGAGCGGGGGGTCGAGGAACTTGATTCTGGTTGTTTGATGGACTTCGTGTTTTCTGCCAAATTTATGATGAAGGCTCTTCACTTCGTCATTTTGTCCCTAGAAGCAGCAGTGTTCCCTGATGCCTGCTCCTAATGGGCCATGAAGGTTTCAGGATTGTGTGTGGACAGTATTCGTGGCAGGTGTGAACCCTGTGCCGTCCAGGCCCGACTTCAGAGACGGCAGGTGACAGGAATGTGAGAGTGTGGCTGGTCTGTTCAGAAGGGCCAATGTGACTTCTTTTTTTGTTTTATTATCTTTCATTGATTATGCTATTACAGTTGTCCTGATTTTCCCCCATGTGTCCCCCTCCAACCAGCACCCTCCACTCAGGCAATCCCCACATCCATTGTTCATGCCCTTGGTTCATGTGTAGAAGTTCTTTGGCTTCTCCATTTCCTGTACTGTGCTTCACATCCCCATGGCTATTCTGTGACTACCAATTTGTACTTCTTAATCCCCTCTCCTCTTCACCCATTCCCCCACACCGACCCCTCCCATCTGGCAACCATCAAAACACTCTCAGTATCCATGATTCTGTCTCTGTTCTTTTTGTTTGCTTAGTTTGTTTTTTAGATTCAGTTGTTGACAGGTATATATTTATTGCCTTTTTATTGTTCATAGTTTTGATCTTGTTTTTCTTAGATGAGTCCCTTTAACATTTCATATAATAATGGTTTGGTGATGATGAACTCCTTTAGTTTTTTCTTATCTGGGAAGCGCTTTATCTGTCCTTTGATTCTAAATGATAGCTTTTCTGGGTAGAGCTAGAACCTTGGCTTTAGGTCCCTGTTTTTCATGGTTTTGAATACTTCTAGCCTGCAAAGTTCCTTTTGAGAAATCAGCTGACAGCCTTATGGGAACTCCCTTGTAGGTAACTAACTGCTTTTCTCTTACTGCTTTTAAGATTCTCTTTATCTTTAACCTTCGGCATTTTAATTATGATGTGCTTTGGAGTGGGCCTCTCAAATAGTGACTTCTGACATCTGGCCCTGCAGGGGACACAGGTGAAAAGGCTGACCCACCTTGACGGTCTGTTCTCCTTTGTGTGAGCCACTCCCTCCCACCCTCCCAGCATCAGGGTGACCTGGAAACTCAGGGGTGTCCGGGACCCCTAGAAGAGTCGAGGAAATTGGCGCTGGTACGATTTACCTGCCACCTCTCATCCTTTCTCTGTACAGCCCTTTGGCCTGATTCTCCATTGAGCTGGCCCTTTGCTTACTCTAAGATCATGGTTCAACAGGGTCGTTCAGCACGCCTAGGCCTGGAACTGCCCTGCACACCTGCCACTTGCTTCCAATGCATAATCATCCCCAGCACCCCCCTTTTATTGGGGGGCAAGGACTGCTTTTGAAGAATCATTTTTTTCTTGCTGATCCTGAAACTTTAAGAGGATCAGGTTTTCCTTTTGATTAAAGGAAGAGAAAGATGAAATGTGTTCTCTTTGTGCACATTGTTGCCAGTTTGGGAGATGTAAAGAGACGTGACTTGGACATTTGAACTTGTGAATACCCTTGGAGGTGTTGCAGTGTGCTGGGAGCGCCACCGGTCCCCCTTTGAGGACCTCCTGCATGGTGCCCACCCTTTCTGCTTGTGGTGCGTGTGGGGATGAGGCTGGATGGTGTCCTGATGCCTTGTGTTGGGTGACTTTTGCCTGTGTCTTCAAGGGCCAGGCCGTGATTGTCAGAAGCACCACGAGGAGTCCCTCTTCTGTAATGAGTGTTATCGGTGTAGATTCCGAGTCAGTGCTGGTGGTTTTGAACTTGAGTGCTGGAAGTTTTCCTGTGCATGGTTCTCCTTGATGTGGTTTTGTGCCTCCAAGCATTCTGGAGCGTGAGACAAGGCTTTCCAAGCTCTCAGTGAGGCCCGTGGCTTTCTTCTAAAAAGCAGTCTTCTCCCACAAAGCACTGTGCCAAAAATGCCTCTTCCTCTCGGCTTAGCTGTAATCTGTGGGTGGTGTCTCAATGAGTGAGGCTGTGTGGGAATGGGCCCTCTGGCCCTGCGCTATCTGCCCTGGGTGGTTGTGGGTGGGGCTGGGGCACATCAGCAGACCCCAGCGCAGCGGGCACACAGTGCCTTGGTGGATGGGCCCCGGGAGAGCTCCAGCCGCAGGGCTCAGGGACAGGCAGTGACTGTGGGTGGGGACTGGGCTGGGCCCTGCCGTCCTGCTTAGACATTTACTGTGCCTCAACTTAGTGACTCCATGCTGCTTGGCAACAACTGGCAAATGGGGTAGAATTAAACTTATCAACTTGATTTCTGATTCCGAAGCAGATACTCGGTGGCGGATGCTAACATTATTTGGCATCTTTGTAGCTCTCTCTAGGAGCCTGGACCTTCTTTCCTCTCTCTGGAAGAAAGTCTGGAATGGAACTGCTGGCCAGCCTTCTGGAGCGCAGCATGCAGCCGGGCCCCCGGGGACAGGGGGTGGGTAGGGGGAGCTGCGACTCTCGCTGCACTGGGTCTTCACCTATTCGCGGGGGACCTGAGAGCCCCACCCCTGCCCCAGCTCCCTGTTCACCTGCCCCAGAGTAGGCCCTGCACAGATGCTTTTGAATGGGTCATTGGGCAGATTTTGTGTTGCCTTCTCCTGGTCCTTGAAGTGCCACCTGGATTGTACTTTTGGCACGGGAAGTCTTTCATACTATTACTTGTTTGTTATTTTGAGAAGTTTCAGAAAGGACGGTTGGGAATGCCCAGCCATGTCCAGGTGGGGGTGGGGGGTGGACCATGGCTGAGTTAGGTTGCAGGGGTGGGGCGGGGCTGGTATCAGCCAGGATGCCCTCAGAGGAGGTCTGAGGCCTCCCTGCCAGGCTCAGCTTGCTCCCTTCGCTGTTCTGCTCTGGTCCTGGCCCAGATCCCAGATCCCAGATCCGTGCCTCCTTATCTGTATGATCTTGGGCAAGTGGCTTTCTTGCTCCGGCCCCAGTGTCCCATCTGAAAAGGTAGGTGCTGAGCTAGGTGTGCTCTGTGCCCAGGGCCCTCTGGGCTCCCGTCATTTGATCCTGCAAGCTCACCTAGGACAGCATGCGCATTTTCCATTCTCTCCCCCTCCTCCCCTCAATACCAAGACAGGCCAACAAGGCCGGCTGATTCTGTTTGGTCTTCCTGGGGGAGAGTTTGAGGACTGGCTTGCCAACCCTACTCTGTCTTCACCAGTTCAATGCAGATACAGAGTTTGAATGGGTGGCAAGGCGTCACTGTTCTGGAGCCAGAGGGGACCTGCTCAGTGAGGTTCCACAGTGAGTGGCAGATGCAGGCCACAGGCCCGGGTCTTCCTGGTTTCTGGGCCAGGGTGCTTTCCTCTATCCTGCCCTTTTGAGGGTGGGCGGCAGTTATGCAACCTGTGTGGGGTAACGTGACAATGCGGAGTTGGTTATTCAATGAGCCAGGACTTCCATTGCTAAAGACACAGACATTTAAGAAGGGCCTTGTTAAACCAAGTTCAACGGGCTGATTTCCTGAAGGGCCTGCCTGAGCCTTTACTGCACCCACGTGCATTGTGACTTTTTAAGAGGGGAGAGTTAACATGCAGTGAGTGGGAATTTATTATAAGGAAGTGGGAGAGCTGTACAGCTAGGCCTTGAGCAGGAACTGAAACCCAGGACCGGAAAGAAAGGTGCTGTGTGAAATTCTGTCTCCATTTTGTTTGTTTGTTTGTTATTGTTTTTTTTTTCCCTCAGCTCTGCCCTCTCTCTGTGCACCCTACTTCATTTATTTTATTTTTCCTCTTCCCTACCTTCTCCCTGGCTTTTAAAGAAAACCGTGGTACAATGCACATACCATCACAGGTACCATCCTAACCATGTGAAATGTGCAGTTTGGTGTCCCTGAGCCCACTAGCCGTGCTGTGCTCCCAGCACCGCCATCCGTCTGTAGAACTCCGCCCGCAGCAGAGCCGCACCTCTGTCCCCTTTAAACACTAACTGCCTTCTCCCCTCTCCTCAGCCCCTGGCAACTGCCCTTCTGCTTTCTGTCTCTGTGAGTTTCACTGCACTAGGTGCCTCATGTAAGTGGAATCAGACACTGTTTGCCCCTTTTCACTGAGCATCATGTCCTCCAGGTTCCTCCATGCGGTAGCAGGTGACAGAATGCCCTTCCTTTGTAAGGCCGGATGGACCTCCATTGTATGGATGGACCATGCTTTGCTATTCATTCCTCCGTCCACTGGTGAACACTTGGGTTTTCTCCAGCCACCTCTGGTTTTTTCTTCTTCTCTGGTCCACAGATGGATACAAAGTGCCCAGCTCTCAGTTGTAGGTTGTTTTAGCAGAAGCATGGGACAGGAAAAAGAAACTAGACTGATGGTTTCCTTTCTGGCTCTGGCCTCTCATGCCTCACTTCTTACCCAGCTGCCTCCGGCCCCTCTTGGCCTCTCTGTTGAAAGGCTACCATGATTGTAATGGTGCAGCTTGGTCCCTCCCAGTCGCTCCTCTGAGCTCCTTCTTGGCACTCTGGATGGTCTGTGTCATTCTCCCCTTATCTCACACTTTCCTTTTTCCCCACCGACTTCTCCTGTCTATGTCCTGGTGTCTGACCCTGAGTGGGTGCTGCCTGCAGCAGGTGGGAGAAATGAAGGTGCCGCAGTACTAAAGAGGCTCTGGCCCCAAACCCGGCCACCATGGCGGTGATGGGCCCAGGTGGGCCTTGACTGGGTCCTCCGCATGCACGGGCCACTGTCCTCTGTGTTAGGCGTGTGTTGTTAAGCATGGTCTGCCCACCGCTGAGTATGGAGAAGTCCCCCGAGTGTGCCAAGATACCTTCTTCCCCACAGCAGGGTGGTGCACTTTGCTTCAGTAACATCTGTGACTGCCTCACTCCCAAGTGTAAAAGGGGAGGTGAGAAATCAGTCTGAGCTTTCCCTTGTAAGTTTATACGGGAGCAGCTCTGTAAAGGAGAGACCCTCCTGAGGCCTTTTCGTACGTGGAGGGCGAGTAGGAGAGGGGTTGGTCGTTGTTGGCTGCCTGTCCATAGCAGGTGTTTCCCATCATTACTGCAGCCTGCCAACGGCTCTCTGGGGATTACTTCACACCGCCCTCCCCCGCCCCGATTAAGGAACCTGCTCAAAGTGCTGCAGCTAGAATTCCCGTGGATGGCGCTGGCTTGGCACCATGTGCCCCACTGTCTTCTGCTGCCGCCTCTCCACACACTCTGCCCTCCCCCACGTCCCCCCTCCGCCCCTCCTTACATAACCAACGGGGGGGGGTGACTCTCTCACTGCACAGGCTGGATGGAGGTTGTAATTAAAAAGTACAAGGACTGGGGCAGGCCTTTATTTAGTGGTTCTCCCTTTATTTAGTGACAGTGGAGACTGGCAGGTCCAAAACCTGCAGGGCAGGTTGGCTGGAGACCCAGGGAAAAGCTGATGTTGCAGCTCAAGTCAAAGGCTGCCTGGAGGCAGAATTCTTTCTTCCTTGGGGGCAGGGGGGCGGCACTTCCATATTTTTCCTCTTCAGGCCTTCAGTGGAGGCCCGCCTGCCCTGTGGACGGGAACCCGCTTTACTCAGAGTCTAAACAGTAACCTTCCCAGCGACCCCTAGTGTTTGACCTCACTTGGAGCCCTATGTGGGTAGCGTGGCCTCACCAGGGCGACCTGTAAGATTAAGTGTCACGTCTACTCCAGCACCTGGGAAGCGTGGTTATACTACTGGAGGTAGGGAAAACCAGGTCTCTGCCGCAGGGAGTCAAGGCTGCATATGGAGGAATTAAGAACAGGGCTGTTTATATTTAGATGCTATCTTGTAAAGACGAAACGTAAAAAGTATTTAGAGGAAATGAGGGTGGTTCTAGGTATTTTTGCCATAAACATTTTCGCTGACACACCTAGTTGACAGTATGGTTAACGATAAGGCAGACTTCACGTATTTAATTAAGCTGGTTGTGAGTTTGGTTTCACTTCTCCATTGACAAAAGTTCTCTTTTGAGTTACTCCCAGTTTCAGATTACATAAATCTCAGCCCTCCTAATGGTTTATACAGTGACCAGTAGACGTGGTGGTTTTAAAACAGTGGGCGATGACACAGGATGGTGACAAGCACGTACAGAGCAGATCACAAAACTACATGTAAGGCCAGATTACATCTTATTCTAGAAAATGATGACGTATCAGTTCGCAGATGCCTCGGGGACTACGGTCAGCTCTCACTCCCCTCAACACCGACAGTTTATCAAGCTGTGCAAAAATCAAAGATGTTGCTACCTCATTCACAACAGTCTTCAAGAACATTATCGATTCAGTGGAAACACATACATCCCTCACTGAAGGAAGAAATTGTAGTGAGAAAGAAAAAGCATATTGCTAAATGAGGAGATGAATCAACAAGCTGATAAACGAATCCTACTAAAGACTTCGAAGACACTGTGTTTTCATTTTTTGCAATAAAGTTTTTAATTTTTCATGTTTCATTGTGTCCATTTTAATGTCCCTGCTTTATTTTGTGTTCGTTTTAGCTTTTATGGCAAAATTGCCTCATGGCCAGTTAGTTGTGCTGTGGAAATGATTGTCACAAAGATGTTCGCAGCAAAAATACTTACAGCGAACATGCCAGCCATGGGCACAAGGGTTGTGGGGAGATTTCAGGGTTGGGGCTGAGCAGGTGCTTTCAGAACATGGAGGTCTCAGATCTGTGAGGGCATGGGAGGCTTCAGAACCAGAGTGGCAGCCATGGGTGATGATGATGATACTCAGTTCTTACAATTGACTAGGTCTCTGAGTTTACTGGGGATTTTCACATGCATTGTTTTATTTGATGCTCATGAAAACTCTGTTTTTTTATCAATTGCAGTTGACATTCAGTATTATATAATTTCAGGTATACAGTGTAGAGTTAGACACTTATATAATTTATGAAGTGATCCCCCCGATATTTCCAGTACCCACCTGGCACCATATACAGTTATTACAGTATTATTGGCTCTATTCTCTATGCTGCACTTTACATCCTTGTGACTTTTTTTTTTAATTGAGGATCCCAAAGCCTAGAGAGGTTAAGGGGCTTATCAGCAGTCATCCAAGGACATTTTTTTTCCCCACTGCTTTTTAGAGAGAGAGAAACATCGATTGGCTGCCTTTTCATATGCACCCTGACCGGGGATGGAGCCCACAACCTGGGCACGTACCCTGACCAGGAGTCAAACCCATGACCTTCCAGTCTTGCTCCAACCAACTGACCCACACGGGCCCCTTCGAGGTCTTCCTCCTCCAAATCCAGCCCCTCACCCCTCCTCTTTCCCCCCTTTGCTGGGTATCATGAAATCCCTGTGGATGTGTTTGTGTCCAGGAGAGAGGACAGGGAAGGAGTGAGCAATCCAGGAAAGAATCAGTGTTTTCTTCACCAAGAAATTCTGTGAAACTATGAAAATGGACTGTTTTCTCTCACTCTCTCTGGGTCTTCCCTCCTCAGCGCCCTCATTAACACCCACGCATTTCTTGTTCTCTTGCCCTCCCGCAGACACGAATGCAGAGTTTGAACCCAGATCCCAAAGCCCAGTACACGAGCGTCCACGGAGCCCTGAAGAAAATCATTCGGACTGAAGGCTTCTGGAGGCCCCTGCGTGGCCTCAACGTGATGATGATGGGCGCAGGGCCGGCCCACGCCCTGTATTTTGCCTGCTATGAGAACATGAAAAGGACTTTAAATGCCGTTTTCCACCACCAGGGAAACAGCCATCTAGCCAACGGTATTAGATAGCGTTTGTCTGGAGTTAGAAAGCTCTGTCCTCAGCAGACCCTTCCCCAGGGTCTTCTCCCTGTGACCCAGCAGCCTGCTGCCTCGTCTCCGCCACGCTTGCTTATGAATAAAGAACTCTAGAGTCGTGTGTGCACACACACCCAAACACACTCACACACACACGCCTTTTCCGTCCCCCTTCTTCGCTTTCTGAAGCCGGGGGAGATTGGAGACAGAGGGGTTTCAGTTTTCACTGTTGTGTGGGTTTTTTGTTTTTTTTTCTTTTTTCTTTTTTTTTTTTAACATTCTAAAGCCATTAATGATCAGATCTAGGAAAAAACACCCTGAATAGAAACGAAAACTTTTGAATGCTGGATTCAAAAAAAAAAGTTATCTGGACAGCTTCTTTGAGACTATTTAAAAACTGGTTCAACAGGTCTCTACAACGTCAAGATCTAACTAAGCTTTAAAAGGTCAAGAAGTTTTATGGCTGACAAAGGATTTGCTGCAGCGCAGACGACCTTCCCCGCCTTAAGCTTCTGGGGATTTGGGAATTTCGCCCCACGCTCCTCTGTTTGTTTGAGTTGCATCTCTCTGCGATCAAGGGCTGAAAGGGTTTTCTTTGGTGGTTCTGAGGGAGCTGGGTGGGGGCTTGAGTTTGGCGGGCAGCTCTGACCTAGGCATGTCCTCCTGGGTCCAGCTGAGCGGTTATTTAGGCTTCTCCTGTGGGGTTGGGCTTCTGTTGGTTTCTGTTTGGGTGTGAAATGGGACCATGGGTGGGACGATACAGTGTTCTTATTTGGACAAAATTAATCATTCAGCCACAGAGAGGTAGATGTGACCAGTAATAATTTTTTCCCCTTCTCTTCCTGTTCTGCTCAGAACCCAAACACGTTCCTCCCATCAGCCAACCTGGGTAATAATAAGTATACCTGGCTGATTTACAGACATTTGTTTTGCTTTTTAAAAATTGGGCATTAGGTGCACTTAATGAGATGGTCGCTAAGAGCCCCTCTGAGGCCACCCTTGAGCCCGTGGCTGTCTGTTGGCAGAAACTGCCGATGGAATGGTTTAGGTCCTTGATCGGGGACCCTTGGACTGTGGTTTGATGGCACCCGGTTTATACCCAGTTCTGCCCCATGCCGTGACTGCTTCACTGTGGTGTGTGTGGTGGTTGCACTTTGACCTTTCCGGGGACAATCACAAGTGTGGAGGGAGGGGGGGTGTGTGTATTTTGGAAGCTGCTGCTCCTCATTCCTTTCGCCTTCCAGCAGTTATCGGAATTACTGGGCATGTAATCCACAGAGGGAAGAAACCCAAATCCAAAAGCAAAATTCCAGGCTGAATCAGGCTTTTGAAATTCCTGGTTCTTGAGGCCAGATGATTGGGCCGCCATCTCTCAGACAAGTCCTATCTTCGCAAATTAACCCTGAAAATCTACCGTGTACAGGTCTTCCTGGCACTCTCTTCCCGTGCCCGTTTGCTTTAAAGTGCCTAGGTTTTATTAAGCAATGTTCTTAAAGATTTCTTTTCTCCCTCTTGGCTGTATACACAGTGTCATTCCCTCTGATGGCCCCAGCGTAACTGCTGAGTGAGTTTGTCTGTAGATGGAGGCGAGGGACGAGCTAGAATGAACACCTAGAGGTTGGGAAAAGCCACAGAGTGTGCTTCCTGGGTACCATCCAGCTAAGCAGGTCTAACCTTTGCCCAGGATTGACTGCCAGAGAGAGAATGAGGTTTCTACAAGGAGAAAACATGAGTACCTGCACCTGTGCTTCCTCCCCCGTTTTTATCTAGTATTTCCATGATCCCTTTAGGGTTTTAAGAGTCCATGCCCATCTAGGTGGAGTTGGTAGTGAATGTTGCTTCTTAGAAAGGTGTGCCCAGGGTTCTGTCTGAGTTTTAGGTTCCAGGAAGTTTCTCAGAGTGCCTGGTCCCAGAGGGTAATTTTCTGGAGTTTGTTTTGCAGGGATAGCTGGGAGTCTGGCCACCCTGCTCCACGATGCAGTAATGAATCCAGCAGAAGGTAATGTTCCAAGGTCCCAGGGATTGGCAGAAGGGATGTCAGGGGGCAGGAGTTATGGGGGCAGGGTGGGGGACAGGAGGTCGGGTGAGCGGATTCCTGGCCCCCAGGCAGAATAAGGAGAATTTATTTTAACCACATTTTATTAAAGGCCTCGAGAAGGGGCCCCGGCTTTTGAGCTTTGGGCGGCCCTGTTCTCTTCAACAGGGCTGTGTGTGGTGCAGCCTGGGGAGTCTCGGCCATCAGAGGTCCTGGGAGCACGTTAGAAATGCCGATTTCCAGGTCCCACCCCAGACTACCTAAATCCACCTGTGAGGGTGGGGACGGAGAATTTCTGTTAATGAGCTCTGCTGGGGATTCTTTTGCACTAGTCTGAAATCTCTGTGCACACACACACACACACACCTCTGGCCCTGGTTAGCCTTTCTCAACCCTAGACAGATTTAGGAGGGACCTGGCAAAATTCAGTTTGCTTTTTTAAAAGAAATTTGAGATTATTATGGAAAATTTCAAACACTTGCAAATCTAGAGATGAGAGTGTTAGGAGCCCCCTCTACCTCGTGAATGAGCATTTGGCTGTTTGGTTTTAGCTTTGTCCTCCCACATTATCCTTCTTGTTCCTTTTGGGTTTGGGGAGCATTAGGACAGTTCTCAGCTGTGAAGACTCGGGCGCTGGCAGCCTTGCTGTGTCCCCGGCCCTCAGCCGCCTGGTCTGGGCCTTGAGAGCTCTGGCACCTGGTCCTGGGCTCGCTTTCAGCTGGGGTAATCTCTGGAGACGAGAGGCTCTCTCTACCTGCTCTCCCTAAAACGGCCCCTTTCCAGAAGGGAGAATCAGAAGTAAAAATGTCAACACTTTTAGTCTTGTCTTACAAGTTTTTCTGTTCTTGTCTTAAGGTTAAAATTGCTCATTGGCGCCCAGCTGCCCCCCATGCCCTAGCAGGCAGGGGACTTGCCCTGTCCTTCAGGGACGTGACGGGCCCGATGGGGAGGTGGGTTCCTCTCAGTGTGTGTTTACGGCGACTCATACAGGCCCCGACCTGGTCAGTGACCACTTAGTCCAGGTCATCCAGGTGAGAGTTTTGCTTCTGTTTTTTAAAGGAGAAATGAGTTCAACTCCCTCCTCCTCCTTGACATTATATTGATTTAAGAACTTCATTTCTTTAACAGTAAAGAAAAACATGCTATATGTGTTCATTTTGGCAATGCATGGGGATGATTACAGCTCCATGCCTGGGGGACTACAGTTGGCCCTCATTTGCCTCATGGTCTCTGGTCCATAGTTACTTTTGTGTTAACCAAGCAGACGTTTTCACTGGAGGTGACTCAGTTCTAGTGTCTCTGGCAAGAGCGCTGTGATACAGAAGCTAATGACACTGTCAGGGGCACAGACCAGAACAGACAAGACAGGACGTGTGACCAGGAGATGTGTTAGAACAGAGGAGGGCAGAAGGGCCAGGGGCAGGGTTTAAGTTTGTGGTGGGTACGATATCCCAGGCAGCCAGGACCCCAGGTTCAGGTCAGGGAACTGGAAGTAGCGGTCCAGTTTTGGGACCACCGTAAACGAGATTCAGGCTGGAGAAACGGTAGGGAAGAGCCCCTCACTGGCACGGGGTCCGGCTTGCCCTGTGTGGTCTCGGGCTGGGGCTGTGAGTGTGCTGTCTCTGGGACCTGTGCCCAGCCTGTCTAAACTTGCTTGTTTCTCTTTATGGCTTGGCTTCCCATTTCACTCCGATGGGGTGGGGCCAAACCAACCACCTGCCCCTTGACTGCCCGCCCTCTGTTGCACCCTGCGGCCCACCAACAGTTGTGAAGCAGCGCATGCAGATGTACAACTCGCCACACCGGTCAGCCCTCAGCTGCGTCCGGACGGTTTGGAGGACTGAGGGCTTGAGGGCCTTCTACCGGAGTTACACCACACAGCTGACCATGAACATTCCCTTCCAGTCCATCCACTTCATCACCTACGAGTTCCTGCAGGAGCAGGTCAACCCGCACCGACGCTACAACCCGCAGTCCCACATCATCTCAGGCGGGCTGGCCGGGGCCCTGGCCGCGGCCGCCACCACCCCCTTGGACGTCTGTAAGACCCTTCTCAACACTCAGGAGAACATGGCCCTGAACCTGGCCAACATCAGTGGCCGGCTGTCGGGCATGGCCAATGCTTTCCGGACGGTGTACCAGCTCAACGGCCTGCCCGGCTACTTCAAGGGCATGCAGGCCCGAGTGCTGTACCAGATGCCTTCCACTGCCATCTCCTGGTCCGTCTACGAGTTTTTCAAATACTTCCTCACCAAGCGCAAGCTGGAGAGTCGAGCGCCATACTAAAGGAGCAGGCTGAAGGCCGCGAGTCCAGAATCTTGTGTTTTTAAAAGGTTCTCCCCGTCTGCTTGCACCTCCTCGCCCTCACCCCGAAAGCATTTTTGCAGGGTGTTTTCAGGGTGGGCCTTCCGCTCCCTGGTACCTGAGAGAGGGGGGCAGATAGAACAGCTGCTTACACACAGGCTCTCTGCGGGGACATCCAAGGTGGTGGCAGGTGGGACGAGGCTTTGGAAGGGGGCACTTGCTCCCCTCAGGGGAATGCAGCTTTTCTGCTTCAGTGTGGCCGGCCCCTCCCCTTGAGTCGCAGGTCATGGGGAGGAAGGAAGAAGTGTAGTGACTGAGAACATTAAAGCAAAAAAAAAAAATTACGTATGTAAAAGTTCCAGTACACAGTATAAAATAGATGGATGGTGTTTATTCTTTATTTTTCTATGTAGAAGGTTTTTGGGGTTTGTGTGTGTGCGTGTGTGTGTGTGTGTGAATCAGTGTGACAGCTGGGACTGCAAAGCTGTTTTTAAACACAGAGGGCTGAACTCTTCCATTGGTTTAAGTGAAAAGGCACCAAAGTAATCGCTAAATGTGGCCTAAAGTTGTGGTGAGCCCCCAAATGGAAGTTTCACTTGAATGTAAAATAATGAATGTAAAATAATAAACATAAGTTTATATTTTGAATTTCTCTTTTTATGGGGGGAAAGTTATGTTGAACAAAATCAAAATAATATGTATCTTCCATCTGCTTTCTTTTATACATGCAGTCACCTTCATGTGCCTTTAGCCTTTGTCTTTCCTTAAAATTCCAGAACCAGAGTCCTGGCTCTGGGATGCTTTCTGTTGCGGTGTGCACGCACACGTGCCAGTGACAGGAACCACACTGGAGGACAGTGGCCCCTGGTGACAGTCTTACACCTGCTGAGACCGTCTCCTTCCCTGGGGGCGTGAATGTAGCCTCCCTGGGCCAGCTCTCGGAAGCCCTTGAAATGCCCGCATCTGGCTGCCTGTCGGCAGAATGAGTCCTGTTCCCCTAGGACTTCTTTCCGCCTCCACCCTCTGACTCAGGCACTTCAGCGGCTGGTGTTTGTGTGTGTTCTGACTGAACTCCCAATCTGTTTCCCTGTCAGTTTTAGAGGTTTTAGAAAACCCAGCAAGTGTATCTGCGGCATTTGTCTATCGCCTGCCACAGAGCAACAGAGTTCCAGCCCTCTAGCCAGGGCTCAGCTGCTGAGGGCCTTGGTGCCCAAGTCAGGAACGTGTACAGGTGCTGGAGGCACACTCCCGGGTGTCTCCCTGAGGCTCAGCCCCGGCTCCCATAACCCTGGGAAGAACTCCGGTGGCACTGGGACAGTTTGCATCTTGGGACCCTGCACCCAGTGCTGGGCATCTCATCAGGGACAGGAGGGTGGGCCCTTTCTCCTGGGTTGGGGGCTCAGATGCTGGCCTGTCCCACCTCAGGGTTAACACCTACAGTGGAAACCAGTAGCAGCAAGCGTCTGCCCCACTTGGGATACAAAAGCCCTCGGGGACCACGCCGCCTTGGGAAGTGTTTACATCTCTCTAAACATGGCCGTGTTAGTGTTAGATTCTGTGGATGGAATAACCACAGATCGGATTCTAAAATAATTATCCAACCACTCCTTTTTGTCTACTTAAGCTTGATACATTGTTGCAAAATGTTTATTTCTTACAGGATTTTGTTTTTGATAGAAAAGCTGCTTGCTGCTCTGGGAAAATTCCTTTGGGTGGGCAAATGCAAGAAGCAGTGGTAGAGGGTGGATTTCAGAGCACTGGGCTCAGAGTCGCAGGTCCGGTCCTGACGCCCCTCTCAGGGTGCAGCGGGTTGGCTGGCAAGCTGGGGAAGGCTGCCTGCCCTACCTTCCCCACTGGGTTGGTCTCCCTGGGGTGGAAGGAACATTAAAATAAAAGTGGTCGTTTATTGGGGGAGAATTAGTTTCCCCCACTTGCCCTGAACTCCAACGCGTGTACTGTTGCCTCGTGCAGACTGCAGTGAAGTTGTGGATTTTGACTTTGTCCTTGTGAAGCTAAATCGGAACGTGTCCTCCCCAGCCCCAGCGATGACCAGCTTCGTAGCACTGTGGCATGCGCTCAGTCGTGTCTCTGGAGTGGTGTCTGCAGCCAGGCAACGCCACTGAGTACAGTCCTCACTCCAGGGTGTCCAACCTTTTGGCATCTCTGGGCCACACTGAAAGAAGAAGAGTTGTCTTAGGCCACACACTAAATGCATAGACACTAATGAAAACTGATGAGCAAAAAAAAAAAGGGTTTAAGTAAATTTACGGTTTCGTGTTGGGCCACATGCATCGCCATCCCGGGCCTTGGGTTGGCCACTCCTGCCGCCCTGTGTGCACGCGGCCACATGCACCTGTGTGAAAGCTCTTCCGCTCAGACCCTGGTTTGAGATTCAGCCACTTGTAGGTCAGTTTTATTTTCAAATAAAAGGTTGATTTCCTTTTCAAATAGGATAAATGTTCAACCCAGGACTATGTTTTTAAAATTTTGCGTTGAATCCAGCTATTTACTGGCCTACAGCCTTTTGTATGGTTTCTGTTTCTTTTTCTTTCTTTCTTTTCTTTTTTTTTACTGCTGGCCTCTTATTCTAAGCCCTGTCCTCCAAAGTCCCTGAGGCTGCATCTCCAACACATTGTAGTGCCAGTAGCTTTGAGGCTGATTGTGCCTGTTAAATGCTAATGTACTGCTGCTTCCTACCTGCTGGGTGCACTATGTACCAGGATGAGCAAGTCTGGTTTCGCAAACGCCTGTAGTAATAATCACTGATTCTGCCTCTCAGCTGTTGCCAGCTCCTTGAAGGGAGAAATGCGTGTTTTGTGGGCGTGTATTTCTGATGTGCTGCTCCAGCAGCAACAGGGAGCTAGGGACAAGCAAAGCCTTGGTCTTTGACGAGGTGGGGCTCTGGTGGGAATGCTGAAGGAAGAGGCAGGTGGAGAGAAAATCCCAATTCTTGGGGCTTGCACCTCTTTCAGGCTTGCACACGAAGGACCAGGATTTGTGATATTGACAGAAAGGTCACTTTCTGCCCTCTTTTCAAATGGCCATCTGGGAGAGGTCATGTTACCGTGCCAAGACAGCGCCCATGTGCCTCCTGGCTTTGCTCCTCATGCCAGGGAGGGTAGCAGCTGTTCTTTCCAGCGTGGGCGCCTGAGTGTGACACACTGCAATGCATGGTGTGCATGCCCAGGTGCATGCTGCCCTCACACCTGCTTCTCACGTACTTAACCAATTAGCCCTTTTGTGACCCTCAGTCCAAGGGTCCCTCCATGAGGGAAGCCCTGGGGGACAAGAACCCACACCTGTTTCCTAAAGATCACAGTGTAAGGCAGAGAACTGAGCGTTTTCTGGGCCGGGAGTGGGCAGGGGGAGGTCTTGGAGCCCTCTGAGGTGCCATGGTCAGCTCCTAACCCTGCATGTGGTTTTGGAGTAACAGTGCCTGCTGGCAATGGAGGCTCAAGCAAGGGCAGAGGGTCAGAACTGAGGTTGGGCTGAGAACCAGCCAAGGGCAGGGGTGCCAGGAGGTGGGAAGGGGCACTGGCTAGAGGGTGAAGAAGGCTGGAGATACACTTCCTGCTTCATAGTTTTACTCAAGACCAACCTGTGCTTCTCAAAGCTGACTTGTGCCTTCACTTCTCCTCCCACTTGGGTGGGTGGGAGGCAGGTGCGGGAGGACCTGTTTTCAGTGGATGTGTATTTGCTCAGCAGATATTGCTCCTCCCCCTGCCCCACGAAGTCAATCTGCCAGTGAATCTGAAGTCTTCCCAAGAGAAGAGCGCTGTTCCTGGTGCTGTGGGGACAAGAGCCAAGTGCAGAAGGTGGTTTTTGTCCTTTCAGGCCTGAGAGCCTCACAGAAGAATATGAGGGAAGGCACAGACTTCCTTAAGGCAAGCAGATCCAGCCCCACCAGGATGGTCCTGGAGGCTACCGTGGAAGTGTCAACTGAAAATTAATATTGACTAGGTGTTTCATCTCCGTAAAGGATTTATTCAGAGAAAACAAGGGTCGCCACCCAGTGCACACTCTGGCCTGCCCACCAAGGTGGAGGAGTATGGGAAGGGGAAAGGAAGTTATGGGAAGGGGAAGCTAGAACCAGAGAGCTTTATGGCGAACATCGAGTTCCGCCGTAGAGTTCTTGTGTGCTCTTGCGATTGCCTACTGGACTTCCATAGGCCCTAGCCCTTCCCACAGACTTCCTGTGCTGGTTGTGTTTTCTTAAAGTTCCAGTTAGTCTTTGTAGAGATCAAAGAGTAACATGATGCCACTAGCCAGGTTGTCCATCTCATTCACGGCTCTATAGTCCCAGGGGTGAGCTGGAGCAGTGCCTCCACCCCCTGCAAACTCCCCTGGAGCTTCGCATGCACATCCGCATTTGGTAACATCGCGTTGCTAGCTGGAAGTCAGCAAACGTAGGAATCTATACCCCTGAAGCAGACAAGTGCTGTAATCAGGGCTCTTTTCCAAGCCCAGCGTTGTATTGGGTCTACCAAAAAGTCTATATGGTTTGTTCTGTAAAATAACACATTTTTCATTTTCACCAATAACTTGATTGATTTGGGTATTTTGAGTGTGGCCACTATCTCCTGTGTGGTAGAACATTGACTGTTCTCAATTAATGTCTTGATTTGGTCGCTATTAACTTCAGCGGGTCTACCCAACCATGGAGCATCGTCTGGAGAGAAATCTCCAGCACATAACTTTGTAAGCCACTTTGGACACATTTGATCAGTCACAGCACCTTACCATACATGCATAAATCTTATTTTGCATTTCAGTTGCATTTTTATCTTTCTTGAAATAACAAAGTATAATATGTCAAAAATGTTGCTTATTTTCTTCCATCTTTAATATTCAATTTGGCTATACAAAAATTTACCAATTTTGATAAGTTTTTTAAATGTATGTTGATATGACAGCTGTTACAACACAATCTAACAAAACTGTTTCGAATGA
This sequence comes from Trachops cirrhosus, assembly GCA_028533065.1. Classification (NCBI taxonomy): domain Eukaryota; kingdom Metazoa; phylum Chordata; class Mammalia; order Chiroptera; family Phyllostomidae; genus Trachops; species Trachops cirrhosus. The sequence goes on from CM052545.1 coordinate 48,511,713, forward strand.
AGTTAAAGACAACTAAGTGCTACCAGAGCCATCTTACGGAAAAAAAAGAAACAAAATTTTTGGCCAACCCAATAGAACACACAGCCACTGGGAGGAAGGAGAGGTGGGCCAGTACTCCTGACAGGAAAACAAAGGGTCCCCTTGCCAGTGATAGGCTGTGAATAAGAGCTTGACTGTCATCATAAGGAGGTTGACCTTTAATTGGTAGATAATGGGGAGTCATTAAGGGTCTTTAACAGAGGACGTGGTGGCAGGTGCTCAGCTTCAGGGAGAATCATCTGGCAGAAGTAGCAGGGCAGAGTGGAGAATGAACACAGGGGTCAGACACTTTGTGCACAGTGAAAGTGTGCAGAAGAAAGGCGACTGAGGGAAAGGCAGGGAGACTGGAACACAGTATGTGTAACGGATGAGTGCACACGTGGAATCAACAGGGACTGGGTATGAAGGTAGGGCAGGTGACAGCCGTCTGTCTGACAGGAGTGGCGGTGTCAGGAGGAAGACCTGGTGGGGGAATAGAAGGTGGAGGCGGAGAAGCGGTGCCTTGTCTCTAAATACAATGGCCTCTCCTTGGGCACGCGCCACACTGAAGCTCTGAGCCCTTAGCTAATAGCTCCCATGTCTGCTCCCCTTTCTTGGCTTCTACTTTCCTTTGGCTCCCCCCACCAGCTTCAGTTCCTCTGGGCCACTTCAGGGTGGCTGGCTGATGTGGACCCTGGCTCGTGGGGTCTGCAACATTGTGGATGGGGGAGAGACATTCACACGGACTACTGAGTCCTGTGGAGGAAAAGGGCGGGCAGCTTAGCTCTCAAGAGGAGCCAAAAGCCATGGCCTCTGCCATGACAGGACTTCATTTCTTTTTCTGGGCACATTGCATGATGGTCCTCATTTACTATGCACAGGTTCGCTTTAGGTGATTACCTTTTACAGAAAACAAAGGAGATGATGCCGCTAATCACATCACAGAAGAAGGATATTTGCAAAGAAAAGGGAATAGTGGTTGAACTGGTTACACTCCATACTGGGGAGTTTTAGCATGGATTTTAGGAAATTACAGTAAGCACTTGCTGTCTCAATTCAGGGTGAGGGAGTTTTAGCAAAAACAAGTCTCAAAGCAGCCTAGGTACACTGCAGGCCTGATTCCCCATGGGAGAACCTATCCATGGGTGTGGGTCCTGTGCATCTCCGACTGGGAGCTGGGCCCACGCCACGCAGAACGATCTACAGCTGGCTGCTCTGGAAGGTGCCGCCTTTGGCCCTGCTGTCTCTCATCAACTCTTAGTGCTGATCTGTCCTTGCACCTTCAACTGGCCCTATGGAAAGACAATTCCTGCATGTGGCTGGAGCACCCCAACTTCCCTCCCGAGCACCAGACCTAAATGTCCAGGCACCTGCTGGACATCTCCCAGATCTTGACACTTTGCCCCTCCCTGCACCGCCACCAACCCGAGAGACTCCTGCCCTTGCTTCCAGAGGCCTACTCACCATCTTTCTGAGACAGGATAGTAAGAAGCTAGAAAACTTCCCTGGTGAATGAAATAGGGAAACTGAGACAGATGGCTGAACATGATGGCCGAGCAGTTCACAGCCAGGTGCTGATGGTCACCAGGGGGGAAGGCCCCAGTGTCTGGCAGGGGGCAAAACTTGGAAAACAAGGGCCTGGCCCCCAGGGTAACCTCTCTTTTCCGGCCTTTCCGCACTGCAGACAACACCTGGGCCTCAGCTATGTTTCGGCTTCAGGTCCAGAAAAGCAGCAAAACCAGGTGGACAAAGCCAGAACCAACGGCAATGACTAAACACCACCTGCCTCATCACTTACCAATCAGAGGAGACCATAACTGTAAAGGGGCACACCTGGACAATTGACAAATATTCTACTGAAACATCTCTTGAGACCTCCTCTAAGATTCCTGCCTGCAAGAGATAAAAGCCTCAAGGCAGAGGACCCAGGCTGCACTCTCCCTCTGGGGAGCAGCCTGTGCCATTTCCTCTTCTTCCCCCAGTTCTTTCCTCATGGGCTGGTGTCTCCTAAACTCAAAGGCAATGGGCAGCTGGCAACTTGTCCCGGGCTGACTCTCTGAATCTGTCCCCAAGGCCCCCTCTCCTCTGACTTCCCAGGGAGCTAAGGCAGCCCAGCCTGGGCTCTCCTGTTGCTTCCTCTATGCCGAGCCCTTCCTTGTCTCACTATCCTCAACTTTAATAAATGCACCCTCACAGCCACCTCTACTCGTGTTGTGAATCTTTCACACACGAAGTCAAGAACCCACATGCTGCAGCTGGCCCTCAGGAACATTACTCACTTGCTCAAAACCTTAAAGGGCTAATTGTTCACTGAATTTAGGAACAGGCTCCCCTACATATGCCAGTGCCCAGTGTAGTTTTATGTGCGAAGCAGTAAAGAGCAACAGTGTAAGACAGCATTGTGCATGCAGCTGGGATGCTGCCTATACAGACTCACAGCAGATGTAAGGACACCGACTGAAAGTGCAGGGATGAAAAAATTTTATGCAAATGAAAATGAAAACAAAGCAGGTGTAGCTATACTCATAGCAGAAAAAACTAGACTTTAAACAGACAGATAAAAAATGAAGAAAGGGCATTACATAATGATAGAGGGGCCAGTCCAAGAAGATGATACATTTGTAAAAACATATACACCCAACATAGGAGCACCAAGGGCTACGATGCAAATATGAACAGAACTACAGGGAGAAAGTGACAGCAACACAGTGGTGTTGGAACAACTGGACAGACACATGCCAAATGATCTAGACATTAACCTTACACGCTTCACAAAAGTTAATACTAAATGGATCACAGGTCTAAACGCAGCATGCAAAACTATAAAATGAGAAGATAACGATTCCTGAAATCTAGATGACTGGCCTTGATTTTGGCAATGACTTTTTAGATACAACACCAAAAGCACAATCCATGAAAGAAATAGTTGATAAGCACGACTTTGTCAAAATAAAACGTTTCTGCTCTACAAAGGACATGGTCAAGAGAATGAAAAGATAAGCCACAGATTGGGAGAAAATATTTGCAAAAACCCTATCAGATACAGGACTGTTATTCAAAATATGCAAAGAACATTTAAAACTCAACACTAAGGGAAACAATTTGATTTTAAAGCAGACCAAAGGCCTTGACAGATACCTCACCAAGAAGATATACAGATGGCAAATAAGCAGGTGGAAAGATGTTCCACATCATATGCCACCAGAGAAATGCAAATTATAAAACAATACTGAGATTGATGCAGTCCTATTCATTTATTTTTTCTTTTGTTTACCTTGCCTGAGGATATATATCAGATAAAAAAATACTGCTATGAGCAATGTCCAAGATTTTATGCCTATGTTTTCTTCTAGGATTATTACGGTTTAGGGTCTAACATTTAAGTTTTTGAATTTTGAATTTTGAATTTATTGGTCCATTTTGAATTTATTCTTCTGTGTGGTGTAAAAAGGTGGTCTAGCTTTATTTATTTATTTTTATTTATTTTATTTTTTAAAAATATATTTTATTGATTATGCTATTACAGTTGTCCCATTACCCCCCTTCATTCCCCTCCACCCTGAACACCCTCTTCCACCCCACAATCCCCACCTTTAGTTCATGTCCATGTGTCATAAGTTCTTTAGCTTCTACATTTCCCCTACTATTCTTGCCCTCCCCCTGTCTATTTTATACCTGCCATCTATGCTACTTATTCTTCGTACCTTCCCCCCTCTCTCCTCCTCCCACTCCCCTGTTGCTAACCCTCCTTGTGATATCTATTTCTGTGGTTCTGTTCCTGTTCTAGTTGTTTGCTTACTTTCTTTTTGTTTTTGTTTTAGGTGTGGTTGTTCATAATTGTGAGTTTGCTGTCATTTTACTATACATGTTTTTTTATCTTCTTTTTCTTAGATAGGCACCTTTAACATTTCATAAAATAAGGGCTTGGTGATGATGAATGCCTTTAACTTGACCTTATCTGAGAAGCACTTTGTCTGCCCTTCCATTCTAAATGAAAGCTTTGCTGGATAGAGCAATCTTGGATGTAGGTCCTGGCCTTTCATGACTTGGAATACTTCTTTCCAGCTCCTTCTGGTCTGCTGGTGGCCACCCCTCGGCCAGGTGTTGTGTGCCCAGGGTCCACCCGCTCCAGTCTTGCACACCCCGGTTGCCTTACAAGCCTGGTCCCAATGCTCTTTGCTCTCTACTCTGACTCTGCCCCTCCTACCAGTCTGGATGAATGTGTATATTTTACCTCCTTGGTTGCCCGACTTCCATACAGTTCAATTTTCTGTCAGATCTGGTTGTTATCTTGTTTCTAAATTGTTGCTGACCTTATTTTGGTTGTGCGAGGAGGCACAGTGTGTCTACCTACGCCTCCATCTTTGCCGGAAGTCTAGCTTTATTTTTCTGCATGTTATTTGTCCAATTTTCCCAACACTATTCATTGAATTAATTATCTTTAGTCCATTGTATGTGTTTGCCTCCTCTGTTGAATATTAACTGACGTTAAAGGTGTAGGTTTATTTCTGGGCTCTCTGTTCTGTTCCATTGATTTATGTGTCTGTTTTTGTGGCAGTACCATGCTGTTTTGTTTACTGTGGCCTTATAGTATAGTTTCTTTTTCTTTTTTTAAAGTATATTTTACTGATTATACTATTACAGTTATCCTAATTTTCTTTCATTGCCCCCTCTGCCTGGTACCCTCCTGCCCTCCCACAATCCCCCCTTAGTTCATGACCATGGGTTGTGCATATAAGGTCTTTGGCTTTTCCATTTCCTATACTGTTCTTAACATTCCCCTGTCTATTTTGTACCTACCAATTATGCTCCTTAATCCCTGTACCTTTTCTCCCATTCTCCCCCTTTCCTGTTCCCATGATAATCCTCCATGTGGTCTCCATATCTATGATTCTGTTCCTGTTCTAGTTGTTTGCTTAGTTTGTTTTTGTTGGTTAGATTCAGTTGTTGATTGTTGTGAGTTTATTGGAATTTTAATGTTCATAGTTCTGAGCTTTTTCCTAAATAAGTCCCTTTAACATTTCACATAATAAGGGCTTGGTGATGATGAACTCCTTTAGCTTTACCTTGTCTGGGAAAAACTTCATCTTTCTTTGAATTCTAAATGATACCTTTGCTAGATAGAGTAATCTAGGTTGTAGGTCCTTGCTTTTCATCACTTGGAATACTTCTTGCCAGTCCTTTCTTGCCTGCAAAGTTTCTTTTGAGAAATCAACTGAGAGTCTTATGGGAACTCTTTTGTAGGTAACTGTCTGCTTTTCTCTTGCTGCTTTTCATATTCTCTCTTTAACCTTTGGCATTTTAATTATGATGTGCTTTGGTGTGGTCCTCTTTGGGTCCAACTTGTTTGGGATTATCTGTACTTACTTCCTAGACTTGTATGTCTATGTCCCTCACCAAATTAGGGAAGTTTTATTTCATTATTTTTTTCAAATGAGTTTTCAATTTCTTGCTCTTCCTCTTCTCTTTCTGACATCCCTATGATTCAGATATTGGCACTTTTGGAGATGTCCACTTCTTATTCTTCCCCCGCCCTCTTTTTTCAATGCTTGTTTTTTCATTCTGTTCTGGTTCATTGTTTATTTCTTCCTTATGTTCCAAATTGTTGATTTGAACCCTGGCTTCCTTCCCTTCACTCTTGGTTCCCTGTGGACTTTTCTTTATTTCACTTAGTGTAACCTTCATTTCTTTATGCTTTTGCAGTACTCAATGAGTTCTCTGAGCATCTTTATTACCAGTGTTTTGAATTCTGCATCTGATAGGTTGGCTATCTGTGTTTCATTTAATTCTTTTTCTGGGGGTTTGTTCTGTTCTTTCATTTGGGCCATATTTCTTTGTCTCCTCAATTTGGCAGCCTCCCTGTGTTTGTTTGTGTGTATTAGGTAGAGCTGCTTTGACTTCCTGTCTTGGTGCACCTGTTAAGTTGTATGGGGTGAAGCTTTAGATATCTGCCAGGGCAGGGCAACTCACTTTACCGCCTTGTGGCTCTTTGTGGGGGAGAGGGCTCAGAGAGGGGGCACTGCCTGATGACTGGTGGCTTGCTTGTACTTGCCCCATTTCCAGTCACTTCACCCACTTCCTGTATGTGACTGGTGCTCTTGTAGTTGCTATTCTGGTGGTGGTTTCCCTGAGTGGGTGGGTTTGCATACATTCTAGGACCATATGGGCCCTTTAAACAGACTCTTCTGAGAGACCAGCAGTTTCTTCTGCTTCTCCAGCCCCCACTGGTGTTTATATCCAGAAATTATGAGGCTTTATTTTCCCAGCACTGGAACCCTGGGTTGCATGGTCTGGCCTGGGGCTGGGGTTGCTCTTTTCTCAGGTATCTCGTTTTTTTATCCACCACACGTGAATGTGGGACTGCCCATTCCACTGGCTGCTGCTGCCACCTCTCCACTGCCACTCACATCCTCGCCACCCCAGCTCCCTGTCTCTGCCCCTCCTACCCACTGGGATGAATATGCTTCTTTAAATCCTTGGTTGTCAGACTTCTATACCGTTTGATTTTCTGGCAGTTCTGGGTGTTTTTTGTTTGGAGGTTAGTTGTGATCCTTCTTATGATTATGCAAGGAGGCAAAGAGTGTCTACCTATGCCTCCATCTGACCAGGGTATAGTTTCATATTAGGTAGGATGATTCTTCCAACTTTGTCCTTTTTTCTCAGGATTGCTATTGCTGTGTGGGGCCTTTTGTGGTTCATTACAAATTTTTGAAATATTTGTTGTAGTTCTGTGAAATACGTCATTGGAATTTTGATAGGAATTGCATTGAATCTGTAGATTGTTTTGGGTAGCATAGACATTTTAATTATGTTAATTCCTATCCATGAACACAGTATGTGCTTCCACTTATTTATATCTTCTTCTACCTCTTTGTTCAGTGTCTTGTAATTTTCTAGGCACAGGTCTTTTACATCCTTGGTTAGGTTTATTCCTAGGTATTTTATTCTTTTTGAGGCAATTGTGAATGAGATTGTTTTCTTAATTTCCCTTTCTGTTAGTTCCCTTTCTGTTAGTTATTATTGGCATATAAAAATGTGACTAATTTCTGAATATTAAAAATTTTGTATCCCGCTACTTTTCTGAACTCATTTATCAGTTCCAGCAGTTTCTTGATGGAATCTTTAGGGTTCTCTACATACAGTATCATGCCATCTGCAAATAAGACAGTTTTACTTCTTCCTTTCCAATTTGGATGCCATTTATTTCTTCTTCTTGTCTAATTGCTATGGTAGGCAAGTGTATAAATAAACTGTGGACATCCAGACAATAGGATATATTTCAGCACTATAAAGAAATGAGCTGTCAAGCCATGAAAAGACACAGAGGAAGCTTAAATGCATAGAACTATGTGAAAGAAGTGAATCTGAAACCCAACAGGGTTACATGTTGTCTGATTCCAACTATATGGCATTCTGGGAAAGCATAAACATGGGGAGAGCAAGTCTATCAGTGGTTGCCAGGAGTTAGAGAGGAGGGATGGATAGGACTTTGAGGCCAGTGGAACTACCCTGAGTGATACTGTGTTGGCGGACACATTTGTTATAACCCATGAAATGCATTCCACAAAAGAGTGAACCTCGATATCAACTACGGACTCTGGGTGACAATGCCGTGTCACTGTAGGTTCTTCAGTTGTAACAAGTGCACCACTCTGGTGGGGGGGGTGTTGATAACGGGGGAGGCTGTGCTTGTGTAGGGTCAGGGGGTATATGGGAACTCTCTGTACCTTCCTCTCAATCTTGTTGTGAACCAAAACCAGTCCAAAAATAAAGCACACACACATATAGACCCTACTATAGAAAATGCCACAGAAAAGCCACATTGTGTCCAATGTGAAAATAAGGTCATTGCTGCCATCATGTTCCCCAGGCTGTGAGCCCGCGGTGGGCCCGTTTTGTTCTGGGCCCTGTGCTGGGCTCAGGGTTCAACACAGATCAACTGTTCTCACTCAGTTGCCATTGCACAGAGATGCAGCAGTTAAAAACGTATGATTGCCATGTGAACCACACTGATAGCCATCATTTTCCTAGACCAACTTGCCAGGTTTTTATCTTTCATTGTAGCATAGTGAGACGTAAAGGAAAATGAGTGATTCTTCATGGCAGGTAGGCTGAAAGGCCTGTGAAGACTCTCTGTCTAATCTTACATGAAAAGCATGCAAGCATACCTGACTGACCTTAGAGACCACATGGGGACAGTGGTATCCCAGGCTATTCCAGTTGGAGGAACCGTCACAGGTCCTCTGGCCCAACCATTTCATTTTACTGATGAGGAAACTGCAGACCAGGCAGACCAAAGGATGTGCCCAAGGTCATTCAAGACTGCCCAACCGGTTAGTGACCTGCCCAATCAGTTAGTGACCTGCAGGACTAGTGCTTGAGCCTCTGGGCATGCTGACTTAGCCACTGGGTGCTCAGTGGGTGAAATGGACCAGAGAAAAGGAGTTATTTCATTCTACCCACAAAAATATCCTTGTATTGGTATTCAATATAAGGTATCCTTTGCAAACTTGTCTTTTAGAAACTTGCTGATTTTAAAAACAAAAGCATTATGTTACAGAGGTCCAGGTGGAAATTCAAGGTAGCATCAATAAATGAAGGTTGTTATCTACCCAAGTTGAATCAGTAAAAATATCTCTTCAACATGGAAAGCTGGATCAGACCAATTGTGAGAGTAAGAACCTGAGAACGCTCACTGTGAATGAGGGCTTTCAAGTCACCGTGGCTCGCTGGGACACCATGAGCCTTAAAACCTCACATTCCCTCTTGTGTGCAGCCTTTCTACCACAATGACTAACAGGCTCAGGATTTGGTCTTGTCTTTCCATTCAGAACAGTCTTTCCTCCTGGCTGCTCCTCCCAGCATGCTTGCCTTCTCAGTACCATTGCTCATGACGTCCCAGATGTTACATCATGAGATTGAGGGGACACATGAGAGGGAGTGGCACAGGACAGCTGGCCCTGGGACCCTGCCCCCCTGCCTAAAGGTTGTGCATGGGCCATGGAGCTTCATTCTTAAGGTCACAGAGGAAACCATGGATGTGATCACTAGGAGAGAAGGAGATAGGAGCACGGGATGTGGCTGGCACTTGGGGCCCACCGCTACCAGGCCATGGTGTTGTTCAGTCGTGGGCCTGAGGCTGTTGATATTTGGACATTGCTGAGTCCTCAGGTATTTCTGTGGTCAAGGGCCTTCACTACTGGAAGTGCCTACTATAAGATAAAGCCATGCCCATAAAAACCTTGAGAAGCCCAGTGCTACAGAAAAAAGGCATTATGGGTGTCCACAAGTATCTTCACTAAAATTTTCACATTGTTCCAAATTTTACATGGTTGCAGTCAAGGGAAGGGAGAGAATTTGCTGCAATATTTCACTCACCTGGCTGCATCCAGCTGAAAATAGGAATCTTGGGATATGTGTTTGTCAGCAGCTCACCCAACCTCGTAAAGGCTGCCGCGGAGAGAACGCCCTCCCTCTTCAGCAGAGAGCCAGCCTCTACTTCCACAAACCCAAAAACTGGCAGGAGCAGATGCTCTGGTATCACTTCGCAGTTCTTCTACCCACCTCTTCCCTTCAAGGCAGGCCCCACGGCCGGCGTGACAGCGAGCACGCAGACATCCACAGAGCTCTGGGCCCCGTGCCGGTTCGGGGGTGCTGCGCAGTCGTGTTCCCACCAGCGAGTCCCTGACAGCAGCTGAGATCTGCCGTGGGCTCTCGAAGGCAGTGCCCAGGCCTCAGCAGCTGCGGGTCAGAGGCCAAACCGCTGCCAGTATCCCCTGCATTTATCTTTCTTCTTCTCACTCTTGAGTCTCAGGGGACAGCAGGCTGGGTTGTCCTCCCAAGGTGGCACTTGCATCCTCTCAGCAGAGTGCTGGTGGCTGTCCCCAGACATCCCAGCTACTATGGAAAGTGACACATGACTGTGACAGGTGACTAAGAACAAGTGAAGATCTTCCTAGAGAAGCCATGTCAACAGGACCCTGGAACCTGATGTGTCACCTCATGGCCACGCTGTCACAGAAGAAAGGTCCCACATTCCCCCAATCACATTACTTTTAGGAGGCAAGGCTAGAGAACTGAATAAGCTTGGACCTATTCTCCAACTTTAGAAATGTGTCTGGGAGTCCAGATTTTAAATCTGGTAGCTGATGAAGCCTCTGGGCTCTATTCAGTTCCACGGTTCTTTCTTTTTTCTTTTTTTTTTCTCAGTACCGTGACCACACTGTCTTGATGACTGTAGCTTATATGTATTAAATCTTGAGGTTGGACATTGACTTCATCACCCTGGGTCTTTTGCCTCTCCATGAAAACTTTGGAATCACTGTGTCAATATCCCAAAAATTACTTCCTGGGATTTCAACTGGATTTGTATTGAATCTATAGATCAAATGGGAGAAACTGACATCTTAACAATATTGAGCTTATACATGAACATTGTTTGCTTTTTCTTTCATTTCATCAGAGTTTTGTAATTTTCCTCGTATAGACCTTCTACATATTTCGTTAGATTTATACCTAAGTATATCATATTTTGGGGGCCAGTGTAAATTGTATGTATTTCTAGTTTAAAATCCCACTGGTTTATTGCTGGTATATAGGAAAATAATTGACTTTTACATATTAACCTTATACCCAGAAACCCTGATATAGTAAGTGACTAGTAATCACTTACTAGTTTCAGAAGGTTTTTGTTTTTGCCAATTTTTAACTTTTTACATAGATAATTATTTCATCTGTGAACAAAAGCAGTTTTATCTCTACCTCACCGATTAGTATCACTTTTATTTGTTGTGTCACCATGTTTGCTAGGGTCCCCGATATGGTGTTGAAAGGGAGCGGTGGCCGGGGACTTCGGCACCCTGGCCCCGGCCCTGGCTGGGCGGTGGGAAAGCTCTGCATTTCCCCCCATTGGGTGCGAGGCGAGCGTGGCTTTTTGCAGATCTTCTTTATCAAGTTGAGGAGGTTTCCTCTGTTCCTTGCTTTCTGAGAGTTTTAGTCATGAATGGGTTTGGATTTTGTTGAATGCTTTTTCTGCATCTATTGATATGATCTCATGATTGGTTTTTCAGTCTGGTGATGTGATGGATTACATTAATTGATTTTCAAATTGACTTTCATGCCTGGCATACATACCAGTTAATTGCAGTATATAGTTTTCTTTATACATTTTTGGGTTTGATTTGCTAATATTTTGTTGAGGATTTCTGTATCTATGTTCATGAGAGATTTTTGATCTGTAGTTTTCTTTTCCTATGATGTCTTTGTTTGTTTTTTGGTATTAGGGTAACTCTGGCCTCACAGAATGACTTAAGAAATTAAGAAGTATTCCCTCTGGTTCTATCTTCTGGAGGAGGTTATAGAGAACCGCTATAATTTCTTCCTTAAATGTTTGGTAGAAATTCATCAGTGAAGCCCTCTGGGCCTGGTGCTTTCCATTTGGAATGTTACTATCGGTTCAAGTTATTTAGTAAGTATTGGACTATTCAGATTGTTTCTTCTTGTGTGAGTTTTGGTGGATGGTTTCTTTCAGGGAATTGGTCCATTTCATCTAGGTTATCAAATTTATGGATATATAATTTCATAGTAGTTCTTATTTTTTTAGTTCTTATTATTTAGTGTCCGTGGGATCTGTAGTGATGTCCCTTCTTTCATTTCTAATATTAGTAATTTATGTTCTCTCTTTTCTTGGCATGGCTACAGGCTTAATTTTCAAAGCACTACCCTTTGGTTTCATTGATTTTCTCTAGTGAATTCTGTTTTCAATTTCATTGATTTCTGTTATAATTATTAATTTTTCCTCCTCCTTACTCTGGGTTTAATTTGCTCTTATTTTTCTAGTTTCCTAATGTGAAATCTTACATGATGGATTTTAGATCTTCTTTTCTCAAGTGAGCTTTTAAAGCTATAAATTTTCCACTATGCACTGCTTTCAGTGCATCTGACAAATTTTGATAAGTTGTGTTTTTGTTTTCATTTAGTTTAAAATATTTTAACATTTCTCTTGAGTTTCTTCCTTGGCCCACGTGTTATTTAGAGTGTATAATTTCCCTTTCTAAGTATTTCCTAGTTATCTTTTGTTACTGATTTCTATGAAATTCCACTGTGCTCTGAGAGCAGTCATCATGTGATTTCTATTTTTTTACTTTTGCTGAAGAGTGTTTTAGGGCCCAGAGTGTGGTCTGCCATGGGTGAATGTTCCATGTGAGCTGGAGAAGAATGTGTGTTTGACTCTTGCTGCGTGAAATAGTCTGTAGACGACCATTGTATTCAGATAATAAATGGTGGTGTTGAGTTCAACTGTGTACTTGCTGATTTTCTGCCTGCGGATCTGTCCATTTCTGACAGGGGTACTGAGGTCTCCAACTGCAGTAGAGGGTTCATCAGTCTCTCCTCGAAGTCCCATCAGTTCTGTCCTGATGTCCTTTGCTGCTCTGCTTTCTGAGCATCCACATTAGGGAGTGCTTTACTGCTTGGAGAACCGACTCTTCACCATTGTGTATGCCTTGTCTTTCCCAGATGGCTTTCTTTGCTCTGATGTCCACTTTGTCTGAAATTATGTACTTGTTTCTTTTAATTCTTTTTAGCTTGACATTTATTTCTCAATCCATTTACTTTTCATCTGTTTATGTCTTTATATGTAAGGGGGAGTTCCTGTAGACAATGTATAATTGGGTGATGCAGACACTGGCCTGCAGTGTCCACAGTGTTATGGAAGAGACAAGACAAATTCACACGGACCACCGAGCCCTGTGGAGGAAAAGGGATGGCATGGCCACTCTCTCAAGGGGAGAGCGCACCAACTCTTGCCTTGATAGGCTTTTATTGGCTTTCTAATAGCATCCATCAAAGGAGGTTTTCATTCATTATGCTTAGGTTTACTTTAGGTAATTACTTTTTACAGATAGCAATGGAAGGGATGTTTCTGACTACTTACAGATTAACAAGGAAAAATGTTGCAAATGCAAGGGAACAATAAGAGTAATAGGTCTGGCTACACTTCAGTCCTTGGGAGAATTAGCACAGACTTCAGGGAGTTACTTTAAAGATATGCAGTAACCATTTGCTGCCTCAACTCAGGGTGAGGGAGTTTTAGCAAGAGCAAGCCACAAAGCAGCCTAGGTATAATGTAGGCCTGGTTTGCCATGGGAGAACCAATCCATGGGTTTGGCTCCTGCATGCCACAATGCACCTACTTGGCTTTTCAATAAGGCTGAGCTACAATGGCCATTGCCAGGCAGATCGGTTCCCTACAATTGGTTCTTATTATTTGATCTGCTGTGACAGTCTCTGTCTTTTTATGATGCATGTCTAAACTTTTATTTAAAAAAGCATCCAAATAGGTAATATCTGCATTAAGGCATGATTATGCTTATATTGACCTTTTCTAGTGGATACCTCTTAGTCTGAGGGAAATTCTGAACTTTCAGCACTGTCAAAATTGGTCACTTTCATGTGACTATAAATATCACAAATTATTAATTTTATAAAATATAAGTAACTTAATATTTTAAAACAGAAATATGCAGTTCATAAGTTAGCACAAAATATAAATATTAAGAACTACAAGCTATTTAAGTTACCACCACATCTTTGATGCTTCAGCAACTTTTATCGAAGCATCCATTTGCTTGTCTCTGAGATTTTCTTTGCTTATGAAATGAAATTGTATTTCACTTAACATCCTTGAAAACATCTGTGATGTCATCTTTGCCCTTTAGAGATTAAAATTTTTCTGAGAACTTCTCAAGGGCTAATCAACACTGGATTTAGGGTGATGTGACAGCCAGCCCTATAGATTAGAGGGTAGGCTTTAGTAGGCTTGTAATGTTGAGTGGGAATTAAAGATTATGTCTGTGAGGACATCATAGGGTAGAGAAAAGAAGGGTTTTGAGGGTAAGTGTGGACATACACTGTCCCCTCTGGGAGGGAGCATGTTGCTTGTGGCATGTAATTCTGTACCACTGTGGGATTCCCAGAGCAATCCATTCTTTTGCCCAGCTAAATCCCTGCATTTCTATTTCTGGCCACAAGGTGGCATCTGATTTTCATGAATACACAATTCACTCCATCTCTCACCTAGCAAACTGGAGACTTTTATCAGTCAGCCTCTGGACACTTACTATATCAGAATTCTTTTTCAAATGGAAACGTTTCTAAAAGAACTTGCATTAACTTGTGTTCATCTAGGAGCCTTGAACTAAACCTTTTGTATCTGATAAGTCATCAAGTCCTGCTCGTGCTTTTTTCATTTTTAAATTGATCATTGGGTTGAATATCCTTCAGAGTTTGGGAACTTCCCCATGTATCTCTTTGCTTTACAGACAAGAGTGGAGGCATAAACTATTTTGACACATTCTCATGTTATTTTGCTGAGGGGAAGGTGCTGCAAAGAGCCTTCCTCACAGATCTGGCTGTCAGGCTGCCTCTATACCAAGTATAAGCAGGAAGTAACCTTGCAGGAAAATGTTGTTGCCAGTAGAGTCTCCAATCCACAAGGGAAGGGTCAACTCTGACAGGCTCACCCCAGTGCCCCTGCACCTCGCACAGTGTCAGCCCTGGTCAACACGGAAGAAAGAAATAGGTAGGGAACGTGTGGGTGGAGGGGCCTTAGAAGGGTTTCCCAGAAGGGCAGAGTGAAGCTGACTCCAGGATGACAGGTGCAAGTGGGTTGGAGGAAGCCCCATAGGGAGCGTGCAGCAAACTGGGAGGACAGCACTGTCAGTGGGTGGGCAGTGGGGGCAGGCAGAGGGCTGGGGAGGAGAGTCACAAGTCTGGGCTGGCATAGCCAGGTCTCAGCCACCTGACCACACTGTAAAAGTGCCAAGTGCAAGGTGCTGTCGCCCGTGGGGGACACCAAAGGAGACACACTGCATCTCTGTAAATGCTCAGTCAGGAAAATCTGGGACATGTGCCCTTGCATGGTCTGAAACCTGAGCTGGGTGCTCCAGAGAAGGAAGCCCTTGTCCAGCTGGGCACCAGGCTGGCCGCAAGGGCAGGGAGCCCCTGGGCCTGGCCTGCCTACATCATGCTGACACTTGAGTAGCTTCTTCCTTCTACCAACCCCTCTTCAGACGGCGGCATACTTAACGCTCAGGCTACCCCTGTGACGTCGGCACCGCTTCTGTCTCTGCTTCACAGGTCGGGGGTTTGAGGCCCAGAGAGCTGAAATGACCGGTCCATGGCTGCTGTGGCCCTCTGGTCTGACGCTGCTGTTGAAGGACCTAACAGACAAAAATACAATTTCCTCACTCATGTTTCTTACATTATTACAGCCCGAAGATGGGGACAGGCACAGCTGTGGTCTTGGTGAACAAGGGAAGACAACTGTTTTCTTATAGTATTTTCTTATCTGATGACTGTGCCATATAAATGGTCTGAGGGTTTTACTTTTGAGTGAGAGCCTGGGGGTAAGGGATGGATAACATACCATCCAGTTAAAAGAGCAAAGAGCAGACTACCTCAAGGTTTTAGTCAAAATCATGCTCCTCTGCAGGTGGAGCCATTTGCCTTGTTTCCTCCCTCCTCGTACAACTCTGCACCCAAGGAGCTTCCCATCCAGTTGTGTGGGGACATCACAGGTGCTCATGGCGGCAGGTCCTGTGGCCTGTGTGTGTTTCATGGAAGAAGCAGCCCTTTGCTGCTTCAGTGCTTTCTCTGGGTCCGGTGTGACCAGAACGCAGAAAAGTGCCTGGGGGGGAGTTAAAGCCCCCAAGGGCCATCCTAAGTGGCAGGGGCAGGACTGCATGCTGGATGGCCCAGTCCCCATTCCATTAGGGAACTGCCCAGGACTGTTCCATATGGCTCCTCAGAGGGTGCCAGAGGATTTGAGGCCTGTCCCTGTCTCTTCCTCAGGGCAAGAGGTGACACTGGGGGTGATGGTGGAGGAAGACCTCAGGGTGGGAGGCTCCTGTCCCTTTGGAGAGGCTTGTCCTCTGGCCGACCCCATCCTGGCCTCCGTGTGGTCAGCTCCAGAGCATGTCCTGCCCTGTGGATAGGGCAGCTGCAGTTCCAAGCAGGCCTGATGTGGGAGGTGGGTAAACTTAACATTTTTGATTTTATGTGGGAGTAGGACTCAAGGACTCAGAGCTATAGGGTTGCCTGACGGTTCTGCTTTTGGGGCTGGTGCTTTTGTGAATCCTCAGGGCTGAGCCTGGCTTGGCATGCCAGGTGGGGCAGGGTCCAGGGCTGCCTCTTAGTCCTGTGGACCTGTGACTCTACTTCACCAGATAGCTCAGGTAGCCTTGGGCGAGCTCAGGGGAGAACGAGGAAGGGATTGGACCAGGGTTCGGGGGACTCTTTCTTATTAGTGGACCCTCTTTCCCTTGTCAGTAATAAGGTAATTAACCATTTAAATCTGGTTTACAATTAACTTTAAACATTTAGCTATATATGTGTAGATATACATCAATGTTTTCATTTAGCAGTATTAATGAACCCTTTCCAGTTGAAGTGAGAACCTTGGAGTAAGAAAATAAACTCTTGGTGTATTTGGGCAATATGAAAGGGCATTTATATCGCAATCTGACCATTTCTTCTTATTTCCTAACTGCATGCTTTTTAAAGTCTATCCTCCCGTCACGTGAGTTAAGGTGCTGCCTTCTTCTGCAATGGCAGGAATGCCGGGTGCAGCTGGGAGTTTAGCAGAAGCAGCTGTGCCACAGAAAGAAGAGGAAATTCTCTGTCAGGAGCTTGGAGCTCCCCAAAGTGGTTTTGAAATCCAGCAGATAAGTTCAAGTCATACCTCCCAGAATCACTGCTGTAAGGCACAGGTGATTTCAGGAACCAGGAGAGTGACAACGGCCTGGTTCAGCAAACAAAAGTCCCCACCAAGTACCAAGAAGGATTTGATAGCTCGGGAAGCAGGCAAATGCACAGGTGTGCGTGTGTGCGTGTGTGCGTGTGTGCATGTGTGCTCATGTGCACGTGTGTGCACGTGTGTGTGTGTGTGGGGAGACAAAAGGAGGCTGCGATTTATAGAAGGGGCCTGACTTCTGGGGAACTCTCCTGGACATTTATTATGCTCCGTGACTGGTGACAATGAGATTTGCACCCACCGTTTTTTCGGGAAGTTATTACACAAAGGAGGAACACCTTCCTAGGAGGGGCAAAGGCGCAGCTGTCTGCAATTTTTCTGGAAGATTACTGACCCTGAAACACAGCTTGGGACAGCGAGGCCTGAGGAAATGTGACCAGGATGTGCGCCCTGGCGAGCAGAGCACCTGAGCTAACCGTGGGGCTAGGAGGCGGCCAGAACACGGCGCTCTGATTTACCTGGGTTGTTGAGCAGGTGTCATCTCCGACATACCTCAGTGAGCACCAGGCTGAGACAAAGGCGACTTCCTCCTTTGCATGGTGTTGCTGTTTGCCCTTGACATCAGGGAGCCCTGAGGTGGGCGGGGTGGGAGGGGTGGGAGGAGGCCTGTGGGCCTGGGCTCAGCTGGGCTTGGGCCCAGCGATCTTCAGCTGCCAGCACAGCCTACCAAAGGGCGTGTCCTTGTGCACCTGGGTGTCCCCAGCCCCAACTCCCAATGTCCTCTTCACTGACTCGGAGAACTTGGGGTTCTCCAGTGGCAGGTCCTGGGGAACTCCAGCTGCCCGGGAGTGCTCTGGCTCTTCCTCGTCCAGTCACGGTGCTGGCGAAGCTGTGAGGACAGCTCTCCCTACCTGCTCTAGGTCAGAGCTGTCAACAAACAAACAAACCCAAAAGAACGTCCTGAAAAATCATCAGAGTTGCATATTCATTTCACTGTAGACAATGATGAAATTCAAAACTCCAGGTTACTTGAATAGTAGCAAGTATCAGATGCACTAACCAAGATTACTTTCCAAAAAAAATTCAAAGTAAGATTCTTTGTAAAAACAAACTCTCGCTGAATTTTAAAATATTTAATTTTAAGAGAACCCAACTTGCATTCAGCTTTTAGGAATATATACAGTGACTTACGGGAGGGATGTGTCATACTGAGGAAATTAACAGACTGCTAAATTTTTAAAAATTTGTAGATTAACATAAAGAATAATGAGTTTTTGGTGTTCATTTCTGAGTTTTGAGAAATGTGAAGTCACATGAGCATCACTGTGATCAAGGTACAAGGTGGTTCCATCCCTCCCCATGGCCCCTCGTGCTGCCCTTGAGTAGCCAGCTTCTCCCTCCTCCCCAGCCCTTGGCACACTGCTCTCCACCTCTGCGGTCACCCCTTTTGAGAATGGCATATACATTGTAGACGATTGTCTTGTATGGATGTACCACAAATTGTTTATCCATTCATCAGTCAAAGGGCATTTACAAGGCTTCTCGCTTCTGGGGATTATGGATAAAGATGCTCTAGACATCTGCACACAAGTTGTGCACATAACTCCGGTTTCTCTGGGGTATATGTTTAGGAATGGGATTGCTGGATCATGTGGTAAGTGTACGTTTAACTTTATAAGAACCTGCCAAATAGTTTTCCAGCGTGACTGTATCATATATTGCATTCCCACCAGCAATGTGTGAGAATTCCAGTTGCACTAAACAATATAAAATATTTTCTGCTCTCAGTGGTCATAAATGTTTTCGAGACCTTGAGACAAGAAAAAGAGTGTATTATTTTAATACAGATTTTTGACTTTCTGTTGTGCTTCATCTTTATTCTGAAGTCCTAGGTTTCCCTTTGCTATCTTTTCCCTTCAGCTTAAAGAACTTCCTTTAATATTCCTTTTTAAAGAGCAGATCCTCTGGTGCAAAATCACTAGTTTTTCTCAGCTGAAATTGTCTCTATTTTGCCTGAAGGGGTATATTCAAAGGATATAAAGCCTCGGTGACGGTTCTCCTTTAGCGCTTCAGAGGTTCGCCCACTGTCTTCTGGCCTCCGTGGCTCCTGGTGAGAGAGCGGCTGCCCTTCGGCTGCGCCTGATGTATGGCATGTGCCAGTGTTATCTGGATGTTCTCCATGTTTTCCCTCCCTAATTTACTTTTGTCGATTTGAAGATGTGTTGAGTTTTTCTTGCTTGGAGATCACCAATATTTTTGAACTTTTAAATCTGTATTTTTCACAAGATTTGGAAGGTTTTCAACTTTACTTCTTCAAATACT
Source organism: Trachops cirrhosus (assembly GCA_028533065.1). Taxonomy (NCBI): domain Eukaryota; kingdom Metazoa; phylum Chordata; class Mammalia; order Chiroptera; family Phyllostomidae; genus Trachops; species Trachops cirrhosus. Next base: position 48,530,806 of record CM052545.1, read on the forward strand.
GTTTCTGTACCAATGTTGTCTCAGTGTGGGACATCAGTGACATGAATGTTAGAACTTTTTTTTTTAAGATTTTATTTATTTATCTTCAGAGGGGAAGGGAAGGAGAGAGGGAGAGAAATATCAATGTATGGTTGCTTCCTGTGCGTTCCCTGCTGGGAACTGGCCTGCAACCCAGGCATGTGCCCTGACTGGGAATCGAACTGTGATCTCTTGGTTCACAGGCCCGCGCTTAATCCACTAAGCTACACCAGCCAGGGCGAATGTTAGAACTTTTGATGCCATCCCAGAGGTCCCTAAAGCTTGATTTATTTTTTCTAAAAATTCTTTTTTTTCTCTCTGTTCTTCAGATTAAAAAATTACTATTGATCTACCTCCAGGTTCACTCATATTTTTTTTGTCGTCATCATTCTGGTATTGAGCCTATCCAATGAATTGTTTACTTCACATATAATTTTTAGCTCTACACTTTCCAGATGTAGTAAAATAGTTTTCTCTGATGAAACGTCTGTCTTTCCAGTCTTGTCAAAAGTGTATCCCTGCATCTCATGGCGCTGGGTTATAACGCTGCGTTCAAGTCTGCTTTTGTCTGATCATTCCAACATTGAGGTCATCACAGGGTTAGCATCTGTTAAATGTATTTTTTTTTGCTGAGAATTGCTTCCATTTTCCTGGTCATTCAGTGATTATAATCTGCATTCTGAACATTTTGAATATTATATTGTGAGAATCCTATTAAAATTCTCTGGACAATATATATGCATTTGTTTTTCATATTAGCAGGCAAGCAACCCAATTATGTTCAGATTGCAAGTTCTGTTTTACCTACTGTGGGTGGTGGGTCCAGTGTCAGTTTGGTGTCCAAAGCCTTGCCTATGCTATGTGAATATTCCCCACACCCATGCCACTCAGAGTGCAGTGTGGGACTCGGCCAGTAGTTTATATCATAGTCCAGGTCTCACAGATTTTACTGTGCCTCTTTGGATCTGTCCCACACTCATGAAGTTTAATGGTGACCTTGGGATTTGTGTTGGCTCAGAAAAGAAGCAATGGCCTCTGCCAGCACCTCTGTCTGGGAGAAAGCTATCCCTCCAGCTCTTGCCTTGACACTTCAGTTCATCCACGTAGGTCCCTGGTGCCTTTTGAGCTGCTGCCCCTGTCCTGGAGCTCAGAGGGAGTGAGTTTGAGTAAGTCCGTGTGGGCCCTTTAAGAGGAACTGCCTGGGACCCCAGTACTCCTTCATCTCCCTCAGCCTTGATTCTTGCTGGTTTTTACAGCCAGAAGCTGTGGGGACTTCTCTTCCTGGTCCTGGAACCCTGGGCTGGGGAGCCTGAGGTGTGGCTGGGACCCCTCACTCCTCAGGCAGGAACTCTGCAGCAGAGATATCCCTCCTGATTTTTATCCACCACATGTGGGTCTGGGACCAGCCTGCTCCAGGTCTCTGCCCCTCCTACCAGTCTGGATGTGGCTTCTTTTTTATACCCTTAGTTGTGGGACTTCCATTCAGCTAGATTTCAGGCAGTTGTGAATGATGGTTGTTCTGTAGTTTTGTTGTAATACTGATGTGGTGTGGGAGGTTCTTAGTTACCCACAGCACCATTGTGACCGGGAATAGAATTTTTGTTGTCACGAGTGGCAGAGACAGGCAGTGGTGAGCACACCTATTCTGGCCAGCACTGGAAGCCCTGGGCCTGCTGAGTTTTAACATGCAATGAGGGTTTGTTGCTCCTCATCTCCCCTGGATTAGGACCCCCTTAGAAGGATAACCAACTCCCCTTGTGACATGTCCCCCTCGGCTCCACACTTGCCTATGCACCACGGTCAGCAGACCAGCAGACACCGCTCTTTTTGGGAACTGCACCAACCGACCTGCCCTTGCCTCACAGCCCTGTCAACCTTGGTTAGGCCCAGCCAGATGCTTCCCTGACCACTTATCCCCTTCAACACTCTCATGCCCGTGAGGCCGGAGTCTTCTCTCCACAACCGAACTTCTGCTGCTCCTTTTACTCCTAAACATCCCCACAGAGCCCTTTTAGCACGTTCCCCTTGTCCTCAGCCTCTTCTCACAATGTTCCACTTACCTGCTCATCCTAACTGCAACCTGCCTCTTATCCTGAGGGCACTTACTCCCCCAAAGTCCTCCCCAGAGGAAGTCGCTCATCCCCCTCCTCTACCTCAGCACCTGCACTGTCTAAGAGGACAACCCACCTCTTACTCCACAGAGACACAAGCCATCAGATGGGAAGGCTTTCGACTCCCCGCCTTCCCATCTGCTGCTCCCCCGAACCTGCTTGCCTTTTCCTCTTGGTCCCGTGGAGAGGAGGTCCTGTCTCCTGAGGCAAGGCCCCTTTGTGTGTGAACTTGATGACATCCCTTCCCATCGCGTCAGTTCTTGCCGGTGGAAGAAGACAAGGAATGAAAGCAAGAACAATACAAATTCTTTTAAAAGGATATAAAGTCACCACTATTAACAATACAATGGCCTTCCTATCAAGGCAAGAAAGTCAGCTAATAAAACAGCAGAAAAAGTAATGAGTTAATTAAAGTAAAAAATAAAAAATTAAAGTAATAGAATAGTGAGTCTACAAAAAACCCAAACAGAAATAAAAGTTTTGTATGTAATAAAGACAGACTTGCCAACCAGGAGATAAGAGAAGAATCAGTCAGTGAAAGATGCTAGGATGCTTGGAAATTTCCATTAAAAAGGGAAAAATTTAAGTTATACCACTACAGAAACTTTATATCACATACCAAAATAAATTCAGATGAATTAGAGAATTCAATGTAAAAGATGAAAGCAAAAAATAACAACAAAAATCATGGGTGTTTTTTCACCAAAGTTAAAACCAAAAAGCAAAACATGGAGTTGACTGTGTAAAACTTTTCTATGTATGTATATAAAAAACATAGTGTTGTTAGGAGTATATGGGTACTTGGCATTATCTTTGCAGCTTTTCTGTGCATCTAAAATGATTCCAAAATAAGTTGCACACACACACACAGACACAGCATCTGCCAGAATCACGGACCTGCATGCCCTTTTCCACTTCTAAGAATTTGTCTTCTGGACACACGTGTGCAGCCGTGTGACCACTTCTCTTGGTGCCACCATTGCCAGGTTATTTGCAAGAGCAAAATATTATATCCCATCTACATTACAATTACAGGGATCTATTTAAAAATTGTGGTATCTTTACATGATGGATTATCAACCAACTTTTAAAGAATAAGAAAGCTTCTGACATGGAAAGGTCTCAAAGACACCCATTTTTAAGTAAAAAATAAAGTTAACAATACACACAAAATTTTAAAAGCCCCCCAAAACAAAACTAAGTTTCATGACATCAGTTGGTAGTGAAAGGGGTGAGATGTGTGGTTATATTGCTTCTCTGTGCACACAGAGCTCAGAAGGAGACACTGACGACAGCAATGGGGAAGGACAGGATGGGGCGTGCGTCACTGCACTCACAGTCATGTCCGTCCTGCCTGACCATGTGAACATGTCTTTATTTTAATAATTACATTAAAACATAAGTTCCAGTGTATCTAGGAACAACCCTCCACCTAGAATAATACTCCAAAGTGCCACGAACAGCATCCAAGACTGACTGAGTGTGGCTGTCACAGCTGGACTTCTGACACTGGTCCTGGGACTGTCCCTCGGCACTCAGCCCTCAGCACCCCTGATCAGGTGCACGGCCCTTTACCCTGCCCTCCTGCAGGCTGTTTCCCCTTCGGCCGCTGGCTAGTTATTCCAGAAGCCCTTAGGCCCAGAACCTCCAGGATGTGAAGACGGATGACATGCCTCTCCTGGTGCAGCTGATGAGTGCTCCCACAAATGAGCCACCGTCTGCTTCTCTCTCTACTCCAGATGCAAGCAGCCAGAAGTGGGACTTCCAGCTGTCCAGATATGATGTGCCCCTGTGAACTCAGAGTCCAGCCATGTACATGCACCTGTGCTCCCAAGAACCACCATCTGGTATTGGAGTGTATAGCAGAGTCACTGTATTTGCAACAAAGCAGTATTCATTTTTTATTGAATTTATTGAGGTGACATTGGTTCACAAAACCATGCAGGTGTCAAGTGTACAACTCAGCAAAACATCGTCTGCACACTGCACTGTGTGCCCATTGCCCAAAGCAAAGTCTCTTTCTGTCCCATTTATCCCCCCTTTGCACACCCCACCTCCCCCCCATCCCTTTTCCCTGTGGCCATCACCACACTGTTGTCCACAGCAGTATTTCTTTGACTTCATTTCCTCCTTCAAACTTTGGGTATTCCAATCCCTCCAGCCTTCCTTGGGTCCTTTGGAATTCCTGGGGTCTCATACGGGTTCAAGAATGGCCATTGGATTTGACCCTTTTGTCCTCTTCCTTGGTGGCCTTGACCTCATCAGGCAGCTTTCGTTGTCTTTGCCATTATGCCCTCCCAACAGTCCTGTGACAACGTTGGGTTCCTGGATCACGAGGAGCTAACTATGGTCTCTGTGTGGTGGCCTTATGACACCTTCCTTCTGTGGCCCGACAGGCGAATGCAAGTGTAGAAACTGCCTTCTTTACAACCTTGAGCTGGAAAAGGACTGCAAAGCTCTGTGCTCCAGGTGAGAACTGGGCTGAGCAACCCTTGGTTTCCAGAGTCAGCTGCTACCGACCCATCAGGAGAATGCTCCCAGTGCAAGCCTCATGGTGTTTAAAATGAAAATTACCCCTCCTCCAGTACCAGCCATTTCCCCAGACAGTGCAGTGACCTTCTTTGCCTCACCATGTCCACCTTCTGGTGATTTCCTCCTTTTTTATAATATGCATTCCAGGTGAGTCAAGGGGAGGCTCTTGTTATAGAAAACCTTGGTCCTGTGGGCGAGGAGCCAGACTCAGGTGTCAGCACCCAGCTTCCCACAGGTGTCTTGACATCACTGGATTCACAGTGAGAATGTGGCTTAGGCCTCCCCTCTGGGTCTCCAATACACACAGGTGCACACACAATGCAACAGTTGCACACTTATGGAGCTCGCAAAAATGCAAGCAGCTTCAAACAGCATTTACATACATTAATTGGTCACATCACTAACTTCTAGAATATCTTTCTTGTTTTTTCCTCCTAACTGCTTATCTGTAGATTTAGGGCTGGACTGAGACCTGTGGGCACCCAGGGAAGGCCAAGAATTTGACACCCCTCTAAACCATTTTTAAATGTATTTTTAAATGTTTACCATTTATTTAGGGGAGTGGCTGATGGCACCATGGGGGAAGATCAGAGGAGGGAATGGTGGCCATGGCCCCAACCTCTTCAACATCCATGACAATTCAGCTGTCACCCCCAAACCTGCATCCGCAGCCCTGCCTCCTCAGAAGGAAGTTCAATGGCCATGTGTTGTCATCTGAGCATGCGCCTGTCGGGTTTTCTCCTCGTGATTCAGCAGAGTTTTTCTTCCATTCACATCTCACACTGTCTTGGAGAGAAGTATGGACACACACAGGCAGTTCTCCACCTGGCTGTGTTTCTGGTGAGATTTTAGTGCCCTTGATCATTGGCAATGGAGACAGCTGCACAGATTTCCTTTCTCTTCATCTGGTCTCGGTTCTTTGTGGTCTCTCTCCTATGCGTCTGATTGTGTTTCTGTCTCTCTGCTTTGTGTCAGTGCCTTGATGACCTGGCCCGCTCTCAGTGCAGCCTTTCCTAGCAGCCAGCTCCCACAGCCACCTGCGCTCCCCTGCACACACAGCCCTTCGAGGTGGGGTCATCGAGGTCTTCGTCTGCCATCCGGCCTCCTGCACATCCGACCAACAAACAGCTCATGGGACCATGACTGCTGGTGGGCACTGGAGATGCTCAAATTAATGAGACACTGTGACTACCTTCAAGGCCCTTATCGTTTATAATTTCTGTTATACCGTTGTCATTTGTTTCTGTGAATATATATTTGATCTTTTCGGTTAAATTGTATCTTGAAATCATTAATCTTGTCTTCTGCTTCTTTGACCAGCATTGCCAGTTGGGCTCCCTGGAAGCATGTGCTGACCTGATTAGTGTGTAGGAGAGTTAGTAGTTAGAGATTGGGGAGCAGGAACCACACCTGGGCAGAGGAGACCTTGAGCTGTGGTGTGGTCCCACCGGAAGCCATGGGCAACCCTGTGGGGAGCTCTGAAGCTGGCATGACCCTTCAGAGCTATGCATTCCAAGTTGGAGATACGCATATATATATATGCATCATATATATATTAACATATATATGTATATGCATGCAATGGAATCTTTTAGTATTATCCCTAATATCACTGTAATAATCTTTTAAATGTTTCTACTCTTTGCCTTTTCAAATCATACTTACTCTTTGAAGCACAACTAGAATTCACTTTATTTTTTTAAGATTTTATTTATTTATTTTTAGAGAGAGGGGAAGAAGGGAGGGAGAAAGAGATGGAGAGAAACATCAGTGTGTGGTTACCTCTAGCATGCCCCTTATTGGGGACCTGGCCTGCAACTCAGGCATGTGCCCTGACTGGGAATTGAACTGGCTGTCCTTTGGTTCACAGGTCAGTGCTCAATCCACTGAGCTACACCAGCCAGGGCTAGAATTCACTTTAAACAAATACTACTCAGTATCTATGTTAAGTACAGAAATAATTAGAAAAGAAGAACTAGATATATGGAGTGAGCATATAATTTATTGTCCTAATTTGGAATTTTTGAGGACAAAAGGAGAGAATCATTAAAAATAAACAGGAACATCCAGCATAAGTTGGGATTGTCCCAAGTAAACTGGAATTTGAGGCCATCTATTAATTATTAAAGTGTCACAAGAACTGGGGAAACAGAGTGTGGATTCAGGTTGAGACAAGGGAGGAAATGCTAACTGCAGAATACAAATTTTGAACTTGAATTTGAATAAATATGTTCATGGTAGTAAGATTGGGCCTTTCCAGGAGAGAACTCATACTCTGAGTGTCCCACTGAAACCGGAACGCAAGGTGCGAGGCAGAGTACAGTGACAGGGGAGCTGGGAGAGCTGCGTCTGGCCCTGATGTGGTGTAGGCCCCGTGGGCCACATGCAGCCCAGGATGGTGATGAATGTGGCCCAACACAAAATCATAAATTTACTTAAAACCCTTTTCGTTAGCATTTGTGTATTTAATGTGTGGCCCAAGACAAGTCTTCTTCCAGTGTGGCCCAGAGATGCCAAAAGGTTGGATACCTCTGGGTAGTGTCTTAAATGTCTCACTAAAGTATTTGGATTTAAAACTGTCAATAATGGGGAATTGTCAAAGATTACTGAGCATGGGGAAGAATGAATAACTGAGATTGGGTGGAAAATAAATTAGAGACACTAAAGGCTGTAGTCAGAGATGCTAGCGAGGACATTGTTCAATAGTCCAGTTTGGGCAAGGCCAGTGGGCTGGGGAAGAGTGTGGATTCTGACCTAGCTGGAAGTCTGGGCTCCGTCATGTGTGAGGTCAGGAGGGAGGGCCTCTGTCCTGGTGGCCGAGCTCTGTGCTGCTATGAGTTGGGGCATGGGCATTGGTGGGGCAAGTTGTTGAGGCTGGAGCTAGTGAATTATGTTCAGTGCTGGTGGGATCTTCTGTACAAAGACAGAAGGTGACAAACTGCGCAGCTATCATCATGGGGTTTGCATGGAGGCCCTGCCGGGAGCTACTGTCTGGTGGCATGTGGAATGGGCAATGTAGCCCAGTCCCAGGGCCTTGAAGCGGTCCCAGAGAGCATGAGGGTGAGGGAGACGGGCCTGCCGAGAGTCCTCATGTCCAGGACTAGCTGCCAGCCCTGGGCACAGCTGCCGAGGATAGCTGCACACAGGAGGATGGAAGGACTGCTGTGACGGGGCATAGCTGACTGGCCCTGTGTGGACTGGCCAACAGGGACTGCTGCGGAAACTCATTCTCGATCCCCCCATCCTGGGCTCCCTCTGTCACCAGTGCAGTGTCACCAAGGATGTACTCATTGGAGGCAGACCTGGGTGGGCTTTCCTCATGGTAAGTGCTGAGGACCAAGAAGTCTGGTGGACTGGAGGCCTAGGTACCATGGAGCGTGAGCCGGGCCGGAGGGCTTGCGGCTGCCCCCCTCCCATGTCCCTGAAATGACCCAAAGCAACATCAAATAGTGGTCTCGAGAGCTGAGGGTGTCGCCTGGAGGTGATGGAGCAGAGGTTTTATCCTCTGAGGTGCAGAGGTGTCCAGGCCCTGTGCTTCGGAGTGAGACAGGACATCTTTAGTGTATTTGTTCCAGACACTGCTGTCTCCTTCCTATCTGTGTGAGAAGAAATTGTGGCCTCCTGGAAAACCTCCCATCAAGAACAAGAAGCTGCTTTGGAGACCCTGCATCTTAGACAGCTGGGTCTGCCACAACAAAGTACCATAGACTGTGTGGCTTACACAGCAAATGCTAATTTCTCACAGTTTTGGAGGCCAGGGAGTCCAAGATGGAGGTGCTGGCAGGCTTGGTTCCTGGTGATGGCCATCTTCTCTCTGCCCTGACATGGTGAGGGAGGGGGAGGGGAGGGAGAGAGCGCTCACTGGTGGTCTCTCTTCCTCTTCTTCTAAGGGCACTAATCCCATCAGGACTTCATCTAACCTGAATCACTCCCAAAGGTGCCACCTCCAAACGCCATCACATGGGAAGTTAGGGCACCAGTGTATGGATTTGTGGGGGACAGTCACAAACATTCAGTCCATAGCAACTTGGAACCCCTTTTTGCCTCATTTTGTCGCTTGCTGGAAGCCATGAGGCAGAAGGGGTGATGGTGCTGGGTGTACATTTTCCTCTGTGTATTCTCTCTGAAAAAAGAGCCCTAAACAGAATAATCACGATTAATCCCCATCTTAAGTGTGTCTCTTAATTGCACCAGAACACACTTTAAAATGGGCACGTCTTATCCCTGGAATGTACGTTTCGGATTATGATCAATTTTAGACATGTCATTTCTTTAGCTAAAGTGAAGGGAAAACAAATTTTGTTTGATCTTCCATAAGATCTTTCCTCAGTGTCTTTTACTCTTGCCGTCAGAGTCTTCCCTCGACTGAAAAGCCATGCTGAGTGCAAAGCACATTCTTCGCCTCTTTGCAGAGAGATTAGCAATCCTGACTGACAGAGAATCAAGTGATTTGGGGCTGCCAGGGTGGCCGTGTGACCTCAGACAGTCTGCTGGCCTTTCTGTCCCGCATCCCGGCCCTTACAGGTCAGTTTCTATATTGAAAATCATGGTTACAAAACCTGCCTGAAATTGGGAACAAATGCCCAATTTGAAAAACAATAAATAGGAGTTATATCTTGAAGAATCTCACTAAAACTCTTAAAAATAAGCTTATCTTATTTTGTACATAAAACATACATTTAAATTAAAACTGTGTTTTTTTCATAGAAGGAACAAAGAATGACACACATATCTATTCTCTTGGGAGTGTGAGGTTTTTCTGGGGAAAGTGTGCTGGCGTAGTGCAGTGGCCTCCACTTTTTGTTTGTGTTCCATTCTACAGCTACAAAAATGATCATTTCTGGAAAAATATGCAACGGCTTCTTGGTTTTTGTTTTAAGTTCTCTTATTTCAGGGATACTCAGAACATCCTTTCTGGGAACAGTTTTTATGCCCGTATTCTTGCAGCTTTCTCCCGCTGACCAGTTCATTTCACAGCCGGATGTGGCCGGGCAGTTCTTCCACAGCGGCCTGACTGCCTGTGTCAGTTTTCTCAGGGAGATTTTCCATCTGATTGGCAACCCAGTTGCGCTGATATTTAAAAAGATCTGGAAAAGGTTGACTAACCAGGTGTCGACCCAGAGAGTGAAACTGAGCACAGCGCTGAGTGGGAAGGGCACAGATTTTTCAGTGGGAATTATTTAGTGAACCTTCTCTTATGTTCATTAAATAACTGTGTAAGGAACTTAGCTTCTGCACATCCTCATAGCTTGGACACCTGGATAACCCACATCGGGACAGTGAGCCCCCCTTAGGTCTTAGGATCTGGAGCACACTATGGCCTCACTCCTTAAACAGACCTGTTCGAGACAAAGCGAGAGCTGTGTGAGTAGCCCGTCTGGGTTTTTGTAACCAATCAAAGTATTGAATATTTTACATTTTTCTAAGACTTAACTATGAGTAACCTGAACCTACTTGCATGTGAACTCCTTGAGAAGTCTGTCCATCCTGGTGAATCCAGAGGCAAGAACATGCAAGTTCTTAACACAGGCAAGACCTTCCACAGGTGTTCGCCGAGGGTTCGCTCCAGTGGGAGCTCTCTCTCTCATCCTTCCTCTCTCTGTCCCTGTCTCTCTTTTTCTCTCTCTCAAACCAAAAAGTAATAAAGGAAGAAATATTTTTTAAAATTTAAGGTGCATAAAGTTTGATATTCAAAGCTAGAAGCTGCAGGCATAAATTTAAAAACCCTGACTAATTGAAAACCCTTGTGACTGGAGTGAAAAGCAGCCCCTCCCCCAACTTTACAAAAAGAGAGTGCCACCAGCATCAAGGTGGGGGTGCTTTGCATGGAGTGGGGACATTTGGGACATATCTTGCACAAATAATGTGCACATGTTAAGAATTTCCCAGTACAAATATTCATGACTGCTTGCTTTTCTCAGGCTATCATTTGTTCTGGGCGAACAGCGGTGAGGACTTTGCAAGCGGAAGGTTGGTGAGTGTTTTCATGCCTGCCCAAATGATCAGGCCTGTCTTATAGCTTGTTTTGGCCGACGCTCTGCAGAAGTGTCAAGCCATCTCTAAGCTGGGGTGCCATCAGATAAAACTTTGCAACTTCTTATAAAGTTGTTTGAAGCTTTGGTTGTATCACACGTGATGGGCTAAGAATGCTTGTCTCCCACCTGGTCAGTGGGTAGTACTGGCACCAGGCACATTTCCTCAGTGCTTGTCATTCAACTAGAAGATCACTGAAATAGTTTTGGGTTTTTTTGGACACTTTCTCATACTGTGGATATAGTATCTTGAAGCACTTTTGGAGGCAAACTCTATAGGCTCTATTTGCTTTCCTTTGTAAGTGTTCCACGTAGTGCCTGGCTGCCCAGGGCCCACCTTGCAGCTCGGTGTCCTCGCACTGAGAGCCACACTCCCCCAGCAGGGCGGGCTCTGCGTGGTCCCTGTGCTCCAACGGCCCTTCTGAAGTCTCTGCCCATAGTCTGCATCAGGGTGGTGGGGACATGGGTCACTGTCTCCTTTTTCTTTAATTTCCCAAGGTGAAAACATGTGTTTTCTTATCACAGCTATACAAAGACAAATGAAATATGTTAAATACTCTTGTCTTCTCTCACTGTGGCACCCTGTACCTCCCACAGCCCCACGCTGGCCGTATAAGAGGCACACGGCAGACATGCCTCCTTGTTCCAGAATTTTACAGAAGAGTTCAAAACAAATTAATACTCTCTTTTTTCCATTTTAAAATAGTTTGTCATAGAAAAGCATCCAATGCAAATATTCCTGTGGAAGAGCTTGCATCCATAACTCCCTAATTCATATTATATTTCTTAAGGTATTTTGAAGCACCCAATGGCCTATGGGAAACTAAAAAGTTACAAAGATATGTTCCACCAAAATATGTAATCTAAGACAACCATTTGATGTGGATGTAGCAGACAAGAGAAAAGGAAATGTAACTATTAAGCCCAGTCTGTAAACTGCTCACGTCAGGCACAAGACGCCCTGAGTGTGGGGAGCCAGAGCATTTTGCCAAGAGCATGGGGACAACCTGAGAGCTGCAGGAACTCGCTTCTCCCAGGGGTGATGAGAAGCCATCCAACCTTTCCAGGAATCTTGGGAAGTGGATGGGATTTCAGAGATTATTTTAATTGTGTATGGGGGAGGATTAGTAAATCTGGGGAGAAGAGTAAGAGTCCAAGCATGGAATGAGGTGTGGAAGAAGACGCAGTGCTCCCTACATCCACCACCCAAGCCCTTCCTGGACCGCACGAGACACTGACATCACTCACTCTTCCTGTGGTCACTGAGCACCAGACTCTGCCCGGGCACCTGGGTCCTTCACCTAAACCACACTCAGGTGAAGGTGGTGTCACTAGTCGCATGATGTGGATGGAGAGGTGGTAGGGGAGGCACAGAGAGAGAGGTGTGTGACCAGGCCTCCCACAGAGCTGCTGTACAGTTGAGAGCACAGCACTCACAGGTGTGAAGCAGCTGCTAAGTAAAATACACTGTGGTGGACACACCAACTTCCCAGCACGGTCAGAGGCTGAGTCGCTGGAGAACCCACCCAGGTGTCTGGCCGTCCCTTAGAACAGCAGAGACTGTGCTTAGCTCCAAAGCAGTAGTTCCCTCAGGACCTGTTACAATGTGTGGGTGGGACAGTTTATTTTCTACACCAGAATTATTTGTATTTTACTACACCTGTGTTTTACGATTTGTCTATCTCTTCCCTTGTAATTGGTTTGCCAATGTACCTTTTAATTTGCTGATAATTATCTAGTATGGATTTGAGAACAACTAATTAATCTTATTGTATTTGGATGTAAAACACCCCCAGAATTAACCCTAAGTAAGACTATAGGCTTCTTGTTTTAAGAAAATTTCCCAACCATTAAACGGGCTGATTGGAGCCCTTCCTCTTCCCCTTGTTTCAAAACTTCTTATCTGATCCTTAGTGTTTTTCTGGAGAATTGAGAGATGAAGAGAACTAAGAGTTAGATAGAGAGGCATTATTGTGTATTATATCGACCGAACCAAATATAATTGGGCAGTAAAATATCACCGATGTGACTTTTGAAGTTATGAGTAGAAAGCAGACGAGCCATGCTAAGGAATGAGAGCAGCGCAGTGACTGTGTGGGGGCCTTCCCTGCAGAAGGCAAGGGATCTGCTTTCGCTGGAAGCACTTTAGGGTGATCTGTGCTTATCTTTGCAAGGATGATATTGACATCAAGAGACGATAAATACCGTGTTCACCTCTTCAGACTCACACAGATCCAGTTCTAAAATCTGGTCATTTAACTCCTAAATCCTGTTCTTTTTACTTCTTACCCGAGGATATGTTTATTGATTTGAGAGAGAGATATCGATGTGATAGAAACATCGATCGGTTGCCTTCTGTATGTGCCCCAACTGGAATCAAACCTGCAGCCTAGGTGTGTGCCCTGACGGGACTGAAAACAACTGTTCCATATGTTTTGTCCAGTTTTCTAGTTCTAACTATTTTCTAATAATTTTTGTTGCTTCATACATGTTGTTCAGTTTTCTAATTCTGTTCATCTACTTCTAATTTATAGAATATAATTATTTTACATCCAGAGGGCAATTCCTGCAGCAGTTCATCCTCACTTTGGGTAAACGTAAATGTCAGTATTGGTGTCTCCTCACTTGGGAAAGTAGTGACCTGCCTTCAGATCACCAAGGAAGTGTGACTGTCAGTTTCTATTTTCCACCAAGCTCCTTTTCTTTTCTCCTAGTCAGAGAAGATGATCTTCCTACATAAACTGCAAGAGGATTTAAAACTGAATTGGGTGAGGAAAGATAAGGTACCTGCTGTCAATGGTTGCAAGTCTTTAGGCCCCAAAAATATATGTCGTGTGCCCCATAGAGCACGCACACTTGAGGTTGCCCGGTGGCTGTTGCTAGTGATGCCCGAAGGCTCATGGACAGCGACAGCAGCGTCAGAAGATTGGAGATGGGCAGCTGTGGCTTGTTTTAAATTTTGAAATGGCGAGCAAGGTATGGTGATCAAATTGTAGACCAATGAACTCGACACTGATCTTAGGGAAAACTTGAGTGAATTATTAGAGGAAGCATTTCTAAGAACCTAGAAAAGAAGTTAGTCATGCTAGGATCTGCTTGAGTTCCGAAGACACAAGTCATATCCGGCTGAACAGGCCATGTCTGGGGCATGGTCGAAACTCAGAAGACATTAATTAAATGAGTAGATAAGTTATTTACTGACCAAATGAGTAAACGAGTTCTTTTCTTTTGACAGACCACAAAAGTAGTAGTCTGGGAAAGTTCAGCAGAGAATGCAGCTCACTTTCGGCCCAACACTGAGTCGAGCTTACACAGTTCAGTTTCACTCATGTTTAACGAGTGTCTTCTGTGGGCCTGGCATCCTGCCAGGAGCTGGAGATGCAAATGGGACCAGTACGTGGTTCCCACAGTTTAGATTTAGACTTAGGCTTCTAAACAGTCACTGTCCACATGATGTGGCAATGACGTGGGAGACGAATGCAAAGGCTGTGCTGGGGACTCAGGCGGTAACCCAGGAGGCCCCCGGCTCCATTTCGAGGGTTTGTAGGAAAGCCTTCTCATCTCCAAAGACGACGACGGCATTGTCCACAGCATCGTGCTGCAGATCTTCCCGCCAGTGTGGCTTTTAGTTTTGGAGCTTTATGTTCTGAGTTCCTTTATCAGCCTGGGTAGGTTTTTTCTTCTCTTTACCTTCACCTGCCTTATCTAGTGGAGATTCTTGCCAAATTTTAGTATGTGTCAATCAAAGTTCATTTTCATTTTTGTGTTCTCCTTGGATATTTTAATGGGACATTGAGAGAGCCAGGATTAGAGACTGGCCCATTGCTGAGTGACTGTCACTATCACATTAGGGTTACCCTGCTTCCAGGGACTGGATTTTCTGGGTGGGTCTTTCCTTTATGCATTTGGATGCTGTGTCTACACAATGGAGATAATCTTCTATAAAAAACCCAAAACAGCGATTTTCAGTATTTTCACCAGTAATGACTCCTTTTTTTCACCCTTATACAAACCAGATTTTAAGAGCTATCTTATGAATAAGTTATTTTTAATAATTATAGGAATTCATTTGAGACACACGCCATTTCCAAGTAGATTTCTGATTAGCATAACATGTCTGGTTGGAATTCACATATTTACCTATAAACCAAAAGTCAGAATAAGCACTCATGGAGAACCTGCTGTATGCTGGGCCCTTCCCTGAATGCCTTCTGTACTTCGAATCAGGCGAGTCTCACGACCATCGTACAAGGTGGACGCTGTTGCTCACTCTGTTCACAGATGGGGACGCTGAGGTTCGGAGAGGCTGAATAAACTGAACATGATTTTTAGGGCTAGTGAGTTGAATGATAGGCAGTCTGGCTCCAGACTCTCAACTCTTAAGCTTTATAGGGCATGGCTGGTGCTCGAATTAGACCAAGTGGTTACTTGAGTGTGAATGAATGATTTCTGTTGGATTTTCTGAAACAATGAGAAGAGCACACAGAATCTATCACTCACCTTTGGGGACACCTAAGTACAGCCTCTGCTCTAGAACTTGCCACACTGTTTAGTATCCTGAGCCTTGCACTGAGTAAGTGCTGCATACTCTGTACTATTCTTAGGGAACCCAAAGAATGCTAAGACACAATCACGTACAACCATGATGAGTTAACTGGTAACACAGAAATGGGGGCAGCCTTGCCCAGCGTGCTTGTAACCTCAGCAGAATTTCATTTGCAAAAGCTAGGCTTATTTAAAAGAGGAACACCTCACCCAATAGCCTATTACCCTGCAAATATGTATTTAGGGACATTTGAAGCTATTCTATTTACCTAATCATTACTAATGGCTACTTTGGATCTATGACAGCTGGATGTGTAAACATGGCTCTTAGATCCTTCTTGAGGTATGACACTGATCCAGTGGAGCATAACAGCTTCTTCAGGGAACAGGATTTCCTGGAAGCACAGTGTGTTGAGTATCAAACAGAACTCACAGTGCTTTTAGGGATTTCTTATTAGTCATTTGGTCCTGTTCGCATCAGAACTAAATGTCAAAATTTACAAGGAAATTGGGTACCACTAAGAACTGAATATCAATAAATATGAAAACTAAACATGGATTTAAAAATAATAGGGTCAGCAGGATACTTCATGGGCAATAAATACATAATAGGCAAGGAGAAGTCATTTAAAAAGAGTTTGTGCAGCCAAACCAAATATATTAGGTAGTAAAGTTATAATAATTCTGATCAGTAGATAGTAAAAACAGAAATTATTGATCTTATCCCAGGAATGCAGACATCATTCCAGCATATCATAGCCTACAGAGAAATGATTAACTTCCCACAGAGTCTCCTTCTCTTGCCCGCTGTGCCTGATACAGCACAGCTCACAGGGCCTGCTCAGCCCCCATGCTCATCTGTTGGACCTGCTCTGGCAGAGTGCCGCTGACGGGGTCCTTTCCACAGCAGCAATGTGCCGTCTCACCGTGCTGGGGACCAGAAGTCTGACATCAAGGTGTCCGCAGGGGTGCTCCCTCTGACCTCCGTCGGGGAGAACTCTTTCTTGCCTCTTCCTGGCTGCTGGTGGTGGCCGGCGCCCCTTGGCTTGCAGCTGCATCACTGCACTCTTTGCTCTGGCATCACGTGGCCCTCTCTCCTTGTGCATGTGCACATGTCTCTCTTTGCCTTTCTTAGGAGGACACTGGTCCTGTTGGACCTAACACAGTGTGACCTCCTCTTAACTAATTACATCTGCAAGGACCCTATTTCCCAATAGGTCCTCAGGACTTCAACCTATCTCTTGTGGGGGACACAATTCAACCCATAATAACCCCCATCTGTTCAATGAGACCTTCCATTCACTCTCTGCTCTACATTTGGATGAGTTGTAGGTCCCTAGCTACTCGCTGGCGCCTGTCCCATCTTCTGTTCCTTACCACCTCCCCCCGCCCAATATATTTAGCTGTTAGAGTACGCCGTGTGTCCTGTCTCCTTAGTTTAATTGGAAACTGTTTGGTAAAGAATTCTTACTCAAACTTATTTCCACAAAGCACTTAAGACTGTAAATTGATTTCTTAAGAGTAATCTATACTTTAAAAAAATTCTAACACATACATTACCTAACACGGTTCTTTTGCTATCCCTGTGCAGTGGATTGGATCACTGGCAACATCATAGTTTTATATCCAAGGGAATTAAGATTCAGAGAGGTGAAGTGACAGACCAAAATAATGAAACACATGGCTTGGGCTAGTCCCAGCCTCCTTTCATTGGCATATTTCTCCTTGCTCTCTTCTCAGTCCCTGTAACGCAGTTATTAATGGGCCAAGAATCCCTCTGGGGTGGGGGTGGGGGGCCATTCTTACTCTGAAGCAAAGTGAGCGGGAGAAGAGAGAGAGGAAAAGGGTAGGAAAAAGCCTGCCTTTCCCGTCAGCCCCGGCATGTGGAAAGAAAGTCACAAAGCCATGCAGCCCTGCTTCTGTTCCCTCCACAGGGTCGACCTCTTTTCTCCAGCATAACCATGTAAAACCTTAACTCCCTAAACTTTGGATGCCACCTCTGCTCTCTCAGTGCGAAAAAGTAGCTGCTCCTCCTGCTTTTTGTTTTAGTAGAAAGTTATCTGGTGGAAACTCTTTCAGGATCTCCCGCCTGCCCCACCGATGGCTGGAGTGGGAGGGGGAAGAAAGGAGGTGCGTTTGAGCAGGGACAGAATTCAGAGGCTTCCTCCCAGGGCCAGCTGGCCAGGGCCTGTGGCCTCCTGTGCAAGTGCCACGCCCCCAGTCTCCAGCCTCAGGGAGCCTGGAGGGAAGGAACCAGCCCCGGTGACCAGGAGGAGGGCAGACCAGGAGGGTCTGTTTGGGAAGAGGCTTTCGTGATGGGAAGGCCTGCTGTTGACCCGCCTTTCTTTTTCCTGGACTCACAAAGGAGAGCTTGGAAGTCACAATCAGCTTAGAGAAGACAAAAGAGGTTCTCTCTGGTGGAAGAGGGAGGGACAGAGGGAGAGGGAAAGGGGGAGGAGAGAGGGGAGGGGGGAGGTTGGAGGAGAGAGATGGGAGAAAGAAAACAGAGAGATAATGAGAAAATACTGAGGAGAAAACGGCTTTTCTGGAGAAGTGGTGAACCCACGGTTAAACTGTGGGATGATGCTTGCTCCTCCAAACTGATGCATTGTAACTGGGCTTTTTGACTCTGAATTCCCTCTTTGATACTTTTGCCTCAAGCCTTTCTCTCTATTGCCATAGGCTGGGTATTGTCTAGCAGTAATGAGTAAAGTGATTGAAGAGAGAGAGAGAGACTGAGAGGAAAATGTATCAACAATGGAACAACTTAAGCTGAGAGCCATTCCAAGTTTGGAAGTACAATCAGCACAGATAAGGAGTGCAAAGAAAATTAGCGAGCAGGCTCTTTGGGACGGTGTGACTGGCTGAGTGAGTGTCTCAGATCCTCAGGAGAGTGATAAAGCCCTAAATGAAAAGACAAGTAGAAGAGCAAGATTTGCACGCACACCCACCCTCCCCTCACGCATGTGCGTGCACTGTGACACTCACATGTGAATGCACCTGCACACCTGACGCCATCCTTGCCCTGGGTCGAGCTAGGATCTGAGGACTGGAGCTCTGAGCAGGATCGGGCTGGGGCAGTGCCACCGCTTGGGTCGGGGAGGACCCTCGGACCCCCATTCGGAAGTGAACAGAGAGTCTTGACAAAATATGCTACAAGTCCTGAGGATTCCAGGAACTTTTGAACTCTAAAAATAATGAGGGATCCAGGCCCTGTGTCCTTGGCTGTGCTACTATGATAAAACAGATCAGCAATAATAAAAGGTTATTAGTCTGGAAAAGCGAGGAAAGGGCCAGAACCCAGGAGCCCTAATGCAGCCCCACCTCTCCTCTAAGCAAAGCTCTCTCCTGTGGATCCGGTTCCCTCTGCAGAGGGATTGTGTCCCCTGTGCTTTTTTAGGTCAGTGCTTCTCAGACTCTAATGAGCATGCAAGTCACCTGGGGTATTGCTGATGGAAAGAGGCTGAGGGAGTATTTTGGGGGCAGGCCTGGAGAGTCTGCATTTGTAACAAGCTCCCAGGCTGCCAGGAGTCTGCAGAACACCTTTGCCTGAATTAGAGAAAGGTGCCCGCCTCTGGGCAGCCCTGCAGGTGCCTTTGCAAAAATAGTCCTTTCTCTGTGGGTTTTGGCTAGCGACAGGCAGCTGGACTTGAGCACTTACTTACCCGCCTTCAGCCTGAGCTCTGGTCAGGGCCCAAGGTGCCCTCAGCACAGGGCAGTCCTGACCGTGTGGGCAGTTGTCCCTGCACTGCTCTGAGTGGTCACAGTTGGGCTGCTACTTTCTGTCCCTCATGTCACAACTCCACCAGGCCCATCAGGGCATCCTTTCTAACTCTCCTTCTGGCCTAGCAATGCCCGTCTCTTCTGAGACAGCCAGAATGATGCAGGGGAATGAGCTGATCCCTCCTGCAGCTCAGCCCCTGGTTCCCCTCGCACACCCTTACTCACCTGGTTCCTACAGAGGCCAGAGGCCTTGGTGTGGAGTTTTATAGCTCATGTCATTTGTTAATCCAGGATCTAAACAATTAAGCTTCTGTTTCTCTTCTCAGTACGTGATTATGATCTGGTTTGCTCAAATCTTCTGTTTCTCATCAAATATTATGTCTTCTTTATAGGGGATCAGACATGAAGGGAAGGGGCCAAGGGCCCAAAATCTCTCTCAGCTGCGTGTTTGCCTTGGATGGCAGGATTCAGTGCAGTGCCGGGCTCTGGAAAGTTCTCCTGGCCACATCTCTGCCCCGCTGCCTTGTTCTGTCCCATCTATCACTCGAGAGAAATCCAAAATATTTGTCTACCCAGTGCTGCCAAATTTTTCCCTTTGTAGGGGCTGAAGGTCGAGGTTGGGAGAGCAGTGGAAGCAGCCAGAAACGCCCAGCAGGACTGAGGTCGGCTACTCTGGGCTGTTGTTGAAGGGGTTGGTGCTGGCTCTTTACATGTTTCATGGAAAGAAACTTTTGGCCAAGGATGGAAAACTCTGGTTTCTCCAAGTAGCAGATTAAAAGGAACAACGAAGTAGAATATAGCCCTGGCTGGTATAGCTCAGTGGATTGAGCACGGGCCTGCGAACCAAAGGGTCTCCAGTTCGATTCCCATTCAGGGCACATACCTGTGTGGCAGGCCAGGCCCCCAGATGGGGGTTCCTGAGGGGCAACCACACAGTGATGTTTCTCTCCCTTTCTTTCTCCCTCCCTTCCCCTCTCTCTAAAAAATAACTAAATGATACCTTTTTTTTAAAAAGTAGAATACAAAGATCGTTGGGCCAGTTCTGTTAAATAAGGCTGCTGGTCTTGATATCTCTTGGTTATAGCTACACAATGAAGCAACAGAATTAAATAACGGGGAAGGTTTCCTGCAGTTTTCAAGTTGTAAGACTCTATGCAGTTTGGTGGTTTTAGCAATGCACCTGTTTTCTGTTAAACTAAATTTATGAAGTCAAACAACATCCTGCATATAAAGACAGTGGAGTTAATTTATAATCTAAACACAGTTATATTGTATTTTAGTTCAGAAATAGTGAGTGTGGGCTTTATCAAGTTTTAAGTCCATTGCTTTTTAGGCCCTATATTTAGATGTTGGATGTCTATCAATAACACAAGACTAACAACCCAATGGAAAAAACAGGAAAGGTACATAAACAGACTGTTGGCATGAAAAAAGCACACATGGCTCCTAAACACTCGGAAAGACATGCAGCGTCACTCATAACGTGACAAATGCACAATGCAACAGCTCAAATGACCACTTATCACTGCACTGTCAGTAAAGACCAGAAAGCTTGGTAACACAACCCAAATTATCCCCTGGTCAGGGAACGTTTAAGTAAACCGTGGTACATCAGTGCTATGAAATAATATATAGCTGTAAATGAACAAAACAAAACAAAGAAGAAGGAAGTTTCCTATGTACTGATGTGAGATTTTTCCAATAGCCTGTATTTCATGGTTAAAGCACAGGATAAGAAAGCAGCTTCAGAGTGGTGTGTGCAGCGCACCTCACCATTTGTTTGGCCTGTGTAAACAGTGGGCCTGGGTTTCTTCCTCGGTTAAATGCATCTGTTTTCTCAGTGGGCTGCTAGGTGGGCGGGACGGGTCAGCCGTCATGTTTCTCTTCAAGGTGTGTGGGTACATTGTGGGCACAATGAGGGGAGCATGTTCATAGTATCCACTCTGTATTTTCCTCTCCAAAGGGGCTCCCTCCTTCCTCTCCGGTGTGTCTGCAGCAGCAGTACAAATGGCAGCCCCTTTAAACATGAATCTGCTGCCCCTCAGCCTTGCCCACCTACCTTGAGAACCCGCAGTGGAGCAGGCAGCTCACTGGGTTTAGCCTGCAGTTCTATCCTGAGCAGAAAAGATGCCCAGAGTGGAGGGAGTGAGTGTGGCATAGGAAGAGCCGACTGGCCCCATGATTCCAGAAAGAGTTCCAGAACTCGATTTGCTAAGCCAAGGGGGGCAGAGATCTAGTAAAAACACATATCATTGAAAGAAATACTGGGAATGTATTACAAGGAACTTGTGAGTCAAAATCCAGAACTCTGGGGCCAGCTGAAGTCAAGAAAAGAGGTAATTCCCTCTCATGAGGAGCCCTGACAAGTGCCCCAGTGGCCCACCCGGGGCCCTTCCACTTGCCCCAAGCTGGGAGCTGCCCTGAGCTGCGCCTGGAAAGGTTGCTCTTGCTGCTGATGGTTTGGTCTGGCACTTCCTTGCTTTGCTTTTCCTGATCACACAATCTCATTAAAATAAAAAATCCTTGTTCTTTTAGAAATATATTTTATGACCCTTCACTGGGGTCTTTGGTGGGAAGAGGATTATAGCTGAAAGAAATTTTATGACATCACGGTCCATCTGGAGGTGTCCGAGGCAGGGTGGCCAGAGTGACACAGGTTTGGGGGCTGCTTTTCCCAGCTGCCTCTCTGCCACAAGGCCACGCCCTCCCGCGAAAGGTCTGCCCCAGTGCCTCTCCCTCCTCCTCTCCAGACCGGTTCCCAGCACCTGCTCCCCACTTTCCCTTCAGGCCTCTGCTTGGTGAGCCCCCCAATTCACCCCCCAGTTGCTCCTGCTCCCTGCAAGTTTCTACTGCCTCCCCGCTCCTGCTTTTCCTAAACCTTTCCCACCCTTTGCACATAGCTCCCTCACTACACTTCAGACGGCCTTTCCCAAGAGTGCTACATGCTTCCTCCCAGACCCCTGGCTGATACAGAACCATTTATAAGACAAAGAATCCCCAACCGCTGCTGGAGTTTGTAGGGTTTGGGGTGCAAATGGTTTCCTATTATGTTACCTAGACTGTGTCAAGTTGGAGAAAATATTTTGTTTTTGTGTGGTAATGATGGGTTAGAGTTTAGACATATTCAAGGCCATTCTTTCACACATTCGTTCTGCAAATTGCCTGCTTGGCCCCTGCCACCTCCTAAGTTCTGGTGAGACCTCAGTGGGTACAGGAAGCAGTGACACACAGGGTCTCCGCCCAGTGCTTTCAAACTGTTGGTGGAATCAAGGCTCTCAGAAAAGAAAACGTAAGGCAGTGCTTGAGATGTGGTCATGAAGCTGATGTGTTAAACGTTCTTGCACAGAAAGGCCAGAAGAGTCATCCAGCTTGGTTTCCCAGGCACAGATGAGGTCTCAGAAGTGAACTAGCCTCCAGTTCACTGAGGACTAATCCCTGGACCCAAGTCTGGGTCTTCTGGTGAATGGGCCTCTCTACCCCACGCCACCTCCCCTTTGACAAATATTTCATTTACACTGGTGTTGTCACATCCCATGAGGTTTATCTAAGGATTATGGCTGATTAAAACTTTTAACAAACATACAAGAGCTCATATACATGAATGAATCATAATAGCTTTATGTTATTTTTTAAAAATAGCAGTCACAGTTACTTTGTAATCACAGATGTGATGCAGGATGTATTTGAGTGGACCAGGAACCAGAAAGAGAGGGTTGGTCTTCCGCTGCCCAGGAGAATCCCTTCACCACAGCTCCTCGAATGGTGCAGTCCTTTTTCTGGCTCCAACGGGCCATCTCCGGTGGAGTGCGGTGGCCTCTCAGAAGGGGAGCCACCCTGTGTGGCTGCATCATCAAGGGATTGTCCTGTCTCCCAGGGGAGCTTTAGAAATAAATGCATCTCCTGGGATCACTTGAGGTATCAAGAAAGCAGAAGCAAGGACAAATGCCTTCCTGAAGGTCACAGTCCCAGTCTCATTTCCATGCTCCTTGCGAGGGTATTTCTAATTAGAGTCCCATTTATTTTCTTCTGACACAGCCTTTCTCAGAACTTCAGAGAGCTCCAGTCATTTCTTCACATGGTTCCCAAACACTCTTGGCCTTTCAGAGGTAGCAACCCCCAAAACGCCATCCAGGGTGACAGTGGCATTCAGCGGTCCCAAAGGGCTCCCAGTGTGACTGCCTCTGCAAAGTTGATGACACTCAGCTCTCAGACAACATTCTTTGACTGTGCCTCTGTCCCTTCAGCACCTCAACAAGACACCACAGGGCTTGGCTCAAGGGGTCTCATTGTGAGACAGAGCTTCAAAGGACATTTGCTGGGCCCTGGCCCGTGTGGCTCTGTTGGTTGGAGCATCGTCCCATACACCAAAAGGTCGAGGGTTCAATCCTTGGTCAGGGCACATAACGAGGTTGAAGGGTGGGTCCTGGTCAGGACAAGTGCAAGAGGCAACCCATTGATGTATCTCTTGCACATTGATGTTTTTTTCTCTCTCTCTCCTTCCTCCCCCTCTCTCTAAAAATCAATAAGCATGTCCTCGGGTGAGGATTGAAAAAAAAGGAATCTGCTGGGTTCTTCCAAAACAGTGGCTATCTCTTCTCTTCCTCTCATTCACAAAATCATGAGATTTTAGAGCAATCTCATCATGTAGGGGTTGAAACTTAATTTTGCAGAAAATTTAGGCTCAAATAGGTTAAATCAGTG
This sequence comes from Trachops cirrhosus, assembly GCA_028533065.1. NCBI lineage: Eukaryota > Metazoa > Chordata > Mammalia > Chiroptera > Phyllostomidae > Trachops > Trachops cirrhosus. The sequence continues at coordinate 48,554,468 of CM052545.1, forward strand.
TTGCCCAAATTTTAGTATGCACACAACCCACCTGTGTATCTTTAAAATGCAGGTTCTGATTCCTTAAGTCCAAATCAGGGCCTGTGGTTCCTCATTTCTAACATGTTCTCATCTCAGTGGTGAATTAGTAGAGGCCAGGGACCGTGTTTCCTCCCAGCTTTTGCCAAGTCAGTGTTCTGCTTCATATTTTTCAGGAGATATAAATTGCCTACATGATAAAACTTTATGTTGACTAAAGTGATGGATGATTAGATTTTAACAGTTTCAGTGTGTTTTTTTCTAAAGCGAAAATTTGAAATTACCGTTATGGGCCTAACAAGTACAAGCTATCTATTCGGGGATGCTACAATTTGAAAGTTGCCTTAGTTTTCTTCTTTGATGTTCCTCCTTGAGTTGACTTTCAAGTGTTTATAATTAGAGATTTATTCCTTTGGCACAAGCAAATAGCTTTGTGTTAAGTTAAACACCTGGTAAAGCTAATATATAAGGCCATTGTCAGTCATTCATATGTTAAGGCAAATGAGTTTATCCTATCTTTTCCTGAGGGAGAGTTCTGCTAAAGGTTTATAAAGGAGGAAGTGGGCGTGAAGAAGCCAAACCCGTCCCCCCCCCCCATAAGTTGGCTCAAAAGCATGAACCTGAGGGAACTTGGGAGAAAAGTAAAAAAGGAGGAGATGAAGAAAGGCACATTCCCCCCACCTCCCAACTTTGCCAGCCTGGGCTTGGATCTCATCTGGGACACCTGTCTCGCTAATTTGCAGGCCCCACTCGCTGCCTCAGTTCACTCAGAGAAGAAGGACAAGATCCAGAGCAGAAACCACGAGTCCGGCTCATCAGCAGAACCAGTCTGGGAGAGTAGACAGGAAGCGTCTAAGGGTCTGGGGGAGGAGGTTGATTGGTTCAAAAGTGCATAAGACTGGACTGGGTAAGCTAGGCAAGTTTGTTCAGGAAGTGGCTGAGAGAGAGAATAAACAGGGGATCAAGATGACCTTGATTCCGTGGGTTCCCCCCTCCCGCCTGGACATGCATTCTCAGCAAAACCAGCCTGGCTGGCACCCAGCTCGGCACAGAGGCTCTGGCCAGGTGTGGAGGGCTCTGCCTCCACCCCACCCCATCTTCTCTGGCCTGGGCAGTCTCCCACAGCCTCCTACAATCTCTCCTTCTAGCTGGCTCAGACAAGCCTACCTGACCTCCATCCTTCCCGTGGTCGACACCAGCCAGCCAGTTCCTCTTCTCTTATATTTAGACTATGACTTTGGAGTCAGAGAAATTGGTTTCTAATCCCAGTTGCATTATTTGATTATCCACTGAGTGACTTTGGAAAATTGTAAGAACTGGCACTCTGTCTACATAATGCAGTTGTGATGGTGAAATCAAAGGATTCTTTCAAAGTGTTAAGCACAGTGCTGAGGACATAACACATACCTTCCAGATGTTAGTTAAAAGCATACTTTGTTCTTCTGCAGCCTAATCCATTTCCATGCTTCTAGGTGCAGGAGGTGGGGCTCTGACTCCAGCCTTCCTTCCAAGAGGTAGAATTCTCTAACTGCTCACTAGATGCATGGGACATTCCAGCGCCACTTCCAATCAAACTTCCAAATCTTCGCGACTTCTTTACATCATGAGAAACCCTGGTGTGGCTTTTGAGTCTAGAGTCTTTTGCCCTGTTGACCACAATGACAAGTTACTAAATTCTACTGATTTGTCCTGAAGTCTGCTTTTCTTTTTCTACCCCATTGCCTGTTCGTAGTTAGGCTGTCTCAAGTGAAACCATTGCGTCGCCACAACCTCCCTGTCCATGCCCTTTCCTTGAGTCCTTCTCCTTTTATCTGCTTATAATCCAGCCCCCAAATATCTCCCTGAGTCCTTCCCTGGCTGCTGGGGTGCCTCCTCCCCTCTGCTTCTCGCTCACTGGAAATGAAGCACTTGGAGGTGAGTCTCCAAAGAAATGACGAGAGCACTTTTAACACACGGTTTGGGCTCAAACTCATGGTTTTCACCAGTAAAATACCATTCAGAATAACCTCTCAGTCTGGAATTGTTTTTGTTCTACTTAAAGTCCTCCCTTCCCATGTGGTTTTGAAAAGAGGTTTACACATGTACTGGTGCTCCTGCTTTCAATGCCTCAGGTCGGACACGAAAATAAAACACTCCATCCCAGTGTGCTCACCTGGGGCAAGGTTTTATTAGGCAAACACAGCAGGAAGTCACCTGTTCATCAGAACACATACAAAGATGGTCTGCTTCTGCCATTCCTCCTCCTTTGCCAAAGGAAAGGGTCCCCTCACATCAGTGAGTTAGTTGTTCCTTGTGTGGGCTCACGGGAAGTAGGGTTTGTAGCGAGGGGACAAGTGCCATTTGCTTAAGAAGAAAATTTCTGAGCAGGGGCTTCTGGTTTTAACTTTGCTGACTGGAGCAGGCAGCATTTTTCTGACTGTAAAACTGGGTAAAATTTACAGACATGTTCCTCAGGAATGAAAAGAGGTGGCTTGGAATCCACTGTAAGGGTTAAAGCAGGCCTTTGGAAAAGGAACAGGAAGACATTCGGTACGAAGTTTCAGTGTCCTCTTCACAAGGACCCAGGTTGGATTGTCTTCTTTAGTCATTTGCTAGAATAAGATTCCAGAGCTAAGAGTTGTGGGCTTGGCCCCAACCCTGCCATAGTGGGGACACCCGGCCCCACCCCCTGAGCCTCGGTTTTCTTCCCTGTTAAATGAAAATAATAATGGTGATAATAATAATAACATCTAATTAGTTATATCTGTTCCAGCTTCTTCACAGATATTGGGAATTTTTTAAAGGTAATTTATATGAAGACAATTTAAAAATATACAGTTATCTTATAAATTCCGATCATTAACACCAGACTACCTTGGTGCTATTTGAAACTCAAGGAATTAGTGCCTTAAAAAGGTAGACACTCACTGTTTAGATTAGTTCCTTCAAAGGTCAGAAAAGCAGAGCTCAGGGTTTTGGCTGCTGTCGGTGTCGATGAGAAGGCTGGCAGACATGTTGGAGTGGAAGCCCTGCTCATTTAGGTGAACAGGTGTTAGTTGAGGAGCTTAAGGATGAGTAGTACTGGGCAGGATTGAGCACCTCAAACACTGGTCCAGGACACAAGCTCATCTCTGCAATTCAGCTGATGAGTCCTCCACTCCTGGTAAGAGGCAATATCACACAAAGAAACCATCTCTGGAAAGTCTCACATTGGCAACATTACTTTGGCTGCTGCATTTAAAGCCCAACAGTTCCTGGCTGGTGTGGCTCAGTGGATAAGGTGCCAGCCTGTGAACTTAAGGGTCACTGGTTCGATTCTCAGTCGGGGCACATGCCTAGGTTGCAGGCCAGATCCTGCTGGGGCACATGAAAGGCAACCACACATTGATGTTTTTCCCCCTCTCTTTCTCCCTCCCTTCCCCTCTCTCTAAAAATAAATAAATAATCTTTAAAGTCTAACAAGTTGTCCAACCTTTTGATGTCTCTGTGCCACACTAGAAGAAGAGTTGCCTTGGGCCAAACATTAAATACACCGTGACACACAATCACACAAAAAAATCTCATAATGTTTTATGTAAATTTATGATTTTGTGTTGGGCTGTATTCATAGCCATCCTGAGCTGCACGTAGCCTGTGGGCAGCTTGGACACCTTGGTAGAAGGAGGACTACAACAATCTAACACTAACAGAGAGTGGTTTTGAACCAGCTTTGTAACTAGTTACTGTGGAGATGGTTTACCTCTGTCTGGCCTTCCCAAGAAGAAATTCACAAAGAGTGACGGAGGAGCCCTGCCCTCCTAGAGCCTGAGGCCTCCAGTTTCTCTTGTTCTTCTAGATCTGAGGGCTGCTGTGTTGGCATTTTCTCTGAAAGAAGAGCAAGAGTTATGGGAATATTTGTATTTCAACAAAGACTATAAACCTTCCAGATGCTTGTTTCTCTAACCCTCCCTTTCCTTTCTATTCCAAAACATCCCAAATCGAAATATCCATGGTGCCCCTCCAGTTTAGACACTAAGCATCTGTCTGAGGAACATGGAAGATTGAGCTAAAATCTCCAGGCACAACCAACGTCATGGCCAGGATTCACTTGGTTTCCCCTTCCAGGTATTGTGTTTCAATTGGAATAGTGGAGGAGACTAGATTTGAACCCCTGAGAACCCCTCTTCCTGCCCAGGGCTCCAGGGAGTTTTGGGGCAATCCTCACTGTCCTAGCAAATGTCTTCTTTGGGGAGAAGAGGGCAGCAGAGAGCGTCTGTCCTTGACCCACAACAGCAGGCTCTGGCTTGTCAAGCGCAGGCCAATGGCAGTTGCTGGGTTGGTCGGGGCAGCTGGCCCCCTGGCTCTGCTGAGGAGGAGCCGAGGCCGAGGCTCATGGTTGTGCTGATGCCTCCTGCTGCCCCGGGGGAGCTGGAGAAGAGTCTGGCAGTGCGGAGGGCCTGGGTGCGTGGGAGCTGAGAGCTCTTGACAAACACTGTTGTTAAAAAGGGACACAAGTGTGTCGAAAGCAAAGCGCAGCCCTGCCAAGGTCCTCTGCCAGGACTGACATTGCATTGTCTGCACTTGGCTACTTTTCCCCGGGTGGGGGTGGGGGTGCTGGCAATCTCCAGGAGCCTGGGAGACGTGGGCCTTGTGACTGTGGTGCGTGGGGGTTCAGCGCGCCTCAGCTCTACTTCTGCTTAGTCTTTGTTTAGGGACCGAACTGGAGATGAGTGCTTGACTTTTTTTCCTAAACACTCAGGATCCCACATGGAGTCTTCAAACAGGACAGGTCTTTGTGTTTCCAGAATCTCCTGGCTCTGCCTGGGCGGCCTGGCTGGTTAGAAGTTCAGATTAACAAGCGAAAAGTATGGGTCTTGTCCTTGTGGGTCAAGCTAGGGTTGTTCTGTGCCCCTCGCTCCAATCTGGTAAAACCTGAGAGATAAATTAATGCAAATCAAATGCCTAACATAGTACACAACTTATAGTAGGTATTTAATCTGTTCGCTCAATGAATGAATGCAAATCCATCAGAGAATCATAGAATGACTACAATAAAAAGGATTTTCTAGATCACCGGTTGCCTTCCCAGACAATACTATTTATAAGAGAAAAACACAATTCTGTCTCGTTGGATCATTCACTGTTACTATTTAACTTTTCTCAACCGGAAGGCAAGGACTGCATCTTATTTGTCTTCTTGTCCTTGCCAGCTGCCAGTGCCCTGCCTGGCAGTTAATGGGACTCAAGTGGAGTCCTCATCTCTAAGAATGGCCCTTCCCAAATGTCTCTCTGTGCAAACACCACAGCGGATACAAGGCTGTCAGGATTACAGGGGAGGAAGCAGACAAGGCTGAGATCTAGGAAAGAGTCCCCCAGAGCTGTGCCTTCCCTCCACAGACAAGCCCACCACAAGCAGTGTGGAGCTTGAAGAAAGCCTGGCCTGTGGGGCATGTTGAGAACGTCACTTAGGTAGGGTCTTGGGGTCACCGGGGTGATATGACAGGAATGCCCATCCCAACGTGTGAGTGACCAGAGGGTGGAACTGAAGGTCAGCCTTTCTGATTTTGCTGAAGCCCAAAACTGAGGAAGAGCATTGATGCACCACACTCTGATGAATGGTGGGGAGAGACCACCTGATTTAACAGAAACACCTACTTCATAGAAGAATATGAACTAAGCAAAGAATGCTTCCAGGTAAAGATCCTTTGGATGGCTCTTATGATGAGATATGAGCACTTAGCTTTCCTAGTCACAGGGCAGCAGTCTTCAGGAGGTATGTAGGGGAATTGCTTCTTTAGTAGAGACAGAATCTAGGATTTGGATTTCAGCAGCACAGCCTGGGGTTGGGAGGGAGAAGTTGGTGTGTCTAATATAGTAGAGAAAAAGGCAAGTTCTAGAAAGGCTGGAGATTGAGGACCCCCATCTGATCAAAGAGCTTTGCCAACTCAGGTCCACCCAGGCTGGGAGTGAGAGTCTCTCTGCTTAGCAGGCATGCCACTCAGACAGAGCAGTATGTCCAGTGTCACCTCCTTTATGGCAACGCTTTTAAGAATTCCAGTTGCTAGGTTTTGTTTACCTTGGTGTCTTGAAAGTATTTGTGAGTTTTCGAGTGGGAATCAAGTCTTTCCACAATGGTGTGATGGAAAGATATGAGCATCATTCTCCAAGCAGGCTCTGCCTGCTCTGGATTTGACAGGACCCAGCAGAATGATGGAGAGGGGAGGTGCACCACCCAGGAGGCCAAGGCCCAGGGCAGCTTCTGCATGCTAGAGGATGCAGCCATACCACTCTTGTAGCTTTGGCTCTCAGTTTCTTCCTACTTTAACTACTCCCCTTCCACCTCTCCACTTATTCTGGTCCTCCCCAACCCTCAGAGTTCAGCTCGAATGCCTATGCTGCCATGAAAATTCCAGGACCCCCAGAGAGCAGCTTCAAATTGTCTTTATTACTCCTCTGTGATATTGCACAAAGTACTTAAGTGCTGCCCTGACCAGTGACTCCATTGGTTGGAGTATCATCCCATACACCAAAGGGTTGTGGGTTCAATCCCCCATCAGGGCACATACCTAGGTTTTGGGTTCGATCCCTAGTAGGGGTGTGTTCAGGAGGCAACCAATACATGTTTCTTTCTCACATTGATGTTCCTCCCTCTCTCTCTTTCATGAATAAATATACTCTTGTGTGAGGGTGGCTGAGATGGTTTCAAAGGTGGCAACTGGAGAAGAGGTTGGGACAAGGGGAGTCTGGGTCTGTTCTTTCCAAACACTGTTGACATGAGAGACAGGTTGGAGGAATGCTAAGGGCATTGCTGTATTGTGTTTTTGTGCCTGGCTTATTTCACTCAGCATAATATTCTCAAGGTTCATCCACATCACAGCATGTGACAGAATTTTCTTCCTTTTAAAGCAGGGATAATATTCCATTGTACATATATATCATATTATGATTATTCATTCATCTATCACTTGGGTTGCTTCCACATTTTAGCTATTATGAATAATGTTGCTATAATGTGGGTGTACAACTATCTTTTTGAGACCCTGCTTTCAATTCTTTTTGATATATAGGTGTAGAATGGCAGGATTATATGGTAGTTGTACTTTTAACTTTTTGAGGGACTACTATGCTGTTTTCCACAGAGGCTGTGTATTTTACATTCCCACCAACAATGCACATGTCAGTTTCTCTACCTCCTCACCAACACCTGTTGTTTTCTATCTCTTTTTGGATAGTAGCCATTGTAATGGGTGTGAGCTGGAATCTCGTCGTGGTTTGGATTTTCATTTTCCTAATGATTAATGATATTGAGCATCTTTTCATGCACTTGCTGGCCATTTGTACAGGGTACGGCAAAAGTAGGTTTACAGTTGTTCATGCGGATCTTAGAAATTCTAATAGGTATGTAATGGCATTTCATTGTTGTTATAATTTGCAATTCCCTGACGACAAATGATGTTTAGCATCATTTTATATGTTTATTTGCCATTTACATGTTTTTGGTGAGGTGCCTCTTCAAACATTTTGTCCATTTTTAAATTGAGTATTTTTTCCTAATTGTTAAGCTTTAAGAATTCTTTGTATATTTTGTCCTGTATCTGATGCATGATTGTGAATATTTTCTCCAAGACTCTAGCATGGCTTTTCATTCTCTTAACAGTATCTTTCCCAGGGTGCCCGGTTTTCATTTGAATAAAATCTGACATCAGTTTTTTTCTTTCATGGATCATTATTTTGGTATTATATCCCCCAAATCATCTCAAACCCAAGGTCGCATAGGTTTCTCTACTATGTTTTCTTCCAGACATTTTATAGTGTTGCATTTTATATTTAGGTCTGTGATCAGTTTTAATTTTTGTGAAAAGTATGAAGTCTGTGCCTAGATTCTCTTTTTTATTTTTTTACCTATGAAAATCCATTTCAGCATCATGTGTTGAAAGGACTAGTCCTTGTCCACTGAATCCCCTTTGCTGCTTCTTTGTGAAAGGCCAGTTGACCGTGTCTGTGTGGGACTATTTCTAGGTCTCTATACTGTCCCACTGATGCACGCCTCTGTTCTTCTGCCAGTACCTTGCTGCCTCTTGAGGTCGGGTAGTGCCAGTCCTTCAGCATCGTTCTTGGTCAGGATTGTGGTGGCTCTTCTGGGCCCTTTGCCTTCATCTGGTGTCTCTCACTTCTTTCACTTATCAAGGCCTTGCTCAGAGCCTTATATAATCAGAGGTTCTAAATTAATCATTTGCTGTTTACCCCTGGGTCCCTCCTAAGCCATTTTAAGACCACTGGAAAAGATTTTTTAAAGTTGCCTTAATGGTTCCCTTTGAAATTTTTTAACATTATGAATTTTATATGTAATGCAAATGGATTATTACTATTATTATTAAGCATTAGAATTCTTTGGAAAAAATCTCCCTTGTTTGGCCAGGCCTGAAGGCGTGAGCCAAGGCCACAGAAACGGTGGTGACATGCCCTGCTTGGAAGAGTGGGATGACTCTCTGTTCCCGAGAGGGACAATCGAAAGAGTGTGGGAAGCAAATTGGGAAAAAAGGAGGAATTAGCTGCTGAAATGAAACTGAGGTCCACATTTGATGAAACAACCAGTAGACATCTCGCAGTTTCACATAGGGGGTTTCTGGCGTTTTTTTTAACACCTCCCTGCGGCTGTGGCCTGACGCTCGCTTACTCTGTCTCTCACCACCTCAACTCATTTTCAGTCAAGCCCCCCGCACTCACGAGCACTGCGTGTGAACGCGGTGTTCTGTTTTGGGGACTGGAGGAAGAACTTGAGTTTCACTTCTGCAGTGAAGAGCAGAGACAACCCCCCCGCCCCCCCACCCGGGGAATGGAGTGAAATGAACTCATGGGGATTTGCGAGCGCCTGGCTGGAGGTTTGGATTTGGACAGGGCACGGATGGGGGTCTGCGCTCAGCTCACCTGGTTCAAGGGGCCCAGGGGACCCAGCTAAGCCCTTACACGTATGACAGAAAGGACTCCTTTATAATTCTCAAAGTACTCTAACAGCACTATTTTCTTTGATTCTATTAACAATTGTGAAAAAAACCCTTTCTTTGGATTGTGCTCATTTAACTCTACTTGCCTTGGGTTGGACATTGTGAGACATGACTGCTCGTATGACATCCTATATGCAAACTTGATTTATACATTTAAATTTATTCCAACATATGGTAACAGGAAGGGCCTGACAGTGCTGAAAGGTACCTTAGAGAAAACTTCACAGGTGATAAAACTAAGGTGCAGGGACATGAACAGCATTCCTAAGGTCACTCAACCTTTGAACAGCAGAGTCACTGGATCCATTCGAAGAGAGTCTTATGTTCCTTTCGAGGCGGACTTCTACCATGGGCCACTCACCTCCCTGACAGTACTCAAAGACCGACCTTGGCCTTGAAAGAAATCGTGGCCAGCTCAGGAACGTTTACGTCTTTGGAGTCTTTCTTGCTTTTATAAAAGAATTCTGGAGAAAAAAGAGAAAGATCTTCATGGTCACCAAACACTGGACATCAGCCTTCTCAGAGGCTGGCCCTTTAGCCCACATTTTGGAGGACTTTAGTGGGCGAGACGCTAGCAAAGAGCGAGGTGGCCAAGTCAGCCTTTTCCAACTTGTACTATCCCAGGACTGGGGATGGTCAACTAAAAACCGATCAATATAAGTTTCATTTTTGTTTTCTGTATAAATAGTTGGCTTATCTGAAATAACCTTTTTCCAGAGCTAATAGCCATAAATTTCTGTAACTGGACATGTTTAGAAATGCCTCTTAGCTATTTTTGTTGATTTATTTGGTCTGTATTTGTGCAATCCAGCTTTGGGCATGGATGCAAGCAGCCCTGGTCACCAGTCCTCCTCCTCTAATGATTTAAACTGAGGAGACACGGTCTCGCTCCTGTGGGAAAGACCTCACGTGGGATCCCTTGGTGTTACAGCTCAGCCCAGGAGAAATTACAAAGTCTTGGAGAATCATCTTCAGTTCTTTTTGTGGAACTTTAGTGTGCATTTCCCCCTGTTTATCTATCTATCTATCTATCTATCTACAACTCCAATGTCCAATAATATGGTGGTTTTATGTTGTAGAGTATTAACTCACTGGCATATCAAAAATACAAAAATTAAAATGTCAATACTGTTTGCTCTGTAGCTTCATGGAAAAGTTTATGTGAAATATGTTAAGTGACCATTGCATATATTTTATTAAGTGTGAAAATTTTATGTACACACTTGAATAAAGTTGAGACATTTTCTCAAAAAGAGGAGTGAGTTGATAATTCTTGATGACCTAATATATGCTAGCTTTGTCTCACTTAATCCTTGGAAAAAACGCAGCAAATGAGGGATTATTATTTTCATTTAAAGGTGAAGAATCTGAGTCTCAACAAGGTCAAATAAGTCACCTAAGGTCATACAGCTAAGATAAAGGTATGACCAGGACTACAGATGAGCCCCAAAGCTAAAATCCATGTTATTTTTATTCTGCCAGGTTGCATTCCAGAGACACCTAAGCAATTCTTGATTTAAGTAAAGGGTTTAGAGTTATGACATTTTTTTGGTTAAAAATGAAAATAAAAATATGAAGATATTTTGTCCCCTCCATATTTACTGGATTATTAATTTCTGACTTGGAGGGGAAAAAACATGAATAGTACAATAGAGAAAACCCATCATCCCTCTGTTCTTCTGCTTCTAGAACAATGTTGTTACCTCTCTCTGGGTATCCATTTACCAGGCAACAATATGAGGTCTAAAGTTGAAAGGCTTCCACAAAAAGAATGTAATAGTTTAAGCCCTGAGTGTAAGACAGAGCAATAAAGCAATCAGTATGGGCAGGACTAAATGTAGATGAAATTCAGAAATAGAAATTTATTTTTTCTTTCCAAGTCTGCAGCATTCTTTCTCGTGCTTTTCCATTTCTTTTGCAGTGATTCCTTGTCAGCACCACAACTTGTCTCAGTTGAAGTTAATAAACTTATTCATATTTGGTGATTAATTATTTATCAAGTTTAATTCATTCCTTGTCACAGGAATATTCCTATTTTAGCTGGAGACAGACTCTTCAGGTTCAAGAGTGAATCCGCAGGCATGGCATTTCAGATGTCCATCAGCAGATACCAGTCCACCAATTGATCCTTGTCGCTCCTGAAATCTTGCAACTGTTTGTTTCTCTGATGAGTCAGAGGTGAGCCTGTAGGGCTGCCTCGATCCAGTTCACTGTCCTAAGGATTCATTTTTCCACTCAGTAGAGGAGTAGCTGAAACTTTGGGGAAGTCGGGAGACCTGCCCTCACCTCACAGTTAGTTGGTGATAGACAGGTTAGAACCCAGTGCTTCTCTCTAGAATCACAGACCCCCAGGGCTGGCGAGGCTCGTAGAGCTGTACTGGGCACATCCATCCTCCTTGTGACCTCCTCACCAAAGAGTGGTCGCCTCTTCATGACAGAGGCCCCATATCAGCCCAGTGATTCTTCACACGTTGCTGATCTGAGCTTCGTGTCACCTTGATGACTGCACTTAGGACAACACAGAGAAATCTAACCCTCATTTCTGACCACCTGGACCCTGACTTCCCTTTTCCAGGTTGAACATTCTTAGTTTCTTCAACTCTTCTTCATGTGACTACTTCAAACCCACAGATCATCCTAAGCCTGACTTTCTGAACTTGCTATCGTTCACCTCAAAGTATGGTGCTCGGAACCAAACCTGGTGCTCCAGTTGAGGTGTGGATTCACTCACTCACTCAGTGTCAAACTGCTCTCAGCTCAGTGAGGAGTAGGGCGGGATGCTAACCTCACTGCTCAGACACAGGACCCTTTGGGTTGCTGGTCAAGATCAAATTAGTGTGATTTTTAGGGAGTTATGGTCTCCTGGTTCTCTTAAATCCTTCTGTTGTAGCATGTGCCTCGTTCTCCACCAAGCTGCATCTCCGTGTGGGAGGCTGGCCCTATTTGTGTGAAAACCCATCCTGCTCCTCTGGGGTATGTGCCTGCCACAGGCTTTTATAAAACATATTTGGGTTGTAATGAGAAAACCTTTCCTCAGATCCCGGTCCAGCTTTTGTTCCTTTGTGATGCCAAAGTTGACATGCCCTCCATCTGTCTCTGTAATAAAACTGAATCTCTAGGACATGAAGCCATCTCTCCACTCAGGGGTCAATCTTGAGCCAGCGGGGCGGGGATGGGGTGAACTCACACATGCACAGAGATGCTTCACAGGCGTGGAAAACTACCCGTCCAGCTCCTTCCCCGTCCAGGCCCTCCTCCCTCGCCTGGCTCTTCACACGCAGTGGAACTGGCTCACAGGAGGAAGCGGCAGTGGCCCAGCAACAGGGTACACAACTTCAGTCAGGGTTGGAAAGGCATTTCTGGAGTCACAACTCTGGAAACAAGAGGCAGCAGAAGTTTGACATCTGCAATGGTGGAGTCTTTCCTCACCCACACCACCAGCCCTCATCCCAGCCCCTTCCTCTAGTTGAAGAGCTCCTTCCAGTGGAATTTCTTGGCATAACTTACATTTACTGTGGGTATTTCCCACCCATTAATAAGATAAGAGAAATTAAAAGCCCAGAGAGGTTATTTGTATGGGTCACACCAAAAACCCTGTTACCTTTGTCCCAAGCTTCCCTTATCAAGTTACCTGCCAATTCGTACATCTCATGGGGGAGCAAGGAGAGAAAGTCAGTAGCCTCTTGTAGGTGCCTCGCTTCTCTAACCCAACTCAGAAGTCGCTCAGCCTGATAATATCTCCATGACTTCCATTTCTGTCACATGAAGGAGCTGTGGACCTTCTGGTGGCACTTTGCTTCCACTAAGTCAGCAGCCCTTGTGGGCCTATGCCCAGGTGACCCCTTGTACCCACTCCATGCCGCACTCTGCAAGGCACATATGAGCCTTTGTTGAGTCAGATCTTCCTTGAAGGGGAAAAAAAATCATCAAGGATCTAAGTATAAACAAGCTCTCAGTGTGGAGTGAAGGAGAGATTCCAAACTTTTCCATGACAGAATGGCATCCCCCGCCCCGAGTTCATGTCATGGATATCCCCTGCTTTTTGCTCCACAGAAGAACTCATGTCCATCATTCTTGTTTTCAGATGTTGTTTAGGTCAAGTGTAAGCTTTCTGGCTTTGAGCTGCAGTTCTGATGCCAACTCTGCACTCATTGCATGCAAATTTTAGTCAAAAGCTGTGTTGTCATAAGTATATTCCTCCCCTCACCAGGAGTCACCCTCCACCTGACCCATCTCTGCACACAAACTTAAAAAAAACCAAAAACATTTCATATTGCCAGTTTGGCAGAAGGAAGTGTAAATGTTATGTCAGTGCTAAGACACTACTTAATCCTGATAGATGAGTCGTCAGGGGAGCATGACGCTCATTGACAGACGTTAAATGACACTGAGGCTCCCAGTGGGGCACCAATAGGCCCTGAAGTTCCAGGATGTGTGAGAAGAACAATGGCAACCAGACTTGTGGTGGTGACCATTTCTCAGTGTCCACAAGATCAAATCATTGTGGTGTGCCCCTAAAACTAATACAATGTTATATGCAAATTATATCTCAATAATAACAACTGCCCCCCCCCCAAAATCCCCAAACCCTCAAAGACAAGAAAACACCAGAGTCGAGGATGGAATCGTCTCTGTGTTCCACTGCAGGGTACGCTGTCAGTCCGGCTGGGCCTGGGTTGGAGATGGTAGCAAGTGCTTCTGGGTCACCGGGTTAGCCACACACCCAGGCAGTCTGGGCCCCTCAGCTTTGAGTGAGGGATTACCTGGAAGAAGCCAGGCTTTCCCGATCACAGAGGTCCTTTGATGGTGTCAGAAATTCCTAGAGGAGGAGGCTTGAGAAGAAAGTAAGAAAAGCTGAACATCTGTTCTCTGTAAAAACAATGAGCATGCTCCCCCCGCCAAAAAGAAAAGTCCACCCCCAGCTCCTTGCTCTCCAGGTAGTTCTCTTGTCCTGGCATCTGTGAGGCTGAGCAGGCTAACCAGTTGCAAAGAGGCTAACAGAGTGGTTTGTAACATTGGACATTAGTATTTAAAAAATACTGATGCCTGAGCTCTGAGCTGCAGAGGCTATAGTGCCATCAGTGTTAAATAGGGCTGCACCTTTGTGTGTTTCTGAGAGGACTCCCAGGATACTCCAACAAGTGGGCAGAGCTGACACCATGGGACTGAGGGCTACCCTGTGCGAGGGACTGCGGGGACCACTGGTACATAAGATTGAATGCTGCTGGACTTCTGTCTTCCACAGAGCAAAATCAGCACTGGTTTCCCACACACCACGATGGTTGCTAGGCATTTAAAAAAAATCTGTAAGTATTCTACACTCATTCCAAGGAGAAAATGGGACTTTCTTCTGTCTGTCACTCCATCACCTTCTCAATGAGGAGCCTGGCCCATCACTAGATTGGCTGGAAACAGGCAAAAATGGCCCATGTAGAAGAGGCCACACAGGGGCTCTGGCCTAAAATGTATCCAGGCCCAGAGCAGATTCAGGGAATAAGTCCAGGTCACACGTAGGCTTACTGATATAGACGGTTTGGTCAGGAACATGTTGCAGAGTGGAGAGGAGGACATTGCATGGAAACCAGGAGTTCTCTCCTTTCCCTTGCTGACTTTGGATGGGCAGTCTGTCTGGGAAAGACTGTGTGAAGGCCACGCCTGTGACTAAACTAGGAGCTCTATGTGTCCCAGAACTATCGCTCCGGCCCCTTTTCTTGGGCAGTAAATAACCCTGGGCTTGGAACAACAAGCTCTGGTGACACATTCACGGTGGCTGTGGGAGGAGCAGAGTCTGGATGTCTGAGTGCAGAACTTGGAGCTCAGGGCCTTGTCGGACTCTCTGGACTGAGACTTCCTTGAGGCAGAGACTGGCGGCAACTGTGGCCATGGAAGAGTGACCCATGTCCTAGGAGCAACCAAGGAAAAAAGTAGGTCCTAGAGTGACTTCCGTGGTGCTCTACTGAGCCCCCAGTATGGGGGAGATGCACTCCCCCCACCAGCCGCTGGGAGTACTGATGCTAATGACTGACAGCTGTGTCCCTTGGCGACCAGGCCTTACGCAGGAAGAAACTGTTACTCACCTCAAGGGATTTGCTGCTTGGGGTGCTGCTCTATTCGGGAACCAGATGTGACCCTGGCCGGCTAGCTCAGTTGGTTAGAGCGTTGTCCCGATATACCAATGTTGCAGGATCAATCCCTGGTCAGGGCACATGTAAGAATCAATCAACTAATTCATCACTACATGGAACAACAAATCAATGCTTCTCTCTCTCTCCCTTCTTCTCTTTCTCTTAAAATCAATTTAAACAATTTTTTACAGACAACAAAGATTGAGATGGGGTTGTCATTAGGAGTTTATTTACTTGCAGGAAGTAAAGGAGACAGAGGACTCACATCCAAAACTCTGTCTCCCTGAAGGAAGCCTTAGCCATTACTTACGGATATAGACGGTTTGGTCAGGAACATGTTGGCTTCTTCTTTGCAGTCGGCCACACTTACCCTGCTGGATTAGGTCAGGCTCATCCTCTGCCAAGTCCTGCTACATTTTCACATTTAGCAAGAACAGTGTTTAGTAAGATGGGTCCAAACCTTGAGGCCCTTGTCCTGTCTGATGGAACTATGCTGCCTCAGGTTCCTCCCACTTTCTGGAGATGGCTGAGGCTGGCGTCACAGGGGCTGACCCCTCTGCCTCAGTCTGGGACACACTGGCTTTGGAGCTTCTTAGAGCACTGGGTGCCTCAGTTGCCCTTACGTGGCTGGGTCAGCTCCTTCTGCTCCTCTGCCCTGCTGTCCTCACTTCCTCTTGGGCAGATCTCCTGAGCTGAGCACACACTCAGTAAGCACACACTCAAGGCACATCTGCATGTGCCTTGGCTGGTGTGGCTCATGAGTTGAGCACTAGCATACGAACCCAGGGTCTCCAGTTCATTCTGGTCATGCCACATGCCTGGGCTGAGGGCCAGGTCCCTGGTGGGGGGCATGTGAGAGGCAACCGATCGATGTTCCTCTCACACATCAATGTTTCTATCCCTTTGTTTCTCCCTCCCTTCACCTCTCTCTAAAAAATAATAAATTGCCCTGGGTGGTGTGGCTTAGTGGATTGAGTGCTGGCCTTCAAATCAAAGGGTCGCTGGTTCGATTCCCAGTCAGGGCATGTGCCTGGGTTGTAGGTCAGGTCTTCTATAGAGGGCACGCAAGAGGCAACCACACAGTGATGTTTCTCTCCCTCTCTCCCCTTCTAAAAAAATAAATAAATAAAATCTTCTAAAAAATAATAAACCATCTGCATGCAACCCTCCATCACAGGGCACTCAAGCCAAGTAACTCTCCTCACAGCCTCCGTTCCCAATGAGGTCAGCTTTAAGGCCAATGGTATTAACCTCACCCTAGAAAAATGACTTGCTTTGTATTTGGGGTGGAGAGAGCTTTTTTTGGGTGTAAATCTCTGGCATTTCTTTCCCTTCTGACAGTGATGGCCTTCCTGAGGAGACCTGGGAAGGGCCCATGGGATCACCCGTGACAAAGCTTCAGTGACACCAGAAATCTGCACCTGAAGTGGCCTGGGAGACAGACCGCAAAGGGATTCCGAAGACCACGAAGGTGGTAGGCTGGAAGGCTGCTGGGAGAGACCACGTGGGCTCAACAGACGCTGAGGGAAAGTTGGAAGAGGGTCAAGGAAGAGCCGGCAGAGAACTTGCTTCAGAGAGGAGAGATTTCTGTTTAATTTCCTGGATTAGTTACTTTTAATGGTTTAAAAAAATCCACATTGTTAATTTACTGCCGAGCCTTTGTAATTTGAGAGCTCCGGGCCTTGCAGGGAGGGAGGATGGCTGCAGACTTGTGCAGAGTTAGGTCTCATGATGTGAGCATGCCGCGGGAGGCCCCACCTGTGTGTACAATGTGCTTAAGGGATTAGAGCCAACTTGGAAATCATGGCATGTTTTACCTGGAGTAAGTACTTTATTCTTTAAGCTTCTATTTCCTTGAAGGAGGGGGCCAGAAATCCATCAGTCTCTCAGGAATAGGTGCAGGAGACACCCTGCTGGTGGGATTTCGGGATGGTGTAAGTGCAGGCAGAGGATGGATGTGCTGTTGATATATTTTATGCGAAATGTATTTTCAATACTTGTGATTTTGATTCAGAGGTGTTGCTGAACAAAGGTGGTGTTTTCAGGGAAATGCAGGTGCTGGGGGGCTGGGGGCAGTTGTAGTGTGAGGGCCCCGGGTGGAGATGAAAGGGGCATTCTCAAAGAAGTATTATGGTTTATGTGTTCCTGTCAGGGTCTTCAGGAAAGGTAAGTAAACACCCTATGTTCTCTATTTAAACAAAAGATATTCTTGGCCTGGAGCAGGTGATTATTAAACTAAAGACAGAAATTTCTGTCCCCTCCACAGGATTTACGGGGAGCAGAGGTCAGTGCCTTTATAAAAGAATGGCCGTTGTCTGCTTCAGCTGAGCCACTGCTGTTGGTGATTTGTTCTCCACAGATCTGTCGGGCAGGAGGAGGGTGGGAGAACATGGTAACGAGAAATATGTAAGCTCAGTAACATATGGTTTTTAAGAAACAGAACCACACACAGATATGCCTCATACAGACACAGTCCTTTATTTTAAAAACACTCATGTTGCAAAAAGTACATAGAAAAATAAAGTTTGGTCAGGGTGGTTTATTAAACTTCAAGTCACAGGCCTTGATATGCTACAGATTGAAGCAGAGTTTGTTACACATGTAGAGAACCCCAACCAACTTACTGAACAGGATAGAAAAGAGGCCGGGGGTGGCGTGGTCTGGGGCGCCCTCCAGCTCCCCCTTGGACACCGGCACACCAGCTCTTCAAATGTTGTTCTGCCAGTTCAGACGGCTGAGTGACTAGTTCCAACCGGGGAAAGGCAAGATGGATGCACAAACCAAGTAATTTTAAACAAAGACTTTTATTTTTTTTTGCAACACAATACATAGCACAGTCAAATGTTTAATACTTGCAGAACTGCAGGTTGTAAGAATTAAATTTAGAAGGTGGGGAGAGAAAGGGTACTGAGCGGAGAATGAGCACTGAATGCTGTCTCACCAGACAGGTGAACAGAAGAAAGAGATTTGGGCTATGCTGCCTTCTACACTCCCAAGAAGTGTCAGCAGCACAGAGCATTTTACAATATTTCAGCATGGAGCCCGAACAATAGAAAGTGGGGTGAAACAGGCCAGCTTTCTATCTACTTTGGCGGTTTTGCCACCAACAGTAAATTGGCCCTTTTAATAGGAAATTGAAAGGTTTCTCACTAAAGAGATTTAAGTGGTGGGATCAAGAGATTTCCAGGCCTCAGCACCTCATTAGTAGCTGGTTTTCCTCATTCCGATGTCTCCCTCTCCCAGGTCATCTGAGACAACAGGGCGAAAACTGAACAATGGACACACATCTCCTTTGCCCTCTTCTCCTTCTCTCTGAAGTCACAAGGTGTCTCATTTTGGGGACCTGTTTTTTTTTATAGGCATTAAACACAGTTCCCAAAGCATTTGGACAGATTTTGTTTGTTTTGTAATGGAAGTCACAACAATGTTGTGTTTTGAAAACTGTTTATTTTTTCTTAGCTTCTTCCTGAAAAGTGCTCTAGGCCCATCGGCTTGATCAAGGACTGGGCTCTCTAAGGCCCAGGCCGACTTTTCTTCCCCACCTGTCCCTGAGCCCTCAATTTCCACTGAACAGCTCAACAGTACTGGGTACTGACCCTGCGTTTGCACTGTTTTCCCTTGTGTGTGAAAGCCACTCCTCCTACCTCCTCTGCCTGCAGGGATCCCAAAGAATTGTCAGACTTTGAACTGTAACAACAGCCACCAGAAAGTCCTATAAAAGCAGCAGTGACCTTCTGGAGCTGTCAAATCTTTAAATAGGACTCGGGATTTAATGCTGTGTATTTTTAAAAGAAAAAAATAAGAATTGTTAGATACCAAAAATGCATGTCTTTTGGCCAATTCAGAATCTGGCCTCCCCCCCCTTTTTTAACCCAGGAAAGATAAAGTTTGGGGGGCAAAAATAGACCAGATCTCAGGCTAAATAAGGAAGACATATGTTAGGTGCAGCCAGACTAAAAGTCTGGACTGAAAAGAAGCCGTTCATTCTGTGGGTGATTGCTATGGAAAAGGAACAAAAAATATAAGGAAGGCGCGTAAAGAATTAATTGTGTGAACTGTCATGATGCAGTCCGCATTGTATGGCCTGAGAACTCCAGGAGCCTTCTCATTCTAAATTCTCAGGCCCAGGGCAAAAGATCCAGAAGAGGTTTTTTTTGTTGTTCTTTGTTTGTTTGTTTTTAAATACATTTTGCTAATAAAATTGCAATGTCCCCAGCAGCAGTGTGGAGACTTCTCCTTTGGCTTCCGTCTTGGACATATGGAGACTCATCTGGCCTAAGCCCACTTCTTACAGTAGTGTTCTGTTTATGCAGCTTGTCTTAAACCCACAGTGAGTGCTTCTTGGTCTACTTGGGCCGCACTGCAAATACTTAAATTGGTGTACTCTTGAAAAAGGAACAAGAAGCAGCTTATATTTTCATGTCCTCCTACCCATCTCCATAGCCCAAGACAGAGTTCGCTGAGTGTGACCGGTTTCTCAGCAAGATCCTCTACTTCCCTCTCTCACAGGGACAAAGACAAACCTTGGTCATATTCCAAAGCCAATGAGGCTTTTGAACTTAAGTCTAATTCAGTAGGTGACATCCTCATCTTGGCTGTCTTTTCTCAGGTTTGATCTTTTGGAGTCATGGCTTGGTTACATCAGAGAACAAAATTACAGGAATGAAATCCTCAGAAGCGCTGTGGACCGCTCGTACAAAATCAAAGTCAAGTGCTGGAAACCACTTGACTTTACCCTTCCCCACTTCGAACAGGTCTCTAAAAGCAAAACGACCTATGTCACCTGTTGGGGGAACCGTTGGGATACTAAATTATTCACTGGTCCAGATTTTCCCCTGGCCCACCAGTGAAGACTCTGGAATTTCCATGCAAACCTCCAGCAGTTTTGGTCTGCATGTCTCTTGCTCCCCAGCCCTCCCTGGCCCTAGCACCTCTGGACTTGTGGAAAGACTGCATGGGGAAGGCAGTTTTGGATCGCACATGGGTGGCTGTCATCTGGGCTGGCAGTTACCAGAAAGCCGGGTGCCAGCTCCCCCAGCAGTACAGGTAGGGGTAGTGAGGATAGCTGTGGTACACTGAGAGGAAGGGGGCCTGGGAGAACCCCTCCTCTTTCAGGGCTGGCAGGGAGGTGTGCTTCTCCAGGCCGCCCAGGTCTGAGGTGAGCTGCTTTCGCTTGGTCTTATAGCGTCTGTTCTGGAACCATATTTTCACCTGGGTCTCGGTGAGCTTGAGGTTCCTGGCCAGGTGAGCCCTTTCAGGGGCTGACAGGTACTTCTGGTGGCTGAACTTCCTCTCTAACTCCACCACCTGCGTGTGGGAGAAGGCAGCGCGGGAGCGCTTCTGCGGCTGCTTGGGAGCTTGGGCCAAGCTCAGGGAGGTGGCTGAAGTGTTTTCACAGTCCAACAGGTAAGTCTCCAAGTGCCTATCTGGAAACAAGACGGGGAAGGAGGGCGGGGAAGGAAAAAGTTACATGTTAGCAGGGAAGAGGACAGAATTCAGTCCGCCCTTATCTCTTCAGTGAGTGAACAAACAGCGCACTGTCATCTTGGATACATCTCACTTTTTTCACATGACTAAGCAGCTCTCCAAAGTGGGGAGTGAGCGCATAATTGTACTATGTGTTAGTTTTCTAATAGCCATCAAGAACCCAAAGTAACAGGCGGTTAGTGGAGGAACTTCCTGCTATGTCGTTCAGTAGAATGAAGCAGGGGTTCTGAGTATGTGTACTGAGGAGGGGTGGGAGAAAGGAGGCAGGGAAGACACCAAGAAATAAAGTGCCTTGTGAAGAACCCAAGGGCGTTTGGTGTTAACATCCCGGACGGCAAGAGCGGGCTTGTGTGACAGGAGAGGCCGTGAGGGCTGCCCAAGCACCTTCTCTGGCTTTGATCCGCTCCCGCACACCAACTTTTTTTTTTTTCCTAAACGAGCCGTTAGGATGCCTCATAAGGAGAGATGGGAAAGGAAGTCTACTTTAAATGTCCCAACGGTGTTCTACGTCCCTAAGACCAGCAGGAACTCCCAACTTGGTTGTTTTACTGCTCCTGTGATTGGGAACCGAAGGGGGTCTTTGCCGGGCAAATCCTAACATATTCATACAAGTGATTATCAATTAGTTGCTATACAGCAGTTATTGTAGCTGCGAAGAGGTAACGTGGGGCTGGCACCGATCGAAAATCGCGGGGTGGCTGGGTGCCAGGGTCGGAGTTCCACCGACTCTGAGGTTACAGTGGTGCTGCGTGCGCTCTGGCTTTTGAACCCGAGAAGCTGGGAGCCAACGGAGCGCGGAGCACCCGGCGGGAGAGTCTATATCATGCGCCACCGGGACGCTGGGGCTCCGGGTTAAAATCTGTGGCGCGCCCGCGGCGGGAGGCAGTGCAGTCCCTCCGCCTGTCGCCGCGGGCCCCTCACACCTGCAGCCCGAGCTGTGGAAGGTGCGACTTGGGCCCGCCCTCACTCCCGAGCAGCCTGCAGGAGGTTCGACCTTTGCCGGACCCCACTCGGGCCAGCCCGGCCTCCCAGGCCTCCCGGGTTTACCTGGCTCCGTCTCCGCCGGCGACTCGGCCTCCCGGGGCGCAGCGCCCGGTTGAGGGATCGGATCATCCTCTTGCGCTCCAGCTTCCTCTCTTCTCCCCTGGGGCTCGGACTCTGGGTGTTGCCCTGAGGCCCGTTGGTGCGGGGGCCGGGGCTGCGGGCTGCCAGTGTGACTGTCGCGCTGCTCACTGCTGTCACGCAGGATGTCCTGGATGAGGAAGGAGGTGAGAGGCCTGGCCTGGGTGACCGCCCCCGCTTGTCCGGGCCGCGGCTCCGGAGCCCTGAGCATCCTGCTGGTTCCGCTGCACCCAGGACGCGGACCAGATGCTGCGCCTGCGGCCGCCGCCCCACTTTCACTTTCCGCCGCCGCCCGCGCGCGCTTATAGCCCTGGGGGCGCGCGCCGCGCCGACTTCCCATTGGCTGCAGAGACCTGGATCGCGCCGCCGATTGGCCGCCCATTGCTCCAGGTGAGGGGGCGGAAAAGGGGAGGCCTTCGCACAGTCTAGGGTCCCTCTGTCCTAGGAGGTACCTTCCCAAATTCCTTCTCTTCCCAGCTGGCCTCCTCCGCTATTATGTCGTTGTTCCAAGCTGGGAGCAAAAACCAAAGCGGGTCTCCTCTGACTCAACCCACAACAGAATGTTTAGACGCTTCTGGGGAATAATGATGCAGAAGAGAAATACTCCACTTAGTTCTTATACAATAGATTGTTAACGCATCTATCTTTACTCACAAAAGATGGGTGGGGCAACTACCAACATTTCAGTTTACAGGTGGGAATTCTGGGTGCCCCGTGACGAGGAGAAATTGGTAGCTAAGCTGCATCTGCTAAGGTTCTCAAAGAGGCGTGACAACGAAATGCAGTTCCTGACCCCAGGCTGGATTCAGTGATGGACATTATTGGAGCCATTGATGAAAAGTGCGATAGCAACGATGGATTAAAGTATTGAATCAATGTTAAATTTACTGGTCGATAATACCACTGTCACTGTGTAAACGAATATTCTTAGAAAATAAACACTAAAGTATGCAGGGACTGGGTCCCATGATGTATTTAACTTACCCTTAACTGGTTCAGAAACAATGATACCGATGGATCCATCTCATATGATAAAGTGAATGGGTCAAAATATGGACAATTGGTGAGTCTGGTATGCAGGTGATCTTTTGAAATATTTTTATTTATGCGACTTTTCTGTAGTCCTGGTCTGAGGAAACTTCCATTGGACTGTAAACTTTTTAAAAGGGTAGTTATGTTGTGTGGGGAGGCTAGATAGGAAGTAGGTTATTGTGGATGAAGCAGCTTGTGCAATGGGATGGTCTTTGGTAAAGATGATTTTCTTTTCTCATTTTTTCATTTCAAAAATTTTTAAACATTTTCTTTTGAAATAGTTATAGGTTCACAGAAATATGCAAAATTAGTACCCTCAGCTTACCCCAATAATGACATTATATAACTGCACTACAATGTAATGCCAGGAAATTGACATCAGTACATTAAATGGTTAGTGATGTTGAATATCTTTTCATGTGCTGCTTTCCCATCCTCGTGGATCTAATGGTGGAATATCTGTTCAACTCTTTGCCCATGTTATAATTAATTTTTTTGGATTTTTGCTGTTGAGTTTTAATAGTTCTTTGTATATTCTATGTGCAAACCTTTGTTGAATATGTGGAATGCAAATATTTTCTCCTAGTCTGTATCTTGTCTTTTTTTTTAAAAAAAAATCTTTTTAACAGGATATTTCACAATACAAAAGTTTTAAATTTTGGTAGAGTCCAATTTATAAATTTTTCAATTTACAGATTTTGCTCTTGGTGTCTTGTCTGAGGATCTCTTGCTTATCTGTAGGTGCTGAAGATGCTCTTCTGTGTCATCATCTAAAGGTTTTATATTTTACCTTCAAATCCATGACTTATTTCAAATTAATATTTGTATATGGTGTGAGGTTTATGTTGAGGTGGTCTCTTTTTATGTTTAAAATTTAGCACAAGGTGGCATTTCAAATCAGTGGGGGAAATGTGAATTATTTAATAATTAGTACTGCCATTTGGAAAAAATAAAGTTCTATTCTTGTAACAAAATAAATCCCAGATGGCCCCAAAATTTAAACCATAAACAGGCACATGGAAAAAAAGAGTTTAATCACACTCATCATTAGAGAAATGCAAATCAAAGCCACACTAAGATACCCCTTTCCCACCTATCAGATTGGCAGAGGCTCAAAAGATGGATGATACCCAGTGTTAGTGGTTGGTGGAGGAGTGGTGGTTCCTACACCAATTTGGAGGGAGAGTAAATCAGCTTCTTATATTTGAATGATGGCAAAATCCATCCAAATTAAGACTGGGTATATTCTTTGACACAAGTATTCCATGCTTAGGGATTTACCCTAGAAACATACAAACACACATTGTATTGACTTGTGAAAATATCCTCAGTTTGGTCAGAGGCTGATTTGATTTGCAAAAAGAAAAGTTATAGAATTATGTTAAAAAACCACAGATACAAGTTATCAGTATAATATATTACATTTGATCATTTTAGCATATAGAATATATCTGGAAGGATTTCAAAAGCTCAGTTACTGCTGATCAGTGAGATGGAAATAGCAGATTGGAAGTAGGACAGGAAAAAGGCAGAACAAGAGGCATTTCCTTGTACTAGTTTATAATTTAAAAAAATTAAAAATTTAGATCTGGATCTGAGCTTGAGCTCCCCTCTCCCACCACCACCTCCTCAGATTTCAAATGTGCCTTCAGAATGCGGATGTGCACCCACAGCACTTGCCTTCCCACGCCTTTCCTTTTGTGCTGTGTATTTGGGTGTTTCTGTGGATGGATCCTCTTCTTCCTTAGACTGTGAGCTCTCTGAGCAGGACTGTGTCATCCTCACATTTATATTATCCCTAATACGTGGCATAGTTTTTGACACCTGGAAGGTACTCAATAAATGTCTGCTGGCTGGTCTTCTGGCTTCAGGCACCATGAGGCATCTCGCTGGCTGGCAGCATTATTTATTCATAAGGGAGCACAGGATCAAGGCAGACCCCAGAGTAAGGTCTGTGCTCTTCCCTATGCCGTGTCTTCCCTATGCCATGCAGTTTAAATTGGGAGAAATGACCAAGGACAATCAAGAAGACACAAAAGGGGCTGTAAGGGGACCTCTTTAGATGGAATAGAATTCCAGAGAAGAATATTGTTCCTTCCCCCATGGCTATCCCCTCCCTAATCCCTGTAATTTGTGATTGTGCTCTGCCAAAAAACAAGTTGCAGATGAAATTAAAGTTGCTAATCAACTGACCTTGAGATGAGAAGGTCATTCTGGATTATCTAGGTTCTGATGGTGCTGATATAATCAGCACATCCTTGCATGTCGAAGGGGCGGCAGAGAGTTGAGTCAGGGAAGCTGAGACACTGAGGGGAGGTTAGGGTGATGGGAGGTGGGGAGGACACACCAGACTTTGCTGGCATTGGAAGTGGCAGGGAGAGCGGAGTGGGAGCCCAGGGATGTGGTGGCCTCGAGAACCCGGAGAGGCAAGAAATGGATTCTCCTCCAGAGCCTCTAGAAGGAAAACAGCTTTGTTGGCACCTTGACAAAATGGGTCAAAATGTAAGACCCATTTTGCACTTCTGACCCCTAAAACTCATACAGGGCATTTATAAAAGGTGCAGAAATAAGAGAAGGACTACCAGCTCTGCCCTGAAGTGAACTTTGGTCTCTTTAAACATTTTTGAAATGTACATTTTGACCCATAATCTCATCCCTTCATTAAGCTTCTTCTTTGTATATTTTTTCCATTAGGATAAGTGTAATTTTATGTCCTGTTTTCCTTCCAACTTCATATTATACCATCAGCATGTATATGAGTATATTACTCCACTACATTTTTAAAAAGATTTTATTTATTTATTTTTAGAGAGCGGCTAAGGGAGAGAGAAAGAGAGGGAGAGAAACATTGATGTGTGAGAGATACATCAACCAGTTGCTTCTCACACACCCGCAACTGAGCCACTCTAGGCAACTGCCCTCACAGAAAATTGAACTGGTTACCTTTTGATCCGCTGGCCATCGCTCAATCTGCTGAGCCACACCAGCCAGGGTTCCATTACATATTTTAAAAGCCACCTAAATCCAAAGACATTTAGAACTACAAGGGACTTCGGGATCATCTAATAAAATTTTTTGTTTTTCTGGCAAAGAACCTAAGATTTACAGAGACTACAGAACCATAACTGGAAATGAAGTCCCATAAACTTCTAGCCCAAACATGTTCCTGGTGCCACCTACCCACCCGACCTGCCTCCAGTGCCACCCTCCAGGGTGGGAAGTGGAGGTACAATTATAGAATGTCCTGTACAAGCATGTTTCAAAATATACCTGGGGTTTATTTTAAGCAATTGTGGTAACACGTGCAGACACAGAAATGACTGTCGTGAAGGAGATGTGTTTATACTCATGGGTCCCTAGAAACAAATATCACAACACACTATGTGGGGTCACATGGGGCAGCCCCAGGTTGGGGAGGAGAAAGGGGGAGGAATGAACATGGGCACAGGCCTTGTTGTGGCTTTTGTGGGGAGTAATGGGCCAGAATAAGCAGGCTGCGATTGGAGAGTTTGGATGTCAGCAGGCTCTGGGTCCTGGGGCACTCTCCAGTTATCTGGTACCTGGCCCTGGGTGATTGGGGCAGCGGAAATATTGGCCAGGTGGGAGGGAGCTAGAGAAAGGAGATGGGTGGGAGTGTGGACTCAGGATTCTTTGGTTTGCATAGCAAAGGCTTGCTTTTAGCCATGTTGTTTGCTATTTCTAGGAATTAGCTGACTCTGGCAGGCCCCAAGATGTCCAAGTATCATAAAATACAGAAAATAAAAAACACGACTCATACAAAATGCTCATGAGGCTACATCATTTTCACAGCACACATATTTCTTTTAAAATATGTTTCAAGGCCTCCTGGGGGTTGCCACATCAGGTTTGGGCTTTACATAAATGCGTCCGGATGTGTGTCTCCTAGGAAGGCGTTTGGCGTTGGCTTTGCTAATTGAGAAAGACCGAAAAAGTAAAGGAGAGAAAAAAGAGGAGTCGACCACCACCGCCACCACCACCACAATAAAAAGGGCTATAAGCCTTCCACCAGCCAACAAGGTTTACAAGACTGCCGAGAAGGTAGCAGCCCCAGTTAATGATGCCCAGATGCAGGCAAGAGAGGCTGAGGGATAACCCGCCCCCCTCCTGGTCTAACTCAGTTGGTGGCCCAGCTGCCAGGGTACATGCCCAGGTGTACGGAGTTAGCTCTCTAGAGGCTTCCTGCTCATGGCCCAGATGAAGGACCTGGTTGGGGTGTGGCCTTCTTTCTTTTATTTTTCTTCTCCTTGAGACCCCCCTCCAAGGCCCAGGCCCCGTGTTCCAATTCCCAGTCGTAATGGATGTGGATGGGCTTCTGTGAGAGTAGACACCCTGATTTGCTTGGGGGGAGACTCCTACCGTTCTCACTCTAACACAGGCCACCTTGGCACAGTACCAGTCCTCCTGACTCCGCTTCCTGGGTGGGAGTGCGGGGTGGGAGACAACATCCTCAGCTCTCGGAAGTTCAGTGATGTTGGAGTTCATGCTTGTCCCTTCGTTACCTCTCTGGGCTGGCCTGGGCCATTCAAATGCATTAGAAAGGGTTCGTTTGTTCCCCATCCTCATGTCCTCTCTTGCAATAAAACTGAAGACTGTTTAGCCCATATGGAGAAAGGAATTTTTGGAGACCGCTTCATGGAGTTCAGGGTGTCTTAAAACCCCAGAACAGCCAAGGGAAAGGTTTGCCTTTTTTTTTTTTTTTTTTGAAGGAGGACAAATGGCTAATAGAGTAGGCTCTGGCAGTGGGGCTTTGGGCAAGTTACTTAACCTTTCTGAGCCTGCCTCAGTTTCCTCACGCAAAATAGATGCAGTACCACAGAAGAAGTGGTAATTTTGTGACTTGATGGCAGTGCTAGCTAATGCTTTGGGAGATCATTGTGCAATATATGAGTATGTCAAACCAACACGTTTTATACCCTGAACTGACCCACCAAGAAGGTGGAGAGAAAACGGACAAACGAATGTGCCCTTGTGACTGGCTAAGTGTAGTTGCCAATCTGCACTGTGACCCCCTGAGGATCACTTTTTTACAGATGAGGAGACATGCCCAGAGCCTGAAGGTACCAAGACCAAGTTCTCACCTCTGACCTAGGCTGTCCTGGTTCCAGAGTCGGTGCCCTGCTCACCAGGTACACAACTGGGGTGCAGAAGACACCTGGCCTCAGGTCGTCCCATCACCTCTTACAGGTGCCTTACTTAGCCTGCCCTGCCTCCTTGCTTCTCTCTCCTCTCCCTTGGGAGCATGATAGGCTGAGCCTGTGAAAAGAGGGACATTCAAACCATCCTCCACAGAGTCAGCCTGGATCACAGGTGCCTGCCCCGGAGTGGCTCAAAGTACTGGCTCCCCACTGACATCACTCGGTGCCCTACATTTTCCCAGGTGTCATTTGGGTTAAGATTATTGCCACGTGTTAGTGTGACAATGCTCTTGTGTTTGGTGACAGTTACCTGCAGGTACACAATGGCATGGACTAGGCAGACTTTTGTTTTCCAGCTGGTGGTTGTCAGAGTGCAGAGCCACAGGGCATGACAGATGTAACATGAGAGAGGGGGGTGAGGCCCCTGCCCAGAGCCCAGGAAAAGTAGTCTGGGTGTGGTGGGGTGGGGGCAGCAGCCTGGGTGGCTAGGCCCATGTTCCTCAGGCTCAGAGGTGCAGACAAGTTACCCAGGGACCTTGTTAAAATGCAGGCTCTGCTTCAGTAGGTCTGGCTGGGCCCTGAGAGTCCGATTCCCAACAAATTCCAGGTGCTGCCGCTGCTGCTGGTCCGAGGACCCCCGCCCCTTCTGAGTGGCGAGGAGCCGACAGCTCTGAGCAGAGGGCCTGAAGGAGGGACAGAGGCTACTGTGGACCTAGGTGATCAACTCCATTTTTTCTTTGAGGGACTCCAGATTTGTATGTGCCTCTACCTGCTGGCCCTCCTTTTTTCAAAGATTTTATTTATTTATTTTTAGAGAAAGGGGAAGGGAAGGAGAGAAAAGTTGGTGTGAGAAGGAAACATCGTCGTATGTAGCTTGGCTGGGAACTGAACCTGCAACCCAAGCATGTGCCCTGAACCTGACTGGAAATCAAACCAGTGACATTTTGCTTTGTGGGCTGACACCCAACCCACTGAGCCACGCTAGTCAGGGCGTGTGCCTGTGCCCTTTATTTCACTCTGAAATCATTCATGTTTCAAGCCCCATACCTGCTGAAAGGCCCTTCTCCCTCTATTCTGACTCCCTTTCAGAAGGTCTGTTCCAGCCAGCCTATGGACCAAAAGGTTGCCACTTCAGTTCCCCGTCAGGGCACATGCCTGGGTTGTGTCCCAGGTCCTCAATGTTTCTCTCTCTCCCTTTCTCCTTCCTTTCCCCTCTCTCTAAAATAAATAAATAAATAAAATCTTTCTTAAAAAAAAAAGAAACAGGTCTGTGTCTCTAAACTTTGTAGTAGTTTATGCCAGTTCTCCCTGCAGGCCCTTCTGTATAGCCAAGGGGGTGAGGGTTTGGGACACTGGGCCAGCAGATACCAGCTCAACCTCATTATGCCCCTCTTCCGTGCTCATCAGCCAAGAAGAGCCATCAGGGAAGATTTGTTGGGCAACAGGAACAATGTAAGAGTATTTTGTGACAGTGACCCACCCTGGTCACCTCCCTGTGGCCCCCTGCATGGTTGCACATCTCTGGAGAGCCGAGGCTGTGGGGCTGCACCCGCAGGGATTTCCCTGCGTACTAACTGGGTGGCCACGGTCGCCCTGTGCCTGGTCTGCTCGACAGCTTAACAGAGGTCACCAGGGAGACACACTGGGGGTTGTTTGTCTAGAGAAGGAGGCTCTGACCTTCCCACATCTCTCGGCTGCCAGGAGCAATTTGAGACCTACTCTTTCCCACTCCCTCCAGATCTCAGCGCTCCCCACAGAACTGAGCAGGCTGCCATAAGTGGTGCCCCCAAATGATGGTTCCCAGGGCAGTTGATCATCTGAGAAGGGGGTAGAGCAGTTTCTGGGAAAGGGTAAGTACCCATCCCTGTGGGTGAGGTGCTGGGGGCTCGGCCTCTGCATGGCTCTGCAGAGACCTGTGATCCCCCACAGACAGGGCCTGGGGACCCAGAGAGACTGTCTCACAAGGAAAGCTGTCCCCTTGCCAGT
The DNA here is from genome assembly GCA_028533065.1 of Trachops cirrhosus. Lineage (NCBI taxonomy): Eukaryota > Metazoa > Chordata > Mammalia > Chiroptera > Phyllostomidae > Trachops > Trachops cirrhosus. Next base: position 48,584,357 of record CM052545.1, read on the forward strand.
GTTTTGTTTCTGTCACATGTCAAAGGACATGTTCAGGCCTTTTAAAAACACCTGTTCACAGAGCAGCCTCTTGTCGGAACCAGCAGGGAGCTGAGTGGCAGGTAGAAACGCTCACGAGTCCAACAAGCATGACGTGGCTTCTTCGCTGGAGACCTGGGACAGGGCTGTTGTTTCTTCCACAACTAATGGGTGCAGACCTTTCCTGAAAATTATTTGGGACAACACAGCCACAGATCACGGGGAAGGGAATAAGTCCCTGGGCCAGGGGTCCTGTTTGGCAAGGACCAAACAGGGGTCCTGTTTGGCCTGAGGCAAGTCCTGCCCCTGTGGGGTGTCAGGCAGACAAGGCTTGCTGGTGATTTCAGAGCCCTGGAAACACAGGGCGAGCCACCCAGACAGGGGGGTGGGGGGGCGCCGGGGGGCGGGTGTGAGTGCAGACCTTGCCCAGACCACCCTGCAAGTCCCTGAGGTCTGAAATGCTTTGAGCATCAGCAAGGCCTTTCATCCTGTTCATGTATTTATCCAGATTCCCCCCACCATGGGGCTCAGGGGGAGGGGAGAGGGGAAAGGGAGTGTAATCTGGAAGGCAGGGGGACAGGCCTGCAGGAGAGGGAAGTGGCCAGAACCAGGATGCGCTATGCTGTTGCCATGTCACAATTCACAGAGTTGGATGTTACAAGACCTTAACCCATGTGTTAGAAGTGGGGAAACTGAGGTTCAGAGACTCAAAATGACCCACCTAAGGCAACACCTTTGTGACTAAGTTAGAACTTTAACCCACGTCTCTCAATTTGTAGGGTGGTTTTATTTCTATCTCCTAAAATGTGATTTTTAAATATAAAGTGTTTTAAGCAGTCTAAAAATGCCAAGGTAATTGCTATACTTTACTTTTAAAAAAATAAATGTATTTTTTAAAAAATGTTGCAGGCACAGCCAAAGTCCTCATTGTGAGTGTGTTGTTTCCGTGATGGGACCATGGGCACTTTCAGGCCTTTAAAAACACCTGTTCATATAGCCTCTCATCAGGACCAGGAGGGAGCTGAGTGGCGGCTAGAAAAACTGACGGGTCTGATCAAGCATGACACGGCTTCTTCCCTGGAGACTGGGACAGGCTGACCCCGGCAGGAGGAGGCTGGGGAGGGTGGGGAGTGAGGGTGGCAGGGGGAGTTGAGCCTGACCAGGGGGTCTAACAGACAGGGCTGGGCGTGGGCCCTGGCTTCTCATACTGAGCTCCATTCCAGGCCCCTGACACTAGGGCCACCGAGCACAAGGGGCCCTGTACATTTCTGATGACCATCTCCCTCATACAGGGACAGAGCCATTTGATGCCATCTGAGTAATGAGCAGGAGAGAAAATGTGGAAAGGGTGACCGAGGATGGGGACTCCAAGAACAGAAAGGAAGCCTGGTGAGATAAGTGGTCTTTTTTTCTTCTTTTTGTAAAGTATATTTTATTGATTATACTATTACAATTGTCCTATTTTTTCTTCCCTTTATCCCCTTCTGCACCCCTTCCCTCCAGCATTCCCCGCCCTTAGTTAATGCCCATGGGTTGTACATGTAAGTTCTTTGGCTTTCCTATTTCCCATACTACTCTTAACCTCCCTCTGTCTATTTTGTACCTACCATTTATGTTTCTTATTGCCTCTGCCTTTTACCCCATTCTTTCCCCTCTGGCTCCCCGCTGATAACCCTCCATGTGATCTCCATTTCTGTGATTATGTTCCTGTCCTAGTTGTTTGCTTAGTTTGTTTTTGTTTTTGTTTTTTTAGGTTTGGGTGTTGATAGTTATGAGTTTGTTGTCATTTTACTGTTCATGATTTTGATCTTCTTATTCTTTTTTTAAATTTTATTTATTTTTAGAGAGGGGAAAGGAGGGAGAGAGAGAGAGGAAGAGAAACATCAACGTATGGTTGCCCCTCACATGGCCCCCACCAGGGACCCGGCCCACAACCCAGGCATGTGCCCCGACTGGGAAGTGAACTGGTGACCCTGTGGTTCACAGGCTGGCACTCAGTCTGATGAGCTACGCCAGCCAGGACCTGATCTTCTTTTTCTTAGATAAGTCCCTTTAACATTTCATATAATAAGGGCTTGGTGATTATGAGTCCTTTAACTTGACCTTATCTGGAAAGCACTTTATCTGCCCTTCCATTCTAAATGAAAGCTTTGCTGGATAGAGCAATCTTGAATGCAGGTCCTTGCCTTTCATGACGTGGAATACTTCTTTCCAGCCCTTTCTTGCCTGCAAGGTTTCTTTTGAGAAATCAGCTGATAGTCTTACGGGAACTCTTTTGTAGGTAACTGTCTCCTTTTCTCTTGTTGCTTTTAAGATTTCTCCTTATCTTTAACCTTGGCTAATGTAATTATGATGTGCCTTGGTTTGTTCCTCCTTGGGTCCAACTTCTTTGGGACTCTCTGAGCTGTCTGGACTTGCATGTCTATTTCCTTTGCCAGATTGGGGAAGTTTTCCTTCATTATTTGCTGAAATAAGTTTGCAATTCCTTGTTCTTCTTCCTCTCCTTCTGGCACCCTTACGATTCAGATGTTGGCATGTTTAAAGTTGTCCCAGAGGTTCCTAAGCCTCTCCTCATTTTTTTTTGAATTGTTGCTTCTTCATTCTGTTCCATTTGAATGTTTTTTTCTTCCTTTTGTTCCAAATCATTGATTTGAGTCTCAGTTTTCTTCCCTTCACTGTTGCTTCCTTGTACAGCTTTCTTTATTTCTCCTTCACTTCTTCCTTTATTTTGTGACCATAGTCAATCATTTCTGTGAGCATCCTGATTACCAGTGTTTTGAACTCTTCATCAGGTAGGTTGTCTATCTCCTCATCACTTAGTTCTTCTTCTGGAGTTTTGATCTGTTCTTTCATTTGGGCTATATTTCTTTGTCTTCATACTTGTTATGTTGTAAGGGGTGGAGTCTTAGGTATTTGCCAGGGTGGTACAACCCACACTGCTGCGTTGTCATGCTGTATGTTGGGGAGGTATCAGAGAGGGAAGAGTGCTGCTTGCTCAGCTCTTGCCCCATTTTCAGTCACCTCCCCTACTTCCCACAAGCAGAATGTGTTCCTTCAGGTGCTGCCCTGGTGCTGATTCCTGGGTTGGTGGGTTTGTGTATGTTCTAGGATCCTGTGGGCCCCTCCAATGGACTCTTCTGTGAGCCTGGAAGTTTCTCCTGTCACCACAACCCCCACAGATTTTTACAGCCAGAGGTTTTGAGGCTTCAGTTTCTCCTGCTGGAACCCTAAGTTGGGCAGTCTGTCTCACTCCCAAGTTATTCCTCCTAGCTTATCGGCACACAAATGGACCCGTGGCCTGCGAGCTGCTGCCTTGCTGCATGTTCTCTCTGCCCAGGCTGCCTGTCTTCTCCCCTCCTACCAGTCTGGATGAATGTTTCTTCTTTAACTCCTTGGTTGTCAGACTTCCACAGAGTTTGATTTTCTGGCAGTTCTGGTTGTTTTTTATTTTTAAATTGGTTGTTATCCTTTTTTTGGTTGTGTGAGGAGCCAAAGTGTATCTACCTACATCTCCATCTTGGCTGGTAGTCTCAAGATACCTGGTCTTGAAGGACAAACTTAGCCACCTCATCCAGTGAGGGCTCAGTGCCCAGGGGGAGGCTGGCGCATTTAACACCCAGCCCTTTCAGTGTTTCATGGGGACTCTGTGAAACAGGTCTTTATAAACCAGTGAATCTCAGCAACACAGAATATCTTGACACCAAAACCATGGTCACTGACACTTACTGAACACCTAAAATGTGTTGTTTAAAGTACTTTTCTTATAGTAACTCAGTCCTCACAAGAACCTTATGACTAGATACAACTGTACCCCACTTTACAGAAAAAGAAGCTGAGGCACAGACAGGTTGCCTAACTTTGCTGCAGCCACTCAGGTAGTAAGTGACAAAGCCAAGATGCACACCAAGTGGGCCGGCCTGGATTTGGCTTGTTCAACAAATTGGTGATGCTGCTTTTTGCTTGTATCACTTCTGCCAGGGTCCCCACAGAGGAAACAACACCACATCCTCAAGGCATGAGCAGAAATTGTCCCTGGAATCAGCATGTGACATACATTGGGAGGAGAAGCGTATTTAGGGGGTGACAGAACATGCTGCCTGCTCACCCACGTGGAGCTCTGAGTGCAACTGGGAAACGAGGCACACGCTGAGGCACACGCTGAGCCTCCCTCTCATGTGTCTCTGAGCTTCCCCATCAGAAGGCAGCAATGCAGATCACATAGCATAAGCACGTATTTATATGTGGGATATAAAATGCGGAGAAATGCTCTGCACTCTCTTGGGGAGTGGTTACCTTGGGAGGAGTCAGGAGGGACTGGGGTGGGGCTTTTGTTGTATCTGCACAGCTCTGTGCCTTTAGGGATATATCTTCAGCAGAAAATAAATAGTCACAACAAATAAACATTTCTTAACCTTGTTAATCTCTGGGGATGCCCAAGTACAAGACCTGGTCCAGGCCCATGAGGAGTTTATACCCTCATTGAGGAGATAGGCATCTACAGGAAAAGACAATTAAACTTGAAGAGGGTCATAAGCCCTAGGTGTCAAATCACAGTGGACAACAAGTGCTGTAGGAATTCCTAGCTGCAAAATTAGAATCGTGGACTGGATTACACTGTTATTATTATGTTAATATAATACATAATTGTACATTAGCAAGTTAGCAGCAGGACCCCTTGCAGATGAGATTTTACATGGACAACAAATACCTGACAGGTGAACACGAATCTGCAGCAGCTGAGCAGAGGCAAGGACGGCAATTTCCATCTCCCTGGGTGGAGGGTGCAAGGAGCTAGGGACCCGCCCCTGCACATGCACTCTGCATTCATTTGTTTACCCGTGTTGTTCCGTGTTGCAGAACCTGGTTTGAAAATCACTAGATAAGGAGCCTCTTCAACTCACTTTCAAACACTGATTAACTCAGGATAGAAGGCTTCATGGAGGAGGTAGGCCTTCAGAGGGGCCCGGACACATGGAGGGGGAGATTGGAGCAGGTGGAGGGGAAGAGGAAGGGAAGCAGCCTCGACAGCCACATTGAGAGTTTAGACACAGCAGGCCACCTGGAGGCTCTGGAGGGTTTGGAGCAGAAAGAAGTAACATGGTCCAATTTGTGTTTAGAAAACAGTGCTGGCGGAAATGATGACAGATTGCACACAGCGAATCAGGAGGCTAGTTCTGAGGTCACCCAGGGCTGCCAGAGTGAGGCAAGAGCAGGTGGGCCTGTGCAGCAGACGGTGCAAAGGAAAAGCTGGGAGGGGGCTACAGCATGGGCTTTGGGCTCCAAGAGGCCAAGTTTAAATCCCAGTTCTGCCACTTTCAAGGTGCCTGGCCTAAGTTACCTCCTCTGATAAGAGGTAGTGACAACAGCTGGTCACTGGGAAGAACTGTCCTGTGGATTGAATGGAGTTGTATATGTGAAGTATCAGTGTCAAGACCAAGGAGAGCTGTGGCCAACATTGTCCCTGATGCTCCCATAGGTCATGTCATTTTCCCCAGCAGGACAGAACAAGGAGACCGCAGGCCAGGCCTCTGGCCAGGCCACACTTTCTAAACACTTTCACCATTGACCTTGAAGCTTCGAGATGCTGGAGGAGCAAGAGGCAACATGTGTGAAGTCAACTTCTATTTGGGTAGCATCATTAGATGAATTCTGGATTTACTACATCCAGATACGCAGTTGTCCCGCATACTAGGACTCCATGCCTTCACTGTGGGGGCTGAGCTTCGGGGAGGTGCTGAGAGGGAAGAGAAGCAGGCTTCCCAGGAGCAGAGCCATCTGTGAATGGTGTGGAGCCCAAGGGAGTCCTGGGGTGTGTGCTCCCTGCCTACCACTTTTACACAGAAGGGTGGGCAGGCCAAAACAAGGCTAGGGCAGTCGGCAGAGGACAGCTGCTGGCTTAGAGGCCTGTGTGGATGGCATCAGGTTGTCGCCAGCTGCCCCAGGGACAGTGGGTTTGTGTGCATGCTGAGAACCATAGTTACGGCCTGCTGTTTGTGCACACCAGTCTCTGACAATTTTCATCTTCCTGGATGGAGCCAGGTAACTTCTTCTCTTACACCCCTCTGTGTTGCCAGTTGCTACTGCTTGCAGCCTGGGAGCAAACCTACAGGTGCACCCCAGCCTGGCCATGCTCTGTGGATTGGGAGGAAAGTGCTCTATCAAGCAGGAGGTACAAAAGCCCGAGACTGGCATTACCTCATTTCTTCACCTCTAGGTTAAGAGATGCTACTGTTAAAGGGCCAGGTTTGATGGGATTGCATCAGAGAACAGCAGAAGTCCCACAGTCCACAAGAACGCAAATCAGAGACAAATTCTACCTCTCCAAGACAGGTCACGCAACATGAAGGTAGAACTAGTGGTGGGCCTTCTGCTGCATGGCTGTCTCAGATGCTCTGTTCTCCATTTGTTGCCTCAGAGATGATAAGATGACCCCCAGAGACAGAAGGAGACCTGTCCTGGGAGGATCAGTCTGGGTCACTTTAAGTTTATGGCATGTTGGACACATGGAGGCGCCCTCCTCACAGCACAGCTGAGGCTGAGAGAGCGCAAACACTGTCCCGGAAGTCCTGCTCTTCTCAGAGCCTCCTGAGACATGCACATGAGGCTCCCCAGCACAGGAATCCCACAGGGGCAGAACAATCCTCAAGGAGGAGGGATTTGACAGCTGAGGTTGACTTTTCCAAAAAACATCCCTCCTTGCCATCTCACCTGGTGCTCACTACACCTACCAGGAGGAGGAGCTGACCTCCAGCTGGAGCTGGCAGGAGAACGCTCTTTCCTCTCTGGCTCTGAAATGGGAAGCACCTGATTCTGGGTGGCTGTGGATGTGGCTTCAGCCAGCCCGAGACAGTGCAGACGGTGATGCTGACCATGCGGAGAGGAGCGCAGCTGAGAGCGGTGGAGGGATGCAGGATGAGCCCCAGTTTCCCCAGCCTCGCCGCAGCTTTGCTGCCGTGCAGCTACATGGGTCTTGAAGATTTTTGCTGATGCTGGGGTGAGTTGGCTTCCTGTCACTCACACCCCAGAGAGTCACAGTTAACCAGTGCTTTAACTAACCCTATTTTACCCAAGGTGAACGTGAAGCCAGGAGAGGGGAAGCAACTCACCTTCCATTGCAGAGCTGATCAGTGGCAGGACTGAACCGAGCCTGGCAAATTCGGCAGCGTCAGTTCTCAAAGTAGTCCTCAACTCAGGACCCATTCAGAACCTCTGCTCTCCATCAAGAACAGTTCCATGTGAAGGAACCAATCAGATTAGATCCCTTTTCCTTCAGGGTGTTTGAGCAAGAGCCGGGACAGCAGGAGTAAGGGAGGGCCGGGTGGCAGCTAATTCACTAGCCATGTTGCTTTACCAGCCCTGCAGAGTTGATCTTCTACACATAGTTATAGTTTAGATATACAAGTTCAAACCAGGATGGAGGATTTGTAAACAGGGTCAGTGGGCTTATATTTAGACCCTAACTTACAATCTGTGTAACCTTGGGTAGGGCCCTCACTTTCCCTCATTTCTTTGGCTGTGTGAAAATAAAACTCTCACATAAGCTATAAATGAGACAGCATTTATGCAGGACATGATGTGCTGGAAGCACCCCTTGCATCTTATGGCCACCAGCATCACCAATGTCACCATTAGTTTTTGTCACACAGAAACCATGGCCAACCTCCATGGTGTCTAGGGAGGTCTTAATCAACTGATTCACTGTCTCCCTCTGTCCACGCCCAGCTGTCAGTATTCAAACTGGAAGGCAAAGGACCTGACCTGAAAAATAACTCTGAGATATTGCTCAAAGCCTAAAGCAAGAGCTTTGAGTGGAGTCCTAAAAGGAAAAAGGAATTTGGGAAATTCTCTTTTCCCTACTGCGGGAAACTGGAGGCAATGGTGTCCCCTGTTGGCAGTTGAAGTTCTGTGAGAAATGGCTATGGGCTACACCTTCGGTGCCTTGGTCTCCAACATGAGTGTTCTGGGGTTACAGGCAATGCTTTCATGTGCTGTGTCTGAAGGACTGACTCTGAATGCAGGTGTCCCTGGGTGGACAGCAGGCCCCACAGGAGTCTCTGCTACTGTGGACATCTCAAATGTCTAAAAGTGCTTGTTGGGCCCACACCTTTCCCCTGGGATGACTGTCCCTGAGGTTGGGATGGAAATGTCCGGACCAGGAAGATAGCACAGTCTGTCAGAGGGCACGTGCGGGATGCTCAGTCATGAGCAAACATAACTGTGTGTGTAGGTGGTTAAATATATAACAGTAAGGAATAGCAGCCTATAGTACATATGAAATGGAAAATAGGATATAATGGAAAGTCAATGAAATTTGGAGGCTCAATTCTACCTCTGTTTTTTTAAAAGATTTTTATTTATTTATTTTAGAGAGAGGGGAAGAGAGGGAGAGAGGGAGAGAAACATCGATGTGAGAGAGAGAAACATCCATTCGGTGCCTCCTGCACATGTCCTGACCAGGGATCAAATCCACAACCCAGGCATGTGCCCTGACCAGGGATTGAACCAAGGACCCTTCACTTTGTGGAATGATGCCCGTCCCACTGAGCCATGCCAGTCAGGGCTCTACCTCTGCTTGTAGTGGCGGTGATTTTGGATATGTTTCTTAATCACTCGTAGCCTCAGGTTCCTAATTGGAGCTTGTTGGACTCCTTAGACCCTAGAATTTAGAAGGTGATTATGGTGATTCAATGATATACTGCAAGTCAGGCGCTGAACGCTGAATGCGAGTTTCATAAACACACGTGGTGTTTTTCTACCCTCTGACTAGTCATCTCTTCAAACTTGTCCCGCACTGCTCCTCCAATGGTCCCACTCAGCTAGGCCATTATATTAACATTAACCGAGCACTTCTTACCTGCCTGCATTGCAGTGCTCTGGACAAGGCAGTGGAAGAAGGGAGGGGCAGTGAGAACATGGAGGATCCTGAACTTCCAAGAACTCTTGGTGGAAATGGAAATGAACAGAACCACTTGGATAAATAGTGGGATCTACTGGACCAGGCCATATGCATTCTTCATGACCCGAATTTCCACTTCTGGAATCCTCCCAACAGAAATGTGCTCATGTAGTCACCGAAAGAAAGAGATCTGCAAGAATGTTTAGGACAGCGGTCATTGCAATAGCTTCCAAGAAGAAGCAGCCCAAATGTCCACCCAGAGCTGAGAAGGCAAATCCCATGGGGTACATTCATGCCATGAAAAGCTGAACAGCAAGAGTAATGGAACAAACTGCTACCACACAACATGAGTGCATCTCACAAATGTAACAATGAGTGAAGGAAACCAGGCAAAAGACTACGTATACTCCATAGGATTCCATTTGGTGAAGTTCAAAAACAGGCTCATCTATGGTGTTATAAGTCAAGCTAGTAGCTTTCCTTGGAGCAGGTGACAAGAGGGTACAGGACCTGGTGAGGATGGGGGGCCAGTGTTAACATTCTGTTTCATGATTTGGGTGCTGATGACATGAGAAATTCACTTTGTGGAATTTAATTTGGGTCTACATAAACTATATATCATGGGTGGCAAACACAAGGCCCAAGGGCTGAATCCACCCTCCACCTTGTTTTATTCAGCCCGACACCTTGTTTCTACCTGGTGGCAGAAACCCAGAGAGCACCAAGCTCTCACTTAACTGTTAAGGAGTAGTTACATTTATATAGTCCTAAAATTATATTCGGCCCTTTGAAGGCAAGCGCAAGGCTGATGTGGCCCCTGGTGAAAATGAGTTTGACACCCTTGCTATATACAATACAGTGTATTTTGCCGTGTAAAATGTGCACCCATGTTTTTGGCCCAAACTTTCAGGGAAAAAAATCTTTTATTTTAATTTTTTAATTCTATTTTTCAGCATCAACTGTCTTACCAAGTGGATAGCAATCAGCACCATCTATCTTACTCTGTTGGCAACAATACGTCACTGTTCATTTCATTTCATTGAATCATTGGCCTAAACTGCTTTCCTTACAAGTTAATCATAAGTTCAACAAAACTGATTATCATATGCCAGGGTGTTATTTTGCATCCAGATATCATTATTGCTTTCTAGAGTTACACTTTTAACACATAAGCATAAGTAAAAGAATTGAAAACATTTATATAGATATGGAATTAGTGCTACCTATGTATAATGTGCATCCTTATTTTTCCTTCAAAAATCTGGGCAAAAAAAAGCATATTATACATGGCAAAATATGGTACATTATATGTTATATTTTAATACAAATTTATAAAAATAAAGAAAAGTGGATGAAATGCATTTCTTCAATCAAGAGGCCTGTGATCTTACTGGGAGTAATTAAAGAAACAACCAACTGCAATCCAGGAGTGAAGTGTGTGCTAAACAGGGGACAAACTGTGAGCTGGGAGAGCCCAGAACATGCTGACCCAGACCCTGAGCTCGTTGCTCAGGGGATAAACTTGTAAGGCTTCCCCCAGGAGGGTGGCCTTGAGCTGGGGCTCAGGGACAAGAAGGGGAGCCACACCTAGCTCAGTCAGGAGAGCTGAGTAGCTGGCAGACTGCAGTGGGAGGAAGGCATGTGGGAGGATCCAGCAGGAAACAGCTGGAAATGTGGGTAAGAGTCAAATTCTGGAGGCTCTCAGGTGTCAGGTTAAAGAATGTGGACTGTGTTTTGAAAGTGTCTTCATCAAGGAAAGAATAATAATTTGCTTTTTTTTTTAATCCTATGGCAGCATGAGAAATGGCCTGGAGAGAAGGGAGTGGAGGCAGGGGACCATTAGAAGGCAATTGTGCATGATCGAGAGAGGTGATGACTGGACCTGGTAGCAGTGGGAACGTAAACTAGGGCAGGTGGGGGATAAGAGAGTGAACTTGGACAGTGGAGTGTCAGCCTGGGTCGCAGGCGGGATGGAGCAGTGTGCACAGGAGAGGGGATGTGGAAAGTGGAGTAGGTTTGGCAGATGGTAGGCAGAGAGAGATGGGCTCAGTTTTTAGATCGACTTGTCTATCTGGGTAATACGAAAGTAGATCCAGAAAGGAGCAGGCAATTCGTATCAGACTGGGAATTCAGGATAGAGGATGGAGCTGTAGGTATGGGATTTAAGAGTTGCTTGCGCAGAAATGATAGTTTAGCCTCAGATCAGGTGACACTGGCTGGGGAGAAGACAGACGAGTGGAACAATGAGACCGTGGACACATCTAGACTGCTGCCTTCAGTGTAACTTCATAGAGTCCTAGGTCCCCACACACTTTGGGCTACACCCCTATGTGGCTCCCAGCCTTCCCCTCCACCCATCGAAATCCATTCACCCTTCCAGGGCTTTGTCTCAAGTCCCTTCTGTTTGATGGTGCTTTTCCAGATCACTTCGGCCTGATTTATTTCTCCTTTTAATCATGTATCATATTTGCATCAGCTGATCTTCTATTTGCCTTCCTGTGTCTTCTGTTAGTTGAGATATATATTCAGCTGCCGCAACAAAGGCCAAACAGTGGCTTAAACAAGACAAACATTTATTTTTCTCTCATATACTAGTTGGAGTGTAAGCAGAGCAGAGCTGATAAGGTGATTTTATAGTGCTGGGGACCTAGGTTTCTTCCATCCTGTTGCTTTGTTCTAAGATAGCTGCTACTGCTCCCACCATTTCAGCTGTATTCCAGCCAGTAAGCAGTGGAAAGAGAAGAAAGGGGAGAGAAAGTTGCTGCAATTTAAGGCTAGGTCCTGAAAGTTACACACGCAACACTTCTGGTTACATCCCTTTAGCCAGAACTTACTTGGCTACCCCTAAGCTGCAAGGGAGCCTGGGAAATATAATCTTTCACTGGAAGGTTGTATGCTTGACTAAAACTCTGGGGTTCTATTACTAAAGGGGGAAGAAAGGGGGAGATGGATACTGGATGATAGCTAGATGTGTCTGCCACTAGTCTCCACTTTATAAGCATCTTCTGGGTAGAAAACGTAAGTGTAGATGCTCAGTGAACTGAAGGAGTGATTTTTATGTTTGTTGTACCTTTTATAGTTTCTCCTATAGCATATTTGGCTGTGTAGGGGCTTGTCATACCCCTGGTTTTATAAACTTCTTGAGGACAAGGACTTTTTGTCTTATGCATGCTTGTGTCTTTCTGATCCCATAAATATTTTTAAAAATAATACTGGTCTTATATTCCTCCATGATGATCAATGCACTGATCCTCAATACTTGCTAATTAAAGTTAAATTGACCCACAGGAGAATGGCTGGAAGAACACCATGCCCATAACTGCTGGCTGACAGAAATTCTTGGGGTCCTGGCTATCAGGCTCAGGGGACCCCTGCCAGAAGCCAGATCCCTATCCACATATAAGAGGACTTTTTGTCCAGAGGATTCTGACCACCAAGGAGCCAGGTGGGAGCCAGTGGGTCTTTAATGCAGACTTTGTGGTTCCCTTCCATGCAAGGAAGCCAGACAGCGACCACTCACTCATTTGACCAATCAACACATGGGAGCAGGAGTGCTGAACCCCTGCTCCACAACAGGAACAGGGTGTGTTGGGAATGCACTGGGGTCTGAGAGACATGAGGCTGAATGTTAAGAAAGGACAAAGGGACAGAGAGTAAATGCATTGTGATAGGGGTGTCCAACCTGTCCAGGAGCAGGTTCTGGGGGGACCTAAGCCATAGAGAACCAGGGGATGCACTGGGGGGCCCAGAGATGGGAGCCATCAGAGGAAACACTCGCCTTTGGCCCACTCAAATCTTAACTTCGGATTTGAATTGCCTGGGTCCTAGGGTTGCAGGCAATTAAACTGGGCTGGCGATTGAAAGAAGAAGGAAGTGGGAGGCATGCATGGATGGGAAGAAACTGGACTTGACTGAGACCGGCTTACAAGGAAGGCCCCATCAGGACTTCCTTAGAAAGCGCTCTGAGGCTTGCTACCAGGCTGCTGCACATATCTGCTTTTCTTAGAGTGGAATCTGGACTGTATCACTAAGACTGCAGCTTGCTCTTGGGCTGAGGGGTGGGGGAACAGGCTGGAGTCTAAACAGAGTCAGGGAGGAAGCAGAGAGACTTCCCACGAAGCTCTCCCTGCGGTGGGGGAGGTGAACTGCTGAGGACAAACAGCTCAGGGCTGAATCCTCCCCACTCTCACGAGTGAGCCTGCTGAGAGTGTGCATCAGAGAGGGTCTCCAGGGGTTCAAAGTGCAGAGGAAAACATAGACTCAAATGGACAAGAGGGATGCAAAAACCAGAGTTGTTAAATGCTCTGTTTGCCCCCAATACCTGAAGGTACTGTTGTATCTCTCCCAGCCTCCAGCCAGCCTCTCTGGCATCTTGGTTCCTAGGCATCCCCGGGTGCTTTCCAGAAAGTTTCCACCCCTCTCAGGCATCTTCCCCTCAGGTAATAAAGAACATGGTGTCTCTCAAGGCTCACCCGATTTATGTGAGGTCTTGAACTTCCTGTTGAGTGTTCAGTGGAAGTGACCCATGGGCAGAGAGGCAAAGGGTCTGGGGTCTTGTCCCAGTTCTGGCCCTTGGAGCCTGCTGAGGATAGGGACCATAATAGACTCTGCCTCAGATGGAGGTGGTAAGTATGCAGTGAAATCAGGTAGAAACTGCAAGGCTGTGCCCGGGTAAGTCTGCTTGCTGTAGAAACAGAAACCTGTCAGAGGTTGGAGCCTCACCCTACAAGTCAGTTCAGGGAGGCCAGCACACACTCCAGCCCAAGAACACAGCTGTCCCTGTGGGAAAGGGAAAGGTAGCAGCATTCTGTGTTATAGTCCCTACTGGAAACTACTGGCACTTTCAGTTAATGCACACACCTAGGCACAGACATTCAACGGGGTACGGTGTAGCGATGAAAGGGGTGAACTGAAGCTCCACACAAACACAGGGGTCAATCTCCCAAAACTAATAAAAGAAGCAAGTCATGGATATGTAACATTAACAACCAGGCAAAATTGAACTGTATCATTAGGGGACGTGCCTATAAGGGTAAATCCATAAAGGGAAGCCTATAAATTATTATTTCAGAAGTCAAAACAGCTGGTATCTTTTGAGGCGAAGGAAAAGGGGTTTGCATTCTGGGAAGGGCATGGGGAGCAGGCACCCTGTTTCTTGCCTTGAGAGGGGGTTACAGCTGTGTTCACTTACCATCATTCTTTAAACTGTGCCTATGTTTAATGTACTCTTGTGGATGTATAATATATGCTACTGCATTTTAAAAGATAAAGGCATCTGAAATCAACAGGGAGCCACCCAAAATTAGAATAATGGATGAGAGCTCCACTCCCTCAATTCTGTAAATCAGGAACTGCAGCCCAGAGAGGTTACAAGGTTTGCTCAAGGTCACACAGTGAGCCACTGTTGGAACCTGGATGAGATGAGGTCCAGCACCTCCTGGCTCGCATCACTTCACTACCTGCGATCTCTCTGAAGAAGCCTCTTTAGGGGAAGGTGATGGGGGTGGGGTGGGGCACAGCTTTGCTCCCTGGGAGTTCCATTGTTTTGTCAAAAAGAAAAAAGGCAAGTTAGTGGGCTAATATACTAAAGAGCGGGTATAAACTCAGGATTGTAAACAGTTTTCAAATGGAATTTTAAAAGATTTAAGCATGTCCCCCTTCCCCAAAGTTACATCATTATGATGATAAAATTACAAAAAATAAGTACCAGCAATCTCTGGCAACTCTGAAATCTAGGATTCCACTCCTGCTCTGCCTGATTTGCACATGGTATAGGGTGAGCTGGCCTGAAGGGGCTGGGGTGGTGGGGGGGCAGGCGGGGAGGAAGGACAGGGAGCCAGGAAGTCTGCAATTTTATTGACTTATCCACCTGGCCTAGGTGAGACCCCTAGCCCTGGGACAGTCCCAAAAGGAACCTCTGCTATCTCTCTGAGAGCTTTTTTGTTTTGTTTAGAGGTCAATTACTTCCCATTTGGGAAACTTGTGAACATTAAGAGGTGACTGGAGTGATGGGCCTGAACGATGCAGATAAGAGGCTGATGGCTTACAGAGCCTGGTGAAAGCTGTGGTGGAGGAGACGCACACAAAAGGGGGCAGCTTTCAGTGCAGAGGGGAGATTACAGGACGGAAGATGGGCAGCTGGGGGTGGGTTTGGGGAGCGAGCGGGAGAGGGTGGGAATGCATTTCAAAGTGATCCTGACAAGCAGAAAGCGGGGGAGATGGGAGAGGAGAGTTCTCCTTTTCTTTTCTTTCCTTTTGTCCTTTGAATCTCAAACTTCCAAGCTCCCCTCAACGAAAATCCAATGGAGCGCACTTGTACAGGAGTTTGGTATAGGGTCATTTATTCTGTTTTGTTCAGACCATCAAATATAGATGCTACAGTAATCTGGAGGGACAAACAGACAATGTCACAGGTCAACAGAACATTTAAAGTGATCTCGGGTGGCCATAAAAACAACACCCCCTCTAGCCTAAAACGCCCCACCTTCAGCCAACTAAATAGAACTTACAAATTCCCAAGAGCTAGCCTTGAATTGCATTCAAACTGCCATCAAAAACAACTCTGGCTTCAGCGTGTGCCCATTCACTTTGCCGCGTCCCTGAGTCCCAGAGCTTTCCAGGAACTCGGCCAGGAAATGGCGGCCTTCAGCCCTTCATCAGCAGGCTCAGTACAGCCCCTCTGAGCGCCTTCTCCGAGCACCCGCTCACACCAGATTTTCTTTCTTTCTAGAGAGCTCATTGTCTGTCTATTTGACAGGCAGCATATACCACCTTGTATTTTTAGATACCTTTCTCTTGTCAGTCTCTGGTATCCAATTAGATAATAAATTCCTTAAGGTGACAGCCAATCTTATTTTCTCTGTGTCCCTAGTGGAAATGTTCAGTGATGACCGAGTTACTGATGATGACACTAAGCCTCTTTCTCCTTTGCTGGCAGCCTTTCGCACGGCCACGGCTCCTCCTCCCCGGCTTTTCCAGGTGATACTGGGGGTGGGGTGGGGAGGTGCTGCTCAAAGCAGCGCTGTCTGGTGACTACTCACTGTGTCAGAAGCGGGTGGGAGGGTGAAGGGGGTGAAGGGAGTGCATGTATTAACGCTCTACTCTGTGCCAAGTACTTTGCTAGATCCACACTGTGATGGACTACATTTCTAGGGTCTTTTACGCAAAGGACAGCAACAAAGGACTTTAAACTTAATGTACAGTATTTTAGAATCTTGGAAAAATGTCATGCAAGTCAATAAGTGAAAGGAGAGAAAGCAAAAAGGAGAAAAAATGTAAGGAAATGGTAGTAAAGGAAAAAAATAAACAATTACTCGCATTCCTAGGTTAAACATACAAACTTTAAGAGATGGAAGCTGTGTAAAAAAGGTGTCGTGGACAAGGGGCCAAGCAGTCTCTCTCGCCCAGGTCGGGAAGAACAACCAGGGCACATTCCGAAATGCGGAAGTGCTGGGCCACTGCATTTCAATTAAACATTAGAATTTATTAAATAATACAATTTAACTTTTGACAAGTTAGTGGTCCAGGGGATGAAGAAACAGCGTTTTCATTGACAAAACATGTTATTTTAAAAATCCTGATTTTTCTACTAGTGCCTGCCGAAGACCAACGTTCCTGTGAATAAAATGAGTGTCTTTTTAGTCTTCAGTCTGCATGACTCCAGACGTATTTGGGTCTGGGAGTCATAATTTCCCTCACTGTTCAGGCTCCCTACCCCTCCTGTTAGGACTCAAGGCCAAGTGGAGGCCTCCTTTCCAGATCGGAACTTAGAAACCTGCTGTGCTCTGAGAGAAGACCTGCAGAGGAAGAGGGAGGGAGGAAATCAGGCACCTCCGCTCCAGGGCCAAACCCGGTAGGTCTCCCCGGGGAGTCTGTATGTACTGAGGGCTCAGGACTTCCGGGCCTCGTTTTTTACGTAAATTCGAGGTTGTTCCGAGGTAACCGACGGGCGGGTAAATTCTAATAGACTACACACGTGCGAACACAAACACGTTATGTTTCGTATATTTCCTCAAGATTCTGACCTGTGATCAAATGCACCGACACGGAGGGAAGAACCAGAGGGTACTTAGTGGAGAGCAAGTGTGACCCCAGAAAAGAGCGCTCCGCTGGCTAATCCGGAGTCTCCAGGGGCGCAGACGCGAGGGGGGTTAAACTCCACTGCAGTGCCTCTCCCTGACCCCTGGGTCCGCCTTTTCCTGGCTGGCTCTTCAACCCCCTTCCCTCACCCGACCCTTTTTTCTCATCCTTCCCCCACCTGTTGCCCTTAATTGGAGGATCGAGGCTCTCTAGTGCACCCTTCCTCCACAGTCTCCTCTAAATGCCCAGGGCTGCAGCACCCAAATTAAAGAACGTCCCAGCCCCCTAGGTTTGACACCCGAAGTCACCTGCCTTAGCACTGTCCTGCCACCCTCGCCTTTCCTCCTCCCTCCAGCACAGCTTGGCGGCGGCTGGCGAAGGCTCCACCTTCTGTCTCTGAGAGGAAGAAGGTTTCTAGGCCTTCAGCGGGAAGGCCCGTAGGGGGCGATTCACAGTCCCAGGGGTCGCTCAAGGGAGAAGTGCCATTGGGTCACCTCTTCTCCCCAATGCGGCATCCCATCTTCTCTGCTGCGACCGGTTGGCGGAAAGCTGGGATGGAGCACCTGGCCTTGGTGGGTGTGTGTGAGCCAGGGCGCCTCACCAGGCCGGGACACCCTGCAGTGTGGCGGGCAGATGGCTCTGCGGACTGACGCTCGGCCCCCCCCCTCCGAGGCCCGCCCTGCTCAGGGGCGCAGGTGGTGCGGGGCCAGCTGGTGTGCCCGCGTAGCCTCCGCTATAGCTAGCGACATAGGGAGCACCCGCATAACCGCCATAACAGGAATAGGGTGCCGCAGCCGCGCCGTAGGGACCCGGGAAGGTCGGCGCGCCAGGACCCAGGCAGGGCTTGCCGTCCCGCACCAGCACTGGCACTGCCACCCGGCGCGGCGCCAGAGGGTGGCCCGTCAGTTCTAGGGACTTGTCCTGGCGCTGTCTCTTGCACTTGTAGCGCCTGTTCTGGAACCAGATCTTGACTTGCGTAGACGTGAGCTGCAGCGCGCTGGCCAAGTGCTCGCGCTCCGGCGCGGACAGGTACCGCTGCTGCTTGAAGCGCCGCTCCAGTGCCAGCACCTGCGCCTGCGAGAAGAGCACGCGCGGCCTCCGCCGCTGCCGCGCCTTGGGCTGCTCCGCGCGCATCCCGTTGCCGTTGCTGTGGGCGCAGCGCTCCGGCACCCGGGCCCCGCCGTGGAGGGGCAAGGCTGCGCGGAGACCCGGCTCTAAACACACAGGAGAGAACAGAACACCATCAGCATCCAACCCACGGCTCAGACGAGCAATTCTTTCACGGCTTTCAAGGGATGCCCGTCTCCCTGCGTAGCCTTTACTTTGCGCCCCATTTCTCCCTTCTGCTGACAGCTCACTCCGGTCCTGGGCCAGCCTGGAGATTCCTTTCCCCCAGCTCAGTCGCTTTGTATCTGCTGGAACGCACGGAAATTGCGACATTCTGTGGTCCCTGATGTACAGTGTACAGCCATTTCAAAAAATGCAGACTCTTGATCAAGTGTCTAACAGTTTCATTTTCCTCTTAGAATGTGTGTGTGTGTGTGTGTGTGTGTGTGTGTGTGTGTGTGTGTGTGTGGTGGGGTGGGAACGGTTTGCTGTGATTTCTGTTCTAAAGTATGATTGAGTGTGTGTGTGGTGGGGTGGGAACGGTTTGCTGTGATTTCTGTTCTAAAGTATGATTGAGTTTGAGGAAGCTTTTGCTGCAAGGATCAAGAGTAAGTAGGGGGCCTACCAGATGGGGGCTGACTTTGGACTGGCCTTGGTGGAAGGAGAGAGAAGGGGGATGGGAGGAACGAGAGAGAGAGAGAGAGAGAGAGAGAGAGAGAGAGAGAGAGAGAGAGAGAGAGAGAGACTCAGTGTCTCGCTTGCCTTGCTGGAGGTTCCTGTCCACCTGATTATCTACCCACCATGGTCACGCAAACGTTGCGGGATAATTGGCCCCAAGCTGGGGGTCTCTAGTTTCTGCTGCCTTCACCCTATCTTGGCCTGCACCCTTGTCTTTTTAGTCATCAAGTGCTCCACCGACACTAGGGACAGGCCCCCTATTTTTTGGATGCCAGATTCTGTAATCCAGATTAACAAAATAAAATTAAGCAACATTTTTTGATTTCCAACTCTTGGATGAAAAACTGAGGTTCTCTTGGAGGTATAGGTAGAGTCGAGATCCACATCTGGGCTTTTTTTTTTTTTAATTGGCCTCTTTCTCCTTTGGGGTCTCTGTGGCCAGCGGTTGGCTTTGCCCAACTTTCTCTTCCCCAAGGGCAGCGCCCTCGCCTCGCACACCCAGCCGGCTGCAACTGAGTGGGTTGAAACAAGGCTAAAGACCACAGACGCAAGATGCTGTGCTCGGAGCCAGCCAAGATGCAACCTTCCTGCCCTTTTCCTCGCCTCCCTGCTGTCTCGACTTAAGCTCTGTTCTTACCGAAGGGTGAGTAGAGAGGAAACGCAGAGTTTTCATGGAAGCTCACGCCAGGAATCAACAAGGAACATGGAGGGATGCAAGCTCCTGGAGCAGCGGTGAGGACGTGCCTAGTTAGAGTTGGTGCGGGCTGGATTCCGACTCCAAATCGCCAACTGCGCGGGCATAATCTTCTGGGGGATGGGCTGCTTGACATTTAAAGTTTGAAGAAGTAAAAACTTCCTTCCTTCAGAGAAGCTTGTGCTCAGAAAAATTGAGGATATCTCTCCTCGCAAAGAGGAAAACTAGTGAGGAGGATTCGTTTTCGTAGAAAATAAAAAAGTAACAACTGACCTTCAGCGACTCTGTGAAACAAGCAGGATCCCATTGAAAAGTCACTGACCTCGCAGGCCGAGGGGCTTCAGGGCCCCCCACGCATGTCAGCACCAGGTGTCCTTCTGGCCTCAGCTTGGAACCTCTGTGTCCCTGAAAGCAAGGGGGGTCTGCTGGGGGCCGATGGGGCTTGCCGAGGTAACCCAGGAAGGTCATTTTTCTGTGCCATCGCTGCCCTGGGCTGAGTTCCCGGGGGTTGGCTCAGACCCTTCTCCATTTCCCTGGCAGTGGAACAGGAACACGCTGAGGGTGCCTTCTGCTGTGAGGGGACAGCTGTGGTCCGAGGAGTGTGACCATTTCTCACCAGAGCCGAAGTGAAGCCCAGTTGCCTGAGCAGCATGAGGGAATTCAGTGTTTAGGATGCGCTGCAGAAAACCCACAGGCTTCTTTGCCAACTGAGTGAAGTTTAATGTTCTCCAGGCTCTGGAGTTGGTGAATAACAAGCCTGCAAATTGATGAATAACTTCGAAATAGTCTCTTTATTTGGTCAGTTTGTGCCTTGAATGGAGGGGCCATGGCACTGTCTGGCAGAGGAGGACCGACCTGCCAGGGGCCTCTCAAGTGGCTGTGGACCTGCATGGAGGCTGTGGACTCAGGCACAGACGTTGGCCGAGAGGAAGAGTGGCTTTCTCATCCCTTGGAAGGTCAAGCCTCTCCAGCACGAGCCTCCCAGGTGCTGGAGCCAATGCAACACAACTCCCCCCCACCCCTTCCCTTTCTGCTGCTAGACACGACACAGGGACGGGGCCTTGCTGCCCCAGCAGGGGTTGGGCCTTCAGAGACCAGGCACGAAAACTGCTCGGGGACTCCACAGAGTTGGTTTCTCCAAGCAGCTCAAACCCAAGCCACCCTTACTGTGCTCACAGACTTGGAGAGCTCACCACTAGATGCTTCAGAGGGTCCTCGCCCAGGTACTCAGACCTCACCTGCTTTGGTCAACACCTCTCACTTTTGAGACAAGTAACCAGGCAAAGGATTGACTTGGTTGGCCAGGCCACTTAGCATGCCCCAGAGAGGGCTGGCCTGGTACTGACCCCAGGGCTGTGGGATTTGCTTTTCCCCAAGTGTCCAGTCCAGCTGTTCTGATGGCTATGACTTTGGCAGATGGGTTAGGGCAGAGAGCTGCGGGGTGGCAGAGAAGGTGGGCAGTGAAGAGCACAGCTAAGGTGGTGTAGCAGGTTTTGATATAAGAAAGAGAAGCTGGAGTTCCTGGGACTGTGGCTGTGAGTGGGATGATGTGTTTGTGGGAATATGAGGAAAAGCTGTGTAAACAGTACAATAGTACACCCCTAAGATTCAGGACCTTATTTTCCTTACGGGAGGTGAAGCACACTGGGGGGTTGGAGGGGATGGCAGAGGGGTCTCAGAGCCTGCATTTTGGACCCTTTAGATGAAGGAAAATTAGTGCTAGGCCCTCAGAACTGAGACGACCAGGAGATGCTGTCCTCCCACGTGCCAGTTGGTAATGAGCCATCCCTACTCTCATGATCTCCCTGTCGGTGTCAAGACCTGAGCTTGTACTTACCCACCCGTTCCTCATCCATCTCTGTGACCAGCTCATTGGCATCCCCAGGGGGCTGTGACCCGTCCTGCCTTCTATCGCCTCCGTCACAGCTACTGGTGTTGGGAACCTCCGAGTCTCCCGGTTCTGGGACCAGTCGCAGATACTGAGAGCTTTCAGGGCTCCTCCGTGCCCCCTGGAGTTGCAAGGCCTCGAGGCCGATCTGCTCGCGCTCCAGTCTCAGGATGTCATTGACCGAGAATGGGGTGGAGGTGGCGGGGTTCTGCAGCATCCCGAAGGCGGAAGGAGCGGGGCTGGGGCGTCCTGGGTCCCCAGTCTCCGCAGAACGCAGCGTCCTGACCCTTCTTTCTGGTCGCTGCTGGCACCGCAGAGCCAAAGTCTGGGGCAGATGCCTAGCGTCCCCGGACTGCGCCTTCTCTGAGCCACCCTTACGGGGAGGGTGACTAGGGCTGAGTGAGGAGACTACCGATTCTCATTGGTTCCTGCAGAAACCACGTGCTAACTCAGCAACACCTTCCTCCCCAAACACTTTCCTCCCACGCTCTTCTAATTCCACTGCAGCCCCCAACCACTTTCTGGGAAGGTTTGGTTAGTATCGACCGTTCTCAGAAGCGAGGGGAAAACGGAGGAGATAGTGCTGCGCAAAGCTCGTATCTCAGTGAATACGGTACCAGCGCGAGCTTCCGAGGTCAACCCCAGGTCCGCGGGGACTTTCCTATAGGATACGCAAGGATGGGGGACGGAGCCCTTGCTTTGCAACCCGAGCCGGTCCTTCCGGCCTAGCGGTAGCTTAACTCTCCGTTCCTGTTACAGAAGAAGTCAGGTGGAGATCGCGGGGCACCCACGGGATGGAGGTACAAGGCAGGAGTCTTTGTGGGCGCCAGGCAGGGGCAGGCGGCGGGAAGCCCCTTCCAGGGAGCAGAGGTTGGATCGCGGAAGAGCGAGTCTTGACCTGCACGGAGGTTGGAAATGTTTCGCTTAGAGCTTGGACCGGACACTTCACAGGTGGAACGTGTCAACCCGGGAGCAAAGAAAAAGCAAAGGAGCTGTATTGGGGGGATCCCCCAGGCTCTCAGCAGGCTCCTTCAGTGGGTGGCGAGGAAGAAAGGTAAAAGCCCCGTCTGCGCGCAGGTGCTAGACAGGGGCTCACCTCGCCCCCAAGTCCTAAATTCTCTCTCCCCGCAACCCCCCCTCCCCACGCCCCGCCACCTTTATTCCCCCTGTAGTTGATTACCTTGCGCGTGCGCAAGTGTGAATATGAACGCAGCACCTTTCAAGGGTCGAGGAATTTTGATGGACATTAACTCCTTATAAAAAAGCTTCCAAGGAAGGGAGGCAGTGTGGTATAATGGCTGTCAGAGCCAGGCGGTGTCAACAAGTCTAACCTTGCTCTGGGTTGCATGAGTTGTGGGTTTTGCGCAAAGTGTTCATCTCTCTAACCTTCAACTGAATCGAAACTGGAGATAACAATGTGCTCATCAGGGGGTGATTGTGAGAATTAATTGAGATAAAGTGTATGAAACTATGAACAAGTGTCCACTCCTGTAATTTCTCATGCCACATAGTTCAGTCAAGACAACGTGAATGGGTCAGTAGTCTCAGCACAGTATAAGTTGTTTAAAAATATTTTATTTTTTTAAAAGATTTTACTTATTTATTTTTAGAGAGAGGGGAAGGGAGGGGAAAAGAGAGGGAAAGAACCATGGATGTAAGAGAGATACATCAGTCCATTGCCTCTCACACACCCCCTACTGGGGACCTGGCCTGCAACCGGAGAATGTGCCCTGACTGGGAATAGAACCAGGAACCTTTCGGATCACAGGCCAGCGTTCAATCCACTGAGCCACAGCAGCCAGGGCAGGAGTTGTAAAATATTTTAAAATCAAAATGAGGTCTCACTAGGGTTTTTTGGGGGATTTTAGATCAAATGTTTCCTAAATAAACCTTTTAAGGCAAATGCACTATTATGTGGACTGCCTGGGCATTATTATTCACTTATATCCAGATAAATTGGTCTCATCTGCCTGGAATAGTGGGTGCAAAAATCTTGAAAAAATTTTTGGAAAAATTCATGTAAAAGTTTGGCAAATTGGGTGGTTTATCTAAGTAATGATTGCTTATACATCATATCATTTAATCTTTATATCAAATACCCCCGGGTTTCCGGCACCCCCCTCCCCCTGGTGAGGAATCAGGATCAGAGAGGTTAAGCGACTTCCGGAGGTGCTCCAGCTCACCAATGTCAGGGTGCCTCAGACTCCGGCTTTGCCAAGACATTATCCGCCTCCTTTTTTCGGAAAGAGACATCACTTTGTCTTCAGAGATGTCGAAATCTTACAATGATCCATACGTTTACTTACATTTAATTTTTTTCCTGATTATAAAAGTCATGTACACTTTGGAAAAATGAAAATAAGGAAAAATTGGAAAGAAATGATCCATCCAGGGATGACATTCTAGTGCATTTACTTCTCCATATTTTGCACGTATGGGTATATGTGAAGTTGTAAATTTTAAATTTACACCATAAACTCACCCAGCACTTTATTAGAGCTTTTAAAGATATATTTTTAAATGAAAATATAACAGCTCATGTTATGGATAGGCCCTAATAGACTGTGTTTATACTTTTAGAATACATCCATTTCTTAAAATAAACATTAATTAATCAAATGTTTTAATGCTCATAAAACATCCCCGGACTTCCTAGAAAGATAGTACAATCCAATCATATCCTCCTCCTGGCAGAGGCGCGGCCACCACCCCACACAGACTGAAAGGAATTTACGGTATTTCCATGCAGAGGACGCCAGTAGGCGCTCACCCCTTCCACGCCAGTAGCTCGACTGGGCCCTCACCTTCCAAGCCGGGGCCGTGGGCGGACCCAGATAGAAACAGTAAACTGCGAACACACCAGCGCCTCATTCTATGGCAGGATTCTTGCAGCGAACTGTCGCGCTCTATGAAGTCATAGAAGGAAGGACACCTTGGGAGAGACTTGGAATCAGGAGCCCTAAGTTCAAGCCCGTGTCCCTGGCCTTGCCTTTCTTTTGTGCTTTGCTGCAAGGATCAGATGAGATTTTGGATGAGAAAAAGCTTTCTAACCCCTCCCGAGCGGTGCAAACAGGAATCTTCGTTAGCAAATGGGCGACCTCAGCTCAGACGCTGGTAGCCAGGGGCATATCTGGAGAGAGGCATTGAATCCCGCTCCGCTAACCCTGCAGGAAGGGAGGCCGTGCAGACGGGAAACGCTGCGCTGGGGTTTCTGCTCCTAGCGCTGTCTTCGGACTGGCTCTCCTGGAGCCACCTACTGCGGCTGGCAGGTCCTGGCAAACTGGCCAGGCCCTGGTGTCACCCCATCCCCATCCCCATCCCCACCTCCACTTTCCTTCCTTTCCAGCTCAAGGGTGCACTGAGAGTCGCCCCGGAGAATGAAACCAATGGCGCTGATCCCGCCCCTTCCAAGGCACTGCAGCTGCTTTAGGGACTGCCCTGTCTCATTAGAGATTGCCCTTCCTGCCCGTGAGGTATATGCTAGTGACTTGCCAACTTGCCAAGGCTGAGTGTCTGGGAGAAGCAAGGAAGCCGCTAGGTCAGCTGTCCAAGCAGAAAAACAGTCATGATTCCTAGTTTACCAATGAGGAAACCAAGACAAAGAAAAGGTAAGGAACGTGTTTTGGGTCACATATGTCTCATGCTCAGTACACTGTCCTTTCCATTAGAACACACTAATATGCCCAAGATGAGTGTCGTTGCTTGCTGATCATCTTTCATTATGTTTCTCCTAGGCAGGACGCTGAGTGGCCTAGATTGTGTGGTGTAAGGTGGTGTGTGTGTGTGTGTGTGTGTGTGTGTATGTGAAATGTTCATTTCTTGTTCACCAGTGGAGACATCGTCATCTCTGTTCTTAAAATGAGATGGAGTGGCCCTGCCGGGTTGAATGGATCTGACTCACCCTACTCAGGTCACACAATGAAACTCTTACACCAGTACTAGGTCCACAAACGGTATTCTGAGGGCCTGTGTGGGCCAGTTCCGACCACACTCTAAGTACCAGGAAATGAGAGGTCTCAGCCCTTTTATTTTTTCCCATCCTTGCACAGGAGATGGATTTCAAATTACTCCCATCCAGTGTGATACTTTGCACAATCATATGGAATTTGTGCACAGTATTTTTGAAACTTCCCATCCATGGTTGACAAAAGTTCTCCCTCCTCCTCATTGCTTTCGGACTTTCCTAAAACTTAAGGATTCCCCCTTTAAAATTCAATACTTACCCACGGCTTGGGTCCTGGGGGCTTGCAGGAAACCAACCCTCTTTGATGTGTGTAACCTGAGCACAGGGTCCCATTAGACTAGACTCTGAGTCTGTTGTCATAGCTGTGTCCCGAGGGCCTAGGCTAGTAACCAGCACCTAGTAGGTCTCGATAAAGGAATATGCCTAGTTTGGCTGGGGATAGTGCCTAGATACCCTGGGGACGGGTCCAGAGTTGCCTAGCCCACTTGGGGCTAGCAGACTGTGTCACTCCACCGTGCCACTTTCTGCTTCCCACGGTCTCTGGTCTCTTGCTGGTACCCATACAAAAACATTTTTATGACTTGTTTATGATTTGAATATGTAAAACATTAACATAATTCTAGAGTAAAAATTTTGCAAAAAGGTAAACTCAGAGAAGTGGCTACTGTACCTTCATCCTTTCTGCTCCTGTTCTTTCAATTAACCTTCTTTCCTGCTTCCTATAGACTCCCAATCTTATTCTTTTATCTTTTCTGTGCCTTTTGTACAAATGAGCCAATGCATGTCTATTTTCCTATTTTCCCTTCTTCCTTATATGACAAGGTAGAATAATATGGGTATTCTTTCTTATTGTTATAAAGCTGTGACATTTACTAGGAGTTGTATGTTGATATTAGTCTTCTGATTGCTACTTGAACAGGATGTCACAGCTGCCAGAATGTCTATGTGCTCTCCACTCCTCTGCCCTTTGCTCAAAATAAGCTATTTCATGTCTGTGCAAACCAGGGGCACCAAGAATCTCTCAGTATTTATGATTTGGCACAGATTTTCATTGCCTTATGTCCACTGAGTGCATGACTAGAGTTTTAAAGAAAATCCTTTCAAAACAACTCATTGAATTTTCTATTTTCTCCTCAAAACAGTTTCCTTTAAATGATGGCTTCTCTATTTTTTTCTTGTAGCTTAATTATCTATATTTTACAGATAAAGAACACAGAAATCGTTTATGGTCTAAAGCCATACAGTTGCCACACTGCAGAGAAAAACCCAGGTTTTCTCGCGACAGATGCTGGTTCCCTTTCTCCCATACTCCTGTGTCACAAACAGGAGGCCTCTCCCTTCATCTCTGCCATCCCCACTCCCACTGCAATTCCCTCAAGAGGTGAAAGGAAGATTTCAAAAATAACTGGAAACACTTTGGCATTAAGAACTGGAGTATTTTCTGTATAGTTTCCTCTTTTAGTTTTAATGCACATTCACATCTTACCTCACCGAGTCTCCAAATAACTGTGTGCTAAACAGTTATTATTTCTAGTTTACCAATGAAGAAACCAAGATAAAAAAAAAAGGTAAGGAACCTGTTTTGCATCTCATGTCTCCTTATGCTCAGTATATTGTCCTTTCCACTAGAACACACTAATATGTCTGAGGTAAAGGCCATTGCTTGCTGATCATCTTTCATTATGTTTCTTTCTACTTCTTTTCTTGGTTCTTAGCATCCTGGTTTCTAAGAAAAATTCACTACATTTTTTAAAAAATTACTGAAACTATTACTTCAATCTTTTCTAAATTATTCCATTCAAGATATTTTCAGAGTGTCCATTACCTAAGAGAAAGCTGATCACATAATCTACCATCTAAACCTGGGTATTTTTTAAAAAAGATTTTATTTATTTATTTTTAGAGAGAAGGGAAGGGAAGGAAAAAGAGAGGGAGAGAAACATCTGTATGTGGTTGCCTCTCACATACCCCCCACTGGGGACCCGGTCCACAACCCAGGTATGTGCCCTGACTGGGAATCTAACCAATGACCCACTGGTTCACAGGCCTGTGCTCAATGCACTGAGCCACACCAGCCAGGGCTAAGCCTGTGTATTTTTAAGAGGAGAAACACTAACTGGACAGGAGGTCAGGCACAGACCACATCGTTCCAGACCAACCAGAACATTTGCTCATCCTACATACAAGGCACTCAGGATGCACAGTTTATAGCACCATTCCAGGACACCCAGGAGTGCCTGGTCCACTGAGGGAGAAGCCATGGGAACCTTCACTGTGGCATGTCACCAGCACATCTTTACCTGGTTGACCAGCATTACTGTGTTGGTTTCACCTCCTTGGTGAAGGAGAACTTTTTACTTACAATGATATTTTCATCATTAAAATCTGTGATGTGGATCTGATGATCACCTTTAAGAGACTGGTTGACCACTAGCACTTTTTTTTTTTTTTTGCTGCCACAAGGCAGGCACACCCACACTCCCACAGGTAAGGACCCCTCACCAGCACAGGCCCTAACTTCAGAATAGGGTCTGCTTCTAGCTCACTCCTTCCACAATTTTCTTGTTTCACTTAACAACATATCCTAAAAACCATACCCTGTTGGTTCAAACAGACCTTCTTTATCCTTTTGTACAGCTACCTAATACTTCCCTGGGTGAATATACCATGGCTTTTTCAACCACTCTCCTATGAATGGTTAGATTTCCCCAGTATCTTGCAATGACAAATAATAATAAGATAATGAATGACATGTATTTTTGCATTGTTAGAAGTGTATGTTCAGAGATGTTTCTGGAAGTGGGATTGTGGTTCCAAGGTAATCGCATTACCATCTGCTAAGGCATTGTCCAGTTCCCCGCCAGAGTGGTTTGCAGGTTTGCTTTCCACTAGCAACATGGGAGAGTGCTTGCCTCCCAGTATAGCCTGGTCAGCAGAGTGTGTGGCGCCTTTTAATTTTCACCAATCTCATAGGTGAGAAATGGTATCTCATTGTTGTTTTTAATTGATTTTTTTCTAATTATGAGTAGGATGAAACATTTATATATATTCAAGGGATACATACATATGTGTATGTATATATCTATACATGTACAAGTATAATATGCATGAAAATACAAAAACATATATTCGTACATTTAAACTGTATCTTTTCAGCATGGATAGACCTGGAGATTAATATACTAAATGAATTAAACCAGTCAGAGAAAGACAAATACTATATGTTCTTGCTTTTATGTGGTTGGAATTTAATGAACAAAATAAACTGACGAACAGAATAGGAACCTCAGAGGCATGGACACATGAAACAGACTGACAGCTGTCAGAGGGGAGTGGGAGACCGGATGAAAGACAGTGAAGGGATTAGTTATGGGCATATATGCATAACTCATAACAGAGGACAGTGTGGTTATGGCCACAGGGAAGGGGGTGGGGCTCTGGAGGGAAATGGGGACATCGCAGTCATGTCAACAATAAGCATAAAAAACCAGCCCTGGCTGGTATAGCTCAGCAGATTCAGAGCAGCAGAGATCCAGAGGGTTGCCGATATGATTCCCAGTCAGGACCCATGCCTGGGTTGTGGGCCAGGTCCCCACTCCAGTGAGGGGCATGTGAAAGGCAATCACACATTGATGTTTCTTTCCCTATCTTCTTCCCTCCCTTCCCCTCTCTCTAGAAATAAGTAAAATCTTTTTAAAAAGAAATTAAAAAACCAAAAATCAAACCAAAACAAAAAAGTATTAATAGTTTTGCAACAATAAAACAAATAAACAAAAAAACCCAAATAGTATCTTTCTCCCATTTTCTATCATTTTTAAGTGTTTTCTGTATGTCAGCAAAACTATCTGTTGTAAATATTTTATTCCAATTTGTCAGTTGTCTGAGTTCTTTTATACTGCTTTTTTTTTGTCATGCAATTTTAAATATTGTCACATACGTTAATATTTCTTTTATTGCCTCTGGACTTGAGTCGTAGTGAGAAAACCTTTCTCCACACCGAGGTTACGGAAGAATTAACCCATATTTTCTTCTAGGACTTGTATGGTTTCGTTTCCATTTATTTATTAGGAGTGTATTTGAGTATATGGTGTAAGTTAAGAATCTAAAATTTCCCCCCCAAAACCGCTATCCCGGGGCCGTTTTAACCGTTTGCCTGCGGTCCTGTTCAGAGGTGCTCTCTGTGAACCCTTGAAAATCAGCGTAAAAATGTTGGAGTTCACGGGAGGAGCGAGGGTGAAAAGACCGGAGCAGGCTCCGGATGTCTTTTATTGTTTGAAAATCAGCAGGCGTTTCCATATCTCCTGGCATCTCCCCACAATCCCTTTCCTGCCTTCTCT
This sequence comes from Trachops cirrhosus, assembly GCA_028533065.1. NCBI lineage: Eukaryota > Metazoa > Chordata > Mammalia > Chiroptera > Phyllostomidae > Trachops > Trachops cirrhosus. The sequence continues at coordinate 48,614,018 of CM052545.1, forward strand.
CCGCGGAGACAGGTCAGTTCTCCCGCCCGCCTGGGGCGAGGGGTCCCCACGGGGCGCCTCCCGCTCACGCCCCGCAGCGCATCCATAGTGAAGAAGACGGTCCTCGGGGTGCGAGACGGTTGGGCTGTCCTGTCTGGGCCGCGGGCGGGGTGGCCCGGAGGCTTATCTGCGTGGCGCCCCCCCCTCCACTCAATTAACATTCCAGCGCCCACCGCCTGCCTGCCGGCTGATAGCGCCCGGAGGCCAGGCTGCAGGAGCATGCCCCAAGCCCTGGACAAATAAACTCTGAGCCCCAGCGGCTGTGTGTGTGTGTGTGGCGGGGGAAGGAAGGGGGCACCCTCTGGAGGCTTCCCCGCTGCTCCGTGGGATGGCGGGTTTCGGTCGTGGTTCTGGGACTCCTGTCCCGGTATTGTGAAGCCTGGTGGCCGAGGAGCAGCGAAAGCCTCCCAGCCCTGTGCGCACCGCAGCAGCTTGGCGCCCTGCTCCGCAACCACGCAGCTCCTCTTTAATGAATGGGCAGCCCTCAGGATATACCCAAAGCCATCCCTGTATTCCCTGGGCTCGGCAGAGGAGTTTCACGCACCCTGCATGACCTTGAGAGTCAGACAGACCCTCTCCGGGCTGTTTCTAGTATCTGATGTCCTCTCAGTTTGGGCATCCATGATCTCATTGATGTCCTTTTGAGATAAGTTGGACAGACGTCGTTATCTCAATTTCAGGGATCGGATGTTGAGGCACAGGGGTCCAGTAACTTGTTTATAGCCATTTGCCTAGTGACGGGGCATGACAGGTCTTGCACTTGGTGCTTTGGAGGCCGAGTCCAGGGTTCTGAGCTGCACCTTCCTTAACAGGTCACCAAGCTGCAAGTTGCTATAAAAGATGTAATATCATACCGTTATTTCCTGCAAAGATAAAAGATGTCAACAACCCAGTGAACATGGAAAAAATATGGGACCACCTCTTAACTGGGCGCATGTGTACAGGGTGTCCACTGTTGGGGGAAAGCACTTAACATCAAAATCATCTTTATTTCTTTAACATAGTTGTAAGTTGACAACTGATTGTCCCAGAACTCACCATCCAGGTCCTTCTGTTGCTTGCTATAGCCAAACTAGGCTTCTGAAATTGCTTTTAATTAAAAAAATTTATATAATACATATAAATGAATTGTATTTTGTGACTTTAATTTTTAGCAGACAAATTAAACACTTTCTTTAGGAAAACGAGAATTTAAGGTGTGGTGGGTGAGGACTAGAGGAGAAGGAAATAATTATAAAGTGAACTTGTTAGCTAAATACCATCCCTCCCAGATTCCTGGGCCACCTGCATGAAAGTGTGAATGGGTTATCTCACCCTGCTTCAGAATCCTCTGCCTTTATGCAAAATTATGAGTCCTGAGGAATTCATAGTCTGTCTTCTCTGAGACTATACCCATGTCCAAAGCCCTTTGTGGGGCCACCATTCCTGGGGGGTGGGGCTTGCATATAGGCAATTTAATGTGTAATATAATTACAGGTTTCCATGATTATTAACCCTGGTTAGACACTAAAGAAAGTGGAAACTCTTTTGAGATCTCTCACCCAGGGAACTTGTGGATTCTTCCCTAAAAACCTGTGGGAAAGGGCCTGTGGGCTGGTGCGCTGGTGGAGAGCCAGGGCCTGGGGAGTCTCAGGAACCAGTCCATTACCCTCTCCCTAGTGGGCACACTCCATATGCATGTGGCTGCAGAGGGACAGCTGCTTGGATAAAGATAGAGCACACAGGAACAGCCGGCATGTTGATATTTGGTGCCACACAGATAAATTATACTGATAACCAAGTACGTTTTCCCTTTCCACCTCTTTCCAGACAGACTGACGCTGGGCAGATGCATTAGAGAATAGGGCAGCTCATTTAAACGCCAACCTAGGGAAGGTCTCCTGTTTTGAGCAAGTCCACTTTACACAAGTGAATATGCCCAAAAGGCTTCCACTGTGCCAATGAGCCCTGCATCCAGCTTCTTTAGCAGGACCCCTCTGGCCTCTGCTGTCATTTGGGTTTCCCTTCAGGAAGGGCCTGGATGCAGGAAGCCTGGAGCAGAGCTGAGCCATCTGTAGCCCTAGGGCCCTGGGCTTGTTTGGGGGTAGACTGGAGCCTCGGTGGGAAACAAATTCATCCCAAGAGAAGCTGGTAATACATCCTCCTTTCTCAAGTCCTGGAAACCTGGAAAGATTGGAGAATAGGGGATTGTAAGAAAAGGATATAGAGCATTTGACTCTGATCAGGCTGGACAACTGTTACATATCCAAATCTTTAAAGTTTTCATTTGCATTTCCTTTTGATCTCTCTGGGGGTCTAGAAACTGAGGCAGGAAGGGAGGTGTCAAAACTGTGCTTGTTATAAAAGACAGAGAGTGCCAACCCAAGTTAGTGCAGAGGTTGGGCAAAGTTGACAGACCTAATGGTGTTGCTATTTTCTGTCTAATTTCCAGGAGGGTGGCTGCATCAACAACTAATGTCTGACCATTAATTTACCAAACTCTAGGTATTATTTTTATCAAACACCTCCCTGATTTTTACAGACAAACCCAGAGAAACTGAACGATGTGGCAGGGAGCACACAGTTGGGAGCCAGGGAGCAGGGCTTCCACTCAGCCTGGGAGAGCCAGGATCCTCACTGGATCCACTAGGCCTGATTAGGTGTCTGTGAGGTACCAGCCTTTGATATTTACCCCCTTACCCAGTGGCCCTGCCAAGTAGCCTTTCATAAGTGTAAGTGATTTAATAATAAACTATCAGAATCCTCGGCTTTACTTCTCCACTTTGAATGAAGGGTAGACTGAATATTAGTAACAGCTGATACTCAGTGATGACCAGGCCCTGTGCCTTCCATGGGCTTTCCTTATGTACCTATACAGGTTGTTACCCACAGCACTGTCTTCCTCCTCCAGATGCCTTCATGGTTCCTTCAGGTCTCCTCAGGTCACCTTGTTTCCTGCATTCAGGTGAGGGTGGAGAAAATAAACACTCCACATGACACCTAGGTAAACTGTATAACATGTTAGAAGATGATATTTGCTATGAAGAAAACAAATAGATGTTAAGAAAACAAGTGTGGGGGATCAGGGGTGTGCTTGTGTGCACACAGGCACATGCACAGGTGGCCAACTACGATTTTAAGCACGGTTAGAATAGACCTCTTTGAGAAGAGGGCACTTGAGCAATGACCCAAGGGGAGGAGGAGAGGGAGCGAGGAAGGGAGGGAGGGAAGGAGGGAGTCATTTGGATCCTGAGGGAGAGTGAATAGCTAGTGCAAAGGACCTGGGACAAGATCCTACTTGGCATAGTTGAGAATCAGTGTGTTAAGTAAGAATAGATGGAGTAGAGTGAGTAAGAGGGGAGGGGAAGAGGAACAGTGGGGGATGACAGAGAGGTAAGGGGGCCTTGGTAGGTGAGGGGTGGACTCTGGCTTTTACTGTGGAGGGACGCTAAGAGTACTGGAAGCTTTTGAGTGGAAGAGCAGTGACTGTGACTTGAGTTTGGAAGAATCTCGTGGTCTCTGTGTTCAGGACAGATTGCAGCAGGGCAGGGATGGAAGGAGGGGAGTTGTCAGGAGGCTGTTACAATAACCTAGACAACAAATGATGATGGTGGGTCCAGGGGGGAAGCAAAGGAGGTGGTGACAAGGCGTCAGATTCTGAACATAATCTGAAGATTAAGCAAACGGGATGTCCAGACATTGGATGTGGAGTGTAAGATACAGTGAGTGAGGAGTCAAGAATGACTAAGTTTTTTGTGGGGTTTTATTTTTTTGGCTTGGACAAATGGAAATTTGGAGTTGCTGTCAACTAAAAAGGGAAGTCTACAGGCAGAGGAAGTTTTATGGAGATTTATGGAGAAGACCAGGAGTTCAGCTACAGAATATGTGGCATCTATGAGACCTCCAGTACACAGTTAGAGTCCAGAATTTAGGAGACAGGCCTAGGCGGAGCAAATGCATTTGAGAGCTCTATTTAAATATGCTATTTAAAGCACACTCCTGGGTGAGATCACCAGAGCGTGGGTGTGAATGGAGAAGGAAAGAAGTCCAAAATCACATTGGGACACTGGTGGCCCAAAGGTTAAGAGGTCAGGAATTCAGAACAGGAAACATTCACAAACCAAATGGTCTGAATGTTGCCCAAATGTCAGTGTCATTTTAAAAACTGTGCTGGGCTGTTCTACACTAGAAGACATCAAAGAGACATTGCCACTAAATACATTTCACAAACTTGGATTGAATACTGGATAAAAAAAAGATACAAAGACATTTATATGGTATCATCTAATACCTATTCAAATCTATTTTCCCCAGTTGTTCCACAAATAAATAACACTAACATTCTTAGATGTGCTCAGAGCCGAGTGGTTTTGTTGGGCGTGTTTGGGATGAAAAGTCCCGAAGGATAGAACTTTCAATGAAATCCATATGGAGAGAGAAAAAATGTGGCAAAATGGTAACAGCTGGTGAATGGTTAATTGAATAATTTGATGAAGGATATGTGGGGTATTCACTGTACTGTTCTTTCAATTTTTCTATAAATTTGATAATCTTTAAAATAAAGAAGTCAGAAGGAAAAAGTTTGGAGGAAGAGAAAGAACCGTAAGGGAGGCTTCAGAGAGGAAAAACAGAAACCCACTGTGGTCGATGGCCTGGAAACCCAGGGAAGGAAGCAGCAAAGCAGAAGGGAACAAAAACAGTGAAAAGTGCTGCTGGCAGGTCATGTCTGGGACCTAAACACAGAATTAGTGGTGACTTTGGCAGGGCAATTGGGCAGAGTGTGGGGTGACAGCCACCTGTGCTGGCTGAGACCTGGGAGATGAGCCTGCTGACTCAGACGTGTGTGTCTTCGTGAGGGGCCAGCTGTGGTGAGGGAGCCCAGAGTGTGAGGGGCTTTGGGAGGGAGGGGGATTTCTGCTTTCAAGTTCAGTGGCACTGATTGGTGGTTTCCCTGGGAGAGAGCAGGGGGTGCCACACAACCCCCAAGGGCAGTAAAAATGGGTTGGCTTTGATTTCCCAGGAGTGGGTTTATTCAGTTGGAGGATGAGCAGGAAAAACAAAACAACTGGAATCAGAAGTACATTTATTTTTTCCTTCATTTTGACCTCTGGGCAGCACCATTGAATTTGGGGTTGATATGAGGACAATTGGGATTAAAAAAGAAGTTCCTGTCTTCTCAAAACCTGAAGCAGCAGTTTTTTGTTTGTTTTACTGTGCTGCTTGAATTACTCCAGGAGTTGCTTCCACTTAGTTTCTAGGGTTGCAGACTTGGCCTCTGAGTTGATTATATGGAAACTAGCTTTGATGACAGATCCATCCTCACCCCAGCAAATCACAGCAGTTTTGGAAAAATGCCTCTCTCTCTTCCTTTCCTTTCTTCCAAATTAACTAGATTCTTAAGTAGCATACACTCATTGGAAAGAAAGGAAAATAAAGAAAGGCACACACACACGTCTCCTAATCCCATTACTAAGAAAATACATTTTGATATCCATTTACTCTTATTTTTGCATAAATGTATAATTAATTTTTTAAAGACATAGAGATTGGATATGCATTTTCTAACCTCCTCTTTTCTTTTTTTAAAAAGAGATTTTATTTATTTTATTTTTTAGACAGAGGGGAAGGAAGGGAGAGAGGGAGAGAAATAACGTGTAGTGGCCTTGTGTGGGCTCCCTACTGGGGACCTTGCATGCAACCCAGGCATGTGTCCTGACTGGGTATTGAACCAGTGACCTTCTGGTTCGCAGGCAGTGCTCAATCCACTGAGCCACTCCAGCCAGGGTCAATCTCCTCTTTTCTTAATATTATATTATGAGCCCTGGCTGGTGTAGCTTAGTGGATTAAGCTCGGGCCTGTGAACCAAGAGATCACGGTTCGATTCCCAGTCAGGGCACATGCCTGGGTTGCAGGCCAGTTCCCAGCAGGAAATGCACAGGAAGCAACCATACATTGATATTTCTCTCCCTCTCTCCTTCCCTTCCCCTCTGAAAATAAATAAATAAAATCTTTAAAAAAATATTATATTATGAAAAAATGTCTCATATCATCCCACATTCCTCTATAAGGATTTGACTGACTGTATAATATTTTGTCCTATGGATATATAGGATTTTTATAGCTAGTTTTCTTTTGTGAAATACTTAGGTTTCTCCAAATTTTCCCTTTTTGTAACAGTACTGTAAACATTACTGTAGCATATTCTTCGCGGGACTCTCAGATGGTGTCTTTGGTATAACGTTTGTTGGAGTGAGGTGAGGCGGGAGAGGAAAAGGGCATTCGTTTCTCCAGAAAGGATTCAGAACCTGCCAGAAAGATGGGAATCACTGGGAGATTCCCCTGTAGAAGCCTCACCGCGTGGCCTGAGCACCACCGCGTCCCCAGCGGAGGGGGTTTGTCCCAAGGCTCGCTCTTTCTCTGCGGGCTCCTGAGGGCGCTTCCCCTCTCCCTGGATTCCTGGGAGACCTCTGTTTCTAGAGGAGATGATCCTGTGGGGTGACGCACAGGCACGAAGGCAGTGATGATGGACGGTGGGTTTCTCTTGGTGACGCTCGCTCTTGGTCCCCAAAGGCTGCCTAGCCCTAGAAATGGCTGCTGGAGACAGGAGGGGCGGTCACTGCGTGTACGACCTCGCGCACCCTGCAGCTCGGGCGGGTGGTGGGGTGGTGGGGCGACGCATCCCCTCTCACTTCCACCTCAGGCAGAGTGGGGGTGGGGGAGCAGGCGAGAGGCAGAGGTGACAACCTCCGCGCTGTTTTCTAATCATCCTGGGGGCACCTGAGGCCAAGGAGGGGCTGTGCTCCTTGGTCTGCGTCCTTTGGTTTTGAGAGCAGAGTTGGGCTTGGCTACCCTGGATCATTTTGGAAAATGAGTTGGCCTGGGCCTTCCCTGCCTGGGCTGTGTGGGCCCAAGAAAAACCAATGGTTACAGTGGAGACAACTGGAATCCTGACAGTATTTGCCTTGAGTGGCATAGAACACCTGACAGGTAAAGGTTGGTTTGTTTATTTTTTATTCTTATTTTAAAATTATTTTATTATTGTTCAATTACAGTTGTCTGCATTTACTCCCCACAACTCCTCCCCCCCACCCAGCCAAACCCACCTCCCTCCTTTGCTTCCACCCCCCCCTCAATTATGTCAATGAATCCTTTATAGTTGTTCCTGAAAACCCTTCTGCCCATTATCCCTTCCCACCTCCCGTCTGGTTACTGTCAGATTGTTCTTAATTTCAATGTCTCTGGTTATACTTTGTTTGCTTTTTTCTTTTGTTGACTAGGTTCCAGTTAAAGGTGAGATCATATGGTATTTGTCCCTCACCACCTGGCTTGTTTCACTTAGCATAATGCTCTCCAGCTCCATCCATGCTGTTGCAAAGGGTATGGGCTCCTTCTTTCTCTCTGCTGCATAGAATT
>CM052545.1:48621948-48633496 GCA_028533065.1 Trachops cirrhosus
TCCACTCATTTGCTGATGGGCACTTAGGTTGCTTCCAGCACTTGGCTATTGTAAATTGTGCTGCTATGAACATTGGGGTGCATAGATTCTTTTGGATTGGTGTTTCAGGGCTCTTAGGATATAATCCCAGCAGTGGCATTGCTGGGTCAAAAGGCAGTTGCATTTTTAGTTTTCTGAGGAAACTGCATACTGTTTTCCACAGTGGCTGTACCAGTCTGCATTCCCACCAGTGCACTAGGGTTCCCTTTTCTCCACATCCTCCCCAACATTTGTTTGTTGATTTGTTTATGATGGCCATTCTGACTAGTGTGAGGTGGTGTCTCATTGTGTTTTTAATTTGCCCCTGATGGCTTGTGATGCTGAGCACCCTTTCATATGTCTCTGCACCCTCTGTATATCCTTCTTGGAGAAGTGTCTGTTCAAGTCTTTTGCCCATTTTTTAATTGGGTTTTTTGTATTCCTGGAGTGGAGTTGTGTGAGTTCTTTATATATTTTGGAGATCAAACCCTTGTATGAGGTATCATCAGCAAATATGTTTTCCCATATAGTTGGTTGTCTTTTCATTTTAATGCTGTTTTCTTTAGTCATTCAGAAGCTTTTAATTTGATGAGGTCCCATTTGTTTATTCTTTCCTTCATGTCCCTTACTTTAGGAGACATATCAGTGAAGATGTTGCTGTGTGGAATGTCTGAGATTTTCCTGCTGATGTTTTTCTCTAGAACTTTTATGGTGTCATGACTTATATTTAAGTCTTTTATCCACCTCAAATTTATTTTTGTGTATGGTGTAAGTTGGTGACTGAGTTTCATTTTTTTGCATGTAGCTGTCCAGATCTCCTAATACTATTTGTTGAAGAGGCTATTTTTACTCCATTTTATGCTTCTTCCCCCTTTGTCAAATATTAATTGACCACAGAGATTTGGATTTATTACTGGGCTCCCTGTTCTGTTCCATTGGTGTATGTACCAGTTTTTATGCCAGTACCAGGCTGTTTAGATTACAGTGGCCTTTTAATACAGTTTGATATCAGGTATTGTGATCCCTCCTGCTTTGTTCTTCTTTCTCAAAATTGCTGCAGCTATTCAGGGTCATTTAAGGTTCCATATAAATTCCTAAAATGTTTGTTCTATATCTGTGAAATATGTCATTGGTACTTTAATAGGGATTGCATCGAATCTATAAATTGCTTTGGGTAGTATGGCCATTTTGATGATGTTAATTCCTCTAATCCATGAGCATGGTACATGCTTCCATTTGTTTGTGTCTTCCATAATTTCTTTCTTCAGTATTGTATAGTTTTCTGAATACAGGTCTTTTACCTCCTTGGTGAGGTTTATTCCTAGGTACTTTATTTTTCTTGTTGCTATATCAAATGGGATTTTCAGACACGAGTTTTATTGGAGCCTCTCCTTAGCTCAGCTGAGGACTTTAATGTTGCAGCAAGGTGGGCTAAAAAAAAAGTTGGCATTGGAAAAGGAGGCCAGAGTTCTAGTTTTGATTCAGCCATTAACTACTGTAGTTGTTAACGGCTACTTATTACATCTGTGTCTTTTTTGGAAATGGGGCTTGTTTGTATAGTAATTGTTGCTTTTCTTCTTTAAGCAAGGATTACCAACTGTTAGATCTTCAGAGATGGTATATTTGACTCACACTGTTTGATAGTTTTATATGAATATGCTTTTTAAAGAGAAATTTTAATGTATCAGAAAATTGAACAAAAAGTATAAAGAATTCCTATACTAACCACCTCTTAACAGTATCCTCCATTATTAACATCTTGCATTGGGTGGTACATTTGTTATGATTTATGAACTGATATTGATATATTATTGTTAACTAAAGTCCATAGTTCACATTAGAATTCATTCTTTGTATTTGTTGTACTTTCTATAGGTTCGGACAAGTGTATAATAAAAAGGATCCCCCATATCAGTATTATGATGATTAGTTTCACTGCCCTAAACATCCCCTGTGCTCTGCCTCATCGTCCCTCCTTTTCCTTAAATCCCTGGCCATCACTCATCTTTTTACAGCCTTCATTCAGTTTTGCCTTTCCCAGAATGTCATGTAGTTGGAAACATACAGTAGGTAGCCTTTTCAGACTAACTACTTTCCCAGTGATATGAATTTAAGGTTCTTCTATGTCTTGAACACTCATTTTTTTAAATTGCTAAATTTTGCATATTCTGAATGTACCATAGTTTGTTTACCTATTCACCTATTGAAGTTCATCTTGGTTACTTCTAGTTTTTGGCAATTATGAGTAAAGTGGCTATAAATATCATTGTGCAGATTTTTGGGTATGCATGGTTTTCTTTTAAAAAAAGACCTTTTATTTATTTTTAGAGAGAGGGGAAGGGAGGGTGAAAGAGAGGGAAAAATATGGATGTGAGAGAGAAACACTGATCAGTTGCCTCTTGCGTGCCCCAGACTGGGGACCTGGCCCACAACCCAGGCATGTGTACTGACTGGGAATGAAAATGGCAACCTTTCAGTTTGTGGAGGACACCCAAGCCAGGGAGCCATACCAGTCAGGGCTGTGCGCACATAGTTTTTAACTCATGTGAGTACTTAGGAGCACGATGGCTGGATCATCTGGTGAGAGTATGTTTAGTTTTATAAGAAACCACCGAACTGTCTTCTAAAATGGCTATACCATTTTGCGTTCTCACCAGCAGTGAGTGAGAGTTCCTGTTAGCTCCACATCCTCACCAGCATTTGATGTTGTCGGTATTTGGATTTTAGCTCTTCTAATGGTGCCTCATTCTGGCTAATTAGCCATTCCACAGGTAGATCATTGTTGGTTCTACTTGCAGTTTTCAAATGGAAACTTGTCATGTGCTTATTCCCCATCTCTATGTTTTCTTTGGTGAGGGATGTATATTCAGATCTATTGCCCATTTTTAAATCGGATTGTTTGTTCTCTTATTGTTGAGATTTGAGTTCATTGTATATTTTGGATACAAGCCCTTTTTCAGATGTATATTTTGCAAATATTTTTGCAAATATCCTAGTCTATGACTTGTCTCTTCATTTTCTTAACAATGTCTTTCGTAGAGAGGTTTCAACTGTAATGAAGTCTAACTTAGTTTTTGTTTTGCGGTTTGTGTTTTTTAGTGTTATACCTAAAAAGTCATCACCTGGACTATACTGTATTTTAAAATTTTGAATCTAAGCCAATATTAAAAAAATTAAAATATTGAAAAACAAATCTGACAGTGGAAAAATACAAATAGAGGAACATTTGATAAAGTAAAACAGGCTTTGTTCTGGTTACTGTGGTTGTGCAATAATAACCCCAACAATTATTGCTATAAAAAAGTTACTATGCTTGTGGCTTCTTTGGGCCAGGAATTCAGAAATGTCACAGAAGGGATGGCTGGCTTCTACTCCAGTGTGTCTGGGCCTCTGTTTCGAGGCCCCAAGTCTGAGGGCCAGGGAGACCTGCAGGCTCACCCACCTGGCTACCTGGTGGTTGATGCCGGCTGGCTCTTGGCTGGGATCTTGGCTGGGGCTGCTGGCAGAAACACTCATGCTTTATCTTTCCTCTGGCTGGCATGGCTTACTCACAGCATAGTGGCTGGATTCCAAAGGCAAGTGGAGGGAGAGAAAGAGAGGAAAAGCTGTAGAGACAGAGATAGAAGACTAGGCAAAATCTACAACCTTTCCATGACTTGGCCTCAGAAGTCATATAACATCCCTTCTGCCATGCTCTGTAGGTCAAAACAGTCACAATTCCAGTGAAGTACAATGGGAGGGGAATGAGACCCCACCTCTTAATGGAGAGTAATAAGAAGGTTATAGAAGAGCATATGAAACTAAAAATATTGTTTTGGCCATTTTGGGACAATGCAGTCTCCTGCAGGCCTATAAGCTTTAAAATTGTCAAGCTTGTGAAAGCCACGGGGAGATGGGCTAGCTGCTCTAGATTAAAGGAGGCTGAACAGACATGAAAACTGAATGCAAAGCATGATCCAGGATTTTCCTTTGTGATAAAGGGTATTATTGGGAATGTTGGTGAAAACTGAGTATCAGTGCTAATTTCCTGGTTTTGATGAGAGCACTGTGTTTATGTAAGAAAATGTATGTATTTAGGAAATATATATGCAAATTTTCAGAGCAAGAGGCATCATATCTTCAACTTCTCAGTTTAGAAAAAACATCCGTCTATGTATCTACCTATGTGTGTATGTATGTATCACACAGAAAAAATAAAGCAAATGTGATAAAATCTTAATGTTTGGTGGAACTTGCTGAAGGGTACATGGGACTTTTTATACTGTTATTGTCACTTTTCTGTGCATTTAAATCCTGTCACGTTAAACATTTCCTTAAATTAGGAAAGGTGAAAAAAATCCTAAATCTCAATTTTTGACCTTTCTTGATAATTGCAAGAACTAGCCACATTTCCACATTATAAAACAGTTGATGAATGACAATCTTTTAAACAACTGTTCTTACTTATTTATTAACATGAATTTTTCTTAATTTGAAAATTTGAGGGATACATTCATGTGGCTCACAAAATATGAAAACATATCAAAAGGTATAACAGTGAAATTTTTGCCCACCTCTCCTCCACCCCGTTGCACCTCCAGAATTCCTGCACATGAGGTCACTTTGCTGCTTTCGGAAAGTCTTCCTAAGTTCCTTCCCACCAAGCATAAGCTGTGACTATGTGGCCTCACCCAGACCCCTTTACACAAAAGGAAGCATTTTCTACGCAAAGCCACACCGTTTAGCAGGACATGCTTCCTAACCTTGCCCCAGCTGCTCCCTGCCTTTGGTTTACACCCTGCTTGCTTCATCCTTCTGTCAGAGCCTGAGCAGGCGTCAGCTTCTGCAAGCTCTGCCTTTAAGGGCAGCTGTAAAAATTACTTGGGATGATGCATGTGAAAGTAAATTTTTCTAACAATGTGAGGCAATACAGATCACATCCACATGCACTTGTTCTCTGTATGGATCTACTGAGATAATGTGTTCGAAAGGCAAACACGATAGATACCAGCGGCAGAGCATCCACCACTTCTGAGTCACCATTACTCGTGGCAATGAGGAGCATTTTCTGAAGCATGATGACAGTAATGCCACTCTTGCTTGGAAACTCTCCATGGGTCCCTGTGGTCATTTAGAAGAAGATACCTGCTGATCCAGCTCATCTTTTCCCATCTTTTCCTCTCCTGTCCTCTTAGTCTCCGCTGCATGCCAGCCAGGTCTTATAGGTAGAAGGACCAGCTGAGGCCTTGGGAGGCCTCCTTCCATACCCTCCTACCTCAGAGCCAGTAGGTGGGTCTCTCCTCTTTGTTAGAGTTCAAGTTCAGAAAGAGAGAGGAAAAAAACTTAATAGTCCAGTTTCCAAAACAAAACAAAAGAAAAAATGAACAAAATACGTTTATTTAGGATTTCGTGAGATTGAATGGGCCGAATGCTTATCTGTCCAAGAAATATTTCCTGAATGTCATGTGTGGGTGGGCAGTTTGTAGTGATGGGAACGAACACAAGCCTTGGGTCCCAACCTGAGCCCTGGTCTCACTGGAGGTGACCCACGCTGACTCTTTGAGACACAGTTTCCCCTTCCATCAGATGAGGAGTTGGGCTGGGCCCCAGCACCCTCTGACTCAAAAGGTCTAAGACATACCACACCTCAGAGAAGAGACACAGGGAAATGAGGCTGGGCCTGAGCTACAGCACACTGTTAGATGGACCTAGTTCCTTGGTTACACAGGTGAGGGCTTTATCGTGTGTTTCAGAAACGTCTCATAGGGATTTAATTTGATAGTTCTGAATAAAATAAGTTTAGAATCCTCAAAGGTAAACAAAATAAAAAAATAAATTGACAAAACCCCCAAATGCATTGGAACCTGAAGAGGTAAGTAGAACATTGGAGGCAGCCTTCACTCAGGAGTCATTGCTAAAGCCTGGTGAACTGGAGTTTTTATGGTACTGGGCACATGTGATAAAGCTTCAGGCCCACCCAGGGAACATCTTACAGAAGACATAAATCTGGGACCCCCAGACACGACATGCTTTGTGCAAGTGTAAGTTAGAAAAGCCTCATATTCTAGAGGATATGGCAAGTTAATCTGCTGATAAAGGCAGAGAGTAAACACAGGTTGCCCGAGAAGTCGTGTGTGAAACTGACACTCACATAGGTTTGCTGCATTTATTCACATTATCATATGGTCTGAACATCAAGCTAATAATTTAGATTAAAAAATGCTTACAGATTGCAGTGCCTCAGTGTTCTGATGGAAGCACATGCAGATGTCCAATGGAGGGGCCCACCTTCAAGACTCACAATTCACACAGGTACTATTTCAAGGGCCAAAACCATGGGCAGAGGTCGGTCTCTCTCTCTCTCTTTCTCTCTCTCTCTCTCTCTCTCTCTCACACACACACACACACACACACACATACACACACACAGAGGCAGATAAGTGATGCTGAAATGAATTTCACCTTAGATGCAAGATGGGTCAATAAATCAATTGCATTCAACTGGACCTAACTAACTTGCATTTCTATGGACAAAATGTTTTGCAACATTATCAGATTTCTTTAACTTACAGAGTTATAAAATAACTCAGAGTCAATGAAAGCAGAGACAACATGGAAAAATGCCCATGACAGGCCACTTTTTTTTTAGCACATTAAAATTCTTTTGAAATTGTTCATGGCAGTATTATTCCATCATGATAATCTCAAAGAAAGATTATTCTTGATAATGAGAGAAGGTTGCCCTCATTATATTTGCCTTAATAATGTAAATATGTTCTGTCAGACTGTTAATTCATTATGTACTAATCTGCTTTCAAATCTGTAGCCACAGAAGATTAAGTCCAAAGTTGTATTCTGTCACTATTATTCCTAGTGCCACACATGTTATTTATAACTCATAAATAATAATGTATAAACTCATGTGTTAAAGAATAGATCAAAATAAAAACAGAAAATATTTACAACTGAACTATTACGAAATGCAACAAGAATGTGTGGACATAGAAGAAAATATATAGCCCTAAGTGTTTGCAATAGAAAAGAAGAAAGGCTAAAAATAAATGAGTGAAGCATTTATCTTAAGTTTGAAAAAGAACAGAGGAGAATTCTGAAGAAAGTAGAAAAGAAAGATAGAAAAGTAGAACTTAATGAGATAGAAAACAACCATACCATACAAAAGACAATGTCAGCAGAATTAAAATGCTGTATGTAAAGATTAGTAACATTAAAAAGCTCTGGCAAGACTGATTAAGAAAAAAGAGAAGGCACAAACAAAGAGAATTAGGAATGAAAAATGGGACCATAACCACGTATGCTGCAGAGATTAGTAAAATAATACAAGGATACTGTAATTTTGGAAACAGATAAAATAGTCACATTCTTGAAAAAATGCAATATATCCAAATTGATCCCAGAGTAAAGGAAAAACTTATAACAGCAAAGGCATAGTCAATAAATGAAAAAATAGACAAATTGGACCTCATTAAAATTGTTCTAGAAAAAATTTTGTTTGTACAATATATAGAAAACTCCTAAATCAACAAGACAAAAACAACATCTCTGCCTCAACAAAGGGCAAAGGACTTGTAAAGACATTTCTCCAAAGAAGATATGCCAATAGCCTATAAGCACATGAAAAGATGCTCAATATCACTAATTGTTAAGGAGTTGAAAATCAACCATGAGGAGATACCACCCCACATGCATCACGATGGATACGATCAACAAAGAGAATAAAAAGAGTTGGTGCTTTTGGCTTTCAGCTTTTGGAGGATGCTAAGGTGCCACTTTCTTTGATTATCCGCATCCAGGTTCATACGACATCAGTGGCCCAAGTTCGACCCAACCAAATGAAGCTCATATACCTGAGGTGCACCAATGGGCAAGCCAGTGCCACATCTGCCCCCAAGATTGGCCCCCTGGGTCTGTCTCCAAAAAAGGTTGGTGGTCACATCGCCAGAGCACCTGGTGATTGGAAGGGTCTGGGGATTACAGTGAAACTGAGCAGGCAGAGCAGACAGGCCCAGATTGAGGTTGAATCTTCTGCCTCTGCCCTGATAGTCAAAGCCCTCAGATTTCTATCAAGAAATCTGATGAAGAAGAAAAAACAAAAAACAAAAAACAAAAAGGAAACAAAACATAACAGACAAACAAAAACCACAAGAACCCCATGAAGCACAGTGGAAATGTCACTTTTGACTACATCATCAACACTGCCCTACAGATGTGGCACCAATCTTTAGGGAGAGAACTCCCTGGACCCATTGAAGGAACCCTGGGGATGGCCCAGTCTGCGGGCTGCAGTGTCGATGGCTGCCACCCTCATAACATCACAGACAACAATAGCCAGTGCAGTGGAATGTCCAACTAATTAAGAGCTACAAAGGAAAATATTTCAATTAAAGATCATTTGACAACCAAAAATAAAAAACAAACAAACAAAAAAGAAATGCTGATGAGGATGTGGATAAATTGGAATCCTTGTGCACTGTTGATAGGAATATAAGGCCCTTATGGAAAACAGCACTATTATGGTTCCTTACAAAAATTAAAAATAGCCCTGGCTGGGTGGCTCAGTTGGGTGGAGCATTGTCTTGAACAACAAAAGGTTGCAGGTTCAATTCCCAGTCAGGGCACATACCTAGGTTGCAGGTTTGATCCCTGGTTGGGGCCTCTATGGGAGACAACTGGTTGATGTTTCTCACATTGATGGTTCTCTCTCTCTCTCTCCCCACTTCCTTTCTCTATAAAAATGAATAAATATGAAGATTAAAAAAAATAAAAAAAATTACCATATGATCCAGCGATTCTATTTCTGACTACATAAGAATTGAAAGTGAGGTCTCAAAGAGATGTTTGCACACCATGTTCATAGCAGCATTATTCGCAGTAGCCAAAAAGTGACATAAATATCCATTGATGAATAAATGGATAAGCGAAATGTGTTATATACTTACAATTCAATATTATTCAGCCTTAAAAAGGAAGGAAATTCTGACATACTACAACATGGACAAACTTGGAAGACGTGGCTATACATGAAATAAGTCAGTCACACCCACACACATAAAAAACCCCAAAAACAAATACTGCAAAGTTCTACTTACATGAGGTCCCTAGAGTGATCAAATTCATAAAGACAGGAAGTAGAGTGGTGTTTGCCAGGGGCTGGGCAGAGTAGGGAGTGGGGAGTGAGGGTTTGATGGAGACAGTTTCAGTTTTTCAGGATGAAAGAGCTCTGGAGGTGGACAGTGGTGATGGTTGCACCATTTGAATGTACTTAGTGCTATTGAACTGTACACTTAAAAGTGGTTAGGATGATAAATTTTATGTTGTTTATTTTATCATAACTAAAAAAACTAAAAAAGAATATGCAGAAAACTCAAGTGATTTTATAATTATTTAAAAAATGGAGTCAGTGATAATAATAGCAAATGCATGGCCCTCCCAATGGTATGGGTGCGAATCTAAATGCTTGAGACCTGTTGGATCATTTCCGGTAGGTGGTGTTAGGACTCATCCCTACTTACCGATGAGTACACTAAGTCACAGATCAGGTGACTTGCCTGAGGTGGCACAGCTAGTGGAGGCAAAGCTGGAATTTAAATGCAGGTGGGTTAGCTTTGAGGCTAGCCCTCAGTTAGTAGGTAAGACAACCATCCTTCCTAGAAAACAGCAGTCCCAATGACTACAGCAGAGTTCTTCCATCTACTCAGGGAGGAAGTCACTCTGGTTCTGCAGAAACCATTCCAGAACATTTATAAGAGTCAAGAGTGAGTCCTGCTTTTACCCAAGGAATGAGAGCTCCTTTTAACCTTAGAATGTCAGTGAATGGAATTTGTTATTTAATGGATCCTTTCAGTAAATTCAGAAATATATCTGATTCCAAGTCAACATTCACAATGAAAGCCTTTGCAAACTCGGAATGGAAGGAAACTTTCATAACCCGATAAAGTGTGTTCACAAGACACTCACAGTATAAAGGTAAAGACCCAGCGTGGGAAGCCAGCCCCATGACACTGGGAATGAGACAGGTGTTCCACCGCATCCAAACCATCCAGCATCGGGCGGGACATCCTAACCTGGGCAGGAACGTCGGTGAAAACAGACAATGGAAACTAATACAAATAATATTGAAGGTAAATTGCAGTTGAAAAATGAAACTAAAAAAATAAAAATGAGAAAGAAGAAAAGGCACAGTGCGTCTACCTATGCTTCCATCTTGGCCGGAAGTCTGGTCTTGAAATCTTGGGTATTATGTGTGCCCCTGATTGGAAAACAGAAAAAGGATGCTCCTACTCCCCAACTGGTTCCCACTTATCCCGGGCACTCGGCTCCCCACTTCCCAAAGCGCAGCTTAGTTAACCCGGCAGCAAAAGAAGGAGCAGCCCCGCCCCGTCTTGTAATTTTTATTAGAAGTAATCTGAGCATCACAGTGAGACTGAGGGCCTGTGCATTTGGTTTCTAGATTTTAATGTAAGAAGTGTAACAGAGATGTAAATATTTATAATTTTTTAAATCTTTGGTAAGAGAAAAAAACAAAACTCTATTTTTAAAAAAAGATTTTATTTACACTTCCAGCCAAGATGGAGGCATAGGTAGATGCACTGTGCCTCCTCGCACAACCAAGATAGGGACAACAATGTAGAAACAAAATAACAACCAGAACTGACAGAAAATTGAAGTGTATGGAAGTCGGACACCCAAGGAGTTAAAAATAGACATGTTCATCCAGACCAGCAGGAGGGGTGGAGTCAGGTCGGGCAAGGGGACACTGAGCGGAGAGCTGAGCAACCAGAGTGGCGTGCAAGTCCACAGCAGGCAGACCCTGGGCATACAAGCAGCAGTGGCTGGTGGGCCCCGGCCAGGGGGTGGCGACTGGCAGACCCAGCGAGGCGGCCATTGTGAAGCAAGGCACTTCGCCCAACTCTGGGTCCCAGCGCTGGGAAATAGAGCTTTGGGTCACTGACTGAGGAGGAAGGTCCGTCAGGGTGCACAGGCCCACCCACACCGGAATTGGTGCCAGAGGGGCCCAGTTAGCTTGCGGAAAGCAGCGGAGGGATCTGGGGTCTTACAGAGGGCGGAGCGGGCGCCATTGTTCCTTCTTGGACCCCGCCCCCACATATAGTGTCACAATCCAGCTACTGAGGTGCCCCGCCCTAAGGCCCTGCCCCTCACTACAGGAGCTTGACAAGACCAAAAAAACAAAAAACAAAAAACCCCAGCAAAAAGATGGCTCAAACAGAAGAAGAATTGAAAGCCCCAGAACCCATCCTTTTAAACGACCAAGAGATAGCCAACCTATCAGATGCACAGTTCAAAGCACTGGTGATCAGGATACTCACAGAATTGGTTGATTTTGGTTGCAAATTAGATGAAAAAATGTAGGCTACAATAAGTTTAATGAAGAAAAATGCACGGGGAACCAATAGTAATGGAATGAAAGATGGGTCTCACATCATTGGAGTGGACCAGAAGGAAGACAAAAATATACAACCAGAAAAGAATGAAGAAACAAGAATTCAAAAAAATGAGGAGAGGCTTAGGAACC
>CM052545.1:48639112-48666721 GCA_028533065.1 Trachops cirrhosus
TCGGACTGTCCGGCACACTTCAATTTTCTGTTATTTCTGGTTGTTATTTGTTTCTATATCTTTGTTGTCCATATCTTGGTTGTGTGAGGGGGCACAGTGCGTCTACCTATGCCTCCATCTTGGCCGGAAGTCTCTAATTTGTACTTCTTAATCCCTGCACTTTCTCCCCATTTTCTCCATTTCCCCTTCCAACTGATGACCCTCCAAATGAGCTCCATATCTATGATTCTATTTCTGTTTTGCTTGTTTGCTTAGTTTGTTTTTTAGATTTAATGATTGATAATTGTGAATTTATTGCCATTTTCATTTTCATAGTTTTGATCTTTTCTTAAATAAGTCCCTTTAACATTTTATATAATAATGACTTGGTGATGATGAACTCCTTTAGCTTTACCTTGTCTGGGAAACACTTTATCTGCCCTTCCATTCTAAATGATAGCTTTGCCGGATAGAGTAATCTTTGTTGTAGGTTCTTGCTTTTCATCACTTTGAATGCTTCTTGCCAGTCTTTTCTTGCCTGCAAAGTTTCTTTTGAGAAATCAACTGACAGTCTTATGGGAGCTCCCCTGTAGGTAACTGTCTTCTTTTCTCTTGCTGCTTTTAAAATTCTCTCTCTATCTTTAACCTTTGGCATTTTAATTATTATGTGTCTTGGTGTGGTCCTCTTTGGGTCTATCTTATTTAGGACTCTTTGTGCTTCCTAGACTTGTATGTCTATTTTCTTCACCAAATTAGGAAAGTTTTCTTTCATTATTTTTTCAAATAAGTTTTCAATTTCTTGCTCTTCCTCTTCTTCTTCTGGCACCCTTATGATTCAGATGTTGGTATGGTTGAAGTTATCCCACAGGCTCCTTAGCCTATCCTTGTTTATTTTTAAAAATAGGATTTTTAAATTTTTATTTATCTTTAGAGAGAGGGGAAAGGAGGGAGAAAGAGAGGGAGAGAAACATTGATGTGCGAGATACATCCATCAGGTACCTCTCACATGCCCCCAACCGGGGACCTAGCCTGCAACCCAGGCATGTGCCTGACTGGGAATTGAACCAGTGACCTCTTGGTTTGCAGGCTGGTGCTCAATCCATGAAGCCACATCAACCAGGGCTATCCTTGTTTGTTTTTGGATTCTTTTTTTCTTCTTGCTGTTCTAATTGAATGTTTTTTTCTTCTTTATATTGCAAATTATTGATGTGATTCTTGGTTTCATTCCCTCCACTGTTGGCTTCCTGTAAATTTTTTCTTTATTTTACTTAGTGTAATCTTCATTTCTGCTTGGGTCTTTTTTATGCTGTTGAGTTACTGGAGCATCCTGATAACCAGTGTTTTGAAATTTGCATCTTATAGATTGCTTTTCTCCATTTCATTTAGTTCTTTTTCTGGAGTTTTGATTTGTTCTTTCATTTGGGCCATATTTCTTTGTCTCTTCAATTTGGCCGCCTCCCTGTTTCTGTGTATTAGGTAGAGCTGCTTTGACTCCCTGTCTTAGTAGTGTGGCCTGTTGTAGAAAAGCGCACCTGTAAGTTGGATGGGGTGGAGCCTTAGGTAATCATCAGGGCAGGGCAATCTGTGTCCCTGCTCTGTGGCTCTGGGTAGGGGAGGGCTCAGAAAGGGGAAAATGTTGATTCCTGGCCTCTAGAGTTTTGTCCAGGAGGAAACTCTTTCCTGGCACTTGCCCTGATGCCAGTCACTTCAATTTCTCCCTGTATGCCACTGGGGCCCTTCCAGCAGTTGTCCTGGTGCTGAAGCCCAGAGGGAGTGAGTTTGCATAAGTCCTAAGCCTGTTGTAGACCCTTTAAGAGGAGACTCCTGAGAATCCTGCAGTTTCTTCTCCTGCCCCATCCCCCACTGGTTTTTACAGCCAGAAATTATGGCAACTTATCTTCTTGGTGCTGGAACCCTGGGGTGGGTGACCTGCTGTGGGGCTGGGATCTCTCGCTCCTGAGGTATCCTCCTGATTTTTATCCAACACACATGGGTGTGGGGCTGCCTGTTCCACATCTCTGTGCCTCTCTGCATCTCTGCACCTTTCCACATCTCTGCCCTTCCTATGCGTCTGGATGAATGTGGCTTCTTTAATTCCTTGGTTGTTGGACTTCCACACAGCTTGATTTTCTGACAATTCTAGGTGATATTTGTTTTGTAGTCTAGTTGTAATTTTGCTGTGGTTGTGCGAGGAAGTAAGCCATGTTTACTTACGCCTCCATCTTGACCATGAACTTGGTCTTATAATAGGGATATTTTCCCAAGTTCCATGACCTGAGCTTTTTTTTGTCACTTGTCCCTTCATTGATCTTGTATTTACTGAGTGCCTAGTTAGGCACCATGCTGGGTGAGGAGGTTCCTACCTGCACTGGGAACTCCCACCTAGCTTTTGCTCTGACTACCTGGCAGTGTCGGCCCCACTCTTTTTACCTGTCTGGGTGGTAGAGTCTCATGACTGAAACCTGTGCCTCCCAGGTGATGCTTGCTGATATGCCTAGACCTCACAGTCCTGTCCTTCCTGGCACTGGGGTTTGTTCCTGGTGGGAGGGGACATTTTGTTAGCCTTCATTAGAACTGTGATGGCAGAGGCTGGCCTGACCCTCTAGGGACAGCTCCTTCCAGTACCTAGAGCTGCCTGGAGCGGCCTTCTCCAATCCTGCCCAGCCCCAGAGGAACACTGAGAGCTATTCCAGGGGTTCTGCCTCACTGTGCTAGTTCACCAAGTCCTAAAAGGTCTGGGTAAAGCCTAGCATGAATGGTGGGAGCTCCAGATAGGAGCAGTGTGATTGTGTGTGTAACGTGCAGGTAATGACACTGTTGTTTGGAAAGGAGCTCTAACAGGAGAAAATTGAACTATCAGTCAAAGAAGTCTCCTGAAGTCAAATGAATATCTTCCTTAGGAAAAAATATCTTGAGCTTGTGAGACAGAGGGACAGGCAGATGAGGCATGGGGTGGGCCGGCAGGGCTGACTGCCAGCTAACCTTTGTGAATGAGAGTCATGGGTCCTTCGTATCTGCCTGCCATTAGACCCACTGTGTGTCCAGGGGTTATTAACCATGTTTTTCTGATGCATTGATGTCTGCTGGCTTGCTGACTCTGGAGGGACTGCCCCTCCCAGAGCGAGCCAACTGCTAGAGACAGTAAAGAAATCACCTGAGAGCATATCTTTTTTATGCAGATCAGCCAGCCCAGAACCCATTCCTTCAACTACCTCCTTTACCAGCTCTGGCACTGTCCCAGGGCCAGGTACCAGGATCCAGAGCCCATGAAATTATTCTAACTAGCCAATTGTAAGCCTTCCCCTGCTTTGCCAGTTCTTTTCTGGAAAACTGGACAATAAAGGTCTTACCCATGTTTTTCTCTGGCCCCCTCTGCCTCCTGACCAACCCTGATGCCTCCCCATACACCCCACTCCCCTCCCTACCCCTGGCATGACTGCTTCCTTCTCTGGGAACTGCGAGTAGCAAACTGTCCTCAGTGACATTGTCTCCTGGTCTGTTGGCCTCACCATGCCTGGATACTAATAACACCTACTTTAAAAAGCACACGAGGAAGTCAGAGCTTCAGGTTTTTTTAAAAACAATTTTTAAATTTTCAATTGCAGTTGACATACATTATTATATTAGTTTCAGGTGTACACCCCAATGATTAGACATTCTATAATTTGTTAGGTGATCACCCTGATAAATCTTGTACCCATCTGACACCATACAGAGCCATTACAATATTATCAGCTATATTCCCTATGTGGTACCTTACATCCCCATGACTATTCTGTAACAACCAATTTGTACTTCTTAGTCTCCTCACCTTTTTCACCCAGTCCCCTAACCCACCTCCCATCTGGCAACCATCAAAATGTTCTCTGTATCTGTGAATCTGTTTCTGTTCTGCTTGTTCATTTATTTTATTTTTTAGATTAAATTGTTGATATATATGTATTTATTGCCATTTTATTCATATTTTTTATCTTTTTATACTTTTTAAAGAAGACCCTTTAACATTTTATGTAATACTGGTTTGGTGGTGATGAACTCCTTTAGCCTTCTTGTCTGGGAAGCTCTGTATTTGTCCTTTGATTCTAAATGATAGCCTTGCTGGGTAGAATAATCTTGGTTGTAGGTCCTTGCTTTTCATCACTTGGAATATTTATTGCCAGACTTTTCTAGCCTGCAAAGTTTCTGTTGAGAAATCAGCTGACAGTTTTATAAGAGCTCCCTGGTAGGTAACTAATTGCTTTTCTGTCACTACTTTTAAGATTCTCTCTTTGTCTTTAACTTTTGGCATTTTAATTATGATGTGTCTTGGAGTGGACCTATTAGGATTCATCTTGTTTTGGACTCTCTGTGCTTTCTTGACTTATATGTTTGTTTCCTTCACCAAATTAGGGAAGTTTTCTGTCATTATTTTTTCACATAAATTTTAAATTTCTTGCTATTTTTCCTCTCATTCTGGTACCCCCATGATGAAATGTTGGTACATTTGAAATTGTCTCTGAGGGTCCTAGTACTATCTCACTTTTTTTGGTTTCTTTTTTCTGTTTCAATTGGGTGTCTTCTGCTTTCTTATCTTCCAAATCTCCAATTTGATTCTAGGCTTCATCCACTCTACTGTTGATTCCTTGTAATGTATTCTTCATTTCAGTTAATGTATTCTTCAGTTCACTGGTTCTTTTTTATTTTCTAGTTCCCTTTTTATGTTTCCTATCTCTTTGTTGAAGTCATCTCTTCGTTCATCGACTCTTACCCTAACTTCATTGAGCATCCTTATAACCAGTGTTTGAACTCTGCATCTAGTAGATTGCTTGTCTCCATTTTGTTTAGTTCTCTTTCTGGAGGTTTGGCCTGTTCTTTCATTTGGGACATGTTTTCTGTCTCCTCATTTTGGCTGCCTCCCTGGGTTTGTTTCTATGTATTGAGTAGGACTGCTATGTCTCTCCGGCTTGGTAGAGTGGCCTAATGTAGTAGGTGTACTATAGGGTCCAGTGGCACAGCCTCCCCCATTACCCACGCTGGTCACTCTGGGTGCATTTTGCCATGTTGGCTGTGTACACCCTTCTGTTGTAGTTGAGCCTTAATTGCTGTTGGCACTTCAATGGGAGGGATTAACCCCAGGCAGACTGGCTATATGACATGATCGTGTCCACAGTGAGGGACCAGCTGTGCAGGGGCCCAGTGCACAGAGCAGGACTTACTTCAGTGGGGTACTGGTGCCCCTTGAGTCTACCCCTTGAGTGTGTCACTTGTGGAGGTGGTTGGGTGGTGCTTTGATGTGGTCTCCAGCTGTCTACTGGGTGAACTGGCTCTGGGGCCTCCCAGGAAGTATAGGCCAAGGTCGGCCACCACCTGTGTTTTGCTGGTGGGCCACCTGACATGAGCTACAAAAGCAATTTGCAGATGGCCACTACTTGTTGTAGATGGAGATGCTCAGGAGAGGCCAATCTGCAAACCAAGGCCAGCTTTCACTAATGCCAGACCTGGGGCTACATAGTGGGAGGTATGGGGCATGCTGAGGCCAGATGCTGCTTGTTTGACAGATTTTAGGAGAGTCTGAAGCATGAGTTGAGAGAGACTGTTTGCATAGAAAAGCCACAGGACACTACTTGGGTGGGCCTGCAAATTGGGTGAGGTGGGGTCTTGGGAAATTACCAGGGCAGGGCAAACAGTGTGAATCAGTCTGGTGGAGTCTCAGACATGGTACCCCCTTGTCAGCTCTGTGGAGGGGGGCTCAGAAAAGGAGCAATGGCCTCTGCCAGCACCTCTGTCTGGGAGAAAGCTGTCCCTCCAGCTCTTGCCCTGACACTTCAGTTCACCTGAATAGGTCCCTGGTGCCTTTTGAACTGCTGCCCCAGCACTGGAGCTCAGAGGGAGTGAACCATGTAACTCTGTGTGTGGGCCCTTTAAGAGGAACTGCCCGGGACTCCAGAACCCCTTCATCTCCCTCAGCCTCAATCCCTGCTGGTTTTTACAGCCGGAAGCTATGGGGACTTCTCTTCCTGGTCCTGGAACCCTGGGCTGGGGGGCCTGGGGTAGGACTAGGACCCCTCGCTCCTCAGGCAGGAACTCTGCAGCAGCGATATCCCTCCTGATTTTTATCCACCACATGTGGGTCTGGGACCAGCCTGCTCCAGGTCTCTGCCCCTCCTACCAGTCTGGATGTGGCTTCTTCTTTGTCTTTACTTGTAGGACTTCTGTTCAGCTAGATTTCAGGCAGTCCTGTCTGGTGGTTGTTCTGTAGTTTAGTTGTAATTTTAATGTGGTTGTGCGAGGATTCATGTACCACATTTACCTGCTTTGCCATCTTGACCAGAAACCAGTTTTCAGGGGTTTTTTGGTCACTAAAATGAGAACTTGGATTCAATGACTGTTTTGAAGTCTCCTTTGAGTGACCCAGACAGGCTAGGCGTGGAGTGGGTGTGCTGCCTCTCCTCAGCCCCCAACTCCCTCAGGAGCCCCCTCCCTGGGAGTCCTCCCCTGCCCAGTCACTGAGGGGCTGCAGGAGGTCGCCTGTGCTCTCGCTGGGGGCACATTTTCTTCCAACCTCAAAGAGAGGGCTCTGCCTCCTAAAGGTGGGATTGGAATTCTGGATAAAAGTAAGATAACACTCATATCCTTTTGAAACTAGCAGGTTATATAGTACCAAAGAAAATACTGAATTCAGTTGCTTGAATGTGGAATTATTAATCACCCAAATTACAAAATGTCCACCTATTACAACTTGGAAACAGGGATCGTCAATGCTTTGCTCCCCCAGGAGCACAGATGTGCCCTTAGAGGCACTGCTGTCCCATCCCTCATCCCCACCCCGACGCTGTAATCTTCTCTGCAGTGTGTCCCTCTTTCTTTTATTGTGACAATGATAAATATTTAAGTGCACAGTCTGGTCTTGTTAAGCACTGGCACAATGTTCGCAGCGATCTGGAACTCATTTACCTTGTGTAACTGCAATGTTGCAGCCTCTGAATGACAGCTTCCCTCCTCCTGCCCCCACTCAGCCCCCAGCCTCTGGCCACCACCACTCTGTTCTCTGATTCTTGGAGTCTGACTGTTCGAGATACTGTGTGTAAGTGGAACCATGCAGTATTTGTCCTGCTCTCTACTGTGCCTTATTGGCCACTTTCTGGACTTTGTGTTGCTCCGACTTGCTAAATGGATGGATGCCTGGACTTGGGTGCAGCTGCCCAGGCCGGCCACAGGTCATCTTAGAGCTGGGCTGCTGTCATTGTGGTCAGGCTGAGGTTAGCACTTAGCTTTCACTGTCGAAGATAAATATTAGCCAGAAGAACAGCTTTACCTTATAAATCCTCTAGATGGTGCTACTTGTCAAGTGTGAGTGTCCTGTCTCTCTTTTTGTTTTTCCTCTTTTTTCCTTCTTTGGAATCTGCGGGCCTTTCCTGGCAGCCCCCAGGCCAGGAGCTAGTGCCCACTGTTTCAGTGGAAAGTTAGGGCTGTCAGACTTTGTGAGTGATATCTGAAGTGATTTCAAATGGAAAGATCTCTCACCTCTGGGTGTTCCAAAGTGGTTTATGGTAGGAATGTGAGGTATGACCTATTTATGTGCGTGACCTGTGGCTCTCATTCATTGTCACATGACTGTGTGATCAGTAATTCTGTGTGCACGCAGGTGGTTGACATCTGCAGTGATGTGACTGGGCTGGGTGGGAGGAGTGACGATGTCAGAGTCCAGGTAGAGTCTGTACCCTTTCCTCATCCCTTTCTCTGCCTGGCCCAAAATTTCCTTAGATAAGAAAACCACCTTGACATCCTGCTCCATCGTGGCCTCCTAGTGTCTCCCTGTCTGTTCTCTGGGCTTACTGAGATGCCACCAGAGCCTTCTTGTAACTATGTGTCCGTTCGCACACGGCGAGATGAAACCATTCTGATCTGGGAACCAGAATTCCAAAACTGGAGGTGAAAGGGTGATTGAGAGGCATAGGGAGACTTTAGGGGTGGGGAAGGACACTTCAAAGGTGGGTGTTCTGGTGGGAAACCATGGGCTTTAGGAAGGTGGGTGAAGACCTGGAGTGCCGGACTGGGCAGGAGGCACCGCGGCAGGAAGGGCTAGGGAATGCTGAGCGCTGCTGGCCCCTGTTTGAATGGGACACTCTGGGCCCAATAAGAACACCCTGGGAGCAGCGTCTCAGTGGAGGGACGCTCACCGTGCTTCGCTCGGGTTCCTGAGACACATCCACAGGAATGGTCCCCACGTTACATGCATCTTATTTCTTCCCAGGAATTGCTATGTCGGGGAGGTGACTGTGGAGGGAACTCAGAGACTTTGGAGGAGAAAAGCTGGGTTGCCCTTGGTGAACATGGGTGGCCTGCACTGTGAGGCACTGTTGGCAACATCTTGCAGCTTCGTTCTATTGTTGGGGGCCGCAGATGGTCATCTGCAGGTGAAGTAGGTCTTCAGGGGAACTGGGGGCCGAGCAGGCTCAGGCTTCCTGGTCCCCTGGGTTTTACAGGCGTGAAATGTGAAGGGAGGAGAGAGATGGTCAGAAAATGAACCATCATTATCCAGGTAACTAGTTACATTGGATTTGTAGTTCTTGGTTTTTCTCTTTGTTGTTAATTTCCATGTGATAGTAGGCAGTGAGTCTTACCTTGACAAAGCAAGGGCAGGAGACCTGAGCAGGGACCAAAGGCTGACAGGTGAGTAGAGTCTCTCTCTCCCCCTGTGGTGTATGTCATGACCGCAGGGCACAGGCAGGCTAAACCTTAGCTGCTGTCCTGCACCCCTGGACAGAGAGGTGGTGCTGCTCACGTAGGCGATGGAACACACAGTGCGAGCGACCCTCTGATTTCTCAGAGAGGCCTGGGGTTCTAGTTTGTCTTACCTGGGTATGCGATCAAGTTCTTCCGAGATATTGGCTGATGAAGGCTTAAAATATCACTTCTCCTAGGGATTTTTGCACTTTAAGAAGTCTTGAATGAAATCTAAACTCCTTGGCTTTTTATTCAGTGTCATCTCTGCTCTGTTTCCTGTCTTACATTTCTAGACCTGTTTCCCCTTTGTGTGCCTTTCGAGGCAACCAGGTGATTGGGCACTAAGCTCTTCCGAGGCCGGTGTGTGATTTACTGTTTGGTGTTTGTGGTACGCGCCCACGGAATCCTGTCTCTCATGTTTGTACCTTGTGCAGTCCCCTCATTGCCGAATCTGGACTGACCCTATGACTTGCCTGGACATATAAAATCTGGTAGAAGTGATCTTGTGGCAGTTCAGGGCCTTGGCCTTAGATGCATCGTGGCTTTTGCTTTTGCTTCCTACTGTCTTGATTGCCAGGCAGCACAACCTGGCTCAGCTTCCCTGAGGATATGAGTTCTTGAGGAGACGAGGCCCTGCAGTGTGACAGACTGTGAGGAGGGGGACATCTAGCAGCTGGCCTGTTGCGGCCACCCTGGCTCAGGGGACAGACGATGTGCAAAGCCCTCCTGGGCTGTATAGCCCTGAGGAACCGTGAGCTGATGGCGGAGTAGAGAGAAGCCGTGCTCCTGACCCGGAATGGAATCCGCCCGGACAGCGCCATGGTTGCTGTAGCCCCAGCCACGAAGCTCTGGGCCGTGTGTCACCGCAGTAGTTGCTGGTACAGGACTGTCAGCCATCTTGTGTCGGCGTGGCAGAAGCAGGGGTCCGTTCACCGACTCCCCACTTCCTAGACACGCTTCACATGTTCATACCTCCTCAGGCCCCCAACCTGCAAATTCAACTTGGAAAAATTGATTTTCCCCTTTTATCTACCAAAAGAAAATGGATCCCACCTTCTCTGATGCCCCGACTAGAACTAATGCTTATTCTGAACTCCTTTGGTGCCTCTGGCTGTTTGGTGCAGCCTGTCTTTATGTATATGTCTTCATAGTATGATTACATTTTAAACTCAAGGGCAGGTTCTACTTTTTAAACATCTTTATTCAACTATAATTCACACACTAATGAATTCACTCGTTTGAAACATACAGTTCCATGGGTCTTAGCATATTTGCAGAGTTGTGAAACTATCACCACAGCCGAAGTTTAGAATGCTTTCGTCATTCCGAAAAGAACCCCCTCCCATTAGCAGTCACTCCCCACTCAAACCAGCCCCCAGCCTAAGACAACCACTGATCTGTTTATGTCTATACAGATTTAGGATCTTTTGTTAAGATTTATTTTTATTTACTTTTCATTTTTTAGGTCAAGCAGCAGAAGTCCGATTGCTTTGTGTTGATAAATTGAGTGAAACCTCTAAAGCCTTTTTAAGATCCCAAGAATGGTGGTGCAGTGGGCCAATTTCACATTTCGGGTTTGGTGACAGAAGCTGAGGCAGGGTTGGCTGAGGCAGGCCTCCAAGACCCCTCCTACGCTGCCTCAGGTCTGCGGGTCCAGCATGCCATCTGCAGAGAGCGCAGAGCACACTGGAGAAAGAGCATGGTGGGATCCTTGGTCCAGCTTTGCCTCTGCTTGTGCTAGTTCTGAGCATGAAGGCTAGTGACCAGCTTCTCTGGGTGTCAGTTTCCTCAGTTGTAAGGCTCCATGAGGTTAGTGTGGGGACCAGACAAGATGACACATAGGAGACACCTTGCAGTGTCTCAGTGAAGTTATCTCCTTTCACCTCATCCTTGTCCTGTGAACCCCTTTCACTACACGGTGACACGAGGTGCCATGGCCCTCCAGGCACTACCTCTAGCTACCACCAGCCCAGCTACCACCTCTACTCTGCTCCTCGTGGGCATCTTCCTGGTGAGGAATGGGTGAGCCAAGGCACCAGGGGGAGGAGGGGCCTGGAGAGCTAGGGACAGTGTGATGGTACCAGGGGGACAAAATGATATCCTAGGATCAGATGGTCCCTGATTCCTCATCAGTCCCTTCCAGAGATGAGACTGGACGATGCCTCCTCCTTTTCCAGTTCCCTCTAGGGTGACTTTTTGGAGACACACATCTTGGCCGCCATTTAGTTGCAGATTGGGTTGGTTGAGATGCTTGTCTTTTTATATGGATTGGCTGACATAGATTTGCCCACACAGAAAGCTGACTATGTCTTTTAGTGGTCAGGTCTTCCCTACAAGAGATAGTAGACAAGGACAAGTATGGGTAAACACAGAGCAGCCCCTCTGAGTCTGCTGGTGGGCCTGAAATGCCCCGTTCTTGTGGTTTGGCACCTTTCGCAAAATTTACAGCAGGGGCTGCCCGTTTCATCCTGAGCTCCCGTGGAGAAGAGGGAGCAGGCAGAGCAGGTTGCCTGCAGGCAATATTGATTACCTTCTCTGGACTTCCTTCCACCTCCTGGGGGTCCCCATCTGGGCCCCCAGGGGTGAGGAGGAAACAACACAAGCAGGGAAGCTTCTTCAGAGTTGGGGCATTCTTGGGACAGAGGTGCTCCCTGTCATGGTGGAGGCAGCATGGGAGGGACCCAGGCAGAGCCTGAGAGGTGAGGACACTCTTTCACTTGGTCTCATGGGACAAAACTGGCATGTTCATTAGGCCTAGGATCTTTCATCCTCACTTTGGGGAAGGAAGCAAGAGGGCCATTTGGTTCTCAGTTTTCACCTAGTCCTGTACACAATACCCCAGCTCTGAAGTTTGTCTTCCATGGTCCCCCAAACCTGCCAGATATTTTGGTGAGTTTCTGGATGCTCCACTGTATATTCTGGGGTCTCTCTGTCTTCACTCTGTCCGGTTGCCGGCTGTTGCTTCCCATAGCACCCCGCACTCCCAGGGATGGAGTGGGGTGTGGTGCCCAGGGAGGACTGGAGTGTTGTAGATTATAGTTTCTTTTACTCACTGGTAAGGGAGTTCCCATCAGCAGCCCGGTGACTTCTGTGGGTTGGAGGGCACCTACCTGCAATTCTAGCTCTGTCTTTGGTTAGAAGGGCTCAACATGAGCCACAGCCCAAGGGTGAAAGAGAGGAAGCTATCGTAGGCACTGGTCCTGCGTCAGAGTGCAGGACTAGGGGCTGAGGATGGGAGGATATGAGCAAGAACACTCAGGAGGCCATTGCCCTATCCCTTTGATGTTTCTCCCCCTCCTTTCCCACTCACATACCCCACATTCATAAAAATAGGAAGCGAAGTCATACACGTGTGCTGTCTCCCCTCCGTGGGATGCCTCTGGGTCACCACTTCCTGTTTCTGAGTCATCAGGAAGGTAATTTCCCCCTGGTGCTCAGTATCCCCAGGGACACTCTGATCTCTCAGCATGTACCCAGTTTCTTCTCTTCCCTTTCTCTCCCTTCTTTAAAGAACACCCACCTTCCCAAAAAAACCCAACTAAACAAACACAGTCCAGCTGCTGATCTGAGTGGCTGCAAGCTCACAAACGCGCTGTGCTTCGCCACCCTCGGCCTGTTAGGGAGGATGGCTGAGTATCTGGATTTAATTGGATAGGTAATTGCCAGTGAAGATGACTCTTGAGTACCTCTCCTTCTGCAACAAGATCTGTCCTAGATCTTGCCTACTAGGAAAGAGGGGAGGTATTTGGCTGCCCCCCAAAGTAATGAATCAAACTGCGGAATCAGATCCTCCAGGAGGCAGAGATGACATTGGAAGGATTTGATAGTCAACCAAAGCACATCTTCAAGGAGACAGCTCTGTAGACAGCCCCCCCCCCACTGCACTTTCCCTCCTTTCTCCTCTGGCCCCCCACCACCCCCTTCCTTTCCAGTCCTCCCTTCTTCCCTGTCTCCCATCCACCTTAAATCATGTCCTGCACTGGCTGTTTGCCCATTTTTCTCTGATTTTCACAGAATGGACAGGACTAGTGGGACCAGGAATATGAACCAAGTGCTTGGGACTCAGTATTTCATTTCCCACCCCCTTATTGAGCATCTACTGTGTGATAAGTGCTAGTTAGGTCTTGGGGCTCTGAGATGTGGAAGGTACCCTGTGGTTGGGCTTCAAGAATCTCACAGTCAATATAGATGTTTGTTTTGTTAGCCGTTCATTTGTGCATGGACACTGGGGTCATTAAATGATGTTTTAAATAAAGCATGGGTAAGATTAGGTGCTGGGAGGGTCAGGCTGAATTCAAAACTAGAGAAGTTACAGGAGGCAGGATTGTGAGTGCATCTTTGGGGGCCCTGCATGGGTTGGAAAAGGGGAGTCCACTCTGCTCGGGCTGGTGGTGAAAAGCTGCGGTGAAGGTGGTGAGAGGTAGGTGAGTTTGTGAGGGCCTAGGACTTGGACCTGGATCCAGACAGTGTTTTTGCCTAATAGCCTTGGGTTTTTTGGCAGAAGTGTGAAGGGAGACAGGACTGGAGAGGGACGGGGTAGAGGCAGGTGAGGAGGACAAAGGGCAGCAGGACCCCTGCAAGCTCTGCTGGGGGAGCTGGTGCATGCAGGCCGGAGACCGGCTGCACTGTGATTTCCTTCCACCAACGTCCCTGGAACTCCGTGTTCATAATCTCTTGTTTCCTTTCTCTCTGAGCTGTTAAATGAGGATTGGGACTGGAATTGAGAGACTTTAAAATCTGTCATGGGCCCTGGCTGGTGTGACTCAGTGGATTGAGTGCCTGCCTGTGAACTGAAGGGTCGTTGGTCCCATTCCCAATCAAGGTTCATGTCTGGGTTACAGGCCAGGTCCCTGGTTGGGGGTGTGTGAGAAGCAACCGATTGATGTATGTCTTAGACATTGATATTTCTCTCCCTCTCCTTCTCCCTTCCTTCCCCTCTCTCTAAAAATAAATACAGTATTTAAAAATATCTGCCGTGGAAACCTTGAAAAAAAGAGGGATCTAGAGAACTGCCCCCATTGAGCCATCTTTCCGAATGCCACCTGTCTCCCTGAGGAGTGCAGCCTCTGCCTTGTGGCCACAGCCTGGGCTTGGGGACAAGAGGACTGTCCAGGACCCGATACTGCATGGAACCAGGTGGGCTGTGGGACAGCTCTCAGCCTGGTGTCTTCAGGAGCTGTGGCATAGCACGGTGTGAGCCTGAATGAGATAACACAGACAAATACCATGTGCTCTCACCTATAAATGGGACCTAATCAACAAACCAAACACGTGAGCAAAATATAACCAGAGGCATTGGAATAAAGAACAAACTGACAGTAACCAGCGGGGAGGGTGCAGGAGATAATGGGGGCAAAAAGGGGAAGGGTCATCAAGGAACATGTATAAAGGAACCATGGACAAAGCCAAAGGGGTAGGAGGTGGGGATGGCTGGGTGTAGGGGAAGGGTGGGGGGAAAATGGAGACAACTGTACTTCAACAATAAAAAAAGAAAGAATGATGCAGGCAAAGCTCGTGGCACAGACGGTGGCCACCCTAAGTGTACAGTCTGTTAGCAGCCCTGCTGTCCTCTCTGTTGGTCACACTCTGGCCTTGTGCCCTGGAGTTGCCCTGTCTATTTCATCTTAATCCCTTCCTAATGGCCTCGGTGGTGAGAAGATCTCAGGTGTTGTGGGCTGGCCTGGGGAACACCCCTCCCGTCCTGTGTGCGTCTTCTGGGTGTGGTAGGCCCGGTAAATTTTCAAGTATTATTTGGGCTCATTTGCTGCAGTTATTCTGAAAGCGCGGCTTTGTGAGGCTTCTGGGAGCCTGACTGGGAATTATGTAACTGCTTCGGTCTGGTGCAGCTTAGCCCATGCCTCCAGGAGCGAGTGGCCTGAAGCTGGCAGAAAGCTTCCTGGGAAAGCTGGTGAAATGGAGTTGCTTCGGTTCCCAGAGGCCAGAGGGAGGCCCTCCTCTCTCCAGAGACTTCAGAGAGTCTTCACTCCACAGTGTACTCATGCCACTGTCATCTTCACTTAGCCTGCTCGAGCCACACTGGACATTGTCTTTTCTGCCTCAGGACTTTGACACATGAGGCTTTTGCAGAATGGAAGGATGTTCCCTCCAATCTCCATCTGGCTAATTCTTACTCATAGTTTGGGTCTCAGATTGTCACTTCTCTACAGAGACTAATTTGCTGAATTTGTAACCTGAATTAGGCCATCCTGTGCTTGGAGCTCCCCAGTAGGCAAAGAAGAAAGCATGATGAGTTCCAAAGATGTCGTCACAAAGGAGAGAACAGGCCAGTTCTTCATGGGGGAGGGTGTTCTTTGGCACTGAGTTCCTTCATGGGGCCCTGCTTCAGAATCATAGACTAATGTATATGGCAGATTGCGCTCAACGTACATCATGTGATAAAGAGTGGACTAGGTGGACAGAAAATTCCAGCAGGTCCCAGTCTCAGAGACCCCTAGGGGAGGAGTTGGCCAGGGAAAGCTTCACAGAGGAAGCAGTATGACCTCTTCCGTGCAGGTGGGGAGGATTAGGAACAGAGTGGGAAAAACACAGCCTGGGCAGGGCTGGATGAGGGTGGGCATGAGAGTATGTGAGAATGCCTAACACGTTGCCCATCGCGTAGTGGGCACCTGATATATCTGAGTTAGATTTTTCCAGTCCCTGAAGGTCAGTGTTAGTCTCAGTAACACCTGCCTCTGCTGTGGTATCCAGTGTGGCCTTTAGGCTAATCCACAAAGGGCATAATCCCTGCCTACCTCCTCTGTCCACATCCTCTTTTATTTACTTTTTAATATTTCCTCTAGCATTTAATTTGGTCCCACTCTCTAAACACCTGTTGTTGGACAGCTTCAACGTTATTTTCTTCCACTATAAAAATGCAACAGAGGAATAGGCTTTCCAATCATTGACATATTTTCTGTTCTTCCAGAAACATAACATCCAAAGTTTTCTGGCCCACATACTCAAAACACTTTCTTCAACCATTTAACCTGTATTCAGGAGCATCTCTGGTGAACTATGTTGGGACCGACTTCTTTCAATTCTGCGGCAGTGAGTGATCCGCGTGTCCTGGAAGGCAGGCGGGATGTGAGCACTGAGCCTCCCATCCACACCAATGTTTCCTTTCAGGGGAGCGACAACCTGCACAGGGGTATTGACAGGCGCCGTGTTTGCTGTGTCTTTAACTAGCCACTCGTCTAAACTAGGAATGCAGTCGATCCGCTGGCAAGGATAATATTAGAGAAAAAGGAATTCCTCGGATGGTGTCGCAGTTTGTTATGCTGGTGAAGCACATGTTATTAATGCCAGGGCTGTCCAGGTTCATGAAGGATGGACGGAAGAGGGCCTCTGGCTACGGAGCATGGTCCTCTTCCCGTCAGGTAGTTAGTAAACTTTCTCTATGTGACTGGGTCTCTGGTTATTTCCTTTTCATAGTCCATTGCCATGTAACAGGAGGCTCCCTTAATATCTGTGACCCTCCTTCTGTCTGCAGCACTAAGCAGGATGGTGCCATGCATGGCCCTTCAACAGCATCATGAGGTAGTTGATGAGGGCCAGGCCAGCCAAACTCGCTGCTGGATACCCTGAGGCAGAGAGCAACCTTCAAAGGTGGGCGCACACTGAGCAAGCCCAGGGCCTGAAGTCATCACAAAGCCAACTGGGAAGCCAGGAGAGCCAGCACCCCCTGGCTGGGCATATAGAGACAGGAACCCCCAAATGCTTAAAAAACACTTCGGGGATCTGATATCAGTAAGCCAATGGGTTCAGGGCTGGCTCATAATCAAGATGGGGCTGTCACAGGGCTTTACCGTCAGGTTGTAGTCACAGATACACTTCCATGAGGTCTCCATGTGCCCCAGGAGTGCTTAGGCCAGCTCATTGCGCAGCTGATGGACAGCGGGCTTCTCTGGTTCTGTGCCACTCACCCACACATGGCTCCAGTGCGCCCTCTGCCACCCAGCTCTGGCTATTGGCATGGTGGATGTTTGGTGGATAAACTGGGGCTCCTGGGACCCAGACATGTGCTCCTGGGCAACTCCCAGGCCATGTGTGTATCACCATCGGTAGCTAGCAGTAGCTCATGTTGCTGCAATGCCACCTTTGGTTGGTGGCAGGGCTGCTGGCCACTTCTGCCAGGGCATCCAGGGTGGTGGAGAGTGTGCAGTGCAGCCTGTGGGGTGGGGTGGGGGCTGGTTATGAGGTTCCAGTGACAGACACCTTGGAACACTGCATCACAAAGGCCTCCTTAGCAAGGTACCCTCTTAGTGAGGCTCCCTAGTGCTCTGAAGTACTGCTCATCATTGGGTCTCCCTGTGACTTCTCCGCTTCCTCTTTATCCACACAAACATCTACACCTCTGCCCCGCAGGGCAGTGATGAGAGTGGGACAAGCACTGAGGCTGCTTGGTGGGCGAGCAGAGAGGAGAGTGAGAGGCTGCTTCCCTGGTTTGCCATGCGTGCAGTTCAGTTCAGGGACATTAACTTCCTCTGGCCAATGTCTGGCCTTAGCCAATCGGGTTATCATCCATTATGCTGAAAAGGGCAACAGAAAAGCTGGCTTCCAGTGAGCCAAGAAGAAGTGGGGAAGTGGCAATAGAGAGAGATGAGGAGCTGGAAAGTTCATTTAAAAGCCTGTTCCAAAAACATCTGACTTCGTTTCTTTACATTGTCAAGAAGGCTTTTAAAGCCCAGCTGCCTCTTATTAATCCTGTTTGGGCCATTCCCCTTCCTGCCAGCCTTGCTCTCGAACGTGCCAGCATAAACGGCCCGGTGGCAGTGGAGGGCACACCGAGTGACATCAGTGCCAGGGTCTGGCCTTCAGATCTCAGCCCAAGCAGCTGAGAATACAGTGCCTTGGTTCCTTTCCAGTGAGAAGGTGAAATGCTCCACTGGCTGCCCTAGAGGGCCATGAGGCAGGGGAGGACCCACAGGATGGCAGCGAGAGGCAGGGCCCCTGCTCCGCATGGCTCTGGGGGTCCTGCAGACCCCAGGGCTATAAGCATCTCTCAGCATGGGGGAGGAGGGGAGCATGGGTCTTGGGGATCACAGAGCCTGAAGTTTGAATGCAGCTATTTGTTAGTTGTGTGATCTTGGACCTGTTAACTAGTCTCTGTGAACAATGTTTCAAGGGTCCAATGGGAGTGGTAATACAATGGCCACTTAAGAGGTTGTTGGGGTACAATACGTTTCTTTACATAAAGAGCCCAGCACAGGCAGGGTGCATAACAGATGCTCAGAATGTTTCTTCTCTGCCTCCTCCATCCTTTCTTCCCTTCCTTCCTCCTTCACTTCCCTCTTTTCCTCTGTCCCTCTCTCCTTTCCTCTTTGTCCTTTGGAGGAAGCTAACACCCAACGGTGGGAGTGGGGTAGGTGTGAAATCAGTAAGGAGCATGCCCTTTCTTGTTGTGTAAACCCTGAAAGGCTTAGGAGTCATAGGAACCAGGCACTTCTGAACCGTGAGGTACTAGGAGGGGACAAAACCCAGAAAGGCTGGTGGAAAGTTTGCATGAAGACCACTGGGGTACTCATATTCATTCTCTCCTCAGGACACCAGGCAACTGCCTCTCGACTTGCTGCTTCTCCATCCCCCACCCCCATGATTGTGATGTAGTCTGACACTCAGGTAATGTGCGGAGAGTGGGCTCTAAGTGAAGCTGTGCACCCAGAAAGGTGAGATTCATTTAGCCCCTTCTCCTGCTGAGTCCACTCAGACAGGGCAGCCAGGTGAGGAGACTGGACATGACATTCTGGGAACATTGTCCTGCCCCAGGCAAAAGGCCGGACAGAATAGAGGGGTCCCCTCCAGCTCTGCTGAAGTTCACCAGGCAATTAGCCCTGGCCATGCTTAAAGAACCTCTAACAAATGTTTAGTTCCTCACCATTAGGCCTGAAAAGAAGAGACTAAGACTCACCAAAGATTTGAGGCAAGATTAGAATGGGTAGAATGGAGGCCCTGACAAATAAATGAATGGGAAAACAAAGACACAATGTAGGGGGTGTGATAAAAATTTAAAATGCAATGAGTAATGCCATCCAAGAGATAAGAGGAAATATAACTATGAAGTAAGAACAGAGTGTTATATAAAGAAACATTCAGAGAATAAAAAGGGACTTTCAAAAGTTAAAGTGTGAGAGCAGAGATTTTTAAAATCTATAGGTAATGTTGAGGAAACCTCCCAGAGTGTGGAACAGAAGGACAAAGTTAGGAAAAATAAGAAAGGTAGGAAAAGTAGAGAATCAGTCCAGAAGGTCCAACATCTGGCTATTGGGAACTCCAGAAAAAAAGAAGAAAGAAAACAGGGGATTAATTACCAACGAAATTGGAACAAAGTTTCTGAAGTCCTGGATTTCTAGTCCAACAGGGACCAGTAAGTGCCTAGCATAATGGATGAAAAACGATCCTCACACAAGGCATGTTATTGTGAAATACCAGGACCCTCACGATGGAGAGACCTTTCTGAAACCTCCCAGAGAGGAACGCAGCAGGTTATACACAGGGGACCAGGAATCAGAATAGCACGAGGCTTCTCAAAATTTGGAGACGGTGTAGCAGCGCTTTCAACATTCCGAAGGAAAATAATTTCAACCTAGAACGCTGGTCCTAACAAAACCACCAGTCAAGGGTGAAGACAATCTCAAAAACAAAAATTCCTTCCTTGCATCCTTTTTCAGAAAACTGCTGTAGGATGTTCTCCACCAAAATGAGGATATAAACCAAGAAACAGGAAGACTTAGAATCTAGGAATCAGGGGCAATAAAACTGAGGGTAAAAATTAGAGGAATGGTGGTGAAGGGAAGCCCAGGATACAGTGGGGCCGTGGCCTGGAGAGCAACCCTTCCATGTGAAAGTGAGGATGGAGGGGTTATATGAGAAAAACATCCCACGCAGTAGAGTTCCTAAAGTGTTTCACTCTACCGAGAGTTTTACTGTTCTTTTGGAAAGTGTGGGGCTGAATTATAGATAAATACATTGAAGGATAGATTTTAAAAAAGAGGCAATTATGTAAAACAAAATGTGTACAAGGAAAAGCATAATCATAGTACACTAAATATATGAAAATATATAGACATTCATATAAACGTTGAATAATAATTTCACCACTAATCATGATATAGCCATATGCGGAGGATTGGGGGGGGGAAAGGGCTGTTTGTGTGCCTGGGAGGGATGGTGATGAGTTGGGAAAGAGCCGAACATTCGTCTTCCACAGTAGAAAGACAAAAGATAATGTCAAAATTTAAAATGTTAAAATACAGTTTACATGTGTTATGTAGAAAAAGGGAGATTATGGAAAAATATTTAAAATACTATTAAGCCTTATAGCATTGTTTGATTTCAGAAGCTCTGCCTATACATTACTTTGATTAAAAAATAGGAAGTGAAGAGTGTTTACTACACAACTGGGCCGTGAAGATCATCCACTGGAAGGGGAGGTCTTGAGTCATAGCGACTTTTTTTTAAGATGGGAGAGGCTCTGGAGAATTTATAAGCTGAATTCTGGGGGGAAGGATAGAAACAAAAAACCCAGAAAAAAAGAGAGAATTAATATTGCAGGCATAGGATCTGAAGCAGAGGTAGATGGCTGGATTAACTTTGGATGAAGTGTCCAGAGAAGGAAGGCTAGATGTAGACCCAGACACACTTGGGAACCTGAGAGAGCTCCCACTCAAGGGTGTATATTTTCTCAGTAAAATAAGAGGCATGGCATGTTGTCACAGGGAAGGCGTTGTTAGGGAGATGGTTTGAGGAGTGTTAAAGTTAGGGCTAGGGTTAGTGTCTTTTTTAAAAAGTTGGAATCATTATTGCAGAGACGAGGGCAGAGAGCTGACCTGGAGCAGTAAGAACCGCGAATGAAAACTATACATTTGGAATGGCAAATCTTCCCAGCTGTGAATTTTCTCTAGTAATCTCTGCAAACCTGGAGAACATGGCTGGTCAGGATATTGGGGTTTGCTAGGTGAGCATGTAACAGGACAGGACAGAGAAGCCGGAGGTGAGGGCAAGAGGGGGTTGATGTTCTGCCGCAGAGGGTCTGACTAGATAAGGAGGGGGTGGAGTGGAGATGTGTGCACAGACTTGGAGAGGACCTCCAAGGGTCTGGGCGCTCTGTGGAGCTGGAGTGTAGGGTCAGGAACAAGAGAGCCAGGGAGTGTCAGAGGCAGGTGTCTTCCCTGGAGCCAAGCACTAGAGCCTAGGAGGCTGAGATTTTGGCAATCCTGGTGTGGAAAACGGACCTGGGGAGAAGAGGCCAGGGTACTGGGAAGGTTGTACCTCAGGATCAGAGATATGCTTAATGGTGGGGAGAAGCTAGCGAGCCAGTGTCCAAGGTCTGATAGGTGTCCTGAGACTGACTAGGTGGTCAGGACATGAGTGCCATGTGGGGAGGCAGAGAGTGGTAGAGCCAGACAGCAAGAAAGTCAAAAGGGAGGGTCAAACTGACAGTGAAACGCTGGGAGAGATCTAAAATATTGGGCATGGAAATGTACGCACTCCACAGTCTAGAGGGTAGAAGGAGAGTCATGTCCTGACAAAAGTCAGCATCAGACGATGCCCATTGGGGGAGGGAGCACCTTTCAAAGATCTAGGTGGGGTTTCCAGAGGATGACTTGTGGAAGCATAGGGAGGGAAGTTCACAAGAAGTGGGTGAGTCAGTTGGGAACAGAGGGGTGTGCACAGTGCATGGTCTAGGATGGCTGGGAGGCATGGAACTTCCTGGTTTTAAGAGTTTGATTTAAAAACTCTGAGGCAGAAATGTTTTCTCTTACTGGAGGAGAAACAGAGCTCCAGATGAGGTTGGGAGAAGGGCAAAGTGTAATGTATCTCCTAAAGCTCGCCCCGAGGAGGCCCCAGCACAGAAAACAAGCAAACTTAAACTTGTTCTACAGAGGCCAGGAGGAGGGAGCTTCCGTGCTGTGGGGTTGGCTGGAATCCGACCAACCCTCTCAGTTTAATACTTTTTAAATGGCTAACACAGAGCGAGCAGCTTCTGATTGGCACGACTAAGCTCAACTTACTCAAGGACAGGGTATTTCTAAGAATGTCATCTTCCTTCAGGACTAAGATCAGGCTGAGGTGGGATTCTACTAAAATGAAGTTTGTCACCTCCTGGGGCTGCCCCACATGGAGCTTCTCCAGCTTACTTTTGGATTCCAAACATTTAGCATCTCCCAGAGTTTCCTGCACAGCGCCCACCTCTCCCCGCCCCATTTCCTGCTTCCTGAGTCCTGCTGGAGCTAATCACACAACTGGGTGCATTAACATCCTACAAATTCACAGGCGCTTGCTTCCTATATTATCAAGAAAAATTGAGGCCAAAAGGCATGGCTTTCTTATAAACTTTTCTAACTCAATCTACAGCTATACTTCCCTTTCTGTTTTCTGCAGTCTTAGAGCTTACTTGTGCTTCATGTTCAGGTGCAAGGACTTTGCCAGTGGCTCTGGCCACATCTCCTCTCACAGCTGGCACTGTTGCCTTAGTTGTCCCTCTCCCTCCTCCACATCTTGGCTACTGTCCCCAGCCTTTCTCTCTTCTAACAGTTCCTTCCTCTCAGTCTATAAACATAGTTTGTTCTTTCTCATTCTAAAAACACCAGCTCCCCCAAATTCTCCCTTGATCTCTGAGCCCCCTTGGCCACTTCCCATCTCCTGCAGATGGCCACTGACACTGCTTTTTTGATGACACTCACGCCTTCCTAATGGCAGTATCCAATGTGCCATCAGGTTTTTGTCCTGCGATTTCTCTATTCAGAATCTGAGACTATGGGTGATCCTCACTCTCTTAATGTAGGATGCTGTGGTCTTCCAGAACTCTACAGTCTGCTGATTTTCCTTCTATCTCTCCAATCATTTATAAACTGTTTCCTCAGGAGCTCCTCTTCTTTTGTCTGCTTTTTCAGTGTTCCTGTTTCCTCAGGCCCTGTCCTCTGCCCACTACTGTGGCTCCTGGAAAAACTTATCTGCACCCAGGGCTTTGGCTGCCTCCTAGATGTTGGCACCTCCAGTCTCTTTGGGGAGTGCCAGACATGCACGCTCCTCTTCAGCTCTTGACACATCTCCTTAAACCAGCTCTCTTCCTGGGGACTTGAAGGTCACATGTGCCCCTCTCTCACACACATCTAAACAATCACCAAGACCTGACAAGTTTTCTTTCTACTTAGTTTTTGAATTTGTCCCCTCATCTCTGTTCCTGTTATGAACACCCTAATTCAGGTCTTTTTTAATTTTCAATTTGCTGTTGTAATGGCTTCCTGCCTCTATTCTTGTCCCTGTTAAATCCACTCTTCACACATCTGCCGCAGTGACCTCTTTAAAACCTCTTATAAAAATTTTCATGGTTCCACACTGTCTATAGTATAAAGTTCAAATTTCTTAACACACAATGTAAGGCCTAGCCCAAACCAGCCTTCTGGACCTTTCTACCTCACCCTGTCTTCCCACCTGCCTGCCTCACAGTTATGCTCCAACAGTGCCGGCCACCTCAGCATCCTCAGCCCATGCCAGACTCCTGCCTGCATTTTGCTTTGGCTTAGATTGTCTCCTTGGTGAAGATGGTCCCTTTCCCTTGCCTGCTGTTCCATTGACTAATTCATACTTATCCTTTAAGATCCAGTTCAGGTGAAACCTTCTTCAGGAAGCCTTCCTTGAGCCCTGAGACTGCTGGAGTCTCTGCCTGGAGCCCTCTGGAGTTTGTACACATGTGAGCACTTGGTGTGATAAAAAGCACATGGACTTTAGGGCAGACTCACTTAGACATCAGTAGGAGGGCCTTGGACAAGATGCTTTCCATTTTGAGCCTCAGTTTAGGGCAAAATAATATTATTTAATTCATGGGGATATTGGAAGGACTATCTTAAATAATGAG
Source organism: Trachops cirrhosus (assembly GCA_028533065.1). Taxonomy (NCBI): domain Eukaryota; kingdom Metazoa; phylum Chordata; class Mammalia; order Chiroptera; family Phyllostomidae; genus Trachops; species Trachops cirrhosus. Next base: position 48,662,655 of record CM052545.1, read on the forward strand.
TATGCAGTGCCAGATATAAGTAGGCACTCAGTAATGGTAGCTATTGTTGTAATTTGCATTGGTACCATTGTCTCTACCACAATATTTTATATAACCCAGGTGTGGGAGAGATCTTTTTTCATCCTTTATAACTCTTCTTATTAATGCACGAAGGATTGCCTGGGAGTCTAGTCTTACTGCTCGTGGACACAGGGCTCTTCTAGGCAGTTGTTGCTAACTAGTGGTGACTGCTTTGTGCAGGTGAATATCGAAGGGTAAGAAATGGATGCCCTTCCATCCTGGGCTCTGCAGTGTGACTGCGGGGCAGTTCCCATGTCTTCTTAGAGTTTTCCAGTCTTCTTCAAACCAGACACTGCCTTGCAGTGGAAGAATAAGAAGTCTTCACTGAGGGATTGTGTAGCCATGGAAAGACCAGGACAAAGCAACTGAGTGGAGAGTACATCTGTATCTAATTGGTGCGTTCTCCTGCCCATGCCCAGGAAGGGCGTTGCAGATGGAAGCCTTTGAAAAGAGGGTGTCCAATGTGGCCGCTTCCTGTCTCCCAATCCACTTTCTCTTCCTCTGCCTTCTGAATGTCCCCTGAGCTTGTACCGCCATTCCCATTCACAGTTGTGGCCCTCCCCCACTGCAAGTGTGGGCCTCACTCCTGTGCGGTACAGACATGAGTACCTCTTGCTTTGGCCGCATGCTGGTGGAGTCATCCCAGTTTTTTATTGCTACCTCTGGTTGGAGTGAAGATGGGCTCTACTTCTCAAAATAAGGGAGGAAGTAGTGCTCAAATTTCAGTGTAATCTCCCCACCAGTTTAAAGTAAATCCAAGCCCATCTTGCCAAGGTAAGCAACACAATGTCTGTTGCAAAAGCAGTGAAACCTACCAGTAGTTTGTTAAGCAGTATGGTAGCTACAAAAGCCCTCAAGTCTCGGCCAATTGGCAACAGATTTTATGAAATTTTTCTTAGTTTCAAAATGCCCTCTCCTGGGAATGCGGGAGGACGTGATCCATTTAACTTTGATACATACAGTGATCTTTTGATAAGTCTTCCTGTGAGCTTCTTGAGAGCAGGGTCCCTGTTTTATTTATCCTGCTCCTTGGTCTCTCTCACAGTGCTGGCCTCATGGGAGGCTTTCCATACATGCCCATGGACTGTGCAAGGAGCCCTGAGGTTTAACAAGAATTTCCTAACCTTTCATTTCTTTTGTCAGTGGTCTAAGTCAAGTTTGGAGCATAGGTTCACCTGGGATTTCATCTCGCACAGGTCTCTCCTTCCTGGGAAGTTCAGTACCACCATGCGAGGAGCTTTGGAATTCTACACCAGCCTGTGGAACATTTCAAAGGGGCAGGGGATTGGCAAGTATTTACTGAAGCCTTACCATGTGCTTGCCAACGTGTTAGATGCAGGGATTCCAGGAGGTAAGTGAGAGACAGCGCTCCTAGAATTTACATTTTGCTCTCCATTCTTAATCTTTAGGCAGTTTGGCAGAGTCAGTTTCAATAAAAGGAGGAAAACGTGGTAGAATTTTAGAGGAATTCTTCCTTGCTTCAGTCTGATATTTAAAATGGACTTTATTATTTTTTATTTAATCTTTATTGTAGTTTTTCCATTACCATTTAGTTCCCCTAGACCCATTTGCCCCCAGCAATCACCACATTGTTGTCCATGTCCATGAGTCCTTTTTCCTTTTTGCTCAATTCCTCCACACCTGAACTCCCCCCTACCAGCTGTCATTTGCTCTCCATCTATAAGTCTTCCTCTGTTTTGATTGTTAGTTCAGTTTGTTCATTAGATTCCACATATGAGTGAAATCATATGGTATTTGTTTTTCTCTGACTGGCTTATTTCACTTAGCATAATGTTCTCCAGGTTCATCCATGCTGTCACAAAGGGTAAAATTTTCTTTTTTATGGCTGAGTAGTGTTCCATTGTGTAAATATATCACAGCTGTTTTATCCACTCATCTACTGATGGACACTTGGACTGCTTCCATATCTTTGGTATTGTAAATAATGCTGCAATGAACAGAAGGGTGCATATATTTTTGTGAATTAGTGTTTTGGGTTCCTTTGGATATATTCCCAGAAGTGGGATCTCTGGGTCAAAAGGCAGATTCATTTTTAATTTTTTGAGGTGTCTCCATACTGCTTTCCTATTTTTGATCACTTCAATCTCTTTTATGTACAACCTACTGGACAGATAATATCTATTAGTGTTGAACACTCTTGTATGAAAAAAAGAGTTGAGAGCAGTCTTCCGTTTGGGAAGAGGGAAGACGATGAAGCTCCTTGGCTGCTGTGTTGGGGGAAAGGGATAACTCTAACGGGGTATGGAGAGGATGAAAGGTCTGGAGGCCGAGGTGGGGTGACTGACCTGGAGGGGTGGGGCCATGCAGTGCAGAGTCTAACGTCATTGGGACCTCAGTTCTGCTGCTCACAAGTGGGTTGCTCTCTGGCAACACCCCTAAAAATTTCATAGTATAACTTAAAAAATCTATAACATGAAATGATAATATTCAGTTTTTAGAGTTTATTGTTAATTTCTTTTTCACATCTACAACTTGCCTAGATCTGTATGACTTGTGGGTAAAAGTATTATTCTCTGTTAAAATGCAAACACACTTGGATTAGGGTGTAGAAAACTGTTAGTGACCATAGGCACATTGGTAGGAAATTTTTTTAAATAAAAGGTGTCACCTTGGAAAATAAAGCGAAACTCCAGGAGATGCAGAAGAGAAGATAAGGTTTTTTACAAATATATGAGGCGACCCCCCAGAATCCTGGAATTTATAACAGAATGGTATATTTATTCTTACACGTTTAAACTTCAGCCACCTTCAAAGTACTCTCCATGTGGTGCAGCACTCCCACTGGGTTGTCCTTTCCAGTGCTCAAAAGAGTTTCTGAACCCATCTGAGTTTAAACAGTTAACAACAGATTGCTCTGAGTGTGATGAGACTTAGCCAACCTATCATTACATACCGCCTTAGAATCTTGTTATAAAAGCACTGGGTATGCATTATGGAACTTTTGGGAAGTGAAATTATAAAGATGTAGAAAAAGTGAAATATATCATCACATTCACCAATATTTTCTTGTGTGGATTCTAGATTTTGTATTTTTTGTGGTAATAATTCTTCCCTCCAAGATCATATAGAAAACTAGCATTTGTCTGTTTATTGTGTTTCAATTTAAGTTTACTTTGATTAAGATTGGAAGCACTGATTAAAATACCGACACCCACTGCCACCACCTGACGGCTACTTGTTTAACTGCACATTAAATATTCTATCTTCTCAAACAGAACAAAACAAAACAAAGAACCCCAAAAACAAACAAACAAAAAGATGTAGAAAGAGTATTGCTCATATCCTACCTGCTGATAACAACTACTAACACTTCGAAGTATCTGCTTTTAGTTTTTTTCTTCACATTTCAGGCCACATTGAGAAGCAGATGAAATCTGTTTGGTGCTCCCGACTTCTCTTTTGGTTTCTGTTTGTCCTTCTTTTCTTCTCATCCTTCCTTCCTCAGTTGCTTCATACTTTTGCCCACTAGTCCATTTTCAAACATGCTCTAAAGAATTGCATTCCACACAGGCTGGAGCGGTTCAATGGATTGAGCACTGGCCTACAAACCAAAGGGTTGCTGATTTGGTTCCCAGTCAGGGCACATGCCTGGGTTGCGGGCCAGATCCCCAGTAGGGGGCACTTGAGAGGCAACCACATGTCAATGTTTCTCTCCCTCTCTTTCTCTTCCCCTTCCCCTCTCTAAAAATAAATAAATAAAATCTTAAAAAAAAAGGGAAAGAAGAATTGCTTTCCTTTTAAGAATGTCTTGTGAGATTAAGGGAGCCTGTGTTGTGACCCTTCAAGGCCAGGCAGGTCCTTGGTATTCGTGCAGACAGAATAATATTCACAGAGCCACTGGGGTGTCTGGCATGCCTTTATTCAGGGGTGGGCGAGCCACAAACACTGCAAGCTGAGTGTCTCCCTGCATGTCTCATGTCACAGCCCTTGCTCCCCTTCGTGGCACCCATCGTGGCACCCGTTCCCTTTCACGTCTCTCATCATCA
>CM052545.1:48667221-48706757 GCA_028533065.1 Trachops cirrhosus
TGATGATGAGAGACGTGAAAGGGAACGGGTGCCACGATGGGTGCCACGAAGGGGAGCAAGGGCTGTGACATGAGACATGCAGGGAGACACTCAGCTTGCAGTGTTTGTGGCTCGCCCACCCCTGAATAAAGGCATGCCAGACACCCCAGTGGCTCTGTGAATATTATTCTGTCTGCACGAATACCAAGGACCTGCCTGGACTTGAAGGGTGGCAATATACACAGATTCTCAACCTTGGAGGTGACTCTTTAAAAACACGGCTTTGAACTTTGCGGGTCAATTGAAAAAACTCCATCTATAAGTGGACCTGTGCAATTCAAATCTGAGTTGTTTAAGGGTCAGCTGTTTATACATATTCGGGGGGGAGAGAGAGAGAGAGCTTTAGTGTATTATGAGGAATTGGCTCATGTAATTATGAAGACTGAGAAGTTCCGAGAACTTCTGTGTGTGAGGTGGAGCCTTGGGAAAGCCAGTGTTGTAGTTCAGTCCAAGCTCAAAAGCCTCCGAGCCAGAGGAACAGCTGGTGTGAGTTCCAGTCCAAGCCCAAAGGCCTGAGAACAAGAGGGCTGATGGTACAACATCCTGTCTGAGGGGAGAAGACTGACACCTCAGCTGAAACAGAGAGGCAAAAAGGGGCAGTTCTCCCTTCTTTTTTGTTTTTTGGGCCCTCATCAGATAGGATGAGGCCCACCCACATTGTAGGGGGGCAGTCGGCTTTAGTCAGTCTAATCTCTTCTGTAAACACCCTCGCAGACATAACAGGACATGGCGTTTAACCAGGTATCTGGGCATCCTGGGACTCAGTTGCATCAACACAGAACATTAACCGTCACAGGTGAGATTCATAATGCTGGAAGTAACAAAATGTAGGGAGGGGATTCCTTGGTTAATAGAGGTGACACATATGAGTTTTGAGGATCAAGTACCAGGCTCAGAAACCAGAAGTTAACCCTGATGTCTGAGCCTTTGCTTGTGCCTTTCCCCCCACTGATGCATCTCCTGATGTTTGCCTGTGATCTCGGACCTGGGGTAGGATGACTTCTCTTTCCTTCATGCGATGGCACCTTAGCCCCTAAAATGCAGTCCCACACAGCTGGCTTTGGCTGGGTAGTGCTGTTGCAGGCCATATTTTTCAGTTAGATTTAGTGCCTACTACATATTTATGGCAATTTTTCATACACTTATTCTTTTATCTATTTTTAAAATTGGGGTAACACTGGTGTGTAACATTATATAGGTTCTGGGTACGCAACATTATAATTCAACATCTTGTACACACTACCTTGTGCTCACCACCGAAAGCCTAGTTTTCTTCTTTTATTTGGTTATTATTGGACACTCTCAAAATGCAGATCTGTTGGGTAGTTTTGTAGCTGTCTAGTTAACACGACTAGTTCTTCCATGATAGGAAGCATTATTTTCTAGGGCCCTCACACATATTCTCTATGCCCCTCTTCATACTGTAAGTAGTGATTTTTTTTAAAGTGAACTGTGATTTTTTTGGCTCATTTTGAAAATACAAGCTTCAATGCAGAGTTTATCTGAGATGGAATTCAAATCCTGCCATCACGATTTTACAAGGAGCAGTCCCTGTGTTTCCCTGCCTGGTGGGGCGGTCGGACCTCGGCTCAGCGAGAGGAACTGCTTCCTTCATCACGTGGGGGTCTTGCTTTTCTACTGTGATCTCTGATCATGTCTGGTTAGACCTGTATAAAGTTTTTAAAAAGTGACAGAGTTAAGAATGACTTTTCTTTAAAATTAAAAAAAATGTTTATCTAATTTTTAAAATTTCAGTTTTATTCAGGTATAATTGGTGAATAAAATTGTAAGATTTAAAGTTGTGATTTGGTATACATATATATTGTGAGAGGATTTTTTCCATCTAGTTAATGAACACATCGATCACCTTACAGATCTTTCTTTTTTGGGGGGGCGTGGTGAGAATATTTAATTCTACTCTCTTAGCAAATTTGAATTACATAATGCAGCATATAACTACTGTCACCATGTTTTGCATTAGATCCATGTTTTAAAATTAGATGACCTTATTTATGTTATAGCTGAAAGTTTGTACTCTTTGCCAACCTTTCTCGGTTTCCCCCACTCCCAGCCCTTGATGACCACTCTTCTACTCTCTCTCTCTCTTTTTCAGATTCCAACAATAAGTGGTACCATGCAATATCTGGCTTCCTCCGTCCAACTTAGTTCACTTAGCATAATGCCCTCTAGGTCCATCCATGTTGTTGGAAATGACAGGATTTCCTTCCTTCTCATGGCTGAATGATATTCCATCATCACATGTTCTCTATCCATTCGCCTGTCGCGGATACTACGTTGTTTCCGCGTCTGGACTGTTGCGAACAATGTGATGAACACCGGTGTGCTGCTAGCTCTTTGATACCCTGTTTTCAGTTCCTTTGGCTATATATTCAGAAGTGGGATTGCTGGGCCATAAGGCAGTTCCATTTTTAATTTTTTGAGGAAGTCATACTGCTTTTCACAGTGGCTGCACCAGTTTGCATTCCCACCAACAGTGCAAAAGGATCCTTGCCAACACTTGTTGTTTGTCAATTTATTGCCGATAGCCATTCTGACAGGTGTGAGGTGACATCTCACTGTGGTTTTGATTTTTATTTTTTCTGATTAATGGTGTTAAGCATCTTTTCATTTATTTACCTGTTGGCCATTTGTATGTTTTCTTTGAAAAAATGTCTGTTCAGTTCCTCTGCCCACTTTTAAATGGGATTGTTTGTGTTTTTGCTATTGATTTGTATGAAGAATCACTTTTCAATATGCGGTGAGGCCAAAATTGACACCTCATTTAATCATAATCATGAATACAAACTGACCCATGCCTGGGTCACTGTTCACTTACAGTAGACAAGTTAGTTCCTGTTTATTTTAAAGCACAAACTGCCCTTGTTTATGTCTCTGGGCTCCTTCAAGCTCCTTCCTCTATTTCCTTTCTGCTCCCCTCTCTTTCTTCCCATCTATCAAAACCCCCCAAAACAAAACCCCACAAATGTGCCCCATCTCCCACCTGCAAAAGTAACCTCCACATATCAGTTTGCATCTTCTTTCTAAAGTGATCATTACACTGAGGGTCTGATAAGCACTAGGCTTTGAAAGTTTATATGAAGGATGAAAGTAATGAACCTGAAATATGAAGTATTCCCCTTCCCACCCCCAAATCTCACTTTGTGACCCAGACTGATATGAAGGGTTTAATGAGCTGTTACAGAGTTTGTCTGGATTGGACACACTGCTTCCTGCAGCTTTGGCTGGGTGTTGGAGCATTGGTCCTTTGTGAGGGTTACAGCAGGGTGAGGACACCAACAATGTAGAGGTGGCTGCAGTTGTCAGACATTTGTAGGCCAATGGGCTGTGTTAGGTTTAATAACAGCAAAGTTGAGTTCCAGAGTCCACCATTCCCAGTGGGGTCAGGCCAGTTGAAGGTCAGGGGTACTTTGGTCCATTTCCCCAGAATTTTCTGGCATACCTGTGGACAAATCTTCACTGGAGTTCTGTTTCTCTAGGAATATTTTGCTCTCCAAAGAAGGCTCCAAAGGTTGATTGGTGTGTGCTGGAAGACTGAGGTGAATCCACTTGAACCGGCAGTTTGTTGGAGCACCCATGTTTCCTGTGTGGATGTGGTGCAGCAGAAATAGCAACAGATGAAGAGTCGAGGGCCACACCTTACTAGGTGTGTGACTTTGGGTAATTGGCTCATCCCTGAAATGATGAACTTAGACTAGTAAATGACATTTAGCCTGGGCTCTAAGATGCTTACAGATCTTATATGTCTCCTCCACTCCTGCTTGGGACTTTCAACTGGCCAGTCTCCTTGCTTAAGAGTCATCACAAACTGGCATGTTCCCTGTTCCAGGAACAGCTGTTCCTCCCTCCCCTCACCCCATCCCATGAATACTGATGGGTTTACCTGCCACGTAACAAGGGGTTTCTTAAATCATTTGTCTGAATGTACTCTGTGTAAACGGGTGTAAACTTGGAAGGATCACCGATTCATAAATCTTCCTGGGGACACATTGTCTACATAGATAACTCAAGTGCTCAATGCAAATGTGTTGAAATGATGTGCGTGCAATTTGCCTCATCAGTCAAAGCTAGTTACTTCTGCCTGAATCATGGGAAAGTTTTGCTAGTTAAAGGAGGCTAGTCCGCCATGTTAGTTTCTTAGCAAATCTGTCCTTCACGGAGAATCTAGATAAATAGTATATAAAATACTGAAAAGGGAAATAAATGTTAAGGCACCCCCCCCTCAAATACTCTCAGACCCACTCTGAACTTTGAAAGCTTACTTTGATACTACTGGAATTCATTTTTAATTTTTAAAGAAGTGTAGTGTTGCTCTGGCTGGGGAGCTCAGTTGGTTGGAGCCTTGTCTCAGTGTACCAGGGTCGCAGGTTTGATCCCCAGTCAAGGCACATGAAATAATCAAACAATGAATGCATGAATAAGTCGGAAAATGGATCAATATTTCCCTCTCTCACTCTCTTTTCCTCTCTCTCTAATATCAATAAAAAAGAATAGCATTTTCAAACACTGCAAACAGAAAAAAAGAAGGAAGGAAAGAGGAACGGAAGGGAGGAAGGGAAGCTGGGGTTTTAGATTCTGCCTCCCAGGAGTGGGGTACCTCAGACATGGCTAACAGAATTCAAACACAAGAACATAGTCATAAAAAAGTATTTGAGAAAATGGCTAACTTACTTTTTCTTCTTAGAAAAACTCAAAAAAGTCAAAAGTATTCAACAAGCACTAACTCTATTTGCAGGTAATGTTTTATTGACATTGGTATTTAAACATTATGTTATGAAGCAGCTTTTTAAAAGATTTGTAACAGCAGCCAACTTCACACTTAACACATTCCAGGGCCTGAGCTAAGAATTTTGTAGGCATTATTGCACTTAATTCTCCCAATCTGCCAGTATGGCAGGCGCCATTATTTTTATAGATCTGAAAACTGAAGCTCAGTTATATGTCTAGAAAGCTGAAGAGCTAGAACTTGAATCTAGATCGCTGTGATTCTGAGGACTGTGTTGCTAGCCCACAATCACTATTGTTCATTGAACGTGAACTGGCACTTCCCCACCAAAGCTTTTCTCTGACAGACTTTTCATAATCTGCCGCACACACTGTGCTCTGCAGGCCTACCCGCTTACCTTCTCCTGGAGGCAGAGCTGCTCTCACCTTTTAGGAAGGAATGGTAGGACCCAGGGTTTGAGGAGAAACTGAAGAGAACCTGAGGGAGAGAGAATAGACTGAGAAGTAAGAAGAGAATTGCCTTCTGCTTATAAAGTGAATGAGTCCTGGAGATATACTTAATGCACAGCGTGGAGACTACAGTTAATGGTACTACATTACATATTTGAAAGTTGCTAAGAAATTAGATCTTAAAAGCTCTCATACATGCACACAATGTGTAACTACATGTGGTGATGGATGTTAACTAAACCTAACTGTGGTAATCATTTTGCAGTGTATACATATATCAAATCATTTGTTGTACACCTAAAATCAATACAATGTTATATGTCTATTATTGCCAAAGAGCATTGAGGCCCACTACTCTTGGGTTAGGAAGATGAGTGTGTGTGTAGGGTGGTGGGGTATTGCCAGCAGCTGCCTCTCATGAACTACCTGGTCCATTGAGATCTTTGGAGTGACTCTGGCCACACCACCTTTTTGAACAGCTTGCTCCTAGAGTTAACTACCCAACATTGCAGTTTCTGCCTTGCAGAACCTCTCCCTCTTTCTCTTCCTTTTCTCTTGTGCATCTCCCAGAAGGAAAGGTGTAGATAGAAAGTCTCTAATGCCAAGAAGCATGTACCTCATGTACTTGAAGTATAGATTTCTCAGTGACTTTTAAAAAGAAAAGTCAAATATTTCTGAATTCCTTTTCAGCTTAGGAATTGATGGAAATATTTTGGACATTATACATAACTAGTTAAATTCCTTTAGCATGCCTTAGCAATCAGGAAGTTTATAGACATCTCAGGAAGTTTTCTGGGAAGGTATTTCCTCATATGGAGGTGTTATGGAGCAGAAATTTGCACTAAATTTAAATAAGAGTGTTTTAAAATTGAGATTCACACTAGTATCATGACAGGTGGTTTGCATATAAACAAGTATTATACTTTTAAAGCATTCCACTTTATTTTTTTAAAGCAAGTGGTTTAACAGCATCTGATTTTGTTTAAAGAGTTTAAATTATAAATAAAAAATTCAGTAAAACAAACTTGGAAGTACAAAAAGTATAAAGAGCCAGAAATTAAAGACCTTAAATCCTACCTCAGAGAGAATCACTATTAAGATTTCCTTCCAATCTTTTTTCTCTTCATGTTTTAGGAAGTTGCTATGATACAGGTAGTCTTGGTTATGATATGATAACAAACACCTCTGAATCTCAATCTTGTAGAACCACAGAGATTTGTTTCTCGCTCACACTACACATCTGTCATAGGTCCGCTGGAGACCCTGCCCCCACGTTGCTGTGCCTTCGCTCAGAGCAATGATGGCCTGGAATTCTTCTGGTGACGACAGTGGGGTGGAAGGGGTTCTCCGAGTGGCCACACAGAGACTGAGTGCTCAGACAGGAAATGACACATATTACTTCTCACCAGTGACTGATCACATGGCCTTACTAACCACCGGGCACCATTATAGTGTGTAAGTTGAATTACAATACAATTACTATTAAATGATACTTTTTAAAGACTAGTTTGAGTTGAATAAAATTCATAAAATTACACTTCTTTTCTTTTTTTATTATTGTTCAATTACAGTTGACCACATTATCTCCCCATTACTCTCCTCTGCCCTACCCACCCCCACCTCCCTTATTTTCAAATTAATCTATAGTTCAGACTTTCAAAGAATCCCCATTGGATTGCCAAGGGTTCATTTGTGTTGGTCATATTAATTATACCTACTAGGTGTTGGAAAGAAATGTTCTTTTCTCCCTTCCGTGTGCTGAGAGAACCACCAGTTTAATACTCTTGTTGTACTCTAGTGACTTAATTTGATTGGTGAGTTTGGAAAGAGAAACTGGGTAACAGAGGGAGCTGTCCACAGGAAGTATGATCTTCTCTCCCTGCCCTCCCTATTGGGGCAATCTGCCCTGGCCCAGCTGCGGTGACCTGTTGTCCTGGTTTGCTCAGCTGAGCGATTTCCTGGGTTGGGAACCCTTCAGTGCTAAAACCAGGAGAGTGGTTTTCTTTGACCAGCTAGTCAGACCTGGACAATTCTGGGATCCAGGACTAGGAAGCCCATTTGTTCTGTGTTTAAGTCACACACTCTGCTATCACATTTATCAGTAATACCAGCCATAAAGCTGATAACTTAGTGTCCCCTCAAAGACAGGTTTTGTCTCATTTCTCAGATGGACAGAAGCCAGGAGAGTCAGAGAGATGCTATTTGTGTACCTGTTCAACCTGGGTCCTGGGCTAGCACTGTTACCATTGACCCCTTTCCCTGTTGCCTGGCCGTGGACTGACTTGGCAGCCTCCCCAAATAATGACCCCAGATCTGAAGTTGCACATCTCCAAGATAAACATCCCCCTGGGACTAATAAGCTTGATCTCATTGAGGCGTAGGATCAGAGTTTATTTTTCTGCTTGGCTTCTGTAGTGTAATTTCTCCAAGGCCTGGTGATGTTTGGAGAGCCCGACCATGGTGATTAAGGGAGGGTCAGATCAAAGAAGGGCAGAAGAGCAAGGGGTAGAACATAAGTGAAGGAGGGTAAGAAGGAGGAAAGGCGGTGGGCAGCTCCCCCACCCTGGGGAATACCAGGCAGGGGCAGGGCAGAGAGTGCTGTTTGATTCCCTAGTGTGGGGGAGCACAGACACGGTGCCTGGCTTCACTTCAGACATGGAGAACTGAGGGAAGCGGCCAATATGCCAAGAGGCTGACTCCGGCCTTTTAGACAGAAACATTGCCACATATACCGCCTTCTTTTACTTTTCATAAATCACCAAATATTTCAGTTAGAACCACAATAAAAAGAAACAAAAATCTCCTCCGAACATTTAAGTAGCTTCCAAATGTTTCATTTGCATAAACTCTTCTGCTGTGCATATTTGTAAATCTGTCATTTGTACAAAGATAGGCTCTTAAATACTTTTGAGATCTATCGTGGCTGATATTCAGCTGCTTTTAATGTGTCCATGCAGGGTTGATGAGCACAATGCTTAACGGGCATAGCACAGGCCTTGGCCAATCAGAACGAACACTACATTGCTGGGCTCATTTCCACACAGGCCGCCCTCAGCCCTATTCCCGGGTCTCGCTCATGTCCTTCCTGGGTCTGCAGTATCCTCCCAGGTCCTTCAAGGTGAAGTTTATGTCCATGTTGTCCAAGAAGCTTTGCCCTGCCACTCTAGTTCTCATTGGTTCCTCTCTCTTTTGAGTTCCTATAGTAATAGGACAAAAACCCCTTTCTCAGACTCTCCTCCTGGAACTTGTTAGATCCCCAAGCACACTGACCCTAATTGTTTTATGGTCCTTTATCCTCGGGACTAGAAAATTACCGGAAGTGCCCTAAAGGCACAGAGACTCTGGGGAACTCAGGAAACTGGACATACCAGACCCCAGTGACCACCAACTCTGCACCCAAAGATAACATCAAGACAAGTTGCAGCCTGTACAAGACCAACTGAAACATCCTGCCCTACAACCAGCCCCTTACTCGATAAAAACTCAAGCCCTGACCCTTCAGGGCTCGGGCTGGTGCTGGTGCATGCACCCAGCATTTTCCCTCCCTTGGTAAAGTAAAAATAAAACCTTCATTCTCTGCACTTCCTTCTCTTTGTGAATTCCTTCACAGCCTGCATCACCGACCACCCTAACATTTAGTTAGCACCTACTGTTTGGATGATATAAGCTTCCACTGCCCTGTATTGTTTTCTCCTACCTCAAGCATGTTGATTGATTCTTCTCAATTACACCAAAAGGTAAGAACCAAAGCTGAGCCTTCTCCTAAACCCCAGAGCACTGGCATAAAGCTGAACAAATACTGGTGTACTAGTGTTCACGCAAGAGTGCTCACTCTGAAAACCAGCCCTGCACATATGCAAATATGTGAAATGTACATTGCAAACTTGGAGACCAAAAGTAACCACATGGGATGGTTTGACATTAAAACTTAGTAACTAAAAGTGTGAAGGGCAGGCAATCATGTCCTAGGCTGGAATCTTCCCAGACAAAGGTCATTCTTTACCTTAACTGAGCCTGCCTATTGTCTTCTGTTGAATTTCCTTCTTTCGGACCCCTCAAAGCACAGGCACTGCACCAGGGGGAGACCACAGCTCCTCTCATTGTTATTGTCATCATGTTAATTGTTGACTGTTTGCTATCCTGCCCCCACCTATGTAAGAGAAGTATGTGTCCATCATTTTACTCTTTATCTAATCCCAGAGCTTCCCCACACCCCCACCCCCTGCCATTCTCCTTTTCTCCTACCTCCCTATCTATCGCCAATGGATTTCATGTAACCCACTTACGTCTTATCTTTTGATTGTAATGTATAAAATAAGGTGCAAGACTGCCATTTTCTGGAGCATTTTCTCAACCTGTTGAGGCTTTGCTTCCCAGCAATTGTCATCAGTTTGGGTCAAATAAACTCATGAAAATTCTTACAGGTTTGAAAGTTGCTCATGCTGACAATACCTTTTATGGTTCCTGCTTTTTGTATAGTATTTCTCAAAGAGTGGTATTCTGGAGAGCTTGTTAAAATGCAGATTTATGGGCCTTCCTGCAGAGGCCCTGGGCATGGGGCCCAGGTGTCTGCCTTTCACCAGGCTTCCCTGATTATTCGGCCATGGCTCCCCTGGCTTTCTACATCTCTAAAGACACCTTATACTTGTAAGGCATCTCTGTTTGTTTACCTCCTGCTGTCCTTAGCTCTCCCCTCATCTTTCATTTTAAGATTTGCTGTCTTAAAGTGTGCCTTTATTATCATCGTTTGATATTTTGAGGCCATGAATTTGGACTTGACCGGGTCCATCATCCTTTCATTGTCAGGCTGGCTGAGAGTCAACACAAGCCTTTCCAAAGGGAAGCTCACAGACAGTCCTGGGTCTCACTTTGTTTTTTACAGAAGAGACTTTTCCTCACTTGAGGCTTTCTGGATTAAAAGAAAAAAAGAAAGGAATTCAGGACCCCTCCTGTCTTCTTTGTGCAAGAGAAGGAAGGTGCAAATGATGCGTTAATTATTTTGTTGGGAATACAAAAGGCAGGTCTTAGTATTTCTCCCCCAGGCCAGTGTCACAGTCTGAGTTTAGGCTGGTGGCTTCTGTAGCCTCTGGGTTCTTTAAAAAGCAGGTTTTAGGGTCTTCTGGCAGTTTGTGGGGTGGAGTAGCATTAGCTACATGCATGAGTGTTTCCTCAGGTATGGAAAATGCCTCATTCTGTCTTTCAGATAGGTCTAGGCCAGGGTCCTCTGCAGATTATGAAGCCAGAGGCAACCATTGCTTCAACTGATAAGCAGTGAGTATGCCATTATAGGTTGTTGGCTTTATGGCAGTGCTCTGGGGTTTAGGAGAAGGCTAGGGGTTGACTCTTGACTTTTTGGTGTAACTGAGGAGAAATGATCAACATGACCAAAATGGGAGAAAACAACACAGGGAAGTGGAAGCTTACGAGGCCTGTCCGGAAAAAGTCCAGTCATTCTTAATATAATGAGAATAGTTTGTGCAACATCGGTGTAACCTCATAGCCAAGGAGAGTGGATTGGAATGCGCATGTGTGAACAACAAGGACTTCACTATAACAGACAGTGAAGGTGGTAGACACCATTGAGTGAGCACGTGTACCATGTGGCTATCACATTCAAAATGAGTGAATGAGTAGAACAACAAATTTGTGTCAAATTTTGCCTTAAGCTTGAACACTCCTCCACAGAAACTGTTTGGGTGACTCAGAAGGCTGCAGCTATAGGCAACTGGTGATTGGCAGCTTCATCACAACAACGTGCCTGCTCATGCATCACATCTCATGCAGAGCTTTCTGTTGAAACCTCAAATCATCCCGGTGACTCAGCCCTCCTATAGCCCACATTTGGCGCCCTGTGACTCCCGTCTTTTCCCAAAACTAAAATCACCTTTGAAAGAATCACCTTTGAAGAGATTTCAGACCGTTGGTGAGATTCAGGAAAATGTGATGAGGAAGCTGAAAGCAATTGGGAGAACTGTGTGAGGTCCTGAGGTGCCTACTTTGAAGGGGACTCAGGTGTTATTGTCCTATGTACAATGTTTCTTATATCTTGTATCTTCTTCAATAAACATCTCTATTTTTCATACTACATGGCTGGATACCTTCTGGACAGACCTTGTACATCATCCAAACTATAGGTGCTGTAGGAACTCAAAAGAGAGAGGAATCAATGAGGACTGGAGTGGCAGGGCAAAGCTTCTTGGACAAGACGGACATGAACTTCATCTTGAAGGACTTTGGAGGACACTATAGACCCAGGATGGACATGAGCAAGGCTCAGGGATGGGGCTGATGATGGCCTGTGTGCTAGTTAGCCAAGCAGCATTGAGGGCTCCATCTGGGACCTGTGTAGGTGGAGGGGCCAGGCTGAGATGACCCCTGAAAGGCAGGCAGAGAAGCTAAAAAGAAAACAAAACAGGAAATAAGAGCTAGTCAAATGTTTCTGAATGGGGTAAGTGACATGTTTAAAGAAAAGAACTTTTGTGGTTTTCTGGAAATGACTTTATGACGCAGGATTTTATTATAGTTCAACAATTTAGCAACTACCTTGCTGACTTTTGAGCTGCTTCATCCTCTTAGATTTGTTTTTTCTGATTTATAAGGTGATGATGATGATTTTCTTGAAGCTCCTTATGTCCAGGCATCAGTCAATCAGAAAGGATGGATCTTTGTGTTGGGGCAGGTTTCTGAGTGTCCGTTGGTCCAGGGGTTAACCTTTTACTTGCCAGGTCACGGGAAGTGCGGGTGACTCTGGGGGAGGTCAGACAAGTGGCTTTTTACTAGGCTTTTCCCTCACCCCAACCATTTGGGAAATATTTAAATATCTTAACAGTTAGTGCAGATACATTAGAGAGGACTGACCGGATATCAACTTCTCATTCATACTTAAATCTCAGTGATAAGTTTTCTTCATGTGACAGCTGAAAGTAGACAACAGAAAGGCTAACTGCTATGGTCTATATCAGACCACAAGAAAAAAAAAGGAATAGTGCTGTACTAGATTTAGCCCTTGGTGGATAGTGCCTGTTTTATCTCGGTAAAAGATTTCCTGAATGTTAAGCCCTTTTCAGAAGAAGGTTGAATGGGGGATGGGAGAGGAGAGCAGAGATGGCAAGAAGAACCCAGCATTCCCATCTTCCAGCAGGATAACTGACATTCTCCCCCACCATGAGCTGCAAAGTTGGAGGCCCTGTCTGCTGGCAACCAGTCCCTTGGGAGGTCTTTGTGCTGTGAGGCCCTCCTTCATGGGTGTCAGCACCTTTCTGTGGAATGGATGAATAAATGAATGATGAATGAGTCAAGAGAGAAGAGGGTGGCTGAAGTGAGAGCTGAGAGCTTCTGGTTCTAGCTCCAGCTACACCATGAACCAAGGGCTGATCTATCTTTCTGGGCCTCAGTTCCTTGCTTCTAAAATGGAGACAGCTGCCCTGGCCAGTTGGCTCAGTTGGTTGGAGCTTCATCCATATACCAAAAGTGTGCTGGTTCAATTCCCTGTCAGGACACATACAGGAGGCAACCAAGCAACATTTCTCTCTCCCACCAATGCTTCTCTCTGTCTCTCTTTCTCTCCCTTCCTCTCTCTCTAAAGTCAATAAGCATATCCTTGAGTGAGGATTTAAAAAAATGGAGACAACTATTTCTGGGCTCCCCTGGGTTGTGGGACCTGATGAGATGATACCTGTGCCCACCCTTGTGAGCATGAGAGCTTCATGCAGAAAGCAACATTCCTGTGCCTCTCCACTCTAACTGCCTTGGTGATTTTCTTGATGTTGTCCAGAGAACCACAGTCTAGATCATGAGCTTGCAGTCAAAAGAGTTGCCTGTTTGCTCCTCGGCGGAGTCTTTCTTCCTGTGTTGGAGTAGGTGCAGTGGGTGTCTGTGTGCTCTGTGCCTGCTCTGTGACTGTCCTATGGGAGCCAGGGGACCTGGGTGGGGAATGGGAGCTCCAAGGCCTGAGGGGGCTCCTGGGGCAGTTGTCACCATTCAAATCCTGTGATTTGATATTCTCTGGGGTCTTGAAAGCATGGATACCTGAGAGAATAGACTATTGACCATGAGAATCCTTGAGCATCTGACCACTGACAATGAACTTACATTTCTTCCAGTAAAATGGTCCCCTACAACCTGGAGGAGCCAGCAGGTGGGTTGGATATCCCAGCGAGGTCAAGTCATCAAGCAGCCAGAACATGATCCTGCCCAAGGGCTGGACGGGACCCAGGGCCTGGATTGCTCTGCCTTCAGTTTTCTTTACTCCCATAATCATTTCCAGACAGGCTTCTCCCTGACGTGAGAAATATGGCCTTTGCGTATGGGACTTATGCATTACCTTAGATTTTGGGGTCCTGTGTTCTCAGCAGCAGAAAGTCTAGTTGGTGACACCCAAGCAAGGACCTATGTGAATGCCAAGAGGGACTAGGATTTGGGACAAGAACATCCCTATTCAAGTTCTAGTTGCAATGCTCAGTGGCTGTGAACATCAGGCAAGCCTGGCTGGCCACTCAACACTTTTTGAGCTGTAGATTTCATGTCTTAAATGAGAATGATCATCTTGTCCACCCCATATCTACTCCTAGGGTTTGTTCTAAAGATCCAAGTGAGACACTGGACATTTGAGGAAGCAGTTTTAAATCATGAAGAGCAGTGTAATCTTAGACCTCACTGCTACATGACAGAGCACTTGGGGAAAGGAGGAGTGCCAAGCCCTCAGCCTCTGCTACTGTGAGACTTTAGGGATATTGTCAGGGTCCCTGGGGTACAAGTGGGTCAGCCCAGCTGTCCCTCAAACCTATGGGAGCGATGCTCCAAGGATGGCAACCAGTTACCTGGGGCGAGAGAGAAGGGAGAGGTTTAAGCAGCTTGGTCTTTAGACATACCTGGGAGTTATTCTTGTAGCCAGCTGAGGGGGCGGGGACAGCATCCTGTTCCTTTTTGTCCTTTCCAGGCTGGCCTCATAAGTGTGCAAATGTTTCTTAAGGGGCTTGCATGACAGTCTGGGATTGAGAACACAGAGAGTGGACACAGCCTTGGTGGTGAGTGGTTTGTGTTTCTATCTGGAGAGAGCTGATAGCTGGAAGGCCCACGTGGTGTACCTGCCCTTAGTCCCCTTTCTGGAAAAGGTAGAATTGCGCTACTCCCAGAAAGAGCTGGAGCAGAACTGTTCCCTGGGTTGGTTCAGACTTGTGCCTCTGCTGGCACTTTTTTTTATGTGCTAGGTTGGGCCAAAAATGACTCTATTAGGTTCCCTTTCCTTTGTGTGTTTAAAAAGACATGAATTCTATGTTTGGGCCTATTAACACTCATTCATCATGAACCATTGGCAAAGATTTTTATCGCAGAATGACTTCCTGCCTGGGGAGGAGGCCCATCCGAGGCAGGGCTTGTACCCCTCACTCTGGTCTTGTCTTGCTCTGTGGCCTGGGCTAATCTGCATGTCCTTTCTGTTACCCTTATCTTTGGCTTTAAAAGATAATGTCCTTTCAATTTTAAAGGCAAAAACTAAACAGAAACAAAAATCCACTAATCTTCCAAAATAGAAAAAAAATGTGCCTTTCAAAAAGAGGAAATTGCTTTTTATTAGGTGTAAAGACTAACAAAAAAGCTCCCAACATCTCCAAAGGCCTGGGAGTTGCCATGAACTGCTGACCCCATTCCGTTAGGTTGGCAAACAGTCTTCCCAAGCCTGCCATCCAAGCAAAACATTGAACTTGACTTGTGCCATGAACAGCCTTGCCTCACATCACATCGAGAGATGTTTCCATACCTCCCAAGGGTGCTGGTGTAGTCTTGGTACATGTCCTCTGTAAGGGACATTCATTGGCAGATTCATAAAATATGCAGGCATGGACCTGGAGGGACAATAGCGTAATTGTATCACTTAAGAAATAAGGAAATTGCAGCTCAGAAAGGGAGCTGTTTGCCTAGATCTCAAGGGACTTGATTGTCATTGCCAGCTAAGTAGTCCACGCACTCCTCCACATTCCCCAGTGCTCAGCTGGGGCTGGATGACTAGATCTGGCCAATGGGCTCTCAGCAGAAATGGACACAAGTCGATATGAAGCAAACGTCTTTGTGTTAAGCCACTGAGACTTTGGAGGCATGCAGTTATTGAGGCATAACCTAACTTACACAGATCTGATACAAACCAACTTTTCAAAACTGTCCCAAAAGAGCTGACTCTTCGAGGGTGGTGTACTATCTCACCCAAAGGGTGGTGTCTCTTATTGTCTGGGAGGCAGTATAGTACAGCAGTTTTTTTGTTTTTTGTTTTTTAAGATTTTATTTATTTATTTTTAGAGGGGGGAGGGAGAAAGAGAGGGAGAGAACAGCAATGTGTGGTTGCCTCTTGTGTACCCCTGCACTGGGGACCTGGCTCACAACCCAGGCATGTGCCCCAACTGAGAATTGAACCAAGGACCCTTGTGTTCACAGGCCAGTGCTCAGTCCACTGAGCCACGCCAGCCAGGGCAGTACAGTAATTTTAAGACAAACTTTGCTTCCTATAGGCTTGGGAGTCTGGCTGCTAGAAATCTCAGATCCACTACTAATTAGCTGTGTGATTTTTGAGCAATTTACTTAACCTCTTGTGCCTCAGTTCCTCATCTATTATGAAGCGGGGCTATTAATAATGACTCTATTATTGACCTGGTGGTAGATTAGATAACACATGGAAAGCCCTTTTCATGGTGTCCATTGCCAAGCAAACACTCAATATACATCAGCTCCTATTATTGACTGAGCATGTGCATTCTGTAAAAGACACTGTACTAGGCTTTTCAGAAGCTTTAGAATGAATTGATCTGAATCCTTTTCACTTGTCAGCACCCAGTATCCCAGCATCCAGATGCACATCACGTGACACAAATCCCAGCTTACAGACATGGAAAATATGGGCCCTCTGGGTCGGGAGCCCCATGTCCCAACCTCTTTCTGCGACATCGTCACCCGAGTCTCCAGGATGGCATTGGAGTATTTCTCACAGAGAAACCAAGTCCAGTTTAGCATTCACAAATATTTGCTTTCAGATGAAGATTGGTATTGGAACTTAGGTTGTTATATTAGGTTGTGTACAACCACTATAAGTAGGAGATTTCAAAATACCTAAGGGCTATGGTTGAAATGAATGAGTACTCTTCTTTAGGAAAAAAATCTGACAAGGGAAAAATAATAAAACTCTGGTTCCAAATAAATGGATCATGTGCCCTGGTTTTACTAAAGGCCTAGAGATATATTTACTCATTGGAAAACACCCACCTTTCTGCTGCTTTGAGGCTGGAGTTGGTCTGGGAGGGGCATTGGGACCCAGGGCTCGGAAGCATCAGGTCTGTGTACCTTTGCGTCACTCCGGAACAGCCTGTACTCGATCTTCCAGCAGTGCCCTGGCCCCCCACGTCCATCAGAATGCCTCTCAGGAATCCCCATTTCTAACTTTAATTATTTCCTACAGACTGAAAGGGAAGGAAAAAACAAAACACCATCAGATAATCTCCGGGACCTAATTTCTAGAGTCAAGATTGTGACCAGCAGAGCATTTCCCTTTGTGTCAGTCATACTCTGTGACAAATTTAAAAGCAGCTCGAAAACAAGGACCGCATTTTCTCCTTTATGTAGGGTGATTTTAGGAAAGGCCCGGTTGTAACTAATGGTCCTCATGGGATAATTCCTCCCCACATTCCTCGGCAATATCCTCTGTTGTGGGAACCACCTTGTTGTCAAAAATGTTCACAACTTGGGCATTTTCATCAGGTGAAAAACAACCCGTCTATCAGATAAGCTTTGCAAGTGTCTTTCTGTCTCAGCTTTTTTTCTGAGAGGTTATTTTTTAAAACTACATAAAAGAAATCACTACCCTGCTTTGGAAGTTGTTAGAAGATAAATCTGAGATGGGAAAAGTGTCAGAAAAATGTAAAAACTAGTGCTTTCCACTTTGCAGAACACTCTCCTTTTCAGTGTCAGTTGATTTTCCTAGCGTCTCTGTGAGGGGTGTTAAGCAGACATTTTAATCCTGATTTTCCAGACAGAGGAACTGAAGCATGCAGAGCCTCAGGAACACAGGAAATCAACTGCAAAGTCAGGACCCAGACCTAGTGCAATGTGCACAAGTGGTAATGGGGAACAAATAGCTCTTTGTCGAACCTCAGGGGACCTGTGGTTGATTTCCTAACTGCCACTGATTAGCAATGTGATCTTTAACGGATCACTTGAAATTCTTGAACTGCCATTCTCCTCATTTACACAATGATGGGGCTAGATGAATGCCCTTTAAAATTCCACACTTCCACCCTGACCAGTGTGGCCCAGTGGGTTGGGTGTCATCCTGCAAAGTAAAAGGTCGCAGGTTCAATTCCCCGTCAGGGCATATGTCTGGGTTGTGAGTTTGGTCCTCTGTTGGGGTGTGTATGAAAGGCAACTAATTGATGTTTGCCTCTCACATCAATGTTTCTCTTCCTTTCTTTCTCCCTCCCTTCCCTCTCTAAAAATAAAGAAATAAAATCTTTAAAGCCTCAAATTTCCATGATTCTTTCCACCCTATAAAGTGGTGGCAGGGTGGGCGTGGGATGGGGAGGTACATGTACATGTTGGGAGGGATTAGAGGCACTACTGGGGAATAACAAGATGCCTCCTGGGAGAATGGAAAGCTTTATTATCATGCATGTGGATGTATGTAGATGTTGGGAGTCTGCCTTTTCTATCCTTTCAAGGGGCTAGGCCTGTGAGAAGTGCCCAGCATGTTAGATGTGCACAGGACTGTGTTGCCCAAAAGCAGAAAGGGGAATTAATACCCTTGTAGCTGATGGATCTCTAAATGCTGTCACAGTGGAATGCCAGTGCTGGGTGGGTGAAGAGTGCTATCAGGAGTAGGGACCCTTTAAGAAGGGAGGAAGGGAAGTGTGTTGACCAGGCTGGGAGACCAACACTGAAGAGGCCCTGCATTCACCAGGACTCCCTTCCACGCTTTTCCCACAGGGGTGGAGAACACGGATGGATTTACATTTTTCCCTTTTAATAAGCACTAAATAACATTTCTCTTGTAGGCCCAGGTTTATCTTCCCCTGGATCTCCTGGAGCCTTTGGAAAATGTTGAAATAGTACAACAAAGGACACAAACCTCAGAAGATAAATGCCCACTTTTCAATGAAGAACTGCTCTCAAGTGAAATGTTTTAATGAGAATAGCATGAAAAGTCCCAAAGAAAAGGTTTTGTCTTTTGTTTTGGGTGGTGATCTGGAGTCAACTCTGAGGAAGGAGATTGACTCTGGGGTGGGGGGTGCAGTGAGAAGTAACAGAGCAGAGGTAAGGAACCTTGTCAGAAGGGGTTTCCGTCAGCTGTCTGTGACTGTGGTTGTGTGAACTTGGGGAGTCGCTTCTTTCTAAGCCTCAGCTTACTCAACTGTAAAGGAAGGAATCAGAGAAAGTATTTTAACTCCCCATGATGCAATTTTTAACTCCAATGTGGTCCCTTGAAGTTGCTGCTGCTTTTGGTTGTCCCCACCCTATCCCTACCCCTCAATGCCTTCCCTCCTAAGGGGCGCTTGACCTCTCAGAAGAGCTTCCCCAAAGAGTCCGGGTCATTCTTCCTGCTTTAAAATGGCAACTTTGAAAACTTTCACTTCTGGCAGTTGAATAGGTTCTTCTTCTTTTTTTTTTTTCATTCCCACCAGAGGACATGCCCACCGACTCTAGAGAGAAAGGAAAGGAGTGAGAGAAAGGGAGAGAAACAGTAATGTGAGAGAAAAACATCTATTGGTTGCCTCCTACATGCACCCCGAGTGGGACATAATCCCAGCCTAGGCATGTGCCCTGACTGGGAATTGAACTTGTGACCGTTTGGTCTGTCTATAGGACAATGCTCCAACCAATGGAGCCACACTGGCCAGGGTATTTGAGTAGACTTTTGCTTGGAGAAGACAGTACCTGAAATCTTGGTTCATCAACCCCATTTGTTGATTAACAAAATAAAACAAAACAAACTGGAGTCTACACCCTAGGCCTATGGAATCCCTAGAAGTAGTCTCTGAAATCTATATATTTAAATAAATTTTGCGGCTTGGGACCAATTGCCAGGTTCTCTTCTGGTTCTTTGAGAACAAAGTTGTTATTAGCAGAGCTCCCAAAATCAAAGTGAGGCAGAACTAGCCAAAAAGTGACCCCACCCCACTCACAAACCTGTCCGGACTGCTGCCCTCTTTGGGTGACTCCTCACAACTCCCCACCACACCTGTGCTCACTGCCCTCAGTCTCTGTGTTCCTGCCTCTTGCCCCACCTCAAGTGCCATTTGCCATCCTCTTGGATTTTCTAAGTTCACTCCATTTTTGCAGCTCAGCTCAAGTTCTTCTTTCTCCAAATACCATCTCTAGCAGGCCACCCAGCCCAAATGTCTTGTCTTTGTCTCTTCCCCCCGAAATCCATTGTGCACTGACACGCATCTTGTGTTGTGCCTTGGCAAGATTAAGCATGTGCATCTCTGCCTTCTGGGGTGTGAGCGAAGAGAGGGCAGGTGCCCGGGGTGAATCTTTTTCTGGCCTCCTCCTTGGTGCCCATCTGAAGGACGAGTGTTCTTGTTCATGCTCTTAGGACCAGTGGACCCAATTATAGGACCAGGGGACAGGGTGGTGGCTCGGTAGGGGCAGGGAGGCAAGTGGAGATATGTGAGGTGAGGCACGTGCCTTCAATACCTGCAGGAGAGGACCAGGGATGCCTGCATTCTCTTCCTGGCAACTGCAACAGATGTCCTCCCCTCACATGCTCCTTACAGGCACGTGGCACCTTTCTTCCCCATTCCAGGACGATGTTGATGTTGTAATTTGGCTTGCCATCATTTATAGGAAAGTGAGGGTCAATCCTACTTATTGTAATTTAGCACATGGTTAAGTACACTGATTCTGAGTTTGCCTAATCTGAGCTGTCCAATGTAGTAGCCACTAGTGAGAGGTGGCTGTTGAAATTTAATTAAAATTGAATAAAAATTTAACATTCTGTGTTTTAGTCACACTAATCACACCTCAAGAGCTCAGGAACTATATGTGGTGGGTGGCTATCATATTGCATGGGGTAGTAAAGAACATTTTGATCATTGCAGAAAGTCCTATTGGGCAACTGGTCCAGGTTGCCTGGTGTGTTGAACCCTGACTTCTCCATCCACTTGTCTTTCAGTGTCTTAGCTTTTTCATTTATAAAGTGGAGGAAATAATAGTATCTACATACAAGACTGTTGAGGTTCAAATAATATCCATGTAAAGCAAATGGCAGAACAGAGAACTCAATGTTTGTTGCAGTGGCAACAATAGTGTACATCACTGGCCCTATTGTATCAGAATCTTCTCTCCCCACTGTGAAGGATGGCTCTGGTGCTGAACACTTGGTAGCCTCTCAATAGACAGTTGTTACACGTTCAGAGTGTTAACTCTTGAGAGAAGAAAGAGCTCAGCTGAAAGGGAGTGAGAAGGTTACTTGGCACAGCCAGCTCTGTTGAGTTAAGACTGCATTTTCCTCTGCGTACGTGCAGTGACTCGGATCTGCTGTCGAACTAGAGGACAGTTTGATGCTTTCACCTTTTTGAAAAGGACAGAAGTTTCCCTGATTGTGGGCTTTCGGCCAAGGGTGAGTACGTATTGACCCTTTCCATTCTCTCTCTTTTTTCCCACACTGAGAGCATATTCCTTCTTAAGAGGAAGTTTGTTTTCCGTGTCCTGGAAATGTCACACTCCCCAGAGGGCTGAAGGGTGGACCTGTCTCAGTCAAATGTCTCTTCCTCTGATGCAGTGGGTGACCCCCCTGCTTTCTTGAATGACATCAGCCAAGTCGTAATCAAAGTACTCACGCCTGACTCACCGTGCACTGTGGAGAATTGACTTCCAGCGGAGCGGGGTGGGGGTGAGATGGAGGAAATGGCTCCCAGCATGTGAATGACTTTTTGACTTTTGACTCAGACATTGTCATTGTGGCCAGGCCCCAGCATTCCCCTGCTTTCTCTGAGCATCTGTACATTTCCTTGAAGTTCCTTGACTTAATTCCTTGCCACTTGACAGTAAGCTCACCCTAGGCTTCATGGGTTCCTGTAGAACAGCTCTGTAGGTTGCATCAGAAGGGAGCTGGGATGCCAGGATACTTTGCAGAAGGTACCAAGATGCTGGTCTCTGAACTGTAAATTCCCATCAATACACAGAAGCTGGAACACAGGAGTGGACACATTTTGGCATTTGGTGGCGACTTACTGGGGGAGACTTACTTAGTGTTTGAGAGTTCAGGAGCCAGCTTAGCATGAGGGGAGCTAACCCTGAATTGCTTTCAGGGCAGAGATGTCAGCTGTTTCCTAGCTTCTCAGCCATCTAGTTTCCCTTGTGATTATAGCTCATTGTTCTCCAAACTTCCTTTTCCATAGGACAGTGTCTCAAGGGTGGACCTGTCTCAGGCCAGGCAGAGCTTCCAGAAGCAGTCTTAGAGAGTGCTCAAACACATGTGCTGAGATCTTCCCAGGGCTCCTGAAAGTCTGACTGATGAGTTGTCTGAGAGCCAAACCCAGCCCAGCAGAAGCAAAAGTTCATTTACCATGGGGGCTCTCTTCCCACTGAAACTACTGAGGGCTTACCACCTTGTCTATCATCAGGAACTCAGCACTCCAAGACATTTCCCCTCTTGCTTTCTAGTGCATGGCAAGGTGGACCTTTCCACTCCAGGGTATATTTCTTTCTAGAATTTGACTTCTGGGGGCAAATTTTTATTTTTATGTAAATTTGAAGTTGCAAAAATAGGACAGGGAATTTTATATACCCTTCTTTACTGATTCACCAACTATTGACAATTTTCCCCAGTTGCTTTTTTGCTTTATACGACCCCCGCCTCTCTCTCCATATATATATATATATATACTCCCCCCCTGAACTTTTCAGAGTAAATTGGAGACATTGTGCCTTTTTACTCCTAACTACTTCAGTGTGTATTTTCTAAGATTAAGGACATTCTCTTATATAGCTATTGGGCAGTTACAATATTGAACACATGAAGATTTTAAGGAAAATAATCATGTCCCCATACCTTTCTTGAAGATTGTATGACTGCAGACAAAACAAGTTTCCCTCAAATCTCCACATACACACACCCAGCATGAGGTTGGGAATTGTGAATAGTATCAGGAATGTTTAAAAAAATACTTTACATTCTAGCAGGGAAAATAAGATATATAAAAGGTTAAAAATCAATGAAATATTTAAAAAGAACCCATTAATTGGTTAAATATCTTTCTTTGGGAAAAATAACTTAAAATACCCTTGAAGTAATCATCAGAAAAGTTGTAAATTTAATATTGAAATAATTGTTAAATTTCTTGTTAGGCCATATAAACTCCTTAGCTAATTATAAAATTGTAGAAAGATTTTGAGATAATTGATGGCACAGTTTTGATTGGATTAATTTTCATTAGTTTAATCAAATTAGGGTATAGAGCAAAAAGTATTATTATTATTTTTAGTGGAGAAACTTCAATTCCAAAAACAAATGAAATCCATACTAAAGTTAACTTTTAATCTCTAACTATTAAGGGGTTAGCAGAGGGCCCACCATGTCTGTTAACTTTTGTAATCCTACTCCCAGCACAGTGATGGGCACATACTAACAGATGCTGAGACATGCTGTCTGATGGAAAACAATGGACTATCTTTGGGAATGGAGACATGGAACATAAGCACATATCCTGGGGCAAGAGTTTTGGATCATTCATTTTCACCTTTATTCCCAGGAGAAAAGTTAATGTAGAATTAAAATCACTGGAACTGTAATACCCTTTAGTTATTATTTTTTTCAACACATCTTCCTTGTTTAGTAAGAATGTGACTAAAAAGACAAGTGTCTGAGACAGGATGTAAACTTTCACCATGACTCACATACCGAGTGCCCTGGCCCTCCTATAGGAGTGAGGATGCTCCAAAATAGGGGGTGGCCATGGTTCAGGTTCAAAGACATGATAACTGGGTACAGTACACTGAAGAGTTACAACATGGCAGCCTAAGTAGGGGAGCCTGGCATGGTAATTGGGATCTGCAGTGGTGAATCATGGGATTGGAGAGCTAAGGAAGTGAGTGAAGGAACCAATGTGGTATGAATGGATATGAAGATAGGACTTGGCACTAGGCTTTCCTGGACTTGTACTGAGTCTATATGGGTGGGCTTTGATCCATCTTTGGGTACAAGATGGAGTGGATACACAGCAGAACTCAATAATGTCCCCTGAAAGGAACAAAATAATAAGGTACAACCTTGTACCTTATGTACCTTGTACAACCTTGTACCTTGTACAACTTTAATAAGGTTATACCTTATTATTTAGGACATTAAAAACCACCAAAGGACCTCTGAACTGAAGGCATTATTGTCATCATCTGCAAGGATTTTCAAAAAACTCCCCAGCCCTATCCCTTAGATATGTACAGGGTTTGCTGTAGACTGGGTAAAAGAGCTCTTTTCCTCCTGAATTTATAAACTCAGGGACCTAAAAATCACAGACATAAAATATGAGCTGACAGCCACCATTGTGGGTGTCAACAGGTACCTCCACAGTTTTTCCCTTTTGTTACTCATGGCCACTTACCCAAAGTGAGTTCTGTCTCCCCACTTCCTTGAGCTCTCCTGTCTGCCTCGTCCTTGGCCCACCCTCAGTCACTCACTCCCCTACTTCATCTTCACCAATAACTGCAACATCTTCATAGTCTCTGTCTCGCACCCCCTTGCCTACACCTCTTTCACTCTCTCTTGTAGCCCAGCACCAAGGACCTCGCTCTCTTATCAGGACCTCCAATTCTCCAACCCTCCAATCCTTTGGTGCTACCACATTTTCTCTGCCCCTCATCCCCTCGATCCACGTTCCCTCTTTACCTATCCCTAAGTCCAAGTTCAATTATTATAATCCTTGCACATATCTTTGATTCCCTTTTCACTCTTACTTTATCATATTCACTTGGTGAAAGCTCAAGGCTGATTACATGCAACTCTTTTCCTGCTTAGCACCTGTACCTAAGCTTGGAGGAAAACATATAATCACAAGGGCTAGTCTCACTTTAAAATCATAGCCTTGAATCTAAAGTGGACTTTTTAATGCTGAGAAACAATCTACTCTTAACCTCTGGTCATTTCACTCTCTCATTTTTCTAGAATGCTTCACAATCTGTCACAAACAATCTCAAACCACACATTCTCTCCCATGCAACTTAATTTTTAAGTGAATTTTATCAAAGAAAAGCATGTACATGGTTTAAAAAGTCAACAAATAATATTAGATATATAATGGAAAAACCCCCAGCAGTTCTTTGCCCAGTTTCTCTTCATTTCTAGTTCTCACACTTTCAAGGTAACACTCTTAACTCTTTTACCTGTTTCTTGTTTCCTTCCCCAATATCATGATTATATCAGTATTTTTTAATTTTTTTCACTGATATATTGTCTTTACTCACACAGGCACACATGCATACACACATTTTCTCTCCCATTATTCTCCCCTTTTTCCAATATGGTTTTCTCATAGTTTTTTGTTAAATCATCCTTCAGTGTTTCCATTATTATTACTATAACTAATGTTCACAGCTGAGCTACATAGTATGCCAGGAAACCATTTCTTCTTTCTTTTAAATAACTTAAAAATATTTTATTTATTTAATTTTAGACAGAGGGGAAGGGAGAGAGAGAGGGAGAGAAACATCAGTGTGTGGTTGCCTCTCATGCGCCCCCTACTGGGGACCTGGCCCGCTGGGAATCAAACCGGTGACCCTTTGGTTTGCAGGCTGGTGCTCAATTCACGGAGCCACACCAGCCAGGGATAATTATTTCACTTTTTCACTTGCTGAGTTATATTTGTTCCAGTCACTACATTTCCCAAATTTTCCTCTGAAACAAATCAGAAAACCTCCTCTAAATATTCCATGTGTTCTGTTACTCTTCCTGATGACCTCCTTCTGAGAGCTCCCCTCACAGTTCCAGTCCAGCTGCATTCTCTCTGGCCCCCTGTGGAAATGCCATCCTGTACTTCCCTTCTTTGGCATGCTGTGGGCCCCTTCTCCCATGGCCTGTGCTTTGGAGTCCTGGTACTTGGACCCTGTCCGTGTCTTCCTCTTGTTTGCTTAACTCCTTACTGTGGAAGAGTGGGGTACCCAGTAGCTCCTGGGAAAGGTACACGAGAACACAATTCTGGGGGTATACTGAATGTCTAAAATATCTTTATTTCACCCACATACTTGACTGATAGTTTGGATAGGGACATAATTCTAGATTAGCATCAACTTCCTCTCACATTTTGATGATATTGCTACATTTTTTCTAGCTACATGTTGCTAAAGTTTTTAATTTAAAAAAAATCCTCACCTGAGAACATTTTTTTATTGCTTTTAGAGAGGAAAGGAGAGAGTATGGGAGAGAGAGAAACCTCCATGTGAAAGAGAAGTGTCAATTGGTAGCCTCCCATACACACCAGACTGGGGATCAATCTGCAACCTAGGCATGTGCCCAGACTGGGAATTGAACCCACAATCTTTTGGTTATGGGATGACACTCCAACCAATGGAGCCATGGTGTTGCTAAAATTTTAATGACATTGATACATCTTTTGTAAAGGAACATATTTTTATTCTCCACATACTTTTAGGTTCTGTTCTTTTCTCTGGTATTCAGAAATGTCACATGATGCACCTTCAGTTGTTTTTTTAATTCATTGCACTGCTTATTAAGTGGACTTTTCAATATGAAAACTCACATTCCTCAGTTCTGGAAATTATTATTATTGTATAATTGTTGCTGACTTCCCTGTTTTCTTTTTCTAGAACTCCTGTTAGTTGGCTGCTGTATATACTGGATTGATCCTCTCATTTTCTCACTTACCTCACCAATTTTCCCTCTTTCTCTGTTTGTTCTACTTCCTGGGATCTTTCGTCAACATTATTTCTCAATATTTTTGTTGAATTAAAAAATTTTGCTGTTACACTTTTCAAGAGCTCTTTTCTTACATTCTGAATGCTCCCCTTTTTTTTATAGTGCCATGTTCCTCTTTCATGGACCCAATATTTCTTATTTTTGGGATGATACCAAACATAAAATATTGCTTTTAGTACTGTGCATGATATGCAAACAAAAACAAATTGGGATTTGGTACTCAGTGCTGGGCATGAATTGTAAGCTAAACATTTGTCCTCATAACTAACTCCAGGGAACTATTTCTCCAGTTCTCCTTTACTAAGTCTTACAACTGAAGGGAATTGTCGTGAAATGCTGTGAAGGTCTGGTGGCTTCTCTGAGGACTTGGAGCAGGGTGCTGCTAGGTGAATGAGAGATGTGCGTGATGGGAGCACTTATGTAAATGCCAAAAAAATTATTTTGTCAAACAATTTTCTCAGATAGCATGCATGCAAGAGATTCAGGCATAATAAAGGATTTTTCAATAGTACCCAGTATTCATTTCTTGTCCCTCTTAAGGTTTAAGTTGTGGTTTTAGAATTATTCACGGATTAGCATAATATTTGCAACCGTTGCTCATGGCAGCTGAACATTTTGCAATTTTAAACAAAAATACCCTTACATTTGTGTATGTGAGGGTTCAGACGTAACATTGTGAAATGTGATACTGATTACTCATTGGCAACTAGATGGACCTTGAGTTGGAAATAGGTTTATTTTTATAAAATATGTCATAGTAAGATGTAATTACATTAAAACAATTAAAGCCAGATTTACTTAAATCATTTGTATAGAAACTTTGAAATTTTTAATTAAAATTTGATTTTTTTCTTTTAATTTTAATAAGTCAATTTTGAAAACTTTAGGAGAAATAGTTTTTGAAACATTATGCACATTTAAAAATTTTTGGTCATTTACTTTATGCTTTTATTGGAAATTCATTAGAATTTTGTAAACTTTAATACAAATTTTATTTATTATTATTATTGTCAATAGAATTGCAAACGTGTAAAAATCTCAATTATAACATTGGTTTTACTAAAATGAGGGCAAGAATAATAAAGTTTTTGGAATAAATAAATAATAAATGGGTCATGTATGACTTTCTTACTAATCATTTCTTGAGAGCTTGTTTGGAGGTTCTAGCAGGGGAGCACAGCTACTGGTATACCCTTGACCGAAGACTGGTCCTCTCCTCTAGTTGGGAAGGTCATCCGCGTCCACCGAGTGCGCAGCTTCAGGAGGGATGCACATGGATCGGTGAGGGAGGAAGGGGACACCCGCCTAGCCAGCTAGATCAGCCTAATCAACCCTGGCAATCAATGGGGTGACAGATGTCGCAGCCGGATTGCCCTCACATCCTCTTACTAATCATTTCTAAGCCAGCAACAGGATACCTGAGGACAGTAATGACCCCACTCAGTTATTGTTATTTTTCTGACTTTCAGTCATTGAAACCCTAGCTGTACCCATACTTTTCAATTTATTTTTATGAGGGCATACTCATCAAGATAAGAGGAGAGAGCCTATTTTATTGAACAGTGTCAGAATTTTAAGTTATTTATTTATATTAAATTTATTGGGATAACACTGGTTAATAACATTACATAAATTTCAGATGTACCACTTTGTAATGCATCTATTTGCATTACAAATTCTATTTGCATCTATTTGCATCTGTAAACTCTATTATGAACACATGGTACCTGGGGAATTTGTCTGTACTTCTGCCCCAGGCCCTTTCACTTGAGGACTCTCGAATTTTCCTGTGTTTCTTTCCCTGTCATCCACCCCTCCTCTCAGTTGGAATAGGGAGACCAAGATTATGGAAGTGCAATGTGCAATTTATGTTCTAACAATCTGTTGTTGAGGTGGAGAGTCACACAAACATTCTCCACCTGATAAATTGCTTGTTGTGGAATGAAATGGCCTGGTATCTTTGAGATGGGGTCAATGAACATTACCAGTTCCTCGGGAGACAGAGGTTACCCAGAACTAATCTTCTTTTTCCTTAGGGCTAGCAGAATACTGTGCACATTAGGGGCTGTTTTCTGAAAAGGTGCAGCATTTGCAAGACCTGGAGGGTAGGCAGGATTTACACATGGGACGTTGGATGCCTCTAGATTTGGAATGCAATTATGAGCAAGGTGCACGTGTACATGTGCACTCACGTGTGAGACAGAGAGATGGGGTAGGGTGGGAGAGGGAGAAAGAGGTGTCAGCTTGGATGAACTGGACAGTGTGCTGGAGAAGACAGAGGAATAAATGGGGTAAAATAGGGCCTCAGTTGATGCAAGACTTTGGGGAAAAACATTATTCTCAAGTTACATTATGAACGTGTGGAGCAGAGAGGTGGTGTCATTGGAAAAAGTTTACATATGGGTAATTGTGAATTATTGTAATTACTTCCAATGGAGCAAAACAAAGTGGGATGATGAAAAGAGTATCCATTTGTATGAAATTTGAGTTTTACTATCTGGAAAGCTCCAGAGAAAGCAGAAAGCAAAGTGCAACACCAACTTCACAACCATGCTCTGTCTCTAAAGACATTTTTAAGAGCCAACTTTTTGAGTGTCTTTGCTTAACTATAAAGAAAGCAAAGAGAAGCAGGAAGGGTGAGGGCCAGGAAAGTTTGAGATGATTTTTCCCTTGTTATATAATGAAACTTAAAAAAAAAAGGAGATAAGCACATCAGTCAATCAGGGTTTTTTTTTTTTTGGGGGGGGGCCAAGTCGAAATGTCCTCTGTTCTGTTTGCTCATTTTAAAGAGCTTAATGTTAACAAACTCTAATCCATTCAGTTTTTCCTTTGTGCTCTTAGAAAATGCAATACCTGTCAAAGCAAATCTTGTGATCAGTTTTTATTAAAATGAATACAAAAGGGAACTAGTGTGAATTAATCCCCAGCACTGCTTTCTAGCCCTAAGGGCTATTGGGAATGTCTAGGAGGAAGAGCATGTCCAAAGCTCTCCTGTTTTATAAAATGCAATACACACATACCCCCTACTTTGGGAATTTCCTGATAGATGACAGTCATTGAATAATGGCAAGGAGTTCCAGGATGGACTCCATTAATTGGCTGCAAGACTTTAGAAAACTGTTTTGGGGGGATCCTATTTTCTTATTCCAAAACAAGAAGGAATTGCAGTAGATTATCTCAAAGGTACACTTCAGGAAAGAGATGTAAGAGCCAGAGGGAAGTAGGAAGTAGCACGGGGTCCTGATGGGAAAGTCCTGGGTTCTAGGTGTGATTGTTGCTACTGAAGTGTTGCTTCTAAGCCTTGTCAGATGACAAAGCAAGAAAAAATTTGCATGTGTACACACCTGTTATATACACATATCTATAAATATTTTTGCACCTAACCATTTGTATCTGTATTAAGCTAAATATTTGTTCATACTGATATCTCCAACTCTGTTTCCAGGTGGAACAGTTTAACCTCCTTCCCTTGGTTATCTGTAACCTCCAACTCCTACAGGGATGGTTTGGCTCCAACCATCTGCCACCCATTTATTGAATTGTTCAATTCTTGTATACACTTACAGTGGTTCCAGAATGGTTTATCTATACCTCATGGGACACAATGTTATCAACTAGGGCATAGTGCTTATACATGATTACTTTTGATTTTGGCCTTACAGATTTCACTTATCTCCAAAGTCTGTTCTGTCAGCATCTTTCCCCAACACCTTCTGTGAGGTTGTTTCATACATTTGCAATATGGTTAGATTGTTTTTGTCATATAAAGCACTCCATTCTGGTACCCCCACACCTCCTAAATGATTTTTTTGAAGTTTGCATGCATTAATGTTCACTGTGCCATAAAAAGTTCTATGGGTTTGACAAATACATAGTGTCACCAATTCACCATGAAAATATCACACAGGATATTCTATCCACTCTAAAACCCCGCCCCTGTGATTCACCTATTTAATCCCCTCTCCTTCCCTCTGAACCCTGGAAACCTTTTATATTTTTACTATTTCTATAGTTTTGCCTTTTTCAGAATGTCTTATAATTGGAATCATACAGCCTTCTTTCATACAACAATATGCATTTGAGCTTCCTCCATGTCTTTCTGCAGCTTGATAGTTCATTTAAAAAATCGCTGAAGTTTCCATTGTGTGGACTCATCAGCTTGCTCCTCCACTCATTGATTGAAGGACATTTTAGCTGCTTCCATTATTTGGTGATCATGAATAAAGCTGCCATAAACATTCACCTGCAGGTTCTACTGGGGTGCAAGTGACCAGGTCAGCTGGGTGAATAGCCAGGAGCTCGACTATTGTAACTTATGGTAAGAAACTACCAGACTCTTCCCACGTGTCTGTGTCATTTTGCATCCCCATCAATGATAAGTGAGATGAATATTACTTCCTGATTGAGGAGATTTGAAAATAAATTTTTTGACTTATCTTGGAACTGAGTAGTTCCCTATCATAAGGGGGTGGGGAGAGGAAACCCAATTTCAATTGATTGTTTACAATGTTTCTGACACTATGATAATGCTAAAAATACAAAGATGGGCAGGGTTCAAACACTAGTGTGTCTGTGGAGATCAGGACAATAATGAATGAAGAAAATAGCATATATATGAGGAAAACAGGGAATTGATTGTGGCAAACCAGTGAAAAAGGCTGGCTGCTACCTGGCTGTAGCTGCTTGTTGCCATGTGGGAACTTGGGTCCAGTGCTACTAAATGTTCTAATTTTTCAAGAGAGTCTGGAAATCTGGATTTTAATATAAATGCTCCTACTTTTTAATAATATACCATGAACTCCATAATTTATAGTATAGAATATGATACGTTTTGACCGGTGTTTGCACCAGTAATACCATCACCATAGTCAAGACATTCATCACCCCAGAGTTTCCTCATTTCCTTTGGGAGGTCCTGCCTCCTGCTCTTCCCTGCCCTACCTCCCCAGGCAACCGTTGATCTCCTTCCTGCCACTATACAATAGTTTGCATTTCCTGGAGTTTTGTAGAAATGGGATTATATACCCTGTACTCTTTTTTTGTCCACCTTTTTGACTCAGCATAATTATTATAAGATTTTCCGCATTGCGAGATAAGTAGTGCATTCATTTATTACAGCTGCACCATATTCCACTGCATGGCTATATCATACTTGGTCCTTTCTTAGGATTCCTATCTCTGCTGATATTACCCGTCTCTTCTTACGTGATATGTTTTATCCATGGGAGCCCTTAGCATATTCCTCATAGTTGGTTTAAATTCCCAGTCCTATAATTCCAACATGTCTTCCATGCCTGGTCCTGATGTCTCTTCGAATTGTGTTTTTTGTCTTTTGATATAACTTGTAAATATTCCTTTTTGATAGCTGGCCATGATCTATTGGGTAAAAGGAACAGCTGTAAATAGGCCTTTGGTAATGTGGTTGTTACGGAACAGCAAGTGGGGTCCTGCTGCCCACTGCCACCCTTTAGGCAAAATTCCAGGAGCAAAGTTTTGCTGATGAAAGAAAGGAGCCTTTAGTCAAACAGTTCACAATTTTGGAATAACAGCTTTCCACAAGCATTAGTCACGTAAGCCTATCAGTTAAGGCTAAACTCTAACACCTGAGTTTTCCTATCATTTCTGCCCCCCCACCTTAATGATCTTATTTATATTGGGTTCGTTTACAAACTACAACATAAGATACAAAAACTATATGATTTTGGAAGAATGGCAGGCTTCTGCCTCAGAGCTCATCCTCTCTAGAACACCCAAAGAAGAATAATCCTACCACCCTCTGCAAGGCCAGCCGGGCCCTAGGCTGTGCCTGGAGTTGCTCCCCATTCAAAATACCATCTGCTGGGAAATGCAGGCAGCTACAGCACACACAATCATCCAGGCATCCTCGAAGGAAAGAGCCCAAGAGCCAGAGAGAGCCAGAGCCTACCCCATGAGAGCCTGTCTTTTATTTCAAATCTTCTAGCCCATAATTCCATGCACTCTGGAGGCGTTCAGCTTTTCAACCAATCCTGTCCTAGACTGTTTACCATTGCACTGGCAAACTCCTCCTAAGGTCGCTTGGTCTCTCCCTACTCCTTCCTAGTGATCTGCTCAGATCTCTCTGTATCACGGTGACCGTGAATTGGGGGAGGGGAAGTATTCTGCTGTCCTGTGACCAGGCCACAGTCTGTTAGTGAGTCTGTGCCTCTGACTCTGAACTTCACAAGTGTGTCTCAGCACTTCTTCACTTGCTCAGGTGAGAGTGGATCGCTCCATTTCCCTGCCTCTGGTCAGTTAGGAAGACTGGCCTGGCACATTTACAAATGGTTCTTTTTCCCTTCCTCTGCTGGAACCCAGAGGAGATTGTCTGAGAAGCGAGGGGAGCTTGGTATGGTCAGCCTGTTTAATTTTAGCTATTCTAGTGGGTGTGTGGTGGTTTCTTATTGTGGTTTTAATTTGCATATCCCTAATCTCCAATGATATTGAATATCTTTTCATGTGTTTATTTGTACTCCATAGATCTTCTCTGGTGACGTGTCTGTTCAAATCTTTGCCCATTCTTTTATTGAAAAACTTTAAAATTACTGAGTTTGGAGAATTTTAGGAGTTTTAAGTTAGATGCTAGT
Source organism: Trachops cirrhosus (assembly GCA_028533065.1). Taxonomy (NCBI): domain Eukaryota; kingdom Metazoa; phylum Chordata; class Mammalia; order Chiroptera; family Phyllostomidae; genus Trachops; species Trachops cirrhosus. Next base: position 48,699,964 of record CM052545.1, read on the forward strand.
CCTTTGTCAGATATATGTTTTGAAATATGTTCTCACTGTCTTGTGGTTGTTCTTTTCATCTTCTTAACATAGTCTTTTGAAGGGCAGATTGATCAGTGCCCAGGTCTTAATTTATAAAGGCAATTGAGTAATGGCAGGAGAGGTCAGTGGCATTGAAGGAAAAGTTTATTGTTATTTGCAGTTCCCCTAGAAATGAGAGGCACAGAACACCAGGCAGGCCACAGAGGGGTGTACCCGGGTGAGTCAGGGGTCAGAAAAGAATGAGGGCAAGACAGGTTATAGTCTGCGCTGGGGTTTCTGTGGGAAAGGTGAGGCAGGATAAATAGTTTAGGACAGGCTAGTTTGAATAATTCCAGCAGGCTTTGGGGCATATGGGCTGTCATTATCTGGTAACTGGCCCTATGTTGATTTAGGGCAGAGAAGATAATAGCTTGGTGTTACATAAAGGAGGTGATTGGGGGGTTGGATATGAGATTGACTGGATTGTATGTCTAAGGTGGGCTCACTAGTAAGTTGTTTAGTGTCTCTAGGAATTAGCTACCCCTGGGAGGGGCAGTCTTTCCCCAGCCAGCCTGGCTCACAAAGATGTCTAAACATCATACGATATAGAAAATAAAAATATAATTGATACATACATGTTTTAAAATTTAGATGAGATCCAATTTATCAATTTTTTAATTTTATATATAAGTTCTTATTGTTGTAGACATGAAATCTTTGCCTAATCCAATGTCATGGAGGTATTCCTCTATAGTTTCTTCTAGAAGATTTATAGCTTTAGATTTTATATTTTAAACCTGTGATCCATCTTAAGCTAACTTTTGTACATGGTTTGAGATATGTATTGAAGTTCTTGCATATGGATATATAATTGTTTTAGTACCCCATGTTGAAAAGATTTCCTCTTTTTGACTGAACTGGTTGTACCTTTGTCGACATTTAATTCTCTGAACAAAACATGGGTCTATTTCTAGACTCTATTCTGTCTCATTGATCTATTTGTCTGTCTTTGCATTAGTACTGCACTGTCTTATTTGGTGTAGCCATATACTAAGTCTTGAAATTATTTAGTTTTAGTCCTCCAAGTTTATTCTTAATTTCTAAAATTGTTTCTTTGAGAGGATAAAATTGGTAATCTTCTAGTTAAACCAATGAGAAAAAAAGTGGAGAAGATTGAAAAGTACCAATATCAGGTGTGAGAGACTTGATTCTACAGGTAATGAATTAACAGCTTAGAGGAACTGGACAAATTCCTTGAAAGACACAAACTATCACAGTTTACTCAAGAAGAAATAGTTAACTTGCCTAACTGTCTAGCAAAAATATTTAACTTGTAATTAAAGTACTCTTCAAAAAGATAACTCCAGATTATTGTTTTATTGATTCTAGGACCTTTGCATTTTATATGAATTTGTGAGTTATTCATCAATTTCAAAAAACTGCTGGAGTTTTGATTGGGATTTCATTGATTCAGTACATCAATATAGGGGGAAAAATCACAGATTAAAAATATTGAGTCTTCTCACCTGTGCACATGGTATATCTCTCCATTTATTTCGGTGTTTTTATTATTTTTCATCAATATTTTGTAGTTTTTAGTATATAGATCTTGCATATCTCTTGTCAAATTTTCCTTAAGTATTTTAATAATTTTGATGCTATTGTAAATAATATTTAAAATTTTTCTATTTCTAATGATTCTTTAGTACATAGAAATAAAATGGATTTTTATAGATTGAGTTTTAAATTCTGTATCCTTACTAAACTCACTTATTAGTTCTAGTCACCTTCAATTTCTTTTTTTAGATTTCATAGGATTTCTGTATAGATGATCATGTTGTCTGCAAATAAAGACAGTTTTACATTTTTTCTTTTCAATCTGGATGCCTTTCATTACTTTTCTTGCCTGATTGTACTGGCTGGAACCTTCTATATATTGGATAAAAGTGGTGAGAGTGGAAATCTTTGCCTTTTGATCTTTAGGTGTAAAGTTTGTAGTCTTTCAATCAAACTATTAATTTTTTAAAAATATATCTTATTGATTGTGCTATTACAGTTGTCCCATTTTTCCCCCTTCACTCCCCTCTATCCTGCACACCCTCTCCCACCCACATTACCCTCATTTAGATCATGTCCATGTGTCATAAGTTCTTTAGCTTCTACATTTCCCATACTATTCTTACCCTCCCTGTCCATTTTCTACCTACTATCTATGCTACTTATTCTCTGTACCTTTTCCCCTCTCTCTTCCTCCCACTCCCCTGTTGCTAACCCTCCATGTGATCTCCATTTCTGTGGTTCTATTCCTGTTCTAGTTGTTTGCTTAGTTTGTTTTTGTTTTTGTTTTAGGTGTGATTATTAATAATTGTGAGTTTGCTGTCATTTTACTGTACATGTTTTTTATCTTCTTTTTCTTATATAAATCCCTTTAACATTTCATATAATAAGGGCTTGGTGATGATGAGCTCCTTTAACTTGACCTTATCTGAGAAGCACTTGATCTGCCCTTCCATTCTAAATGAAAGCTTTGCTGGATAGAGCAATCTTGATGTAGGTCCTTGCCTTTCTTGACTTGGAATGCTTCTTTCCAGCCCCTTCTTGCCTGCAAGGTCTCTTTTGAGAAATCAGCTGAGAGCTGATAGTCTGATGGGAACTCCTTTGTAGGTAACTTTCTCCTTTTCTCTTGCTGATTCTAGGATTCTCTCCTTCATTTTGATCTTGGGTAATGTAATTATGATGTGCCTTGGTGTGTTCCTCCTTGGGTCCAACTTCTTTGGGACTCTCTGAGCTTCCTGGACTTCTTGGAAGTCTATTTCCTTTGCCAGATCGGGGAAGTTTTCCTTTATTATTTGTTCAAATATCTTTTTCACTTGTTGTTTTTCCTTTTCTCCTTCTGGTACCCCTATAATTCGGATGTTGGAACGTTTCAAGATGTCCTGGAGGTTCCTAAGCCTCTCCTCATTTTTTTAAATACTTGTTTGTTCATTCTCTTCTGATTGGGTGTTGCTTTCTTCCTTATGATCCACTACATTGATTTGAGTCCCAGTTTCCTTCCCATCATTATTGTTCCCTGTACATTTTCCTTTATTTCACTTAGGATAGCCTTCATTTTTTCATCTAACTTGCAACCAAATTCAACCAATTCTGTGAGCATCCTAATCACCAGTGCTTTGAACTGTGCTATATATTATATATAAGGTTGGCTATATATTTGTCGCTTAGTTGTATTTTTTCTGGAGCATTGATCTCTGCTTTTGTTTGGGTCATTTTTTTTTGTCTTGACACACCTATGCTGTAGTGAGGGGCGGAAACTTAGGTGCTCACCAGGGCATGGTAAACCATGTTGCTGGGTTGTGATGCTGTATGTGGAGAAGGGGCCTGAGAGGGAACAATGGCGCTTGCTCCACTCTTACCAGATTTCAGCCACTTCCCCCACTTCCCACAAACAAATTGGGCCCTTCTGGTGCTGATTCCCATGTGGATTGGGCTGTGTATGATCTAGGATCCTGTGGGTCTCTCCAACGAACTCTCCTGTGAGGCTGGGAGTTTCTCCTGGCACCTCACCCGCCACAGGTGTTTTCAATCAGTGGCTTGATGCGTTATTTCCCTGTGCTGGGACCCTGGGTTGTGCAGTCTGCCTGCTCCCCAGTTTCGCCTGGTTTATCTGCGTGGGAATGTGGGACCTCCTTATCCACCAGCTGCCTTGCCCGTCGTGCCCTGTTCCACAGTCCGCAACCTTGCTGGGTCTGCCAGCCACTGCTTTGCCATGAGTCCTCTCCGCCCCGGCTGCCCAACTCCACCCCTCCTGCTGGTCTGGATGAATGTGCCTTCTTTAATTCCTTGGTTGTTGGACTTCCATACAGTTCAGTTTTCTGTTAGTCTAGTTGCTTTTTGTTTTTAAATTGTTGTTGTCCTTCTTTGGGTTGTGCGAGGAGGCACAGTGTGTCTATGTACACCTCTGTCTTGGCCAGAAGTCTGCAAATCACTAATTTTGATGTTAACTATAGGTTTTTAAAGGTGCCCTTTATCAGGCTCCTTCTAAACCTAGTATTTTAAGATTTTTTTCCCCCCAAGAATGGATGCTGGATTTTGACAAATGCTTTTTTTGTATCTATTCAGATCATCATATGATTTTTATTTTTTAGTTTGTAAGTATGGTAATTGAATAGATTGGTTTGTAAATTTTAAAAAATTTTGCTTGGTCATGACCAGTTATTATTTTCATATAGTATTGGACATAATTAGTTAAAATTTATATTAAAATTTTATATCTGTGTTTATGAGAAATGTTGGTCTGTAGATTTCTTTTCTTGTAATGTTTTTGTGTGTCTTTAATATTAGGGTTATATGGCCTTATGGAATGCATTGGGGAGTATTCACTTTTCTTCTACTTTCTGGAGAGTTTGTACAGAATTGGTACCATTTCTTCCTTAAATATTTGGTAGAAATAACCAGTACAGTTATTTAGGCCTGGAGTTTTTTTTTTTAGAGTGTTTTAATTATAAATTAAATTTCTTTGTTAGACATGGAACTATTCAGGTTAACTTCCTTTTTTTTACCTCACTTGAGGATATTTTTATTGATTTCAGAGAGGGAGACAGAGAGAAAGAGAGAGAGAGGGAGAGAAAGAAACATTGATTGGTTGCCTCCCATATATGTCTGATGATGGGGGGTCAAATCTGTAACCTAGGTATGTGCCCTGACTGGGAATTCAACCCGTGACCTTTTTGGTGGATGGGATGATGGAACCAACTGAGCCACCTGGCCAGGGCAGCTATAGTTTCTGTGTTTCAAAAATTTATCTATTTCATCCAAGTTGTCAAATTTAATGTATATAGAATCAACTCTCACATCTGATACTGGTAATTTTGTATGTCCCCCATGTTTTTTCCTGATTAGTTTGGTTGGAGTTTTATCACTTTTATTGGTCTCTCAAAGAATCAGCTTTTGGTTTCACTGATTTGGTGTAATGTTCTATATCATTGTTTTCTTTTTTGATCTTCAGTATTTCTTTTGTTCTATGTTGGATTTAATTTGCTCTTATTTTTCTAGTTTCTTAAGGTAGAAGCTGAGGTTGTTGACTTGAGACATTTTTCTTTTCTAATATAGGCATTTAGTGATAGAAACTTCCTTTTAAAAGTGATGTCAAAGAAGATGGTGGAGTAGGAAGCCTCAGGAATCTGTGCCTCCACCTAGACAATGATAGTACTGGCAGAAACTATTGGAAGTCAACGTTTCAGAACTCTGGAGTTTATCTGAATATCTGTAGCTTCCAGGGGACAGGTTGCCTGGTAAATTGCAGTTAATTTTGGTAAATTTTAGCCATCAGTGTAATGTGGCTACCCAGTCCTCACTCTCAGCCCTGTGGTGGGCAGCTGTGGGGATGGCCGCCTGTGTTTTTGGTGCTGTTTGCTGTAGCTAGGACAGGTAATAAAGACCTTTCTCTCAGATGTTGGAATTCTGTGTTCTGGCTGTGGGTGGCTGCTCTGATTGCTGAGGCATGGGCATGGGAGCTGGCCATTACTGTTCCAACTCCCATGGGCTGCAGCGACTTCCAGGATATTTAAAGGGATTTTGGACATTTGAAAACAACTATGAACATAGGGAAATTTAGAAGCCATCACATATACCCAGAGAAATATACGGGCTCAGAAAAGATCTGAGAAGGTATTGCTGAGAAGGTGGATCTGAGCATAGAGTCACCCTGTTAGAATCAGAAAGACAGCAAATCCTGGGACAGGAAAATCTGATTTTTATAGTTACTACCTTTTAAAATTCAAATGTTTACTCTACAACAAAAACTCATAAGGTGTACAAAAAAAATCGGAAAGTATAGTGTATTCAAAGGAACAAAATAAATTGACAGAAAATGTACCCAAGAAAGAACAGATGTCAGATGTACTAGGCAAAACCTTTAAGTCAACTTTTAAATAAGTTCAAAAAGCTAAAGAAAGATATGAAAAAAGACAAAAAAACCAATAAAAACAATATGTGAACAAAGTGAGAATACCAATAAGGAGATAAAAAATTATAAAAAGGAACCAAAAAGAAATCCTGGAGATGAAAAATAGAATAACCAAAATATAAAGTACAACAGAGGGGTATAAAAGCAGATATGGGAAGGAAAAAGAAACAGTTAATTTAAAGATAGGACAACTAAAATGATCAAGTCTGAAGAACATAAAGAAGAAAGAAGGAAGAAAAGTGAACAGAGTATAAGGAGCCTGTGGAACACTACCAGGTGGGCCCACACACAGATTATGGGAGTCCCAGAAGGAAAAGAGAAAGTGGCAAAAGGAATATTTGAAGAACTAATGGCTGAAAGATCCCCAAATTTGATGCAAGATATAAATCTAGAAATCCAAGTTCATTAACTACAAGTAAAATAAACTCAGAGACCCACACTGAAAGTTATTTTAATCAAACTGTCAAAAAAAGTCAAAGACAAAGAGAGAAGTTTAACATCAGCAACAGAGAAGTGATTCAACAAATACGAGAGGTTCATATCCTCAGAAACAGGAGCCACCAGAAATGGAACTGTTAAAATTTTTCAGGCCAGAAAACACTACAGTCTCTTTGAGACCATCAGTAGAGCAACTTTCTAATCTCATTAAAACAAGTCTTCACTATCCAGAATCATTTAATCATCCATTTCATCAAAAAAGCCTTTGTTTAGTACCGGTCACCCTTTTCCTTTCCAATTGTTTTTTTTTTTAATTTTAGTTTATTCAGTACAGTTTCCATCCTTTATTCCCATTCCAGCCCACCCACCCATTCCTCCCCTCCTCCCTCCC
>CM052545.1:48707257-48732016 GCA_028533065.1 Trachops cirrhosus
AAGAAGGAGCTTATACCCTTTGCAACAGCATGGATGGAACTGGAGAGCATTATGCTAAGTGAAACAAGCCAAGTGGTGAGGGACAAGTACCATATGATCTCCCCTTTAACTGGAACCTAATCAACAATAGAAAAAAGCAAACAAAATATAACCAGAGTCATTGAAAATAAGAACAATAGCTGGAGGGGTGGGGGGAGGGGACAGAGGGGAGAAGGGTTTTCAGGAACTACTAAAAGGACACATGGACAAAACCAAGGGGGAGGGTGGAAGCAAGGGAGGGAGGTGGGTTTGGAGGGGGTGGGGGGAGAGGTGGGGAGAAAATACAGACAACTGTAATTGAGCAACAATAAAATAATTAAACAAAAGAAAAGATTGTAGAGAATGTTATGAACAATTGTATGTCAACATAGAAAAAAATGGACAAATTCTGGAAACACAAATGAGCTAAACTGACTCTTGAAGAACTAGCAAATCTTATCAGATGTGCAGAGACTGAGTCAGCAATCAAAACCTTCCAAAAATGAAAAGTCCTGGACCACATGGCTTCACTATGACTTCTGCCAAGCATTTAAAGAATTAACATCAATCTTTTAAAAACTCTTCTAAAAAATTCAAGAGTAGAGAACAATTCCTAACTCATTCTATGAGGTTAGCATTTCTCTGATACCAAAGCCAGATAAAGACATCAGAAGAAAATTACAGACTTATATTCCTTATGAATGCAGATGTAAAAGTCTTCAACAAAATGTTAGCAAATAAATCCAATAGCATATCAAAGGATTATTGACCATGATCAAGTCAGGTTTATTCCAGGAATGTAAGGTTCAATATAATTAATGAGACAATAGGGAGAAGAAAAAACCTCCACATTATCATCTCAATGGATGCAGAAAAGGCATTTGACAAAATTCAATACCCTTCATGGTAAATCTCTTAGGAAACTAGGAATAGAGAAAAAAAATTCCAACATGATAAAGGATATTTATGAATAACCCCCAGCTAACATGATATTCAATGGTGAAAAGACTGAAACCTTTTCCCCTAATATCAGAAAAGAGACAAGGATGCCTGCTTTCTCTGTTGCTTTCAACATTGTACTGGAAGTTCTAGCCAGAGCTATTAAAAAAAAAAGGCATCCAAATTGGAAATGGAGCAATAAAACTATCTCTGTTCACAGATGATATGATCCTATATATATAGCAAATCTCAAGGAATACACTAGAAAGTTACTAATAAATGAATTCAGCAAAGTTGCAGGGTATAAGATGGTCACCCTCAAATCAGTTGTGTTTCTATACATCATCAATGGGAAATCTGAACGAGAACTAGGAAAACAATTCTATTTATAATAGCACCTAAATTAATTAAATGGGGAAAAAAACCTAACTATCGAGGTGGAAGACTAGTATGCTGAAAACTCCAAACATTGCTGAAAGACATAAAGAAGGTGAATAAATGGACATAAGTCTTGTGTTCTCTTGGATAGGAAGATGTAACTGTTAGGATGTCAATACTACTCAAAGAGATGCATAGATTCAATACAATGCCTATCAATATTTTAACTGCCTTCATCAAAAACAATAACTTCTGTGCATCAAGGGTTACTATCAAGAAAGTGAAAAGATAGCTTATGGACTGGGAGAAACTATTTGCAAATCATACGTCTGGTAAGGGGTTTATATTCAGAATAGGTAAAGAATTCCTACAACTCACCAACAAAAAGACAGACAACCCAATTCAAAAGTGTACAATGGGCTTTCATAGACATTTCTTCAAAGAAGATATACATGTTGCCAATAAGTATGTGGAAAGATATTCAACATCATTAGTCATTAGTGAAGTGTAAATCAAAACCACAGTGAGACACCACCTCACACCATTAGGATGGCCACTATAAAAACAGAGAACTCTTAGTGAGGATATGGAAAACTGGAATCTCCAGCACTGTTTTCCCCATGTACATTTGAGCTCCTTGTGACCTTTTGTGGACATGTGAGCATTTGAGAAAGGCAGCACTTCTCCCAGTCCTTAGACGACATACAAGGGAAGACCTCAGTAATCAGCCCTGCTTGAAGGCTTGAATTCTTCTCAGGCCTTCTTTGTATCACTCCTGGGTCTATGCATGTGGTTTTCCAGATTCCCTCATATACATCACTGCTTTCAAATGTCATAATGTTCTATGAGTCTTACCTTTGTTTCTTTTCAGGGGCCTAGAGGTTCTGTGGTATTGTTCTTCCCACACTTTCTTACCCCCAGATGCCCACGGATCTGCAATCTCCTCGCAGCTCTTATGCACTGCAGCCCCTGCCAGTACATTTAAAAAAAAAATTTTCACTCAAGGACATGTACATGGTTACTGATTTTAGAAAGAGAGGAAGGGGAAGAGAGAGAGAGAGAGAGAGAGAGAGAGAGACATCGACGTGAGAAGGAAACACTGATCTGCTGCCTCCCATGCACACCCCAATGGTGGGTTGAACCTGCAGCCTAGGTGTGTGCCCTGCCTTGGAATTGAACCTGCAACCTATTTGTGTATGGAATGAGCTCCAACCAACTGAGCCCCACCCTCCTCCCCACTTCCCACCCTCCTCCCCACCTCCTGCCCACTGGCCAGGGCAGCCAGTACTCTCAATGGTCTCCACCTGTGTTTCCATTCGCACTGTAAATCAGGTGAGACAGAATCCCAGACTAGCCAGAATACTGCAAGTTCATTCCATTGTTTCCTTCTTTCTTGAGGTAGGGCCCAGGAGTGAGTGGAATGGGTTCTACCTGATTGTGCCATATGAGGGAAAGTGTTGGTAGGGGCCACCACAAATTTTCTACCATTCTGAGTGTGGCTTTTTCTTGGTTAGGCATTCACTTGTTTGCAGCTTCTTAGCTGATTTCTGGAGTCCTTACGAAGCTCTTCGGGACTAGTGTTATTGTTCATTTGGGGTTTTGGCGGGGGGTGGTGGGATGAGGGGCCTGGAACTTCCCAGTCTACCATCTTGCTCACCTGTCTTTCAGTTTGTTCCCTTTTGTCACTAATGTGGATGTGCCAAAGTTTGTGTGCTTTAACCACTCACCCGTGTGGGACACTCTAGCTGGTTTCAGTGATCAGATCTTGTGAAAGAAGCTGCTACAAATATCCATGCACAGGTTTCTATGTGTACATGAATTTTCATTTTTCCTAGGGTACATACAACATATTTTGATAAGTTGTATTTTGATTCAGTTCAAAATATTTTCTAATTCCCCTTTTATTTTACTCTATGGTATGTGGGTTATTTAGAAATACATTATCTGCTTTTCAAACATTTGGACATTTTCCAGGTATAATTCTGTAGTGATTTTTAATTTAATTCCATGGTGGTTAGAGAACACACTTTGTATAAATTAAATTCTTTTGGATTTATTAAGACTTCTTCTGTGGCTTGGAAGATGGTCTACTTGGCAAATGTCTCCTGTGTACTCAATAAGAATGTGTTTCTACTGTTATTCCGTGTATTTTTCTAAAATGTCAATTAGATCAAATTTGTTTATAATGTTGTTCAAGTTTTCATGTTCTTTTTGATTTTCTGTGTACTTTTTCCAACTTTTTAAAATTACTGTTCACATGATATATTTTTCCATCATTTTAATTTTAATCTGTTTATGTGTTTATATTTGTTGCATTTCTTTTTTTAACTTTTATTCTTTATTGACACATATGATGATACATACAGAAAACTGTAGAATGCTTAAGTACATAGCTTGAAGAATTTTTACACACTTGAATACACCCATGAGATTAGCACCCAGATTATGAAACAGAAAACCACCTTGGCAGATCTGTTATACTCCTTTTCAGGCACTAGTTTCCACTATCTAGAAAAGTTTTGTTGTTTGGGTACTTCATATAAACATAACCCTGTGATATGTACTATTTTGTGTCTGGTTTCTTTCATTCAACATTATGTTTGTGAGACTCATATTACTGCATGTGGCATTAGATCATTCACTCTCATTGCAATAGTGTTCCACTGTTTCAATGTATAACATACATTACTTTAAAAATTATAAAACATGATTATGAAGTATGTCAGGTTAATCTATTGAGATGGATTTGTGCAGTCTTCTTGCATTTTTTTCCTTTCTACTGCTCTACTCAGGAAGAGAAGCATACCTGACTTCTGTTCCCTAGTTATTTATTTATTTATTTATTTATTTATTTATTTATTTATTTATTGCTTTGAAATATATTTTATTGAGACCTGGCTGGTGTGGCTCAGTGGATTGAGCACTGGCCAATGAACCCAAGGGTCGCTGGTTCAATTCCCAGCCAGGGCACATGCTTGGGTTGCGAGCCAGGTCCCCAGTTGGGAGTGTGCAAGAGGCAACCACACATTGATATTTCTTCCTCCCTTAGCCCTCTCTCTAAAACCAACCAAACAAACAAACAAACAAATAAATAAAGTGTTTAAAAATATATATTTTATTGATAATGCTATTACAGTTGTCCCATTTTTTCTCCCCTTTATTCCCTTCTGCCCTGTACCCCCACCTTAGTTCATGTCCATGGGTCATACATACAAATTCTTTGGTTTCTCCACTTCCTATACTATTCTTAATGCCCCCTGTCTATTTTGTACCTACCAATTATGCTGCTTATTCCCTGTACCTTTTCCCCCATTCTTCCCGCTCCCCTTCCCTGCTGATAACCCTCCATGTGATCTCCATTTCTCTTATTCTGCTCCTGTTTGAGTTGCTTGCTTAGTTTGTTTTCATTTTATTTTTAGGTTCAGTTGTTGATAGTTGTGTGTTTGTTGTCATTTTACAGTTCATAGTTTTGATTATCTTCTTTTTCTTAGATAAATCCCTTTAACATTTCATATAATAAGGGCTTGGTGATGATGAATCCTTTAGCTTTACCTTATCTGGGAAGCACTTTATCTTCCATTCTAAATGATAGCTTGTCTGAATAGAGTAATCTTGGATGTAGGTCCTCGCCTTTCATGATTTTGAATACTTCTTTCCAGACCCTTCTTTCCTGTAAGGTTTCTTTGGAGAAATCAGCTGATAGTCTTATGGAAACTCTTTTGCAGGTAACTGTCTCCTTTTCTCTTGCTGCTTTGAAGATTCTCTCCTTATTTTTAATCTTGGGTAATACAATTATGATGTGCCTTGGGCTGTGCTTCCTTGGGTTCAACTTCTTTGGTACTCTCTGAGCTTCCTGGACTTCCTGGAAGTCTATTTCCTTTGCCAGACTGGGGAAGTTCTCCTTCATTATTTGTTCAAATAAGTTTTCCATGTTTCTTGCTCTTTCTTCCTCTCCTCCTCCTTATATCCCTATGATTTGGATGTTGGAACATTTAAGGTTGTCCTAGAGGTTCCTAAGTCTCTCCTCATTGTTTTGAATTCTTGTTTCTTCATTCTGTTCTGGTTGAATGTTTATTTCTTCCTTCTGGTACAAACTGCTGATTTAAGTCCCAGTTTCCTTCCTGTCACTGTTGGTTTCCTATACATTTTCCTTTATTTCACTTTTCATAGCCTTCACTTTTTCCTCTATTTTGTGACCATACTCAACCAATTCTGTGAGCATCCTGATTACCAGTGTTTTGAACTGTGCGTCTGATAGGTTGGCTATATCTTTGTCGCTTAGTTGTGCATTTTCTGGAGCTTTGATCTGTTTTATCATTTGGGCCATATTTCTTTGTCTTGGCACATTTGTTATGTAGTAAGAGGTGGAGCCTTAGATATTCACCAGGGCTGGGAAACCCATGTCACTGTGTTGTGGCACTGTATGTGGGGGAGGGATCCAATAGGGGAACAGTGCCCCTTGTTCGGCTCTTGGCTGGCTTTCAGTCACTTCCTCTGCTACTCACAAGCAAATTGGGTCCTTCTGGTGCTGATTCCCAGGTGGGCGGGTTTGTGTACATTCTAGGGCTCTGTGGGTCTCTCCAACAAACTCTCCTGTGAGGCTGGGAGTTTCTCTTGCTGTATCAACCCCACAGATTTTTTAAGTCAGAGGTTTTAAGGCTTTATTTCCCCACACTGGTACCCAATGTTGTGTGGTCTGTCTCACTCCCCAATTGTTCTTCCCGGTTTTTCTGCACACAAATGTGGAACCACCTGCTCCACCAGCCACCGCCTTGCTCGTGTCTTCTCCACCCTGATTGTCTGTCTCTACCCTTCCTACCGGTCTGGATGAATGTTTCTTCTTTAATTCCTTGGTTGTTGGACTTCCATACAGTTTGATTTTCTGGCAGTTCTGGTTATGTTTTGTTTTTAAATTTGTTGTTGTCCTTCTTCCAGTTGTGTGAGGAGGGAAAGTTTATCTACATGCGCCTCCATCCTGTCTGGATGTCTAAGTTGCACTTCTTATAGGCAGCATATAGTTGAGCCATTTTAAAAAGTCCATTCAGTTAAAAGTACAAATTGCCAGTTAAAAAAATAGTCATGGAGATAATAACAGGAATATAGTCAATGATATTGTAATAAGTATGTATGGTATCGTATGGGCACTAGACTTATTGGGGTGACATAAGTTATGTAAATGTCTAGTCACTATTTGTATACCTACAAATAGTAATATTTGCAGGTATATTATTACTACAAAAATACTGCAAGTATATTATTACTGCAAAAAATAATGTAATATTGTATGTCACTGTAATTTAAAACTGGAAAAATTAAAAACAAAACAAACAAAAATTCCATTTAGATACTATATCTTTTAAACTGATAAGAACAGATACTACACGTGATCTTAGCCAAAAGGCCGAGAAGCGATAGAGATACCACATCTTTTAATTTGGGTGTTCAGACCATTTACATTCAATGTGATTGTGGATATGTTTAAGTGTATCATGTTGCTATATGTTTTGTTATTCCAGTTATTCTTTGTTCCCCCTTTCCTCGCTTCTTCTGACTTTTGGGGGGATTTCTTGACTACTTTCATAATTTATTTTTATCTACTTTGTTGATTTATAACTATAACTTGTTGTGTTATTTTAGTATGGCTCTAAGGTTTATAGTAATCATCTTTAATTTATCACAGTCTACCTTCCAATGATACTATACCATTTGTATACTATATAAGAATCTTCCTTGTGATCATTTCATTTCTCTCCTGGCCTTTATTCTATTGGTGTCATACATTTTAATTATGCATACATTTTGAACCCACAATACATTGTTGTACTTTTTACTTACATAGTTAATTACCTTCCAAGATATTTAAGTAATAGGAAAACCTTTACATGTCAACACACAGTAATAATTTCTGATGTTCCTTGTCTGTGTAGATCCATATTGCCATATAATTTTACTTTCTTCTGTCTAAAGAACTTCCTTTAACATTTCTTGTAGTGAGGGTTTTCTAATGATAAATTATTTCAGTTTTAGAATATCTAAAAAAATCTCTACTTCGCCTTTGTTTTTGAGAGAAAATTTTGCCAGGTATAGAATTCTAAGTGGACAATATTTTTCTTCTAGTTCCTAAAAAAGAGGTTGCTGTGTTGTGTTCTTGTCTTTATTATTTCCAAGAGAAATCTGCTGTTATCTTTTTTATTTTAGAATAGTTTTAGATTTACATAAAAATTACAATGTGTTTTTTCCTATTATTAACATCTAATATTAGTATGGTACATTTGTTATAATTAATGAACCGATATTGACTGAAATGCATATTTTATTCACATTTTCTTTAGTTTTACATAATGTTTTTCTGTTCTGGGATCATGTTAGGTTTATTTATCATATTTCCTTTGTCTCCTTTTGAGTGTGACAATTTCTCATGTTTTCCTTTTTTTTTTTTTCTGATGGCTGTGTCAGCTCTAAAGAGTACTAGATAGGTATTTGGTAGAATGTCCCTCAATTGAGATTTGTATAATGTTTGTCTCATGGTCAGTCTAAGGTTATGTGTTCTTGATAGGAAGGCCATGAGTCAGCGTCACGCATGTCAACGATAGACACGCTAACGGTGACTTCTCACTCAATCACCTGGTTAAGATACAAGTCACATTTTCAAATTTCTCCACTGTAAAGTTGCCCCTCAATCCCTTTGCATGTTGTAGGCTTTGAAAGGAAGTCTCTGTGCACAGTGTGCATTTAAGGGGTGAGACTTATGTTACGCCCCCTTGAGAGCAATTTTTAAAAGTAAATCGTTTAGAATTCTTCTGTGATTTACCTATTATCTTCCATTTATTTATTTATTCAATTATTTATTGAAGTCTTATGGACTCACTCATGGATATTTATTTTGTACTGTGGGTTATAACCCAATGCTACTTAATTTATTTTGTTGCTCAAAATAACAGAAAATAGTTTTGTCAGCCATTACTTTTTAAAATCTTTTTTTCTCCCTCTTTTTTTAGGGATTTACACAACATGTATATTAGTACAACTAAATGTGTCCAGCTGATGCCGTTTCCCTTTTTTCCTCTCTGTGTTCCTTTTTGTGGAGTTTCTATTACTATGTCTTTAAATTCTCTACTCTTTTACCTGCAATGTCTGAGCTACCATTAAGCTGATACTACATATTTTACAGTTTCTAACATTGTAGTTTTTTAATCTGTAACCATTACAATTGTCTTTTTTGTAGCTTCCATATTGCTACTTAACTTTTTGAATGTATAGAATACTGTTATATTTTATATTTGTTTTAATGTTTATGTCTACAAATTCTAACCTATGTGTCAGTTCTGGAGTTTTTTTATTGATTGACTTTTCCCCTCATAAGGCATCATATTTTTGGTGTCTTTGCATGCCTGGTTATTTTTTATTGGATTGCAGACATTGTGAATTTTACCTTACTGAAGGCTGGATACCTTTGTATTTTGACAAATATTCTTAACCTTTGTTCTAGTACATAGTTGATATTCTTGGAAATATTTTAATTCATTTAGTGTCTGGCTTTTAAGATTTGTTAAGTGGTACAAGAGTAATGTTCCATCTAGGGCTAATTATTTGACATTACTGAGGTAAGATCCTTTTGAGTTCTCTAACAAATGCATTGTGAATTATAAGGTTTTCCAGTCTGGCTGTTGGCAATAGATGATATTTTTGGCCTTATGTGATTACTGGGTACTTTTGGATTATTCTAATCCAAAATCCTCCTAATTCTTTTGGATTATTCTTTTCCTGGCCTTAGGCAGCCTTTTCAAAAGCATGTGCTGATCAGTATTCCACTGAATACTCAGTGGGACCCTCTGCAGATATCCAGAGTGTTTTCCCAGTGTACCTCTCTCCTGTCTGATATTCTGTCCTGTGAATTTTAACCACCTTGGTCAGACTAGTGTTCTCAGGTCAGGGGTGCACTGGACTCTGGAAAGTTTCCCTTCCCCTCCTGCTCTGACCTGGAAACCCTCTTAAGGCAACACACTTGGGTAAATGTGGGCTCACCTCACTGGTTTCCCACCTTTCAGGGATTGCTGTCCTCCATCACCTGATGCCCAGTTTCTTGAAAACTTTTACTCATGTTTTGTCTTTTTGTTTGGTTTGATTTGATCAGTTCAGGCAAGAGGTTCAATCTGGTCTTTGTTACTCTGTCTTAGATAGAAGTTGAACATCATTTTACTCGTTTGTTAAATACTTGCACATCATACAGAATTAAAAAAGACATACTGCAAACAAACAAAAGACAGCTGGTGTTGCATGTAGCCGGAAAGCCATCAGTTTGTGACCTCTGAGGGAAAAGATCACATGGACAGGCAGTTAGGACACTTTCTGTACAATATAATAAGAGCTAAGACAGACGTTGCTATGGGAGCTCAGAGCAAGGCTCTTTACCCATGCTGGCTGTTGATTTAAGCCTTCTTAGAAGAAATGACACTTGAGTGAGCCTTGGAGACTGGGAGGATGTTACACAATAAAGAAGGCATGGTGGGGGGAAGGGGATGGTTTAGGTCAGAGGTCCACCATGAATAAAGACATATTTGTGTGGAATCAGATGACATAGGTACAAACTATAAGCAGTTTGATTTTACCAAAGCATACTGGGCACAGTAGGAAATAGTAGAGTGAGACTAGAGAAATAGGCAGCCGAGGTCATGAAAAGATTCATGTGCCGTGCTGAAGCATTTAAACTTCATCTTGTAAGCAACAGAGAACCACTAAAGTGTTTTAAGATGGGGAATTATATGTCACATTAGCATCTTAGAGTGGTCACTGTGGTGGCAATGTAGAGGATAGAGTTGAGGTGCAATGACTGACTTTGGGGTGGTTAAGGTTGGGCATTCAGGGAGAGATGTGAGAACTATTTAGGATGTGAAATGTCAGGACATCTTGACTTACTGTGTGTGAGGGAATAAAGGAATGGGTGTGGATATAAAATAAGTTCCAGGCCTTTGGCTAGAATTACCACATGAAAAATGCTGAAATGAACTGTTAGAAGCTATTATGGGAGAGAAACAGTTCTGGGGAGAGTTTGGGACATGCTGAGCATGATGTGGCTATGAGAGGATACTGTTTGTGTGACCTGTCTTTGACCCTTGCTTGTAATTACTCCCTCCCCAACTCCCCATCCCATATCCCTTTTGAAGTTAAGTCGGCCATAGTGGTAGGGGGAGAAAAAGGGATTTACCACCTGGTTCAGGGGGCAATTTTGTCCCCAAATTAGGTTCCTTGTTGTAGAACTCTGATCTTCGGTACTTCTGTCAACAGTCTTTGGGGAAGCCATCTAGGGCTGCCAGACTAGATTGTGAATAATGGGTATGGCTGTCCTTTAGAGTCACCATTCATGTTACATTACAGTGAATGATGTTCTCTGGAATCAGACAGGTCACACTCTAAGCAGATGTACATGGTGACACATTGCTGTGTCATAGGAACACCTGATCTTGGCTCTAGCTGGACCACTTATATATACAATGGGGGACTTGAGTCAATTCACTTAAATGTTATGACCTTCAGTTTCCTTGTTTGTACTGTGCGTGTGATCTCTGATTGTGAGAATAAAACATATCATACATTCTTAAAGTGTTAGTTATTCATATTTTCATTCCATCTTTTAAATCTATTTGCTAATACTGGGGAGATTTGATGACAAGCTTTGGATCATATATACCTACCCCATGGCAAAGGTGGTTGCAGCCACAGTAAAAACAGGAGGAGAAAGAACAAATCAAAATTCAGAACTGGAGGACAGACAGAGTGCAACAGATCTTATTTCTTTTTGCTGCCTTCCTCCCCTTCCCAACCACCTGATTCCTGAATCTCCCTAACACTTCCTCAGGGGCTCAGGCTTGCTCTGAAAATGAAATGTAAAGGCTAAGAGTGGTTTTCAACTCTGGGTGCGTATTAAGATCATCACATGTAGAGCTTTGATACTGATGGATGAGAATCACCCCAAGTGACTGTGATGTAATTGGGCTGGGGTGTGGTCTGATAATTTGAATATTCTAATGATTCCATGCTTCTAAGGTGCATCTGGGAAACCAGGATTAAAGTTGGTGCTGGGACAGGTAAGAGTTCTGTTCTCTTTTTGTTTTGAGATTAGTGTTTGTTATTTGGAAAGGATGTGCCTGGAACTGACAATAAGAAGGGAGTTGGGAAGCGAGGCTTTCTAAGCTCTGAGCTTTTTGCTTTTGAAGTATCATTTTGAAAAAAATACTGGACTATATTTATAAAATCAACACATAAATAAAAAGACATTCTATGTTTTCAAGAATAATGAAATTGGTAGCTGATGTCTTCCTTTCTGTTTTAATGTTGGCCAAGATTATTGCTATACTGAAAACGGTTGGGTTCAGAAGGACTTAAGAAGCCAATATGAGTCAAATAAGGTTGCCAGATTCAGCAAATAAAAATGCAGGGCACATTTAAGTTTGAATTTAAGGTAAATGGGCTACATTTTTAGTATAAATATGTCCCATGCATGGTTTGGAACATATATATACATGAAAAGATTATTTGGTGTTCATGTTAAATTCAAACATGACTGGGTGTTTTGCATTTTTCCCCCTGGACACCTCTAAGGTAAACCTTCTCATTGAAGGTGGAGAAGAACCTGAAGGAAGTCAGTGTGAGCTGATCTAGGAATCAAAATTCATACCTTGACTATAATCATAAATGTGTTGTCATTGGTTTAGGTCTTGGGATTAGTTTGTATTTGAAAGAACTGAACACTAAGTAGCACACAGAGCTGTTTTAATAATACGATCTCTTACATTGATATAATACATGTGCTTTTCCAAAGTACTTTCACAATGCATTCTCTCATGTTATCCTCCAAACCACCAGAAATTTAGCTCATATCAGCCATAGTTTGTGGAAAAAAATCCAAGGGCTAGAGAAAAGAGACTATTCTAAAGTCCCCAAATGGTGGGTATTAAATCAAGACACAGGATATATATTTTTCCAGCTGGTAGCCTGTAGTCATCTTTGGATGAGGAGTTAACGGTCTAAAAATAGAGGTGCCAAGGTTCAGACTGTGTGTACTCATACGTATTCACACAAAAGTGTGTGCTTGTGTGTGTGTGTGTGTGTACATGGACAAGTAACTGTTGACTGTGCTGATCTTCCTAGCAAGGCAGGGTGAGGTTAATCTCCCTGATATATGCCCAATCCTGTGAGTGTAGACCAGGCTGCCTTCCCCACTCCCCATTTTATAGCTAAATATAGAATTAAAGGTTGCTCTAATGAAGGCAGTTCTTTCTGTCATGTTCACTTCGATTCTTATCTTGCTTCCCGCTCTGTTACTGCCTCGCCTTGCCTCCCAGCTCTTGGATTTATCTCCCATATCTGGATCTGACGACAGATTCCAGGTCCTAGGGATTCATTACCATCATTCTCTAGATACAGCTTGACTTGCTCTCACCCTCTGGTACTTCTGTTTCTGCTGTCCTGACTGAGCTCCAGTGTGCTAGATGGGAGCCCGGCCTGTTGTTGACTTGGTGAGCTGGCACACTAGCCAGGGCAGGGCTTTTGAAAGAAGTAGGTGGGTAGGAATCTTGATCTGTGAGGGGGTGTCTTGGCAGCAGCCAGTGAGCTAGAGATCCTCTGCAGGCTGGTCTGTTGGCCATTTCTGAGACCTGTGTCCATCCACCTGCCAGCCCGGGGTGCTGGGACACAGTCTGCAGCCCTGAAGGCAGGAGCCTTCATGGTTTGAAATGTTTAGTTAACCTGGGGTCATGGATGTAAGACCCCTATGTCTACTTCTTAAGCTGCCAGCAAATGTTTATTCAACCCTTTAATTTTATTAACTTGTTTTCTTTTCTTTTGCTCCTGTACTCTTTTTTTGTCCTGTCTTTACCCCCCTTTCTCTCTCTGCCTCTCAGCCCTACCTTTCTCTTTCCTCCTCTCTCTTCAATCTTGAGTATTTTGGATGGAAATAAGGAGCATACTATGGTATGGAAGGTACAGCTCCATCCAGTAATATTTTTTATTTTTCCCACTTCATATCCATTATGCCCAAAACTTAGTACCAAGCCAAACCTGGAGATGTCTCTACTAGCTATGCTTTCTTATCAACTGCTTTGAGCTAAAGGTAGAGCAAAGTGGCTGCTTGTACTGGACATTTTTACTGACCCTAATACTAAGAAAAATTAACAAGTGGGAGCTATGAGGTAGGTGATCATTTGTATGCTAGTCAAAGAAACTCCTGTGTTTACCCTCAAGTCCAAAAATTTTAGGAGAAAATCATATATAGAAGCCCAAATTCTCTTAGTACCAAGTAACTCTGGAGGTGGAAAAGGTGTTGGACACTCTGAGATGCTAAATGGGGTAGAGTCAGGACATATTCAAAGTCCCTGGGCTTTTTGACAATCTGCTATTACTGTATACTTTCTTGTATTTTCTGAATCTTTAATTTCACTCTGTGAGGTTAAGAAGTTTCAGAATAATGTTGTGGGGCTAGATTAGGGGGATAATCCCAGCTAAGAGGCTGGTTCTTCCTCCCTTTAGGATAGACCTGATTTTGCACTATGGGCAAATTTCAAACACCTTGGCTTGGCCATTAAAGTTTATCCAGAGATTGACCTCTACCTGCTGTTTCAATTTAACTCCTGATGAATGTTGCGTGCTCACCTAGATGGACTCCCTTGCTCCCCACTGAGTGCTCCTCATGCCTTGCCTCCTCTGTGTCTACCACTGTGTCTGGAGTGGGCTCCTCTCTCCATGCTGTCCACATCCTACATCGACTCAGTGACTAGCTCAGAAGTCACCTCCTGTAGGAATCTTTTCTGACATCTTCTAATCTAGGACATTTTTGTCTATATCATTCTTTGAAGGTTTACGATATACCAGGAATGATATTCAAAATAGTAGGCACTGATTAATCAAAATGATGCCATCCCAGGGTTCCAAATGCCCTCCTCTTGTGTCAGATACTTATCCTTTTTGTGAGGTGATGAGGAAGTCTTTAGGATATGGGGAATAGCCCAGAGTGGCCAGAATAACAGGAGCAGAGAGGTATTAGGGCTTTGGGACAGATGACATTTAATAGAGTAGAGGTATTTCAAGATTATAATAATTGGCTATATAACAAGGCCATATAATCAAATCAGCATGGTACTAGCGTAGAAACAGGCATGTACGTCAATGGAACAGAATAAAGAGCCCAGAAATAAACCCATGCCTTTGTAGTCAATTAATATTTGACAAAAAAGCCAAGAACATACAATGGGGTAAAGGCAGTCTATTCAATAAATGGTGTTGGGAAAATTGGATAGATACAGGCAAAAAAAATTTTTTAATAGTCGTCATGGACTTAACAGTGTATAACAGATGAATGTCATTCTTCACATGTTACCCGATTTTCTTAACCTGCTTTGTCCATGTATGTTTTACATAGTTTTAGAACTAAAATTTTATTTCAGAAG
Organism: Trachops cirrhosus; assembly: GCA_028533065.1. NCBI lineage: Eukaryota > Metazoa > Chordata > Mammalia > Chiroptera > Phyllostomidae > Trachops > Trachops cirrhosus. The sequence continues at coordinate 48,722,035 of CM052545.1, forward strand.
TCATCCAGTCCAGAAGTTCTTAGCATAGAGTCTGTACTATAGACTCAAAGGGAATTGACTGCTTTCTTCAGATTTTCTAAGGTATGCATAATGCAGAAAGAGTTAGGAACCACTGGTCTGCTCCAACACTCCCATTTTCAGATCAAAATCTACAGCTGAGTGAGGCTGAGCATAAGTGCTCTGCATGCATTGGTGTTCAGGGAGATGTTTGCTGTGTGCAGTCCAAGTGCTGGTGGAGGCTCTATCTCTTACCTAAAGCAATAGGTGATGTGTAGACTGAGGTGGTGTGTAGACTACACGCCCTACTGGGGAGATGCATTCAGAGAGCCAGCACAAAGAGTCTCAAATGGCTTGTCAGGCCATGGAAGGGGTTGAAAGCAGATATTAATCACTTATGTATTATCTATTATATTGAACTATTTAACCTTTGTGACAACCTTATGAGGTAGGAGCTGCCATGTTCCCTCTTACAGATGGAGGACCTGAGGCTTAGAGAGTGTATGTAACTTGCCCAAATTCATACAACTAGGAACACTAGGATTGGAGCTGGTATAGTCTGATTCTAGCATCTTCCCTTCCAACTACGACACCAGCTACTGACTCTTGGGCTGGGGTGTGGAGCCAGGGAATGAAAAAGCAAGGGAGTGCAGGTTTAAGTGGTTGGTCTAGTGGTGGATAATGTGGGGGTGCCTGGCAGGCGCCTCCATCAAGTGCTGCGGCCCACATCAGGTTTCATGTGGCATGGTGTTAGGATGTTGGCCAGGGGTTAAGGGCAGTGATGGGTGGACAGAGTCTTTTGAGAGTCTGAAAGCAAGTGGTATTTATTTATTCATCCATGTAGGTCCTGTGCTTGGTAGCAGGCACAGAAGATGCATCTACTTTTTGGTGCTAAAAAGCAAAACAAAACAAGTAGTTCTTTCCAAAGGAATAGAAAACTGAGAATCTGACAGTTTATCTCTGGGGCTACATCCTCCCCTTTCTGAGCCTTTCCTGTCTCTGGATGCCTTTCTCTTTTCTTTCCTCCAAAGTCCAGTGACCTCACCTTTGCTTCTCCTCTGTCAAACATTTTGCTCTCAGGAATGGAAGGGAAACCTTGAGATGTATGGAGCTGAGGGGGCATAAACTATTATTCTTCCCAGATATTATTTTAAGCACATTCTGTCCAGCTCTTCACTTTGAACTCCTGTGCCTCCCTAAAGGACTGTGTGGTTAGCACCACTATGACTAAGCTGCAAACACTACTGCCTCGTTCTCAACCCAAGCCATGGACCCCCTCCAGCACTGTAACTGGCCTCACCTCTTCTTTCTGTGCCTGCACTCCCCGTGGATCTGATGACAGCATCCATCTCTTCCCTGGCACTGCCTGGCTGCTGTCCTTCTCCCTCTCCCCCTTCCTCCCACTATGTCTGGAGGAGCCTGGTTGCGATTGGGGACTGGGCTGGGCTGACTCATGGTAGGGTTGCTTCCTAAAATGCTTGGGACTGGGAGCAGCTAGGGATGTGTTTGACCATTTCTGAGGTCTGACCAGCCTCTGAACTTTACATACTTTTTTAAACATAATTTTTTATTTTTCAATTATAGTTGACATACAATGTTATATTAGTTTCCGGTATATAGCATAATGATTAGACATTTATAAATCTTATGAAGTGATTCCTTAATAGGTCTTATGCCCAATAGACTTTACATACTTTATCTTATCTTCCCAATAACCCTATGTGGCCAATATTAGTGACCTGATCTTACAGATGAGGAAACTGAAGATTAGAGAGTTTAAGATAATTGTTGAAGCTGACATAGCTAATGAATGGCAGAGCTGAAACTCCACTGTCTGATTGCAAAGCCCGTGTGAGATATTTCCCCTGCCTTGTTACCACGGAAGCAGAATTCCATTGTCTAGTCCAAGGTTGCAAGGACCAGAAACGAAAAAGAAAAGTGAAAGGGTTAGAAGTTGAGTGAATGTTAAATGGAGCAGTCAGGGAAAACCAGTCACAGCAAGGATAGAACTAGAAAGTCTAAGACAATCACAGTGAATGAGGCAGAGGGCCTGATACTTTACACCTTTGGGTGCCATGGTTTGGGGAGGGTGGCCTGGTGTGGGGGAGGGTGGCCTGGTGTGGGGGCAGAGGACATTGTGAGAACTCCCAGCCATGCTTAACTCTCACTCCTGGAGCTGTTCTTCTTATAATGACCACTTCCCCTGGCTCAGTGGCAGCCCTCAGGATAGTGTGGTAGAACAGGACAAAATGGGGACACAGACTGTAAGCCCACAAGCAGAGCTGGCATCCTGGCATTTTAGACATTAGCAAGTTGGTAGAGAGGACAGTCTTTTTCATTGTGTGTATGTGGGGGGCCCTTCTCAATATCCCCCAAATCTGACCACTGAATGGGCAGCTGCCTATTTTCCAAAAGCTTGAGGCTGGCCTCAGACAAAGTCGTGAAGGTGATATGGGCTCTGGGGATGGTCACATTTTGGCTTTCTGACTTCCTCTATAGTCCCTGTCTCGGGAGCACAATATGCCTCCCCTTCCCTCCCCGACATTATATACTTCCTGGCCGAGACATGGGATGGAGCGCACAGATGGTCTGGAGGAGCCCCCATGGTCTCCGGTTTGGCTCTGGAGGCTGGAACAGGCTTGGGGGCAGGCTCAGGATTGCACTGTTCTTTCTCTGCTTTTGGGCTTTAGGCAGTGTATTGAGAACTGCATGGCTGAGAGAGAGGAAACAGGTGGATACCACGTGGGCTGGAGGAAGCTCAAGGTCACCAGCTCCCGCTGGGGCCAGAGGTGATTGCTTCCTTTGGAACAAGGTGTGTTAATCATCAGGTCTCTGAGATGTCAGAGAGAGGAAAGTTAGAGTCAGGGCTTGTTAGGTTTGCAATGAGGAACAAATTTAGCACAGGCCAGAGTCACTTTCAGTTCTTCTTGTCCTCAGCAATAAGATGTTGGAAAGAACTGAACATTGTAATTTGCACTAGGCAAATTGCACTGTACTCTATGCTTCCAAGGTGCTTTCCTAGAGCCATAGAACTTGACAACTGGAAGAGACGGCTTGCTTGGTGTCCCACGCTGAGTGGCTCTCTGTCAGAGTTTATTGAATCATATTTTTTTTATTGATTGATTTTAGAGAGAGGCAGTAAGGGAGGGAAGGGGGAGAGAGACGGGGGGAGGGAGAGAGATATCAAATTATTTTTTCCCTGATTTATGCATTCATTGGTTGATTCTTGTATGTGCCCTGATTGGGTACCGAACCCACAACCTTCGTGTATTGGGACAACACTCTAACCAACAGAGCTACCCTATCAGGGCTGAACTGTAGTTTTATGGAGAAGGGAAGTGACCTGTCCAAGGGTGCGCAGCGTATTAGGGTTTGAGGAGAGGGGTCTCAGGCAGAGATTCCCTTCTCTACAGAGTGAACTGAGTGGAAGGGCAAATGCAAGTAAGAATTTCACACATCACATGTTGTTTTCCTGTGGATTTGTTAATTTTACAGATAATTCATTTCACATTGTTTTTAACATTAATAGGCATTTAGATTTCTAATCCTTCTTTCTTAGCTGCTCTCCCAGTTTGGTTTGTCTGGCATTTAATACTCTGCAAACACTGCATGTGCTGTAGGTCTACAGAGTTGCTGGGGAGGCAGTATGGCTTAATGGGGAGAGAAATGGGTGAGGAGCAGAGCAGTCCTAGGGTTCCAATCTTGTCTCCACTGCTACATTTCTGGCTAGTTACTTAATTTCTCAGCATTTTTGTTCTCTTATCTGTGAAATGGTCGATAGTAAAACCTTTTCAATGGGTTGCTGTGAGGATTCAGTGGGATAATACATGTTTAGTATGGCACCTAGCACATACATACTAAGCCCTCAATAAAGGTCGCTGATATTTAAATCTAGAACTGAGTACTTAACGTTAATTTTTGACCACTTATAGGAAATGCTGTTTTCAGTATAGAAACCTCCCTGCCCTGGCCCCTCCTTTTTTAAATTTTTTTAAATAACCAAATAGCCACTGCTTTGTAAAGCTGAATGGCCTTATACTGGCTCATATAAATGGAAATACACATCTGTATTTTAAATAAGATCACCTGGTCTTTATAGTATCTCTAGGGTATACAAAGAAATTTTATATCAGTTTTGTTAAGTTTTTTTAATAAGGTCATTAATTTTCACAGCATTCTTATGAGACAGAGATTAGGCATCTTACTCATGAATTAATGAAAGTACAGAGAGGTTTTGGCACTTGTCCAACATCACAGAAAAAAAAATCCGTGACAGCCAGGACTGTTGTGGATGCGTCCAAGTTGGTAACTCAGTGCCGGCTTGCTACTAACTCAGTCGAGAGTGTGTCTTTTCTCCTGCACTTGTCACACAGTGTTTCTTAGGTCCTATGTGGTTGCCCCCAGGGTGTGAGAGGGCACATGCAGCCTCTATCAAATACTGACCAACAGCCCTGCTCGCCAGCCTGCCCCAGGCTGGCTCTGACTGGATGAGATGGAAGGGACTGTCTGGAGCAGTGCTGATGAAGGGAACACGGAGTCTGTGAAACATCCAACTTTCTTCACTTGCACCTTCCACACCCCTTCACCTACCATGATGGCCGTGTTTTCTGACCTTTCTGAAGCCTTGCTCTCCCTTCTCTCACATTCTGTTTCTGGGGAACATACTCTTCTACTTCTTTTTCTCTGTTGATAGAGTATTAAGAATCATCCTAAATTAAGCCATGATATTCTACTCCACAACCAAAGGTGTTTCAGGCATGGGTGTGGAGGTAGTGGCAGAGACTTGGGGACTAGCAGTGCCATTCCCCATCTTAAAATCAAGTTGTAAAAAAATCATGTTGGGGACCTTTCTGCCTCTGGGTGAGGGGTATTGGTCAAAATCATGGTTGCTTTCCTCTGAGGGTAGACAAGGCTCCCCTGTGGCAGAAGATGCCTGGTTCTCATGGGCAGCTTCAGGGTTGACTCTGGAATGACCAGGCCACCACCTGCTCCCACACTAGGCCTCTCTGTTAGTGCTGGCCATCTCCAACCCTGGGGTCAACTCAGGGGCTCTTCCTCCTCAGTGTGTTCTGCAAAACTCTATTGTCTTTTGTTGCCTGGCCTGCTAATTAGACTTGGGGCCAGCCCTAGGTTTATTGTGCCTGCTGTAACTTGTGTTTGGATTCCCTTCTTCTAGTTTCCTGGCAGTCTAGGCTTGCACCAGCTCTGATTTTGGCCTCAAACACCTCTTATAGTGTTGACTGCTTAGTTTTGCCCCTCCTTACTCTAAGGTTAAAAGGAAGAGGGTAGTACAGGCTAATGATTCAACTTGAGGTTCCCAGTATGAGGTAGGAATTGAACTGGGTCTTGAAGTTTGAGTGACATCCCAACAAGTGGAGGGTGCTGGGAAGGTGTCCTCCAGCAGAAGAAACATGAGCGAAGCAATGCAGTGGGTGTCAGAGCAAAAGCATGGGCTGGTTTTGGACAGAACTGGGTTCAAAGTGAGTGGGCTCTGGTACTTAGGGAGCGTGCATGCAGATCTGATGTATGTTTTAATCACAGTAGTTTTCTTTCAGAGTTCGATTCATATAAGTTTGGGTGCACCAAAAAAATGTCCACAGGAAATTCTTTTATCTTTCCCCAAACTAAATACAAGATTGAGGCTGTGGCTTTCCATGTTTGCATGTACACATGTGTATTTCACTCTATAGCCCTTTTTTCATCAAAAAAATAATGAAGTCTTTATATGATTTGTTTTCTACTGTAAAAGAAGTGGCTTCTGAAAAATGTATGACTAGTGCTTTCAGCATGATAAATTGTCAGGAAAATTCTTGGGAAGATCCCTTAACTTCTCTGGATCTTGGCTTTCTGATCTTTAAAATGGGGTAAAACAAACTCACTGCTAAGTGTTGTTGGGATGATTGAATAGCCCGTATGAAAGCAACTAGCCCTGTGCTCCAGTCAGTTCTCAAAACATGTTAAGACTATGTCACTTCATGCTGCCTGAAATACTGGTTTACTTGGACAAAGTGGAGAAAACCAGAGAGAGGGAAAAGCTCCTGTTTCTGCTTCAACCACCTGCCCAGCCATTGTTCCTCCCAGAGCAATGAGAACACTTCCTCTGTAGGTGGGCCTGCTCCCCGGGGCCTGGGTCCGAGTGTCCTGTTAGCTGGAACTTGCTCACTGGGCGAATATGAGTTATCCTGCCCTTTTTAATACTCAGTCTGGGGGGTGTAAAGTGATGTCAGCTCCTTCCTCTCCCAAGTGCCTGTGTCCCTGTCCTCTCTACCCATGATGATAAATTCTAGTCATCAAGGGCATTGTGCCTTTAACTCAGGGCATAGTTATAGAAACTCCTGATTCACATTGAATTCAGGGTGACCTAATGTTGAGGGTAGCCTGGGGTCTTAATTAGTATTCCTTCACTCTTGTTAAGTGTATGTGCTTGTGTGCTTATGAGGACACATCTTGTACCAGCTCAAGAACCATGGTATTTGGTCATAAGCCCCTTCATCAGAATACCTTAGCACCCTATCATGTCCATCTTGCTGCTAACTACAAGTCTTTCTATATTTGCTGATCATCTGCTCTGTAGCTGTGTTCTAATTTTGCTCTAGGATTTCTGTCTTTGGACTTGAACCTCTGCTAACAAGATGTAGTCATTGTTCCTGTTTTCAATTCCTAGCATTTGATCTAGAAGTCTCATCAGGCCCATCCTTCCCCTTTGGTAACTGAAAGTGCTACTGATCATTGTCTAGGTAGCAATACTTGGGTCTCTGATATTGGATGACCAGGATTCTTCAGTTCTTTTTTTTAGCTCAGTCTCTGGATCCAAGTGTTTTATAGGTCAAAGTTGACCTGAACACCTATATGTATCCAGCTGTCCAGAAATACCTTGCTGGAAGTGCTTCTAGATTCCAAACTCTAAGCCCCAGCAGAGGTTGTAAAGGCTGGTTAGAGAAGGGGCTGAGGTGATGGAGAGCCAATGGGAAGCAGAGTCTAGACCTGCCTGGGACTCCAGGTACATCTGGCACAAGTGGTTCATCCATCAGTCACCCTGAGCAACACTGAACAATAGCCAAGTCTCTAGAAGTTTGACTTTCATATCATGGGAAATGTATTGACCAACCAAGGTTGAAAGTGACAGGTAAGAGTGACTTGTTTTAAATCAGAACTTCTTTGGAGCCTGCAAGCAGTTTAATTTCCTAAGTAAGTTAAACACGCTCTCCCAAAGTTTGTCTTGCCTAAGCTTTTTTCTCAATTAGCTTTCCCCTACCCCAGAGGACACTAAGAGAGATGAATTTCAGGCCATGCTTTGTTCAAATAACTTTAAAATTTGAATTTGCTCAAGTTCTGTATTTATGAATTACCCAGTCTCACAGCGTATAAAGTGTAATCACAGGTACTATTGTCACCCCCCCGACCCCAGTCCTTGCCTTTAATCTGCCCCATACTCCAGCCAGCTCCCACTAAATGTTAGTAATATTTTTTGATAAGTGCTTCATGGGTGATCTTTCTCTGAGCCATATTTTTAGAGGAAGAGATGAAAGGAGACTGAAAAATTAAAATCAAGATAAGCGGTCTCTCCCTTGGAATGTGATTAAGAGGATGTGGTCATTTAAAAGTACTTTTTCCTTTTCTCCCTGGTGTTTGAGAGCTGAAGTCATGGGAGATGCTATCATACCTGCCTTTATTAACACAGCTCGAGTCACCTGTTTCAAGAAGCCCAGGAACATTAACCTTAAATAAAAAGAAAGTGGAACGAAAGGAGAGATAAAGGGAAATGAGGTTTTGGCAGCAGGAGACACCGGCTCTCAGCCAGGCCCCTGCAGCTACTCTGGTAAATAGCCTATGAATTTATCTTCCAGGGAGATCATTTCCACTATCTGAGTAGACCGAGTCTACCATTGTTCAAACAAGAGTCAAAAACCCAGTGAAGCTACGTAACCTGTTGCTCTTCCAGGAGAACAGGGAGGGAGCTCCTAAGTTGGGAAAGGAAACAGATGGTGGAGATGATGAGGACTGGGCTTTGGAGCCCAGCAGGACTTGCTGAGAAGGGTCAGAGGGTTCAAGAGAGGTTGGAGGATTATAGACACTTAGGCTGCAGCCCCTGAGCCTGAGGCACAGAGCGTGGGCTGGCAAAGCAGGGCTTTTGCAGGAAAGGCAAGGTGATGAGGTGGGAACCTGGGCGCTGCTGCAGCTGGCAGCAGCTGAAGAGCTGGTACTCATGCTAATTCTGCTTCTGTGAATGTTCCTAAAAGATGCATGGTGTGGGGAAGGGGTATGGATATTCCTTTGAGGTGTGACAACCTTGTAGTCCAGATTATATGAGATATGCAGATTTCCAGTGTCCTTTACTGACTTCACACCCCACCTGTCAGGCCATAGTGCTGATTTGGGGGTTGGAGACCCTCATGCCTTGTTTCTCTGACAGTTTATGACAGAGTGGCTTTGGGTCCCATAAAACTTCATTACCAGGTCTGCTGTTTCCCCTCCAGAGTCTAACAAGGCAAGTAATTTTAGGTCATTAGAATATAGAATAGTTTGTTATTCAGCAGAATAATGAAGACTGTGGAATGGTTTAATCAAGAGCTGGACGGCTGGTTTTTCTCTGTTCCCAGAGTGCAGATAGAACCTCCCCTAAAGCAAGATGGCTTTGCAAAAGGTTGCCTTTGGTCGTACGGCTAAGGAGAAAGTGGGGTGGGGGGCAATGATCAGGTGTGGATCAGTTCTCCCATTTGGGAAAACAGCTAAAATCATATGCCATTCTGATGGCTTCATCGTCCTGTGCAAACGAACAGCAAATGTGCACCCTGGTAAGAAGTGCTTTTCACTCACAAAAGATTAAGACTAAATTACGAACTGTTACTATTTTGTAGGGATGGTGGGGGTTAATATTCCTGGACTGTGATGAGTGCAGAGCCTAGCATTTAGGAGGATCTGGAGAATGATGTTGCATGATGCATAAATTGCCTGGACCTTGAGTTGTGTGACTTGGTGAATTTCTTGAAGAACACACATATCTCTTAAATGTTAAAATCATTGGATTTATATATGAACAGCTGGGAATTAAAGGGAGTTGACTATGTTAATGAGGCCATTTATATAATTGAGAACATGGTATCAGTATTTTGGATTCATTAAGGTCAACATAGAGTAGTTTTACAGTAATAAGTGACTAATTTGCTTAAGGCCTGCATTTTAATTTTGATTCTTTAATTTTTTATTTTTGTCTTATAAAAATAGTACATTGTAAAAATACTGAAGACTCTAAACCTCCCACTCCCCCCAAAAAAACAAAGCCTAATGGCAAGTAACTCTGTGAGACAAAAGCAATCACTATCAACATCTTATTAACCTTTTAGTTTTTTTAAGTATTTTTTATTGATTATGTTATTACAGTTTTCCAATTTTTCCCCCTTTATCCCCACCTCACCCTGCCCTCCCAACCCTCCAGCATTCCCCCCCGTCTTAGTTCATGTCCATGGGTTATACATATAAGTTCTTCCAGCCTTCTGTTTCCTATTCCATTTTTTATCTTTCCCTGTCTATTTTATGCCTCCTAATTAGGAGGCTTCTTCCCTGTACCTTTTCTCCCCTATTCCTCCTTTCCCCTCCCCACTGAAATACCTCCATGTGATTGTCCATTTCTCTGATTCTGTTCCTGTTCTAGCTGTTTGCTTAGTTTTTGTTTTTGTTGTTTTTCTTTTCTTTTAGGTTCATTTGTTAACAGTTATGAGTTTGTTGTCATTTTATTGTTCATATTTTTATCTTCTTTTTCTTAGATAAGTCCCTTTTTTAATTAATATATTTTATTGACTATGCTATTACAGTTGTCCCATTACCCCCCCTTCATTCCCCTCCACCCTGCACACCCTCTCCCACTCACATTCCCCGCCTTTAGTTCATGTCCATGTGTCATAAGTTCTTTAGCTTCTACATTTCCCCTACTATTCTTGCCCTCCCCCTGTCTATTTTCTATCTACCATCTATGCTACTTATTCTC
>CM052545.1:48732516-48785799 GCA_028533065.1 Trachops cirrhosus
AATTCTTATTTCTTCATTCTTTTCTGGTTGTATATATTTTTTCTTCCTTCTGGTGCACTTCATTGATGTGAGACCCATCTTTCATTCCATCACTATTGGTTCCCTGTGCATTTTTCTTCATTTCACTTATTGTAGCCTTCATTTTTTCATCTAGTTTGCAACCAAAATCAACGAATTCTGTGAGCACCCTGATCACCAGTGCTTTGAACTGTGCATCTGATAGGTTGGCTATCTCTTGGTCGCTTAACAGGATGGGTTCTGGGGCTTTCTATTGTTCTTCTGTTTGAGCCATCTCTGTTTTTTTTTTTTTTTTTTTGGTCTTGTTGCGCCGGTTACATATGAGGGGTGGAGGCTTAGGTGTTCACCAGGGCAGGGCACCCCAGTAGCTGGGTTGTGACACTGTATGTGGGAGCGGGATCTGAGAAAGCACAATGGTACTTACTCCACTGTCCGTAGGACCTCAGTCCCTTCAGCTGCTTTCCCTGAGCAAACTGGGCCCCTCTGGTGCCAATTCCCATGTGGGTGGGCTTGTGCACCCCGAGGGACCTTCCTTTTCAGCCAGTGCCCCGAGGCTCTAGTTCCTGGTGTTGGGACCCTGAGTTGCGCACAGTGCCTTGCTTCATAATCGCCACCTCGCTTGATCTGCTGGTTGCCACCCCCGGCCGGCCCTGCTAGCCACTGTTTGTGCACCCAAGGTCTGCCCGCTATGGTCTTGCCAGCTGCCCTGGTTCCCTTTCAAGTCCTGGTTGCCTTATGTGTCCAGTCCCAACGCTCTGTGCTCTCTGCTCCATGACTCCAGCCCAGCTGGCTGCCCGGCTCCACCCCTCCTACCACTCTGGATGATCATGTCTAATTTAACTCCTTGGGTGTCCAACTTCTATACAGTTTAATTTTCTGTCAGTTCTGGTTGTTATTCTGTTTCTAAATTGTTGTTGTCCCTATCTTGGTTGTGCACGGAGGTACAGCGTGTCTACCTATGCCTCCATCTTGGCCAGAAGTAGATAAGTCTCTTTAACATTTCATATAATAAGGGCTTGGTGATGATGAACTCCTTTAACTTGACCTTATCTGGGAAGCACTTTATCTGCCCTTCCATTCTAAATGAAAGCTTTGCTGGATAGAGCAATCTGGGATGTAGGTCCTTGCCTTTCATGACTTGAAATATTTCTTTCCAGCACCTTCTTGCCTGTAAGGTTTCTTTGGAGAAATCAGCTGATAGCCTTATGAGAACTCCTTTGTAGGTGACTGTCTTCTTTTCTCTTGCTGCTCTTAGGATTTTCTCTTTGTCTTTAACTTGGGTAACTTAGTGATGATGTGCCTTGGTGTATTCCTCTTTGGGTCCAACTTCTTTGGGACTCTCTGGGCTTCCTGGACTTCCTGGAAGTCTATTTCCTTCACCAGATTGGGGAAGTTTTCCTTCATTATTTTTTCAAATAAGTTTTTAATTCCTTGTTCTTCTTCTTCTTCTGGCATCCCTATAATTTGGATATTGGAAGGTTTCAGGTTGTCCCAGAGAGTCCTCAACCTCTCTTCATTTTTTTGTTCTTGTTTCTTTGTTCTGATCCAGTTGGATGTTTATTTTTTCCTTTTGTTCCAAAATGTTGCTTTGAGTCTGGTTTCCTTCTTGTCACTGTTGGTTCCCTGAATATTTTGCTTTATTTCATTTTGGGTATCTTTCTTTACTCTTTCATTTTTGACCAAACTCAATCAGTTCTGTAAGCATTTTGATTACCAGGGCTTTAAATTCTCCATCAGTTAGGTTGGCAATGTCCTCATAGCTTAGTTTTGATGTTTTGCTGTGTTCTTTCATTTGGGACATATTTCTTTGTCTTGGCACATCTGTAAATTGTAAGGGGTGGGGCCTTAGGTATTCACTCAGGCAGGGTAACCCTCTTTACTGCCCCGCCTGTTGGGGAGGGGCCAGAGAGGGAGCTATGCAGCTCTCCTGCTCATCTCTAGCATACCTTCCAACAGACTGTCGAGTCAGACTGGAAGTATCTCCCACTGTGGCAACCCCAGCTGAAGCCCACAGTCAGGTCTGAGTCTCAGTTTTCCCCTTAAGTCAGTCCCTCCCCTGCGGCTCTTCAGAGCTTGGGTGTCAGCCCCACCCCTCAGTCACCTCTCCATGGTTTTTCTGAGCCGCCTGCCCGGAGGGGTCTGCCTTACTGGTGTGGTTGTTCTGGTTGATTTTTTCTTTCATTTCTTGGTTGTTGGAGTTCCATGCAGTTTGATTTTTCTGGTGCTTCTGGTTGTTTATTGATTTTAGATTGGTTGTTATCCTCCTTTTGGTTGTATGAGGAAGTGAAGGGTTTCTACCTCTGCCTACATCTTGGCTGGAACTGTGTATCCTTTTAGTTTCATATAAGCATAGATATATGTATATATATACACATATTAAATATTTTTACAAAAATGAAATCATACTGTGTATATATTTTGCTGTACTTTTTTCACTTATATTTTAAAACTTTTCTTTGTATACTTTTTATTTTTCATTTTGTATTCTTTTTAATGACTAAATATTAGTTCACCACAATTTCTTGAATCAATCTATTGTATATATAATTTTTGTTTATTTTGTACCAGAAAAGTTTTGGTGATAAAGATCTCTGCAGTAAAATGTTATATATGGATATATTCTTATACTACATTTCTGTATGTGGAATTCATGGTTTAAAGGCTTTGTAAAACTTTAAAACATTGTACAGGTATTGATAGAATGTTTCCCCACAGGTACTCCACTTTGTATTCCTCACAGTAGTGTTTGACAGTTTTTTTTTTCAAACGCTGATCAGCACAGGAAATTATTATTTACAAAACCTTTCCAGTTAGATGAGTGAAAATGTACATGTCTTAAACCTCTTTCATCTGCAATAACCTATTGTATCTGCCCTTTTGGAACTGGCTTTCTCATTCCCTTTGCCACTTTTCCTCCCAGAGTGTTTATCCTGGTAGATGCTAAGGGCAATGTGTGTCTCCCATGTGCTTTGCTGTTGTCCTAAACAAAACCTTCTGGAAAAAGAATGGCCACATTTTAATTAATTTAACTATGACATGCTCTTATTCACTTAAATCCAGCAAGTATGTGCCTGTTATGTGCCAGGCACTGTGCCATACAGTAGTCATAAGCTTTGAAACCACATACTGACTTGACTCTCAAAGAGCATGTAGCCCAGTGAGGGAAAAAGACCATGTCAACAAGCAATTTAAACTCTCTAGTAGAGAAGTAGGTACCAGGTGCTTTGAAAACAGTAGAGAGAATACTTAACTCAGTCTAGGTAATCATAGAAGGCTTTTTGGAGGAAGTGATAGTTTCACTGAGTCCCAAAGATGAATAACAGTTAGATACCAGACATGGAAATATGTATTGTGTGCCTGTGTGTGATAGAATAGTACTAAGAAAGTATTATTGCAGGATTAATACAACAACATTAATGAAGGTCAAGGAAGCAAGGTAAATGTGTGAAATTGTACAACTTACATGACTGGAGTTCACAGTGAGTGGAAGGATAGGGCCTAAATGGGTTAGCATGAGATGAGGCTGAAAAATAAGAGGTGGCCAGATTACCTAGCAATCTCATGTTACCTACCAAGCATCATGCATCTTTCCCTGATGTCTCAGAGTTGCCCTTGATGGTTTGCAAGCAGTGGAGTGACAGAATCAGATTTACTCTCTGGAAAGTTTCTTCTGGTCCCAAAGTAGGGAATGGGTTTGGAGGCAAAGGCAGGGTATTCCTAGAATGTGAGAGTTTAGGAGGCTCTTCAGAAGGGGGTGGGGGTTCAAACTAAGGTAGTAGTAATATGAATGTGGATGAGTAGACAGATTAGAGAGATAATTAGTGGGAATCAATGGTTATTATTTGCTGACAGGGCTGAGGAGAGAGGGGGCAGAGATGGTGCCTGTATTTTGGGTGGATGGAGATGCCATTCAATGAGTTTGGGAACACAGAAGAGGAACCCATGTCTTTGAGAAGAATGAAAGAGTTTGAAGAATTCAGTTTTGGGTATGTTATGTTTGGATATCTATGGTGGCTATTGTACATCACAGTGCAAGTATCCAGTTGGATGTAAGCTGGATATGGGGGAAGCTCAGTAGAGTTTTCAAGGAAATTACAGAGTTTTGGAGTATGAGCAGGGACCTCCAAACCCCCAGGATTAATCTATAAAAATTTGTGTATTTATTCTTATATATATATTTTTTCAGGTTTTACAACTTTTTACTTGCATATTAAAAAAATTGTGCATTCCAATAATTAAAATCATTTTAACAAAAAAAAAGGCACTCTGATTAAACTGCATTTTACAGCCTGCAGGACACCTTGGACCAGCTTGGTTTTACTCTAGATTTCACTGTTGTCCCACCAGCTTCTTCCTTCACCAACATGAAAGTTCTTTTCCTTCCCTGCCAGATAGAGCAGCAGATGGGAGAGGCAGGTGTGGGCTTCATTGTCAGTAGTTCTGATGTGAAAAGGGGCAGCACAGTCATTTAAACTGATCCAACCTCTTTGTAGCTTACAAAGTTAAACAGCTAAAAGAAGTAAAATAAGTAGGCAATACTTGTGGAACGTACAGTGCATATTGGCGGTGCGGGCCTCATTATGATTTGTCTGCTTGCTTCTCTTGTTCAATCATTTGGAAGGCAGTGGATTTTTCTCTTGAGTTTCTGTCTTCTTCAATTTCGACTTATCGAATTTCTCAATCTTGGCCATATTGGGTTTATTAGACTTGGTTGCTGAGGAAGCTGAGGGAGGAGCACAAATGAGAGAAGAGTCCAACTTGCTCAGTGACCACCACTGAATCTATTCTTATATATTTAAACTTCAGGCACCTTCAAAGTCCTCTCCATTTGATGCAATACACATATCGAGATGTTTTTTCCACTGCTCAAAACAGTTTTTGAACTTGTTGATTTTGATGCCTTTTTGTGCGTCTGCTGTTTTTTTGTTTCACCTCTTCCACATCAGCAAAACATTTCCCTTTGGGGACTTTTTCATCTGGGAAAACAAACAAAAAAAGTCACTTGTGGTGAGATCAGGTAAATAGGGGTAGGGCTCTGCGGGTCATGCCATTTTTGGTCAAAAACTGCTGAACACTCAGCATGGTGTGCGAAGGTGCACTTGTAAATCACTCCTCATGAAGTGGGCAAACATGTTGAAAGAGTCTGCAAAAAAAATTTACTGAAGCTGAATGCAGCCTCTCACAACAATGCTAGATGGTACACTGATACAGATGGATTCTTAAAACACTCACCTAGTGGGGGAAGCCTGTACCACAAGGGGCCCACTCTCCAGAAGATAATTCTGTTTTTTGGGGAGTCCCCACCTTGTATGAACTCATAAACAAGAATTGCAATCTTGGGGTAGATGGTACTTCCAACAAAGAATAGGTAGAGCAGGAAGAAAAGAGGGGCCAGGACAGAAAGCTGAGGAACTCTGGTATTTAAGGGATGGGAAGGGATGTAGAAACTGAGATGGAACATTTTTAAAAATATATTTTATTGATTATGCTATTACAGTTGTCCCATTTTCCCCTTCACTCCCCTCCACCCTGCACACCCTCTCCCACCCACATTCCCCTCCTTTAGTTCATGTCCATGTGTCATAAGTTCTTTAGCTTCTACATTTCCCCTTCTATTCTTGCCCTCTCCCTGTCCATTTTCTACCATCTATACTACTTATTCTCTGTACCTTTTCCCCCTCTCTTCTCCCGCTCCCCTGTGGATTACCCTCCATGTGGTCTCTATTTCTGTGGTTCTGTTCCTGTTCTAGTTGTTTGCTTAGTTTCTTTTTGTTTTTGTTTTAGGTGTGGTTGTTCATAATTGTGAGTTTTCTGTCACTTTAGTATACATGTTTTTTATCTTCTTTTTCTTAGATAAGTCACTTTAACATTTCATAAAATAAGGGCTTGGTGATGATGAACTCCTTTAACTTGACCTTATCTGAGAAGCACTTGATCTGCCCTTCCATTCTAAATGAAAGCTTTGCTGGATAGAGCAGTCTGGGATGTAAGTCCTTGCCTTTCATGACTTGGAATACTTCTTTCCAGCCCCTTCTTGCCTGCAAGGTCTCTTTTGAGAAATCGGCTGAGAGCTGATAGTCTGATGGGAACTCCTTTGTAGGTTACTGTCTCCTTATTTCTTGCTGCTTCTAGGATTCTGAGATGGAGCATTTATAGAAAGAAAAAGCATTGTCATGGAAGGTCTTTTAAGGAGGACTGGTGTTCATTGGTGCTAAATGGTGCAGATCAATCACATGGGATAAGAATTTTGGATTTAACAAGAAGAGGTATTTTTTCCTAGTGCAGAGTCATTTCAGTGAAGTGGATGCCAGAGTCTAAAGAGTTAAAGAGTGAATGGAAGGTGAAGAAATGCAGGAAATAAATGCAGATGTCTCTTTAAAGAAGATTGATTGTGAAGGGATGGGAAAGATAGTGTGGCAGCTGACACACCAGGGACGATGACTCAGAGAGGAGGCAGAAAGGGGGAGAGAGGCTGCTGATGTGGGAGAGGCAACACACCTGGGGGCCCAAAACCCTTCACTATGGGGGAATGATTGGGATGCAGAACTCAAGAGGATTCATTATTCTGAGACAGGACAGAAAATTCTGTACCTCCTGTGGCAAGAAAAATAAAAAAGAATAGGTGTGGATAGAGTATCGAGGGAGTTTCCATGGGGTGGTTTCTATTCTGCCTTTAGTAGGCAAGATTTTCTTCTGGGCATTAGAGGTGGTAGGGTGGGGAGTTTGAATGCAATGGAGAAGGTTTTAATCATTGCTCTGGATAGTAGAAAAGGGAGTGGAACAGGGGTGGATAAGAAGATCCCCAGGCAGCACTGGAGGTCCTGATGAACTTAAAGTTGACAAGTTTTAAGTGACACCAGATCTGTGTATGGCTTTATGATTTATTTCCTCTGACTGAGAAGGCAGACTCCAGGGTTGGGATTTTTCCAGTTGAGTATGACAGGAGATTGATGGGGCAAGCTATTTGAGGGCATTGCAATTGCATGGTTGAAGTGCTTAACCATGGGTTCAAGGCTGGGCAGGGAGAGGATGGTGATAGGAGGGGTTTGAAAGATCAGGAGGATATAGAAGGGTCAAGAGCATGGAGTCTGGAGTAAGGTTAAAGAACTGGTGCAGTGCAAATAAATGAACCTGAGAGCTAGCACTAAGGGAAAGGACATTGCAGTTGGAAGGAATTTTGGATGTAAGATTACAGAATTGTGGCAGTTTCAGGAAAGAGCAATATTCAACATATTTAACTGGTCTGATATAAAATTCACATTTATAAAGGCTGAGCTAGTTTAAAGAACCTGAAATGAGGCTTAAATACTCTTAAGCACTATCTTGCTACAGTTAATTTTATCTAGATTCTGGGAAAAATAAATGATACTGGAAGTTGGAAAAAATTGCTGGTGGAGTAAACCACACACAGCCCTGCTGGTGTGTGCCTGCTGATTCCAGGTACACATGTGGGGTGGGCTGAGGAAGGATTAAGGGTTTGAGCCCTGGGTGAAGCATTCCCATGCATGTGTTTTTATTTTTTTAAAATTGAGTTTAGAGAGAGAAACGAAGGGGGAAAGAGAGAGAGAGAAACATTGATTTGTCATTTCACTCATTTACACATTCATTGTTTGCTTCTTATATGTGTCATGACTGGGGATTGAAACTACAACCTTGGCATATTGGGACAATGCTCTCAGCAACTGAGTTACCTGGCCAGGGTTCATGAATGTTGAATTTGTCCAGACTGATGATGTGACTTGAGAATTATAAGGGAAACCATGAGTCTGTTACCAACATTATCTATGTATGAGAGGCAATGCCTGTCAACATGATTCTAAGGTATTTGGGGGCTAGACAACAGTGACAAAGACAGGAGGAAAGTGTTGTAGCCAGATGGCCTATGTCTTAGTACCTTGGGGCTGCTATCACAGAATACCAAAGACTGGGTAGCTTATAAGCAACAGAAATGTATTTCTTGTAGTTCTGGTGGCTGGAAGGCTGCTGGAAGATTTGGGTGTTTACATGGTAGGAGAGGTGAGGAAGCTCTCTGAGGCCTCTCTTATAAGGACACTAATCCCATTCATGAGGGCTTCACCCTCATGACCTAACTACCTCCAGATACCATCACCTTAGGAGTTAGTATTTCAGTATATAAATACTCCTTAGGGAGGAAAGAAACAATCAGATCATAATAGTCAAAGCCTCAGTTGGCTAGAATTTTATAGACAGTGGCAGAATCATAGCCTGGAGTAGGAGTGGGAGAAGTATGTGGACCCCAAAGGTTTGGTAAAGTGAGCCACCATTTGGGAAGATTGCAGGTGACAATGTTCTTTGAAGAGCCAGTGTTCAATTAAGACAAGAAACAGAAGGGGATATTAAAAGAGAGGGTGAAGACACAGTAGGCTGTATTTACCCTGGAGTGGGCAGAGTTTGGAAGGAGAGAAGTAGGAGGTTAACACAGGGAAGAGGGACATAAAGCAAAGCAATCTGACTGTGTGTGGATGGGAGGGGCTTGACGTCAAAGAGGGTTAGATCTCACCTTGCAATTTTGGATGATCAGGATATAAAGTATGAAGGGATTAGTAAGCTGCATGATTTCCAAATAAAATTACACCTTGGTACTCATTGGCTTTAGAACTTGTCAAACCCTGTACTCGTCACATTTTGATGAGAAACAAATGTTTCAGCAGTTGGTGCTTGCTTGCACTTGCTGGAACTTGTATGAGTTCTAGCAAGAGAACTCATGTTGCCCCACAAGAGACTATGCTTCAGTGCTGAGTTTGGTACTCTTTGGTTTCAGCACTCATCATGAGTTCCAGAACAATTTAACAACGAGTACTGGGGTACCACTGTCATTAGTTCTAGCAGTCTTCTGATGGATAGGGGATGAGAGGGGAGGAACTCAGGCTGTGTGGAAGGACTGAGCCTTAGCCTGCAGTAATTGTACTTTTTAGAAATCCCAAGACTGCTCAGAAGACTGTCATTGGAATTAGTTCCCAAATTTTGACCAAATGTTGGAATTGCCAACAGTCTCTTGTGGGAAATATACTGTATCTGGTTTTTCTACAACAGAGTACACCCTCAGTGTGACTTAATTGTGCTCGATTTCAGAATAGCATTCTCTCCTCAACTGGAAGCCACAAATCCCTTAGTACAGAGCAGGGAACAGAGATGCATTTAATTGGCAAGCAATGATTTGGATTAGTGAGTTCTCAGTTTAGTCTGCTACACACTGCCTCCAGGTACATTGTCAAGTAGCACATGGGTCCTCAGTTGATACTTATTCAATAACTGCTTTGATTGGCAAAATGGAGTGATGTACATTTCTCTTGGTATTTCATAGTTGAGTGGTAGGGTGGGCTTAGCCAATATTTCACTTGGGCCCTCAAATTGTTCCTTGAGGTAAAAAAAAATCAAAAGACCACAGGGAATGCAATTCATGGTGAAGCTTGAGTATAAGGAAGAAGAATTAGTGAACTTGGGAGTATTATAACAATAACCACATGACAAAATACAAGAAAACATGAAGTAGCTTGACTTGAAGATGGTCATATTCCTTCTGGGTTCAGCTCTCTAGTTTGATGTCTTGCACAGACTTAGCAAATATCTAAACATGTTTATTGATGACTCTTCTGTTGCTCGGGTTACAAGGAGAACATAACAGCAAATGTACAGATTTATCAGGGCCAGTGCTGGAAAGAAATACAGTTACCATGGTCTTGTTACAAGCTGGAGGACTTCAAGATGCAGACATGGCACCTGGAGTTGGTTTCTCTACTCAGCATGGCAATGTGCCCTCCAGCCCCCAACATCCTACTGGAGTAAAAGTCATGGATTAGTTGTTCTTGGTGGAAAGATTTCCTTCCTCCTTCCCTTCTCTCCTCCTTCCCTCCCTTTCCCTTCTCCCCTTCTTCCATTCACAAATTGCTTAGTGCACGACAGCATTGTGTTAAGCACTGGGTGTATAAGGATGACTAAGTCCTCTCTCCTTGCAGCAGTCTGCAGTGCAATTTGCTATGAGCTTGGCCATGCTGAGTAAGGCCATGATGACATGGGCTTTGGTGAATGAAAAGGGGTTGGATAGAAATATATGTATGTTTTTATGACCAAATAGTGTTTATTTCAAAAGTGCAAGTATACTTATATATCAGGAGCTAGATCAACATAATTAATTACACAACAGATTAACAAAGAAAACCCTGTGATCATATCAGTAGATACTGAACAAATCCTCATAGGAGTCAGCCATCATTAAAATACTAAGTAAAATAGAAATAGATACTGAAGTATAGGAAAAGATTTTTATGAAAAAGACAGTAACAAATATTATTATAAATAGGTAAATATTAAAACTATTTCAATTAAATGGGGAACATGACAGGGATGGTACCTATTTCTATTTATTCAAAATTATCTTGGAAATTTTTTTCTCTATTTTTATTGTTGACACTATTACAGATGTCCCCATATTTCCCCCTTTGCCTGCCTCCACCCAGCCCTTGCCACTCTTTTCTCTGACCACTACACTGTTGTCTGTGTTTATGAGTTATGCATATATGATCTTTGGCTAATCCCTGTACCTTCCTTCATTCAGTTCCCCCCTTTCCCCTCCCCTCTGATAGCTGTCAGTCTGTTCCATGTGTCTGTTTTTATTTTGTTGGTCAGTTTATTTTGTTCATTAGATTCCAAATATGAGTGAGATTATATGGTATTTGTCTTTCTCTGACTGGCTTATTTAACTTGGCATAATACTCTGCGGGTCCATCCATGCTGCCACAAAAGGTAAGATTTCCTTCTTTTTATGGGCATGTAGTATTCCATTGTGTGAATGTACCATACCTTTCAAATATATATATTTAATTCTCACCCAGGGATATGTTTATTGATTTTATAGAGAGAGAGGAAGGGGGGGAGAGAGAGAGAGGCAAAAACATCAATGTGAGAAACATTGATCATTTGCCTCCACTATGCACTCCAACCAAGGATCAGACCTGCAACTTAGGTACTATGTGTCCTGACCAAGAATCAAATCCACAGCCTTTTGGTGTATGGGACAATGCTCCAACTAACTGAGCAATCTGGCCAGGGCTATACCATAAATTTTTTATCCACTTGTCTACTGATGGGCACTTGGGCTGTTTCTAGAACTTGGCTATTGTAAATAACACTGCTATGAACATAGGGGTGCATACATTCTTTTGAATTAGTGTTTCAAGATTCTTAGGATATATTGCCAGAAGTGAGATCACTGGGTCAAAAGGCAGTTCTACTTTTAATTTTTTAAAGAAATTCCATGCTGTTTTCCACAGTGGCTGCACCAGTCTGCGTTCCCACCAGCAGTGCATGAGTGTTCCCTTTTCTCCACATCCTCGTCAGCACTTTGTGTTTGTTGACTTGCTAGAAATTGCGTTGAATTTATAGATTCCTTTGGGTAGTATTGCCATTTTAATGATGTCAATTCTTCTAATTTGTGCTTGCACTTATTTGTATCTTGCTCAAATTCTTTCTTCAATGTCCTCTAGTTTTATGAGTGCAGGTCTTCTACCTCCTTGTTTAAATTTATTTCCAGGTACCTTATTTGTTGTTGTTGTAATTGTTAATGGGGTTGTTTTCTTAGTTTTTCTTAGTTGTATAAAAATTCCAGTGATTTATGAATATTAATTTTGTATCCTGCTACTTTGCTGAATTCATTTATTAGCTCTAGTAGCTTTTTTGTGCAGTCTTTAGGATTTTCTTTGTACAGTAAGGTGTCATCTGCAAATAATGACAGTTTTACTTCCTCCTTTCTAGTTTGGATGCCTTTTCTTTTTTCTTCTTGTCTAATGGTTGTGGCTAGGACTTCCAGTACTATGTTGAATAAGAGTGGTGAAAGTATATATTCCTGTGTTATTCTTGATCTTAAGGGAAATGCTTTTAGTTTTTGCCGAGTATGATGCTGGCAGTGGGTTTGTCATACATGACCTTTATTATATTGAGGTGTGATCCCTCTAATCCCACTTTGCTGAGAGTTTTTAATCATAAATGATATTGAATTTTATCAAATGCTTTTTCTGTATCTATTGATATAATTATGTGACTTTTATCTTTCATTTTTGTTTATGTGATGTATCACATTTATTGATTTGTGAATA
This sequence comes from Trachops cirrhosus, assembly GCA_028533065.1. Taxonomy (NCBI): domain Eukaryota; kingdom Metazoa; phylum Chordata; class Mammalia; order Chiroptera; family Phyllostomidae; genus Trachops; species Trachops cirrhosus. Next base: position 48,744,648 of record CM052545.1, read on the forward strand.
TTGTCCCAACCTTGCACAGAAGGATATTCTTTAGAAGGAATGATATATGTGAAGTTAATGAGGCAGAAATGATCATGGTGTCTTTGGAGGGAAAATGAGAAGTTAGCATTAACAGAATTGAAGGTGCATAGTGGAGAGAAGGGTCCAGATTTTCAGGGACCTAAATTTGAAGTCAGGATGCTTGATTTTTGTCTTCTAGGCAATGGGAAGCTACTAAAGCAAGGATGTGAAATGATGGCACTTACACTGTAGCAACAGTTTTGCAGTGGTTGTGTGAAGGTCCCTAGCATTGAACAACTGGTTCAGTTATGTTGAAATAGCTGAGACCTTGCTACTCAAAGCATCCTCCTTGGAGTAGCAGCATCAGCATCACCCGGGAGCATGTTAGGAATGCAGACTCTGGGGCCTAACCCAAAGACACCGAAGCTTTTCAGTGAGGTGCTTGGATGACTTGTATCCTCGGTAAATCTGAGAAGCATTGATTCCAGGGCTATGTTGCTAGCTGGAGTGGCATTTTTGTAGGTTCCATGGGACCTGACCTTTTCTTCTTCTCTTATATCAGATTCAGAGACCATTCCATGATCTTTTTTGAAAAATGGATAGAAATTTTTAGAAGGCTGGTAGAAATTAAAAAATATTTTAAAGTATGTTTTAATAATTTGAGAAACTCTATCCTTTTAAGCCATGGCTTTTCCAAACAGTCCAGCCGTGGAGTGTTAACATGTGAAGGGTTCCAGGAGGCACACACAGAGATGGTGCCAGCTTTTTCATTTCCTAAGCTTTGTGTTAGGACGTAGGTGTTCATACATCATAATTTGCCATCTTTTGATCAGTGGCAATATTTTAGCATCCCAGTTTATAAAATCTTGATTAAAAAGTAATGTTTAGTGGTCTACTAAAGAAAATAAAAACCTTCATCCAAAATGGCACTTCAAGACCCGTCTGTGTCAGGGGTGGGAGGAGAATCTAAATGATGGTGACAGTATTTATGTAAATGGTAATCATTACATTTTCTGAGTGCTCAATAAGTACTATCTGGGGGCACTTGCTACATGCTAGACACTGTTTCAAATGTTTTACATGGAACTTGCTTAATGCTCATGACCCCTCTAGGAGGTAGGGCCTATTATGTATCTCTGCTTCCTAGAGATATTTTCATAGGTAAAAAAAAAACCCTAATATGTGAAGATATCAGACACTTGGCCCAAGGCTGCTGAGATATTGGAGAAATGAGGATTTGAACTCAGTTCATAGAAACCCCAGGTCTACATTTTGAGACATTACGCTGTAGTGTAATATATAGCCTCTCTGTATAAAGAGACATAGATTAAGATTGAGGATGAAGGATCTTAATGAAATAAATGTAGTCTCTTTCCTTGGCCAGGTCAGACAAAAGCAAGTACAACACATTTTTGGCCTTGGAGTGACATCTCTTGTAGTGTTTGTTAACTGTCCTGTGCTACTTGAACTTGGGAAAATGCAGTTCGGAGCTAGAAATGAATGATACTGAGAAAAATGTCCCCAGCTGAATTTAAAATATGGGGAAATCCATCCATCCAGTTATGAGCCACTAATTAATCTGCTAATAAATCCACTCATTAAAAAAATATACTACTTGAAAAAATTATACCAGAGGATTCCCCTCCCCTGATTTGTTGAGACTGAACTTGTGACTGTCCTTTAAGACCCAATGAAATGTCATTCATCCATAAAACTTTCTCCATTCCCCTCCTTTTGTTCTCATCCCCTTTACTTGTGATGATGATAACAGCCAACACTTACTGAGCATTATAGCTTATTGGACATGTTGCAAGCACTTCACTTATTTTATCTCCTTCTAATAGCATTCTGGAAGGTTATTACCATCCTCATTTTACAGAGGAAGAAACTGAACTGATGTATTTTGAGATTAAGTACATCTGACATCATCAGTAAACAGTGGCAGAGCCACAATTCAAATCCCAGAAGTCTGACCCTAGAGCTGGACCCTCATCATCACTGAGCTATCTGCATCCCTTGTCACAGTGATTCAATTGTTTCCTTTTTCAACTCTTTCTGAATCATTCCTTTAAAGTGTTAGGGTATGCTGCATAGTGGGTGCTGTTTTGGTGCAAAGAATGCAGTGGTGAACAAGCAAAGGTGCTTCCAGTCTGGTGAAGGGTGAAGGACAAGGTCCTCTAGAGAGTGAGAGCAGCCTCCATGTAGGCCTGTAAGGAGGGGAGTGAATCCTTTCCAGAACCAACAGCTAGAGGGTAGAGTTCATTAACTGGGAGGAAAGGTGAATCCTGATGTGGGTAGCTGAGCAGTGTTGACCATACAGCTTTTTCTGAGAGCAGGAAGACTCTGGGTTACAATATTACTCTGAAGGTAATGGGAGTCATGAAATGATTTTAAGGAAATTGGGGAACTGATTTTAAATAATGTTCATTTACATATTTATGCTTTAGATTAGGGTCAATGAATGACTTCTAAGAAATGAATTGGCCATTAATTTCATGTTCAGAAAGTCTCATTCAAGAAGCTTTTAAAGAATAACAATGAAAGACATTGGGGGAAAAACAATAAAATGTAACACTTTATTATTTTTATCTCAGAAGGAATTCACCAAAGGTTTCATATTATGCTATGGCATCTTTAATTATAAAAATAAGCAAATAAAATAACTTGCATCTGTCATTACCATGATATGTTCATAACCTTTATATGCACATGGAGCTTAAAAATGTAATTTAACAATAAATAATGACATATACCAGATATGCTCACTGTTTATTCCAGTACTCAGCCAAAAACCTAAATATCATTTAAATTATAAATACATAATGCAAATATAATGGCACAAAAATGTCTAAAGTGCAACCAAATCACGAGAGAAGAATCATGCAAACTGGTCTAGGTCAGCCTGAATCACTCTGTGCAGGGAACACAAGATGAAGCTTGGGAGGTTGGGACAGTTGAGGGGTGGGATGGGGAAAGAGAAGCAAAAAACTAGCAACATTGTGAGAACTGCTTCTTTCTGGATGTGTAGATATATGTATTAGAGATACATATATAAATATCACTGTGGGGAGAAAAGGGGGATTACCACGGTGTAAAGAGGTCACAGCAAAAAAAGAGAATCTTCGGGACTGAAGTAAGAGAGAATTTTGCTAGGAATACTCATGTACTACTTGTCTCATTGGGGTCCTGGTTTCGTGGGTTTGCGAAATGGACACAGCACACACACTTGAAGAGCTTTTCTGGTTGGGAGGAGTCAGCCTTGCCTGGGGCTGAGGGGTGGGGGAGGAAAGGAGGGAGGGGGAGAGTCAACTTAGAGTATGGTCTACCTGATTTCCAAGAGGCTAAGGCAGTGTCCATATGTTTGGGGACCTGGGGATAGGGCAGTTCTGAGTATAAAAATGCTCTTAACAATCTGATGTCAGCACGCTTAGAGGCTGTGTGGGGACAAAGGCAGCAATGCTTGTGCTGCTGCTGCTGGGTCTGCTGCAGTCGCTCTTGGTCCTTGAGCAGCACGGTACTGGTTTTAAAGGCTTTATGGTAAAGTTGTATTGCTTTTCATTTTTCTGGATATGTGCCCTCCCTCCTCCCACCAGGATCCCTATCACTCGATTTGATCAAATCTTGAGTTTAGCCTAGTGAGAGTCAAGCACCAATAGTTTCTACCTAAGCGAGTTCGGAGTGGCCCCTACAGTCCTACCCCTGCTCCCTCCTCCTCTGTCAACATTGACCTTGGTGGGCAGTGATGCTCATAATGGACTGTTGGGTTCAAGGACAGTGACCCTGAGAAACTACTGTTGTTCATAGATAGGTTAATCACTTGGCTTTGGTGGTCGCCATCTTGTAAACATCATGGCAGAAATGATCCAACCACCAGCTCGTTTTCCCCCTTCCTTCCTTCCTTCCTTCCTTCCTTCCTTCCTTCCTTCCTTCCTTCCTTCCTTCCTTCCTTTTTCCTTTCTCCCTCCTTCCTTCCTCTCTCTTTCCTTCCTTCGTTCCTTCTTTCGTTCGTTCCTTCCTTCCTCTTTCTTTCTCTTTTCCTTTTGTAATCCTATAGAGATGGCCCAGCTGCCAGGAATACTTTGGCAGGCAGCGTGCTACAGGACAAAAATGTAAGAGAAGTCTATTAAGGCTGGACAGCCCAGGGTTATTTTTACCCCCTCAGCCCCAAGTCCCCCAAACTAAAGACCCAAAGGCTCCTTGACTCATTCCTGTTCTATTTCATGGAAAGTCTCCCACCCAATCATCAGTTTGCCAGAGCACCAGGCACTGATGAAAGGTGGCAAGTCAAGAACTGCCACGTCCCAAGGTATAGTAGGCCTTATTGCACTCTTAGTGGTCTAAGCCAAAGGGATGCTCTTTTTGGTTCCTGTCATTCCCAGTTGGATGTGACAGAGCTGTTTCAGGATAGGTCTAAGTCAAGAGTAGCCTCTGGGTTGAGGTGGGCTGGGAGATTAACATCTTACCTGGGGTCCTTCAGATAAACCTGTGGGTTTCTCCTATCTCATACAGGCCCATCTTAAGTTTTGATGTTGACTAAAACTACTTCTACCCCCTTAGTTATAAAAAAGGCCACAAGGAGCATTTATTATGTGGATATCTGGAAGTGAGATAGTTATTCCATTCCCAGGAAAAGAAAAATAAAGCTAAGTTACAAAACTAAATCTATATGCAATAAAGTTATTATATACTGCTTTGTTTAAGCAGAGTCCTCTGGAAATTTATGTACAGTACATTAGTTTTCAGCTATTTATATTCCACAGTTAGACCTTAAGATTCTCTGGTTTTAAGACAATTGTTAAAGATACTTTTAAAGCTCTGAGCAGTTACAGTACATAAAGATGTTAGCTTTTTGTTTTTCATTAGATGCAAGAAGAGGCAGGCTCAAAACCTGGGGGGAGGGCCAGGCTTGAGCAATTTGGTAAATGTGTCGGAAAGGAAATTAGACATTGGAGGATCAAGACCATTAAGACACTAGCTCATGAGAGATCAAGAATTCAAACATGACATTCATATTCGTCCATGGCCAGCACAGATTCATAACACGAATTCCATTTAACATCTTTATGAGCATTTAAGACATGCATTTAAATTAAGTTGTTTCTTATCAGCTAACTCTACTGGGGCAACCATTCTAAAGGGCTCCATGTCTTCAAATTACAATGACTGGGGAATTACATGAATGTTGTGTGTTTGAGAGTAGTTTTGAGGGGAGCTGGGAAAAAACATGGTAGAGGAAAGGAATCAAAGAGGGTCTTTCCTCCTGAGGAGAGGCAGAGAGATCACACAGAATTCTGTTTGTGGGAATGCTGCTGTGGCGGAATGTTGGGATATTGGTGACAGAAGCCTAGTTTCATGCAATTTTCTTTAAGGGGGCTAGAAAATAGGAACTACTTTAAAAAAAATCAAAGCAGGCACAGTACACTCAAAGTTGGTGTGTGAACACCCTTCAATGATGCTAGTTTGGTGAGGTTGTGCACACCTCTCCTGGGTTATGCACTCTCGTGAGAAGTGCGTTTGGTGTGGGAGGGAGAGGCCACCTCACCTCGGAGGTTCCTGAGGAGGACTTTCAGCTTCTGGGGCTCACTGGTGCGCCTCCTGTTGAAGTCAGCTCGCGGTTGTGTTTGGGCACAGTGATCCGTCTGCAGAATTTGGAAGAGGCTGGCCATGTTGGGCCCGATCTTCTCCATCAGGCTGTCTCTGATTGTGCTGACAGTGTCCCCATCGCACTCCAGGAGGCTGCGCACGAGTCTGTTGTAGTATCTGCAGTGGGGAAGAAAAAACGGGACACATCATCAGTGAGAACAGGTGAGACCAGGCTTGCGTGGGGCTCCAGCCGATACCATCCCAAATGGTCAGACCCGGTGGACCCAAATAGATAGCAGACGGCTTACAATCTTTGTGCCATCTTCTTAGTGTGAGTGCTTCCTGGATTCACCACACAGTGCAAGACAGGTATATCTCCATGTTTAGGGTTCAGGGACTTGACTTTGGATAGTAGGTTGTCGGCAATGTATAGAAGTTTTAGAAACAGAATTATAGGACTAGATGGGAGTGGAGAGATTATTTAGTGACTATTTCATCATCTCATTTTGTAGGCAGGACAGCTGAAGTGACTTTCTAAGGTCACACTCTGAGTGAGTGGTAGAAGCAGGACTTAAGTCAACTATCATGAGCTGAGCCCGACACTCAACACATATTAATAGTCATGGAACACCCCTTTACCTTTCTCCCCCAGCCCTGTGGTCCCCCTCCCCTCCGACAGCTGTCAGTCTCTTCTCTATGAGTCTGTTTTGATTTTGTTTGTTAGTTTATTTTGTTCTACATGAGTAAGATCATATGGTATTTGTCTTTCTTTGACTGGCTTATTTTACTTAGAATCATGGTCTCTAGGTCCACCCAAGCTGTTGCAAAAGTGAAGGGATTAAGAAAAAAAACTCAACCAAGCAAACAAAATAACCTCATAGACACAGATAACAGCATGGGGTTACCAGAGGAGAAGGGGGCTGGGGTAAGGTAGAAGAGGGTAAAGGGGAGATAAATGGTAATGGAAGGACTTGGGGTGATGAACACACAATACAGTATACAACTGATGTATTATAAAATTGTACACCAGAAACCTATGTAGTTTTATTAACCAATGTGACTCCAATAAATTTGATAAAAATAAAATAAAAATAAAAACAGTTATTACACATAAATTTGTGGTTATTTTGATGCCTGTTTGCAATTTTCCTATTTCTCAGTGTGTGTTCAGGTATATGGGCATATGAGCACATATTCAGACTGAACTTCTATCTTTAAAGGAATCTCCTGTCTTCGGTGTCAAAATTCTTGAAAGGTATATTGTAGTGAGAGGGCCAAATCCCAGGCAATGAGGACATGTAAATGGAAAGATCAGTGGTTGTTAATGGTTCATGCTTCAATAATTCCAGGAAGCCTTCTCTCACTGGTCTAGCTGTAACTGGCCTCTTCCTTTTTCTTTTTTTTTTCTTTTTGACATTTTATAGATATTTGGTTAGCATCACATAGGTCAGCGTTTGATGTATTTGTTTTCCTGATCAGACTCTAAGCTAATGGAAAGCAGGATTTGGGTCCTTGTTCTTTGTATTTCTCTTGTGCCAGCATTGTAAGGCAACATTGCCCACTCACTGTTGATTTGTTGATTTAATTTTGTGGCCACAGAGGCAATGGAGCTTTAAAAATATAACTCTCTCCCATAAGGCATGATTGCCACAAGAAAAATTACCTGTAGGTCTGGTAAGTTTTCCCCCAAATCCTGTGCTGGGAATAAATTACCTTCATCTTTGGTGCAAGTTCTTGAAGCATCCCTACCACTGCAGCTACATATCATGGCTCAGAAAGAGTTATACTGTCTAATATTTACAACATATAAATGATTCATCCTGTGCTTTGGGAAGACAGTCCAGGTATGTTCAAATTTGAGTTGGGATGTATTTGCTCCATTTTGAGGTGGTGACGGTTGTCAAAACCCATTAGTTCCATGTCCACTAATAAGAGACTGTCCTGATGACAGGTATTTGCAGAGTTTCTGTGGAGAGACCCTTTCCTTGGAGGAAACTGAGGGTCACTGGGGCCATAAGATCTTCTGTGAAGAGAAAGCTATTTATTTTTATGTCACCTCACAGAGCATAGAATCAAGCATCTTTCCAGAATAACTTAACCCCCCAGAGAGGCCCTTTCAAGGATGAGCAGTAAATAGTGTGGAATATGGGTAATGAAGCAAAGTGGTCACCCTTCTGTGAGTGAGCAGAACAAATTTGGGGATCGAAAGAGAAGTGTCCTATCTGGGTCTCAGACACAGTCATGGCCCTATCCTTCCCATGCAGAGGGGTTATATGCAGCTGTTTTTCAAATTGGGATTCTCTGGCACAGAAACACATTTTCCAGCCCTTTGGAACTATAGAGCACATGAGTCAAAGCAGATCTCACTTGGATGGGGAAGTGGGTAGAAAAATGGTTTTGGAAAAACTGAGGATGAGGTACTTTGTAGCAATAGCTTCAGAAGTCTGCATACCCACATAGATCCCCAGGCATCTCTTTACTTGTGGGCTCTGCTAGGTCATGGGTCCCCTGGCCCTCTGTGTCCTGTTCACAGGGTGATTAGATCCTGGAGAATGAGGTTTCTGGACCTAGCTTTCCTGCCCCCCAATATGGACTTTATGACTCAGAAGTTAAACCTTCTACTTTGAGAAAGAACTATTCACACCAGATGACCTCCCAAATGGGCTGGAGAAGATGGTCTTTCCTTAGATCAACATGGCAAGCTCTTGTCTGGCTGAAGAAGTGTGACTCCAGGAAGGAAATGCAACTTCTGTAGCTGGACTGGCCTGTTGGGGGCCAGCTGAGTTGCTCTGGCCCCACTTCATCAAACCTACTCTCCCTCTCTGAGGGTTTTTGCCTTTCCTGTTGCTTTCTCTGCTAGCCCAGGTGGAACATCTGCACTTGATGTTTCTTGACAATGGCCTTTGCTGGCCTGATTGACCTTAGTGACTCCCCCCAATTCTACCCTTAGCTCCTCTCATGGAGCTTCATTAACACAATGAAGGCAGGTTAAGGAAGCTCCCTGGAGTAGAAGATGCTAATGGCTCCATTAGCAGTTCCTCCAAGTGTGGGGAATAATCTGTCAGCCTTTCCATTTGCCAGAGAGAGCCGTAGGTTAACCCCGGGCCTCTCTATTAAGAGCTGGCATAAGGCATTGACCTTTGGAATAGTGTGAGTAAATGAGATAGACCTTTCCTATCTATAAGCCACTAAGTGAGAGTAGTGAAGAGATTGTGTCTGCAATAAAAGTTGCCTTAGCAATTGTCACATATTTAGTGAGCACTGTCTTGTACCAAGTAAGCTGTGTCTTCTCTTTGAGGAGAGAATGTACACAAATCTAATTGTTGCTCACCCTGGGGCACATTTATTCAATTCTGCTTGGTATTCTATTTTTGGATTGTGGATGTAGCCTGGCTGCCATTTTGAAGTAGAAATCAAATAGCTTGGCTCAAGGCCATGTGAGTTATAGGCCCAACTCTGTCATTTACCAGCTGTGTGACCTTCAGCAGGTCACTCCCCTCTCTGGGCTTCTGTTCTTTAATCAGTAAAATGAGGTGGTTACTCTATTGTCATCTTTAGCTGTGACATCCTATGTTTCTAGTGATTTGACATATATGTTCCTTCTCAATTTAACAAAAAAGACAAATAAGCAATAAACCAAACAATTAAAAAACCAACAAACAGTTAAGCTCTGTCTTAGGCCCATCCTTTGCAGGAAGAGTTAGAACTATTTAAGATTTCTTTCCTCATCTTTATGGGGGGTGGTGGGGTCTGCTGCAAAGACCTGGCAGGCTAAGTGTTTGGGCCACCCTGCCTAGAGGGACTTTTAAAAGCATGTTTCTTCCTTCCTACTTTAAAAATTCCATCGCTAACTTTTTTTTCTTGTGAAAGAATAAGATCAGATATTCTCCATAGCTACTGTTTCAGCCATGCTTACCCAAATACACACATACTGCCTAGGAACGTTCTGTGTGAGGTTTATAAATAGTCCTTTGTTTCCCTTGATCAATATTATTCTTCTGTTTCCTGTTCCCTATCCATGCCCTAGAGAGCTGGAAGCTTTGTCAGTTTTCCCACTCTGGATGTGGATTGGTCTAACTCTTCCCAAGTCTCCCGCTGTTCAACCTGCCTGATCAATTTTGCTTGCTTTCCTCCTGGTTGGAAGTGTCATTTGCAAATTCAGGCAGGGGACACTCCAGCTATGCTTTTTCTTCTCAGTACCTTTTGCTCATGGAAAACTTCCCTGTTCTGGCTCCTGGTCCAGTCACAGGCTTTTGGATTCTCCCAGGCCCCAGTCTCAGGCTAGATAAGTCACAGGAAAGTGGAATGAACCTGTAACTACTTCCTTTTGCAGTTCGGTGCCAGTTGGCGTGCGTTGGCGTGTATCTGTGGTGGGACAGAGGCTGGGAAAGCAGGATGTTTCAGGAGGGCGAGGAGCTTAAATAGAGCAAATCAAGCCCAGAATGGAACCGGAAATCTCTCCAGTTCTCAGCAGGAATAATATTAGCCCATGGAAGTGAAATAATTGGAGAAAGGTAAAAGTTGCATGGAAGGTTCTGGTTTCCTAGGGGGTGGCCACTTTTTCCCACTCTCCTAATATTTGTGATTCCCCTAAGATTAAAGTAAGAGATTACAAGACTCCTTGTGACCATTTTCCAAAGGTGATGAGAAGACACTTCTTAAAAGTAATAATGGCCTGATTAAAACGAGTACTAGCCTCTTTTTAGATAGGTAGGATCACCAGTCCAGAATCTGAATCATCCTTTCTAAAAGACCTCTCCCTTCATGATGGAAGATGCCACCTCAGTTGAAACAGAGGTTAGTACCACCTCAAAATGGCTTTCATGCCATATTATAGATCATGAATTGTCACCAGATCCTTAATGAACTAGGCTTGTAATAATGGCTCTGCTAACATACCCCTGCCCCCCAGCTACTACACAAATAACATCCTTTCTCTATAGCCCCACACCAGACTAAGAATTCTGTATTTCTCTTCCTTATGGTGAAAGGTGTCTCCAGCAATTAACCAGGTTCTTTCTTCTCCCCAGATGTAATAAGAATCTTCCTAGGAGAATTTTAAGACCAAGGTCAATATAAAGAGACAGGCCACTTGAGATAAATGCTGGATTTAACTTTGTTTTGAGTAAATCAGTTAGGACCCATGACAGAGTGGCTTCCAAGGACTGAACAAACAATGTTTGTAAACTGACACCAGATTCTGAAGAGATTCAAGTACTGTAGTTCTGAGTGAATCAGACATTTTACAAAGTTTTAGTGTCAGGGACTTAAACTTTCCCCAAGGAGGAGCTACTTTTCTCATCTTCTAGGTGCCTTTCCATACATGCCTAAACCACTAGGAAGCCCCTGAAGGACTAGGCTGTGGCCACTTTCTGAACAAGGGTGGCAGAACATGGCTAGGAAATTAATCAGGGTCAGTCTGCATTAGCTCTCAGGTGGTCAGAGTAACACCCACAGGACTGATCTTTGTGAATACGTGTGGATTTGGTTGGAGAGTCAATCATAGTGCTTCGAGACTGGCAGTCAAATTTTAATTTGGGGTCAGGGGCATCGCAGTAAGCTGAACATGACCACTGGCTGGCACTTCCCATGCTACACCTCCACACTAGCCCCATCACCACTTCTGTTAACTTGGTCACAGATGGGGAAGCCCAGGTCTCGATGGGAGCCTTTTGAGGTGATGCAATGAGGATGTCAGCCATCACCCATGCTAGGTGTTTACTCTGGGCTGGTGAGGACAGTGTGTTAGGGTCACAGAAAAGCATGATACTGGGGTAATACCAGCGCAGTGGCTTTGGGTGGCATTAGAATACTAGGATGAGCATGTGATCAGGGCAGTCACCAGAAGGTCATCACAGGACATCTCAGTCTAGAGGAATGGGATGTAACCCTGGCCTGGAAGGGAATGTGGGTGTCGTCCCGTTCAGCTCCTTCACCCGGGAAGCAGTAGTCCCAAGAAGGGGTGGCTTGCTCTGGGCCACCTAGTGAAATGCCTGACTGGGCTTGGGGCGGACTCAAAATGTGTGCAGTTTTAAAAGACTGCATTATGACATTTGACCAGGGTTTTTATAATGGCCAATTGTACTGTGCACAGCCATTCAGCCAAATTTGATGTCTCAAAAGCTTATTTCCATAAACTTCATAATTCCCTTCAGGCTTATGGCAAGAAACTGACCATGAAAATGTACCCAGGGATGCTGCAGATGAAGCTTTCTATTAGCTGCATGGGAAGACTTTTCCTATAACAGAGAAAAAAAATAAACCCAGCCTGCTTGAGCTGTCACAACCAATCACAAACACATTTTTCCTGCAAAAGCTGGGAAGGCTGCAAGCTAAAATAAGAGCATGACTGTGGCAATTGAACCCCCTCCCTGTGTCTGGCTCTGCCAGCCAGCCACTCCCTCCTCCACCCTCACTGCAAAAAAGTGGACTCATTTCATACCTGTTGGAGAAGTGATTGGGCAGCTGGACGACTTCCGTGATGGCCTCGGGGTTCTGCTTGGCGATGCTGCACACGTTCAGCTTGGTGTAGCACTCCTCCTGCACCTCGGCAATCATCCTCTGGAAAATGGAGCACCTCCGGATGGCAACGAAGACCTTGGCGGTGACCCCGTTGGCGATGCACTTCAAGCTCTCTTTGACAAATGCTTTTCCCTGCCAAGGAAAGGGGTAGGAGAAAAAGCTTTAGCTCAAGCTGATGACAGAGGACAGGGCATACAATGTGTGGAACTTAAGGGGGCTCTTGGCACTGTACTATGGCCATCTGCATGTCCTTGCAATGAGAAAACTGTATGCATGGCCAGGATAAAAAAATGTCCCTACTCCCTGAGACTACCTTGGAGCTCCATAGCAATGAAATGAGACAAGAGAGAAAAAAAAGAAAGAAACCATAAACAACCACCCTGCAGCTTAAAAATAGCCATGATATGTCTTTGTATTCTTGGGATTGAGACTTTGATAACTCAAACCATAAACTGGTATGCTAGGTCATATAACTTCTTTGTTAGAAGAACATTTTTATTTCCTCTTGAAGAGGCAAAGGTTTTCTGCTCATCACCCCTCCCTTGTCAGACAGCCTCTGTCAGCATGTTACAACTGGGTCTTAGGGTGGGTGGGTGGGGGTCTTACATACAACATATATCCAGGCCTAAAGTGTGTGTGTGTGTGTGTGTGTACACACTGGAGATGAGGATTTGGAGTGGGGAGGCTAAGAAGGAGGGCTGGTTCCCTATAAGACTGGTTCCTAGGAACAATAGTCTAACACACTGTTAAAGACCAGCAGCCAGTGGGAGTAAAAGGTTAAGGTCTTATTACCTGAGTGTCGAATTTAGCAGCGCTGTACAAGAAGGATTTACAGATGTCATACATCCCATCTGTGTCGCAGGTGGAGTTTTCCAGGCATGCAAAAGCCCCACAGCCAACCTGCAGCGCACTGTTGAGGCAGCGGACCACTTCAGCTGAAAGAGACAAGGCCATCCGATCTGGGTCAGGCAGTGAGGTGGTCCCAAGGGGTCAAGTTGGTCTGCTGGAAAAACTCAAGGACACGGGGTCAGAACTTATTGTAGATGTCTGTGATGGGGCCAGGAGATAGACCCATTCAGAGCAGGGAAGCGGGTGGGGTGAGAAAGGGTGGGGCAGGCAGATCCCTCTGGCTTGGAAGAGCCAGGGCACATGTGGGAGAGGGAATATGCTTTCCTTCTGAGACACATGCTGTTGTCTCACCACGGCCACCCAGTTTGGGTGGCTGGAGAGGAAGGCTGGACTGAGCACACACAGAGCTGGGAGCAGCTCTGCAGAGCCAGGGGGCATCACTTAGAGCCTGAAAGCATGGGAGGCAAGAGAGGTGGCTGGTGGTTCAGGGTGAGGAGGTGGAAAGGCCAGGGAGTCCATTTGGTACCTGAAAAGGCACTCCAGAGTAATAAGGATGGAATTTTAGTTTAAATGGCAGAGAAGAATTTGCCAGGAGTCCCTTCCGAATTAGGGCTTTTAACTTACCTTCATATTGGCAGAAAGGAATCTGATCTGTTCTTGTTTCACCCTAACCCCCCCACCACAGGACAGTGCTTAGAGGTATATATAATGTCTCTCATGGTAAAAGCCAGTTTTTGTTTTTTTTTTAAGAAAAGAGAAACACAGGTGTGGAATAAAAAGGCCAAGGCACCCCTTGTGCAAGACTGGAAGAAAACCGCAAAGAACTTGCATGAGGCTTTCTACGTTCTGGATAAGATCCCATAAAAGTAATTTCTCTCTTACAGAAGGGGGGTGTTCTGGCAGGCAGCTCTGCAAGAAATGAGCTGCGGCCTTCATACCGTAGGGTTCTCCTTCGAGATCAAAAGCATGGCTCAGTTAGGCTCCCCCTCCCCCTCCCACCACCCGCAGCCTCTGGGATGGTACAAGTCATTTCCCTAATTATATATTTCTACGGGTTCAAATTATAACTTTGCTTTAAGCAGTTTTAATATGCATTGGGGTTCCTATTGTTTTAGGCAAGCTCAAATTGTGAATCACTGCATCTCTATAGCAACTAAGTACAAAAGGAAGTGAAGCAAAGCCCTTCTCTCGGCAGGGACCTGCTCTTGCGAGGGGAGCCTCGTCTGCAGCGTTTGGACACCTGCGATCCCATATTTGCTGACAGTTGGGGGAGTGAGGGCAGCAATGGATGAGCAGCAAGACGGAGGAGCAAAGTCAAAAGGCAGAAGTATCAATGCCGGCGACCTAAGGACTCTTTTCCTTGTAAGGCCAACCTTACACACAATTGACTGCTCCAGGAGTTGGGGCAAAGTGAGACCTTCCCCTTGCAGAAACAGCTGCTACGTTTCACAAATAGCCCTTTTCAAGATGTTCGCTGGCCACGGGCTGCACGAGAGACTGAATGGAGCCCAAGGGAGAGCCGGGAAGAAGAGAAGGAGCAGTGTTGGGGGTGGGATGTGTAGGGTTTTCTCTGAATCTGCTCTGGGTTTGTCAGACTTGAGGCTCTGGTTGCGTAAATCAGCCTGCAGGGGAGCTTTCAGTGTGTTCTCTGAAAGGGGGGGGAAGTCAAGTTATAGGGTCTCATGGGTGAAGAAACAGGGGCATGAGCCAAATCATGTCTCACCTTAAGATCAGCTTCAGCTTCTGGAAAGTATAGAGAGCGCTTTGAAGCATGCCAACATTCAAGCCTTTCCCCGCCCCCTCCCCCCCAAGAGGGTACGTGCCAGATTTCAGGCAATCAGGCTAGGCTTATGCAATGAAATACCCTCAGCACAGCGCCCAGCTTCTTCGTTAGTTAGTTGCGTGCAATTTATTAAACAAAGGAGCTCCACTTCCTAAGGCTATTGGATTACACCGGCAGTTTATTGCCATCAGGCATGAAGCACATTTATTATCAAGATCAGCAGTCACAGACACAGTTGCAAAAGCGAGAGGCAAATGAGGACAGCTCTTTGGGGGAGAAACCGGT
This sequence comes from Trachops cirrhosus, assembly GCA_028533065.1. Taxonomy (NCBI): domain Eukaryota; kingdom Metazoa; phylum Chordata; class Mammalia; order Chiroptera; family Phyllostomidae; genus Trachops; species Trachops cirrhosus. The sequence goes on from CM052545.1 coordinate 48,759,670, forward strand.
CCTGGGTTTGCCGCTTACCTGAGTTCTGAGCTGCCACCCGGGATTTCCTGGAGCTCACAGAATCATTCTGCTCCGCCTCACGGGTTGCAGAAGCACTGATCACCAGCACCAGAAGCACTGCTGAGTTTTGGAGCATTCTCTGAGAAGTTTCCGCTAAGTTGTTGGGTTTTTTTTTTTTCTCCCCCCCTTTCCTCTTTTCCTCTCCCGGCTTGAGGGAAGATGTGGATCTGGATACGCTGAAAGCCTAGGTGAGGATTTGATGAGGATTTTTGTTGCTGCTGATGCTGCTCCTGCTGACGCTTCCGCTGCTGCTGTGGCTGCTGCTGTGGCTGCAGTCGCTGCTTCTTGCACCTCTGGCTTTTGCAAACTGGGGGCCCAGAAGCTGCACCCAGGGGTTTTATAAGCCGTTCTTATCGGTCCTTAGGATCAACGACCAATCAGGTCCCTCAACTGGTCTGGCTAGCCAATCGGAAGGCACGCTCATTGGGCAGGAGCTATTTGACTTCTTAGAAATATTTTCCAGCAAATTAAAAGTACCTGCTGCCAATGTTTCATATGTGTGTGTGACTGTGTGTGCATAGATGTGTGAAAAAGCTATTTTCACAGAATTAAAGGATAACTTTGTATTGCTTGAACTAAAGGAAAATCATAGGACAATCTCAGCAAGGTGCTTTGGAAATCTATCCATGTTTTTTAAAAAATGAGCTAGGGGGATGGGAATGGGCAGCAAGGGCAGGATGGGGAGTGTGCTTTCTGTATTTTCATTCAACCCCGTTATAGCGATTTTACTTTAATAATAGCACATTCTCTGTGTTGTAATCTACATACATGTTACCTCCCCATCTTCTCGGCATATACATGTTCGCAGGTCTGTGATGCATTTTGGCTGTGTGTGAGAATCCTGAGTTCTCACTCACATCCAGGAGCCCTCAAGTAGGGACATACATGAGTGAAAGGGCCCTGATGAACAGGGACAGCTCTGAGCTGTGACCCCAGCTTCCCTCTTGCTTAGCTCTATGACCCTGGTTCCTTTTACCTTGCTCTGCCTTTGTTTCCAAAGCTGTGAAAACTCAAGCTTGGGGTCTTGCATTCCTTGGGCCTCCAACACTATGATTCTCTAGTAACACAATGAAACATGACTCCATCTCTTTAGTCACCAGCAGGATTGCAAACTCCAGGACTGTTAGTTATCATAGGTACCCACATGCATACTTACATACACTACATTCAGCAAGGAGACCTGGCCTGGAAACGAATAAATGGTGTGTTCAAGCCCAGCAACGTCATAGTCACATTGAAACAATAAGCTAGCCAATGCAAGCCTAAACCCACTGGGGAAACCAGTTCATTTCTTGGGGGTGGGGGGAGCAGGACTGGGAGGAATGGGTACGAAACGCCCAGAATGTGTAGGAGAGAAGATTGATAAGCTCTAAACTTAATGGGGAAATTACAGCAGCATCATGAGGCATGCCTAGCATAGAAGCTTCTATATTCTTGTAAGTGGGCTGTAGGCAACAGTGAAGCTTGTCCCTAACTTGTGAAGGAGGTGAATAATCAAGGGCAGGATTTACCAGGGTGGAGAGGTGGTCCTTAAGCACTGGGTGAAGTGAGGGGATTAAGCAAAAAACAAAACAAAACAAAAAAACCTTAAAAATTTTCAGGAGGTAAATGAGAAAGGGCTATCAGAGATTCACACAGACACAGGCAGGATGATCTTTTAAAGAAACAGAGCCAGCCAGCGGTTTCAGGTTAAGTGCTAAAACCTCCCACAAAAGTTGAAGAAAGAGTGCCAACTCTATTAACTACAAACCAAGAATCAGCTCTATATGTGTGTGGGTCTTGCTGAGTGATTGTAGCCACCCTTGCAAATAAAAGGAATGTTTGGAAATCATAAAGGAATAGAAAAAAATAGGTAAAGAAAATATCTAAGAAAAAGAAAGAAATTTCCAGTTTCCATGATACAGTCAGTACATTTCAATTTTTATTAACTAATCTGATCACTATTTCTCAACTATGGTCTAGCTGACTGAGTAGACCATAAGAGGTCAGTCGGGAGAGTAAAAGAGGAGAGATACAGAGGAAGGAAAAGTAATGGTTCTTGTCATTGAGGTGCTTGCAGTTAAGTTTGGAAGATGGTCAACCTCAGTCCTATCTCCTGGAGGTTCAGGATGTTAAAACCTTGTGTGGTAAGAGAAGGGCATGGTCCACATTGGCTAGGGATGTGGGGAAGGCTTCATGCAAGGATCTTCAAGGAAGGATCAGCAAGGGAATGATGCAAACTGGTGTTCTTTATTGCTTTTTAACAATTTTGGGAAAAGCCACGATACTTTCATGTTAAAGAAGGGCATGATCTCGAAGTCTCAGTGGCTCATCTCATTGCTTTAGGCAGACGTATGGTTATACATACAAGAGCTGAATGTTCTCTTCTAGGAAAAGAAGAAGAGGATGGATGCATGCATTTTCCCCCAAGGATCTTGGTTTCTGTTCCTCAGCATTCTCTGTTTCCTTCGCCATTCTTCACCATTAAGTGCCGTGCTGTTGGTTTCTCTCATTGGACTTGCTCCAAGTTGGCCTACTGGCTTAATGGAGTGACGGAGACTTTCTCCCCGCCATCCACATTCTCTTTCTCTCATGTTCACAGAGAGCACATGGTGCCACATGTGTTGGGTTGTGCGTTGTGCTTTCTCTGATGTTAATTTATCGTTCTTCCTTATTTCTTGACCTTTCAGTCATGTGCCTGGACATTCATTACTGGGTGTGCAAAGTGTCTCCCAATGACAAAAAAATAAGCTGTCATCTGAGGAAATCCAATAGTGGTCAGCTATATTGGTTTGCATATAACTAATATCAGAGGACATAGCTGGAGTCTAAGCAGAGACACCCAATGGCAGGTTTCTTCCCAGGAGTTCATGGATATTTGAATGTTCACAGCCATTGAATTTTGTCTTGCACTTTAATATAGCAATGATAGAAGAGTCCTGGGAACTCTGAAGGGGATGTCCAGTTCCTTTGTAACTTCTCCTGGGGGTGGGGTGGGTGTGAGGGAATACCAAGGAATTTGAATATCAGATTTCAGAGCTCAGATTTTATCCTGCAAGTAACAGGGACCAGTAGGGGTTCTTGAGTAGAAATTGTTAAATGATGTATGTGTTGAGATTATTGTTTGGAGAAATCTTTTGATGATACATAGGATAGTTTGTAGGAAGAAAAGAATGAAAGTTATAGGAATAGTCAGTAATATCAGTATGTGTTGATAAGACCCTGGATAACTATGGTAGCAGTAAGAAAGGAAGTGAGGAAAAACAACAGAGTTATTCTAGATGAAATAGAAATTCTTAATTAACCTAAGGACTCTATTGGAAAAAACCTTTTTCCCAGCTTCATGACAACGGAGATGATGTACATTCCTTCTTCATTTATTGGTTCTGACTTGGAGTTGACAGGACTCTCTAGCACCTCCATTAGGCAGACACAGTCTGGCATTCTGTTAAGGTAGCAGACTGGACTGATCAAACAAAAAACTTGACTGGGCTTTAGATAGATGAAGAACCCTTCCAACCCTGGTTCTGTGCGTTGGAGGTGCCCCCAGGTGCATGGTGGGAGGGGAGGGGAGCTTGCCATTGCCCTGGAGTAAGGTAAGTGCAAAGAAGTGAGTGGGAGAAACTGTCAACACCTGAAGCTGGGTTGGGGTGGGGAGGGTGATGCCCTGGCTGTGCCCGTGCAAGGCTGGTATGAGTTCAATGAGAAGATTAAGCCAAAAACCTCCAAGGCTTTGTTGCATTTGGCTAGTTTAAGGCTAAGCAGCGAACAGCTCTATGCGTTTTTGCTTAGTGGAAACCAGGAGCGTGGTGTCTAAATATTCCTTTTGCTGTTAACAGAGCACAAGACCCATCTAGGTTGGTCTGATATAGAGACCAAGGTTGGAGTGACATTGTCATTCTTTTTCAGGAATTCTGGCCTAACTGTACTGCTGGATTATTGAGTCATGCCTTCCTAACCTCAAAAAAAGGAGGAAGGGAGAGGAGGAAGATGAGGGAAAATTTTCATTTCCATTTTATATGAAGAAGGTACCAGGTTTTTTGTGTGCAGTCTCAACTATCTGTGTGAATCCTTGCCCCCTTACTTGCCTTAAATTGCTTTAAACTCTGCTAAAGAAAGAGAGTGAGAGAAGAGAGCGGGAGGGCAAACTCCCTCTCCCCTCCTTCCCCAGGGTTTGTGGAGGGTTACTGAGTGCCTGGCAAGGGGGCAGGTGTTGTGGGAAATGCAGGGAAATGTTTGACCTTTCCCTGTGCTCCATGAATTCCCAAGCTGTTTCTTAATGCATGAATGTTACATTTGAGGAAGAATGTCTGTTTTCCGGAAATATAATACAGCAAGTGGGTTGGAATCGAGTTTACAGGTTTGGATTCAATTAACATTTACAGGGTGTCTATCTACTCTAGGCCAGGCATTACTGCAGATGTTTCTCATCCTGCGAGAAGAAATGCTACCCTGTCTTTCCACAGGAAGAGCCGGGATCCAGAGAGAGGAATGGCTTACCCTTGGGCAAGCGAGGAGGGGGGAGCTAGGTCTCCTGAGATTTGCTTATTGTAGAAGTAGCTGGGGTCCTTCAGGTGCGTGAGCACCGCGGTGGAGGAGGGAGTACTTGTGCCGAGGGCGCTGCCCCTCGGGGTGGGGGAAGGGCAGGAGGAATAACAAATAGGTGGGCTGACTTAACATGTTTAAACCAGAGCAGGCAAGTTGAAATTAGCCTCTACTCCTGAGAACACCGGCTTCTCTCTTTTTTTTTTCAGGTATAAGTTACGATGTCACTTTATATCAGGGAGGACAAATTCATAATCCTAGGGCAGCCCGCAAGTCTTCAGTTTCACACAAGGCTCCTGAAACAAGTATGAAGAGGATGTGATCTGTGTGTCATTGAATCTGCCATTAGCGATAACTCTTTGGCAGACCTGAAAGGACATTATGCTGCGGGGACACACGAGGGCGCTCGAATCAACCAACAACGGGAGGTTTCTTTTACATTAAAAAAGAAAAGTAGTGAATCCTGGCTCTGTTAGATTGACCATTGTTTCAGGATACTTTTTAGGGAGATAACTTATGTTTGTCGTTTAGGTCACTCACCAGTAACTTAGCTGGTGAGCTCGCAGATTAGCCTGTCCATCACGTTTGGAAGTTTTGCAGTGTAGACTGTTCTATATCCCACCCTGTTACTGCCTGAGGGGGAAACAAGCTGCAGGCAGTTTCTTAAGTATTCTGCCCCAGTGGTGAGGGGAGAGTAGCATCAGTACCTAACTTCAGGATAGATAAGACCGTACATCAGATAACAAGTGGTTGTTACTTTGAGATCCTTGGTTTAACCAAGGGAATCTATTTCCCCGTGGTAGTGAGCACTTTACTCCTCTTCAGTGAATAAAACGAAACATCTGTGACACGTTTTTCTACTTAGCATTCTTTCTCCCGGTGGTCTGTAGACAGAGGTCGAGGCCGAATCACAACTGTTGTCTATTTGTGACACTTTTGGGTGCCTATTCTATTGCTTGGAAGTCTTCCAGGGGAGTGTGGCAGTTGGGGGGTAGGCAGCATATGGAAGCATGACTACTCTCTGGCTTCTTGGTTCTGCCTCAAACACCTTTGTGAAGAAGTCCTCTGCACTCTGTTAGATGCAAAAATTGGAGTGGGGCAGGCCTGTCACCCTGCAGACACATGAGAAAGTCTTTCACCCAGCGCTTAATGCAACCCTCTCCAGTTAGAGGTCAGGACTCAGCACTCGCAGCCAACAGACCCATCATCCATGGGTGCATGTGGGGCAAGGCATGGCAGCATGCACCTGAACCTGAGGCAGCAAATACACAGGGCTGAACTGTGACCTGTAATGAATAAGACTGAAGGATGATGCCAATGAGTTTGTGAAATAGAAATAAAAACAAAATCCACCCCAACAATCGTGCTGAGGCATCAATCTGACATATTTAACCTAAAGCCAGCTTGTCATGTGCAAAATGCTGTCCAAGTATAAAGAAGTGTCTTGCAGCCATTCCTGAGTGCTACATGAATCTATTATTACTAGTTTATTGGCTGAGAATGAGGGATGTGGAGAGGGACCAGCTTTTATTACCTGGCAAGTCAGCAAAGGGGCCAGACTAGGAGAGTATAGATTTCTTTACTTGATGTTTGGAAATCTTGCCAAGAAATTTATTATGGCAATCCAAATGCATTTTATAATCAAGTTGCATTTAATATGCTTTAGGCTAAAGTGCAATTAAGATAAATCAGTTCTCAGCTCTGGATGAGTATCATGGGAGTATCAACATATTCCGATGACTCTATCAGAGTAATAAAGTGCAGAATGCAAACTCAGAATGTAAACTGTAAGGGTTTTATAATAGTAGCAAAAATGGTCACCAAGTGCCATTTTGTTTGCTTTCATGGAACATGGTTTTTGTCAGCTGTTTGGGAAATGAACTCTCTCAGTCCTTTTAAAAATTAATTGTAAGAAAGTTTAGTGGAATAAATGGAAATCCAAGTGTAAAGGAAACACACTCTCTGGCTGTCAGGCAAGCATTTTCTTGCACATGTCATTTTGCATTCGCTAGTGACAATAATAGGAAGGTGGAGGAAGAGGGAGAGAAAAAGCCAGAGCTTCAGAGGAAGTGGGGAAATCCTTAAGGACGAAAGTGTCATCAGGGGAGTCATTGTGCTATGACAGGCACATTTAGCTCAAAAGATGTGGAGCTGGGGAACATTATTCTTTTCAGAGAGCAAATTTTAATAATATCTCATTGGTTCTTTTCATATTTGTATTTATAATAATATTTTGCATTGTTGTAATTCATTGTTTGTAACTGTTTCTCTTGTTAGATTAACAAAGGAAGGGCAGTTTCCTGTGTATGTGTGTGTGTATGGTGTGGTGTGTGCCCATTGAGGGGAGTGCTTATTCTTCATTTGATGTTTAGATCACTCACAGCAGACTTTGGAAATGGGAAAACAATGAGAAATGAGCCACACTGTTCAACTCAAATGTTAGAAGTGAGAAAAGAGTATTTCTCATTATGATGTTAAACAGACCTTGAAAAACAGATTGATTTGAAGGAACGGTCAATATTTTGGTATTTTTTTAGTAATAACTTCTTTCTCTTTATTTTCTCCAAGAAGTAGAGAAATGGACTGATTGTTTAGACTTATTCTGAGTCTCGATGTCTTTCCAGACCCTAGAGAAAGGCACAGAGATACAGAATCACTTTGCTTATGACTCAGTTGTCCTCGTGCACAAGGTCCTCCTCTCAACCTGGCTACCTGCAAGCTGGAGTGAGGGACCTGAACCCTATGTGAGGAGCTGCCTTCTGTCCCCCAGTCTCTGTCTACACAGCTCTGAGGATTTGTACCTCTCCTAGCCTGTCTCCTTTCAAACAAATGAAATATTTTTAGAAGATCTTTAGTCCTTCTCATTCCCCTTCCCCCACATCCCTTGAAATATTGCCTTTTGCCATGAATTGGAAAGAACCACTGAAGCCCACAGCTCCTTTTAGAAACTATGAATGCAAAGCCATCAGCTGTAAAATAGGGGCCTCGAATGGCTTTTCACAGGGTGGTGGCAGATTTCCCGAGAAGGAGATGTACTTGCTGCAGGGTTCTGTGGCTATTGACAAAAAGGATTTGGCACATGGTTAAGGATCTAAACCCACGGACTTCTTGGGCACTGTGGGCTTGTGTAAGGTCAGGGGTACCCCAACAACCTCACTGTTAAGCAGCTGAATCTGACTGCTGCACTCATGGTTCTTAGTTGAAATGTCTTCGGCCCCAGGGTGTGTGTGCATTTGTGTGCACAGCATACAGTGTGTGTACGCGGTTTAAAGGTAGGGCCCTTATCGAGGTCACCAGCAGCCTTGGAAACTGCTAGGCTTTCATTCTAATGGAGCCCCCGAATCACAGTGTTACAAATATGTCATGATGCACCCACAGTCCATGAAAAATATATTTTTATGTAATGATATATGATGTGTTGAACAGCAATTGACTATTTGGCATAATGTTAGATTTTGTAGGTATTTACTTAAATATCTGTTTCAAATTTCTTATTGCATTTTTTCTTTTGGAACCAGCAAATTTTCTCCCCAGTTCTCAATCATCTTTAGGAGCTTGAAGAAGTCAGAGTTGCTGGGCACCCTGTGATGCTGACAAGCCTGGAGAGACCAGCATGACAGGCTCTGCAAACCGAGGTGGAAAGTAACCACATAGGATGGTCTGAACACAAAATTCCTAAGTAAAAGCAGGTTGTGGTGACTAGTCACATTCCGGGCCTGTAGCTGCCTCAGCAAAGGTTAGTCTTGACCTCATATGAGCTTGTCTATTGTCTTTTTGCATCAAAGAGAACATACCTTTGAAATGTCAGAGAAATGTCCTTTCCAGACCTCTTGACACTGCAGGCCCTGGAGCCAAGGCCACAGGTCTCCTCATTGTTGTTCGTCATCCACATTTTTGCTGTAAATGTTAGTTGTTCACTGTCCTATACTGGCCAATGTAAAAGACCTGTGTGTTCCTCTACATTGTCTAGTTACCCAGTCCCAGAGATTTCCCCGCTTTGCTTTCTCCCATCTCCTTAATCTTCCACTAATGCATTTCATTGTCAATACTCTTTATTTCTCCTCCTTTTATTCTAATGTGTACAATCAGCTGCAAAACTTCCATTCTCTCAATCTGCTGAGATTTTGCTTCCCAGAAATTGTCAGTTTACTTAAATAAACGTTGATATATTCTCTACGCATTTGGATGCTCCTTACATTGACAGTCCTATAGTGCTGAATGAACAAGTTGCTTCTGAGCTTTGGGTTTAAGAAGGAGCTATCAGACAGGACCCTGAGATCCATTCATTTAAACCAGCAGTTCCAAGAGGCAACTGTCCTATAAAATGCACCAAGAAAAAAGGACCCCATGCTCAAATGCATTTTTGCGGGGGTGGTTTTCCATGAGCATCAGCATATTAAAGTCACTCAGAAATCCTACAATGGGAAAGCTTTTAAATTGTATAATTTAATGTTTCTCAAATTTAGTATTCAGACAGCATTTTAAAGAATGAATACTACTTATTAATGTCCTATAGGACTAGTGTTCCTTGGAACAAACTTTGGGAAATGCTGTTCTAAACCCATTAACTGTCACTGGCCTTCTCTAAGTTTCCCTGGGTGCTGCTGTGAACCACCTTTATTATCCTCACAACCTCACGGTCCCTTCTTTATAGCTGGACTCTTAGCTAGACCACCATTATGTGAGTATCTACAGGACTTTCCGGGGTGGATATATCTCATTTAATCTTCATAACAGGATGTAACAGCTATTAATATGCATGCTGTACCTACAAAGAGAGTGAAGTTCAAGAAAGCCCCATCATTAAGAAGTTGTGTCTTGATTCAATATTGGGTCTGTCTGACTCTTGAGAACGTGATTCTAACAAGTGGTGTTCTGTAGAAGAAAACTAAAACACTTTATTTAGATATAAGTGTATTTAGGAAAACAGTAGAAAGCATGTGTCTCTCTTCAGGTTCCTGAAAACTCTGCCTTCAACTGATCAAAACTTTTCCAAACTGACCGTTGGAGCAGAGTTGGTGGGGGAGGAGCCCAGGCTCTCCAGAATGGCATTTCTCTTCCAGCTTGGTTGTCTCTATTGCTACCAGTGATTTGGGATTGTCAGGCCAGGCTGCACCCAGATATTTAGGAGGGCTGGGATTTGGGAATTTTTCTGCTTCTTCTGGTAATCACTGCTGGCTCCTGCAGTTTGCTCTGGCTACCTGAAATACTATAGTTAAACAACACTACCTAGGCTGCCCTTGTCTGTGTCCCTTTCATTGTCCCTTTCATTGTCCCATTGAAATTGCTCCTGCTGAGCTTTGCTTCTCACTAGGGCATGGCTCAACCTCTGACTGAAGGTTAATTTCTTGCCTTGAAAAAGGGGAGGAGGAGCACAATGGCTACTTTGATGAGTCTGGGAGTGTGCAATGGCTTTCTTGGCTTTCTCTCTACTTAAAGAAAAGATCTTTAGAGTTACAGCTATTACTGCTGCTCACTGGAGGAGTCCCAAGTCCTCACTCCTTGGAACTTCTGGGGAAATTCTAAGCTTATGCCTTTCCCCATCAGTATGTAATGCTGTGGATGTACACCTGGTAAACGTTACAAGACCTAACTCTGTAAAGCACCACTTAAATAGAAGGGCATCTGTGTGCTCCTGAATAGTTGTTTCTCCATTAGTGAGGTATTTGGTGTGGATTATAAGGCTATGCATAGTTATGGCCTTCTCATGTGTCTTTTTTGGGAGAGTTAGGGAGGGAACAGAAATTTGCACATATATACTCTTTAGGACTTACAACTGTATGAAATGGAAAATTTAAAAGCCAAGTTATTAAAATTGAAAGGATTATTCATGTTGTTTTATTTTTTCCCTTTACACTATGTCTAAGTCGACCATTGTCTGGGATAGGGAGAAACTATGTTAAATATTAAATAGACATTTGATGTGTTAGGAGGAAAAAAAGGTCCAGCCATACTCTCATGTATAACACTATGTTCCATCCTCTGTTGACATCACTAGTTTGCTTGAGTAGCAGTTACAGGATAGCATAAACAAGTAGTGACCAACATGCTAAGTGTTGCAACTCAAAAATTCAAGACATGATCAGAATGAACCTGGGAGGGTGGTCAGAGAAGGTTTCCTACATGAGGAGGCATTTAAGCTGAAATTTGGACAAAAATCAAGAGGTAGTCTGGCAATTGTGGGGCCAGTGGGGGCTGAGGATGGGGTTGCACAACTCTAGGGATCACCAGTCATGGCCTATGTGCTCTGTGTTTGATGCCCTCTAGTTACTCAACGCTGCTGTGAAGTGTATGAAGTGGGAGCAGTTTCTAGTAAGAAGGAGTGATATGCATGGCCATCTAGCAATGCAGTATGATAGGTCCAGGGAACTGAAAATTGTCCAATGTGGTGAAACTTAGGGAGAAGAAGAGTGATATTAGATGTAGACCACAGAGGTTGGATGGAGCTAGATCAAGCATGATTTTGTGGTCTATGTTAAGATTTTTCAACTCTTTCCTAAGGCAATGAGAGACCTTAAAGGGATTTAAGAAAGCAAGTGTTGTTGGTAAGATTTGCATTTAAAAAGTACATATTTCATACTACAGTGTAAAGAATAGGTTGGTTGAGAACTAAGATAGACTGTGTACACTAATCACACATGAGTGATAATATGATGTTTGGACTACAGTAATGGTACTGTTGGGGAAAAAGGAGTGGATCCAGGAGACAGGCAGGATATTGGGTCAATAGAGCTAGGTGATGGATGTTTGGGGGTGGGTGCATAGTGAGGAGGGGGGGGGAAAGATTCAAAGATAATTCCTGGGTTTCTGTCTTAAACTGGATGGATGAGAGTGACATTTACTGAGGAACATGAGTGGGAGAGAGGTTTTTTGTGTGTGAATGCAAAATGATGACCTCCATTTTGAACTGAATCAAGATACTAAGATGTCTAATGGGAGATTTTGAGTAGGTGGTTGGATATACGGATCTAGCCATCAGAAGGGAAATCTGAGCTAGAGTTACAAATTTGGCCCTTGGCAGGTGTAGAAACCATAGAAGTGTTTGAGATTATTTAAAGATAAAATGTGGAAATCACACATTAAATGGTTGGGTAGAGGAAGAGGTGGTTACAAAGGAGATTTAAAAGGTGAATCCAGAGAGAGGAGAGGGTGCAGTCAACATAAGCCAAGGAAGAGAGGGTTTCAGGAAGAAGGAAACGGGTAAGTGTAGTTGAGAGATCAAGGGTATAATATAGGCTATCTTCAGCTGGATGTAACAGAATCTGATTAAAATTTGCTTTAAACAACAGGATATGTACTGACTCTTCTAACTAGAATTTAAGAAACATCTAAGGCTTCAGGTTCACCTTATTCTAATGGTTCTGCTTTCATTATTTTGTATTCCTGTAGGTGTATCCTCCTCTGTGTGTTGGTTTTATCCCTCAGCTATTTCCCTTATGGGGACACAATAGTTGTAATCCTTCTGGTGTCATATTTGTGTCTGCTGGTGTCCAGAGGGAGAGTTTGTCTCTTCTGCTTGCTCATTGATGAGAATGAGAAAACACATTACAGGAGCCCTTGGAACACTCCTTCGGGCTCCTTGGACTCAATTGAGGCACATGCTTATTCCTGAACCAAACTCTGACCAGAAAAATGCCTTGCATTTAATGACATCAATGTGATTTCCTAAAACTATTACTGCTAAGAGGGTGAAGATAAATAGAACAATAAGGCTCATTTCAGAAAATAGGGATGGAGTTAACATCTCCTGAGGCACAAAACTGGAGTTCTTTCGGGAATGATGAAGAAAAGAATGGATGTAGGTTGAGCAACCACAATGTCCACTATATTAACATAAGCAAGGGCTGAGAATTGTACATTGCAATTTTAAATATTTATACATACTCAAAAATAGTTAATTTTTATTGTATTTTTTTTCTTTTACAAGTTATCCATTCTATACCCTTTTCCACCTCCACACCCCCCACACACAATTCACTGCAATCACCACACTGTTGTCTATGTTCATGAGTTCTTTTTCTTTTTTGCTTGATCCTGATTGTTTCCACCTACCCCCACCCTCCCTAGAGCTGTCAGGCTGCTCTCTGAGTCTGTCTCTATTTTACTTGTTAGTTCTGTTTGTTCATTAGATCCCACATATGAGTGAGATCATATGGTATTTGTCTTTCTCTGATTGTCTTATTTCACTTAGCATAATGTTCTCCAGGTCCATCCATGCCATTGTCAAGGGTAAAATTTTCTTCTTTTTTTACAGCTGAGTAGTATTCCATTGTGTAAATGTACCACAGCTGTTTTATCCATTCATCGTTTGATGGGCACTTGGGCTGCTTCCAGATCTTGGCTATTGTAAACAACACTGCAATGAACATAGAGTGCACATACTTATTGAGATACAATTGACCTACATTACATGACATATAGCTAACCATGACCATACTCAGGATGAAGAACTCACCCATAACCATGGAGGTTTTCTCATGTCCCTTTGTAATCACCCCCTTGATTCTCTGTATCCTAGCCCTCCCTCCTTGTCCAGTCCTCTGGCAATCACTGTTTGTGTCTTCTGAGGAATTTATCCCTTTCATCTCAGTTGTCTCATTCATTGGTATGAAGTTGTCCACAACTGTTCCTTCTTTCCTTTCACCATTTGTAGTATCTGCAATGATGTCACCTCTCTCATTGCTGTTATTGACTACTCATGTGTTCTCTTCTGTTCTACATCATTCTGGCTAGAAAATTCTTCACTGGATTTCTTTGTTCTTTTTTTTATAGGTCTTCTATTGGTTATTAAAAAATGGAAAGGAAGAAATAGATCAGGTTTAGATACCCAATTAAAAAAAATACCTCTTCAGTCACAACAGTTTTAACAATTCTCTTTAAAGCATTAAATTACTTTATATAAGATAATCATTTTCAATTGTGAAAAATTTGAAGGATGCAAGATTAGAAAATAAAAATTAAAAGTCCTACTTTGTTTCTTACATTGGCCCCCCAGAGATCGTTTTCTATAGTTTGGTGAATGTTCTACACAATGATCTCATTGTTTTAAAATTTAAATGGGATTACATTGCACATATTGCTCCATAATTTGCTTTTTTTCCTCCAAAAACATTTTGTAGACACATTAACATAATTATATACAGATGGACATTATTTTAAAGCTGTTTTATATAATTAATGTCCAAAATTTATAATGAATTCCCTAATGAGAGGATATTTAGCTTGTTTCAATTTTTTCAATATTACAAACTATTCTGTATCATTTTCAATGCCTTCTTGGGCACATCTAACCCTTTCTTTTATTATTATTATTATTTATTTTTTAGAATATATTTTATTGATTATGCTATTACAGTTTTCCCTTTATTTCTCCACTTTATCTCCCTTGTCCCTGCATCACACCTTCTACCAGTATTACCGCCCATCCCCTTAGTTTGGGCCCATGGGTCATACATATAAGTTCTTTGGCTTCTCTATTTCCCATACTATTCTTAACATCACCCCTGTCTATTTTGTACCTACCATTTATACTTTTTATTTCCTTTTTACCTTTTCTCCCATTCTCCCCTGTCATCCTTCCTACTGATAACCCTCCATGTGATCTCCATTTCTCTTATTCTTTTCCTGTTTGAGTTGTTTGCTTAGTTTGATTTTGTTTTTTAGTTTCAGTTGTTGATAGTTGTGAGTTTGTTGTCATTTTACTCTTCATAGTTTTGATCTTTCTTTTCTTAGACAAGTCCCCTTAATATTTCACATAATAAGGGCTTGGTGATGATGAATTCCTTTAATTTGACCTTATCTGGGAAGCACTTCATCTGCCCTTCCATTCCAAATGATAGCTTTGCTGGATAGAGTAATTTTGGATGTAGGTCTTTATCTTTCATGACTGTGAATACTTCTTTCAGCCCCTTCTTACTTGCAAGTTTTCTTTTGAGAAATTAACTGATAGTCTTATGGGAACTCCTTTGTAAGTAACTGTCTCCTTTTCTCTTGCTGCTTTTAAGAGTCCTTATCTTTAATCTTGGGTAATGTAATTATGATGTGCCTTAGTGTGTGCTTCTTTGGGTCCAACTTCTTTGGGCCTCTCTGAGCTTCCTGGACTTCCTGGAAGTCTATTTCCTTTGCCATGTTGGGGAAGTTTTTCTTTATTATTTGTTCACATAAATTTTCAATTTCTTGCTGCTGTTCTTCTCCTCCTGGCACCCTATGATTCGGATGTTGGAGTGCTTAAAGTTGCCCCATATGTTCCTAAGCCTCTACTCATTTTTTTTGGAATTCTTGTTTCTTCATTCTGTGCTGGTTTGATGTGTATTTCTTCTTTTTGTTCCAAAACATTCATTTTAGTACCAGTTCCTTCCCTTGACTGTTGGTTCCTGTACATTTTCCTTTATTTCACTTTGCATAGTCTTCTCTTCTTCTTGTATTTTGCAACCACACTCAACTATTTCTGTGAGCATCTTGTTTACCAGTGTTTTGAACTCTGCACCTGATCGGTTGGCTATCTCTTCATCCCTTAGTTCTATTTTTTGGGTTTTAATCTGTTCTTTCATTTGGGCCATATTTTTTTGTCTTGGTGCTCCAGTCTGGATGAATGTTTCTTCTTAAACTCCTCAGTTGTCAGATTCCCATACCGTTCGATATTCTGGCAGTTCTGGTTATTTTTTGTTTTTATGTTTGTTGTTGTCTTTTTGGTTGTGTAAAGAGGCAAAGTGTATCTACCTACCTTTCCATTTTGGCCAGAATTCTAACTCTTTCTGTAGAATGTTTCTCAAGGTGAAATTTCTGGGCCAGAAGGTAAGCACATAAAATTTTATGTTTCAGGAGGCTGAAATAGCATCCTTTTCTACATGACTTCTTTGAACAGTCTGTGAGAGTATTTCATCCATGCACTGACCATGAAAACATCAGCAATTAGAAAATATTTGGCAAAATCAAATTGTCATTTTAATTTATTTTCTAGAGCACCATTATGTCTTTCAGAATGAATATTTCCCTCTATTAAAAATTTTTTTCCTTTGCCCAAGTACATATTTTCATTATTTTTAGTGAGAGAGGAAGGGGGGGGGAGAGAGAGAGAGAGAGAGAGAGAGAGAGAGACATAGATGTGAGAGAGAAATATCTATTAGTTTCCTCCTGCATGTGCCCTGAGCAAGGATCGAACCTGAAATGTAGGTATGTGCCCTGACCAGGAATCAAACCTGAAACCTTTCAGTGAATGAGACAACACTGTAATCAATGAAGCCACACTGGCCAGGGCTTCTGTTTCTTTTTAAATATATTTTATTGATTATGCTATTACAATTGTCCCACTTTCCCCCCTTCAGTCTCCTCCATCCTTCACACCCTCTCCCACCCACATTCCTCCCTTTAGTTCATGTCCATGTGTCATAAGTTCTTTAGCTTCTACATTTCCCCTACTATTCTTGCCCTCCCCCTGTCTATTTTCTACCTAACATCTATGCTACTTATTCTCTGCACCTTTACCCCCTCTCTCCTCCTCCCACTCCCCTGTTGCTAACCCTCCATGTGATCTCCATTTCTGTGGTTTTGTTCCTGTTCTAGTTGTTTGCTTAGTTTCATCTTGTTTTTGTTTTAGGTGTGGTTGTTAATAATTGTGAATTTGCTGTCATTTTACTACACATGTTTTTTATCTCCTTTTTCTTAGATAAGTCACTTTAACATTTCATATAATAAGGACTTGGTGATGATGAACTCCTTTAACTTGACCTTATCTGAGAAGCACTTGATCTGCCCTTCCATTCTAAATGAAAGCTTTGCTGAGTAGAGCAATCTGGGATGTAGATCCTTGCCTTTCATGACTTGGAATCCTTCTTTGCAGCCCCTTCTTGCCTGCAAGGTCTCTTTTGAGAAATCAGCTGAGAGCTGATAGTCTGATGGGAACTTCTTTGTAGGCAACTGTCTCCTTTCCTCTTGCTGCTTCTAGGATTCTCTCCTTCATTTTAATCTTGGGTGATGTAATTATGATGTGTCTTGGTGTGTTCCTCCTTGGAACAACTTCTTTGGGACTCTCTGAGCTTCCTGGACTTGCTGGAAATCTATTTCCTTTTCCAGATTGGGGAAGTTCTCCTTTATTATTTGTTCAAATAACTTTTCCACTTGTTGTTCTTCCTCTTCCCCTTCTGGTACCCCTATAATTCAGATGTTGGAACGTTTAAAGATGTCCTGGAGGTTCCTAAGCCTCTCCTCATTTTTTTGAATTCTTATTTCCTCATTCTTTTCTGTTTGGTTGTTTCTTTCTTCCTTCTGGTCCACTCCATTGATTTGAGTCCCAGTTTCCTTCCCATCACTATTGGTTCCCTGTACATTTTTCTTCATTAAACTTATTGTAGCCTTCATTTTTTCATCTAATTTGTGACCAAATTCAACCAATTCTGTGAGCACCCTGATCACCAGTGCTTTGAACTGTGCATCTGATGGGTTGGCTATCTCTTTGTCACTTAGTTGTATTTGTTTTGGAGCTTTGATGTATTCTTTCGTTTGTACCATTTTTTGTTGTTGTTGTCTCGATACGCCTGTTATATAGTGAGGGGCAGAGCCTTAGGTGTTCACGAGAGCGGGTCAACCCACGTTGCTCTGCTGTGATGCTATTTGTGGGGGCAGAGTCTGAGAGGGAACAATGGCGCTTGCTCCACTCTGCGGGATTTCACTCCCTTCTGCCGCTTCCCCCAAGAAAACTGGGCCGTTCTGGTGCTGATTCCTGTGTGGGTGGGTTTGTGTACATTTTAGAACCCTGTGGGTCTCCCCAATGAACTCTCCTGGGAGGCTGGGAGTCTCTCCTGGCACCTCAACCCCTATAGCTGTTTTCAATCTGTGTTTTGAGGCTTTATTTCTCCTCGCTGGAGCCCTGGGTTTTGCAGTCTGTCTCACTCCCCAGTTTTGCCTGGTTTATCTGTGTACAAAGTGGAACCTCCTGGTCAGCCAGCCACCTTGTGCGCTCTGCCCCTCCACAATCCGCCTCCTCGCTGGGTCCACCTGCTGCCACCCCATGTCCGGGGTCCGCCAGCCACAGCTTTTTTTGCTACGACAGCTTTCTGTCCGGTTGCCCGACTCTGCCCCTCCTACTGGTCTGGATGAATGTGTCTATTTTAACTCCTTGGTTGTTAGACTTCCATAAAGTTCAATTTTCTGTCAGTACTGGCTGTTTTTTTGTTTCTAAATTTTTGGTGTCCTTTTGGTTGTGCGAGGAGGCACAATGTGTCTACCTACACCTCCATCTTGACTGGAAGTCCCCAGGGCTTCTTTATTATATTTTTATTTTATGCTTTATTTGGATTTTCTACTTTGAGTGAAAATTAGCAATTTATTTTTCCTATAAAAATTATTCATCTATATTTTCATTATGTTGGTATAAATTTCTCCCTTGTATTACCTTCTCATTTGTAAAATTTCCCCTGTACATAAGATTAAGACCATTTGTTAGCTTTTATTTATTTTTAAAAGGTTATTTATTTACTTATTTATTTTAGATAGAGGAGAAGGTAAGGAAAAAGAGAGGGAGAGGAACGTCAAGATGTGGTTGCCTCTTGTGTGCTCCTTACTGGGGACCTGGCCTGCAACCCAGAAATGTTCTCTGATTGGGAATAGAACTGATGACCCTTTGCTTTGCAGGCCTACACTCAATCCACTGAGCCACACCAGCCAGGGTTTGTTGGCTTTTAATATTGGTTATTTTTATCTTCTTTCTGTTGTTGGTTAATCAGACTTGGTAAAAATTTGCTCATTATTGTTTTCAAAGCACTATTTTTTGTTGTATTAATTCTTCTAGTTTTTTATTCTAGATTACTAATTTGTTATCTTTATCAATTTATTCTTTCTGCTTTGAAGATGCTTATTTTGCTGTTAGTTTTATAGTCTTTTTGATTAGTAATTTAATTTATTTGAAAAATCTCTGGTTATATAATCCATTAAGTATATTTCCCAGAAAGCTATTTTGGCCACATTGCAAAAATTTAGTTATCTGGTACACAGATGTATCATTTTTTCCCATTAATTTGTAATTTTATTTTGAAGTCCCTTTAAAAGTGAATAATTATTTAGATCAATTCTAGTTTTCTAATGGTGGCACTAATATTTTTTAACATATTTTTAAACATATTTTCACTCATGTTTTTTTCTAGTGATGGCTAATATTAATATTCTTCTTCAAGAATATTAATTAGCCTGACTGGTGTAGCTCAGTGGATTGAGCACAGACTGTGAACCAAAAGGTTGTTGGTTAGATTCCCAGTCAGGGGACATGATTGGGTTGCAGGCCAGGTCCCCAGTAGGCAACCACACCTTGATGTTTCCTTCCCTCTATTTCTCCTTCCCTTCCCCTCTCTCTAAAAATAGATAAATAGCCCTGGCTGGTGTAGCTTAGTGGGTTAAGCGCGGGCCTGTGAACCAAGAGATCATGGTTCGATTCCCAGTCAGGGCACATGCCTGGGTTGCAGGCCAGTTCCCAGCAGGGAATGCACAGGAAGCAACCATACATTGATATTTCTCTCCCTCTCTCCTTCCCTTCCCCTCTGAAGATGAATAAATAAAATCTTTTTTAAAAAAAAATAAATAAAAATAGATAAATAAAATCTTTTAAAAAAGAATATTAATTAGCAAGCTACATCTTTGGCTTTTTCCAATTTTATCATGTCCCAAATTATCACCTGGAATTTTAGATCCAGATTTATATCAATATTTTAAAGTTACAGGTCAATACTTATTAGCTTTAACTATAGGTTTTTATTAGATCTTCCAGTAATCACTATTTATATATTCCATATCTTCCTCTTTTTAGGCACATAATAACTTGCTTGTTTGTTTTGAATGCAGTAAGTCATCAAGTCATTCTTTCAGAGAGGGTCTCTGGTACATTCTCTGAATTCTTATGTGCCGAGAATATCTTTATTTTTCCACATTTATGTAGCTTGCTCAGATACAGAACTCTTATTCAAAGTCATTTTCCTATAGATCATAGCAATAGCTCTTTTACTACTTTTTAACATCTTGTGTTGCAGGTGATAATTTTGATGCCTGTTTAATTTTTATTGCATTGATATTCAGCTATTTTTTTAAAAAAATTTTGGGGAAGATTTTTGTTTCCCTATTTATTTCAGAGATCTGGAATTTTTAAAAAATTGTCAAGTTTTACATCTTTGTTTTGATTTATAAAAACATTAACATGACTGAAAATGTAAAAGGCACAGTGAGTTATTTGATGAAAAACTTCTCTTTCTCTCCCATTCAATTTCCAGCTCTCCCTTTCTCCCTGCAAACAACTGATGTAATCAATGTCTTGTGTATCCTTCTAGACCTATCTCCCCTTTTTCCCTACCCCATGTGGCAGCATAGTATATATATTGTTCAGTGCTTTTCTCCTTTTTAACACCCTGTAGAAAAACATACAGAATATTTGATAAATGTTTTTTTAATATAAAATTCTGGATAATTTTTTTCCCATTAAGCAGTTCAAAGATGTCATCTCATTAAATTTTGGCCTTCTTGCTTTTTAATGATAAGTTAGTAGTCATTCTTAACTATGTTCCTTAACTAGCGATGATTTTAAGACACTATCTTTGTTGTATAAGATTGGTTCTTTTTATATTCATCCTGCTTAGATTATGCTGAGCTTCTTGGATTTGCAAGTCAGTGTTTTCACCAAATTGGGAAATTTCAGCATTTATTTCTTCAAATAATTTTTCTGCCCTATTTGACTCTATTCTCTTTCTGAAATTCTTATTACATATGTTACACCATTTTCTGTTTTTCCATAGGTCCCTAAAGATGTGTTCCTTTTTCTCCAACCTTTTCTCCCCTTTATCCCATAGATTAAATAATTATTGTTACTCTGTCTTTAGACTAACTGGGCTAAATATCCAAGATGACCCATTCACATGACTAGTAGTTGATGCTGGCTGCCAGCTGGAGCTTGGTTAGAGTTGTCAAATACACCTATATGTGGCCTCTTTGTGTAGCTTGAACTTGCATAGTATGCCAACTGAGTGAGTATTCTAAGTCAGAAGCTGTGAACAGGGGTGTCCAACCTTTTGACATCTTTGGGCCGCACTTGAAGAAGAAGAGTTGTCTTGGGCTACACATTAAATCCACAAACACTAATGAAAACTGATGAACAAAAGAAAGGTTTTAAGTAAATTTACAGTTTTACATTGGTTCACATTCATAGCCATCCTGGGCTTCAGGTGGCCCGCAGGCCACAGGTTGGACATCCCTGCTAGGGCTTCTTATAGTCTTGCCTAAGAAGTCCCATAATGTCACTTCTGCTGCATTTTATTTGTCAAAATGTTCTAAGTTCAGACCATGAGAGAGTGGCAAGTCACTATGAAGAAGGATGGAGATATTGGTGCAGCCATCTTTACAAAATAGTCTGTCATAACTTCTTTAGTCTTTGTCTGCTAATTATACCATCTGTGCCATCTTGGTTTTGGTTTCTACACATTACCTTTTTCCTTGGTAATATGTTATATTTTCTTCTTTCCTTGTGTACTTAATAGTTTTTAATTGAATATTAGACATTTGGAATGATACATTGTAGTGACTCTGTATTCTGTTATCTTTCTCTGAAGATTATTGAGGAATGTTTTATTATTATTATTGAAGCAGTGAAATTCCTGGCTGACTGTTTTGAATTTGTGTAATCTTGATTTTGTGCTTTAACTGGGTGGATATTTCCCAAGCCTCAAGAAATTTTGGTAGTCTCCTATAACACGATGTATTTCAACTTCTAAAATCTCTCTTGCAAAAAGATATTGTCAGGGTTTGGTTGAAGGCATTGCTGGTTCCAGGAAGGCCTGGAGTACGTCTTACACTAGAGCATCATCTTTATTTCTGAGGAAAGCTGGTCTGGTAATTCAGCCTGATGGTGGGGTGTTGATGAGGACTCTTCACTCCAGCAGAGTCAGAACTCCCTGGCACTGTTCTTACCTCAGCAGAACCCAGCTAAAACTGAAGGACTTGCTATTGCGTGAGACTGGAATGGAATTGTCTTGTTCAGTTACAGCCTAGCCCTCATCATGGAAGTACCCGACAGATTTTTGGAGCAGCCCCCCAACTCAGTGCATCTTTATTTCTCTCTTGTTACTTTCCTTGTAGAATCCATCATTTCAACCATTCTGAAGTCAGATTTCTGTTGTCTCAGATCAGCAGGATGCCAGGTTCTTCTTACCTCCTGAATTTCCCTTTTCCCAGAAATTACAGAGTTGTCCAACTCATTATCCAAGGCCTTAAAAGAATTGCTTTGTATATTCTGTCCTGTGTTACAGTTGCAATGGTAAAGAGACTAATGTAGTACCAGTTACACCATCATGGCCAGAAGCAGAGTTTCTCTCAGTCTTGTTATTTATGACTCCTTAACTTGGTATTATATTTAGGAAAACTGGCTCCATTCTGAGGTTACTATAAAAAATTCTCCCATATTTTTTCTAGTACTATTTATGGTTTTAATTTTTAGAGATTTTAATCTCTGATCTAAGATTTATTTTTATGATGTATGCTATGAAATATGGAGCCAATTTTATTTTCCTTCAAGATGGTTGTCCTCAAACCATTTATTTAAACACTCCTTAATTTTTAAGCACTAACTTGAAATGACTCATAATTTATTGTATTTTAATACTCGAATATATTTTTTGTCTTTCTAGTCTACTACATTAGACTGTTCATATACGGACATTACTGTTTAATTCTAACTTTATAATGGACTTTAATATATAGTAAAGGCATTTCCTCCTCACTAACCTTCTTTTTCACAATCATAACAGTTCTTTTTGATTATTTTCCATATCAACTTGTATTGTTGAAAATCCCCATTGTTATTCACTGAGTTTATAAATTTAGCAGGAAGGGTTACCTTTGTGATGTCATTCTCTTCAAGAATGCATATGGCCATTTTATTTAGTTAAGCATTCTTTTGCATCGTTCAGTGGCACATTTCTCATTGTATTCACATACAGGTACATCTTTGCTGTTATTTTTCATATGAATCATTTTTTTACTATATCTTTTAATTGGTAGTTATTTGTGTATAAGAAATATTTGGCTAAATAATACTCCATTGTATGTATCTACCACTTTTTTTATTCATTCATCTGCCAATAAATCTTTAGGTGGTTTTTACTTTTTGGGTATTGTGAATAGTGTTGCAGTGAGCATGGGACTGCTAATGTCTCCTTGAGATGCTGATTTCAATTCTTTTGGATAAATACCCAGAAGTAGGATTGCTGGATCAATTTTTAATGTTTTGAGGAACTTCATACTGTTTTCTAAGGCAGCTGCACCATTTTGCATTCACACTAAGAGTGTACAAGTGTTCTGATTTCTCCATAACCTGCCAAAACTTGTATAAACTTTCAGTTAAACAAGCTGAATAAATTCTAGCAATCTGATGAACAGAATTATACCTAAAGCTGACAATAGTGTATTATACAGTTAAAATTTTATTAATAGGGTAGATCTTACATTACATTTATTCCTCACCCGCCACCCCTGGATGTAGTGATCTCAATTTCACTACTATTTATTTATTTATTTATTTATTTATTTATTTATTTACCTATCTATCTATTTGCTTTTAGAGACAGAGCAAGAAATATAGATGTGTTGTTCCACACATTCATGCATTCATTGGTTGATTCTTGAATGTCCCCAACTGAGGATCAAACCCGCCTGCAGCCTCCACAACCTTGGCATATGGGACGATGCTCTAACCAACTAAGCTACACAGCCAAGGCAAACATTGCATTTATTCTTACCACAATAGAATGAAATTTAAAAGAGAGAAAGCCTTTAGATAAAATACAGGTATGGTTCTCATTTTCAACCAATTTTTAACACCTTCCTGTGATGATACAGATGGTACCCTTTTAATCTAGCAATATCACACTTGCAAAATTAAAAAGAAATCCACAGACAATAACAAATGCTATTCATCATACTGTAATCACTCCACCTTGAAAATTAATAAATAATAACAAAATCCTTTTTAGCTCATGTGGCACTTGGAGTTTGTGTGTGCTTTTTACTTTGTATTTCTCATTTGATGAGATTGCTGTCATTTGGTTTGTCTTGCCAGGACTTCCAACTTTTCTTCCTGGACGGTTTTCTCTTAATGGCATTCAAGCCAAGCACATGCTATTTGGAGCTCCACTCACCTGAATAGATCATCAAACATCCCAGGATGATAGTCATGCGCCAACAGTGATGTGGTCACCAGATACGTGCAGTACAGCTGGTGTATTCCTTTTATCCATAATCTCACATGGATCCCTGGGAAACAGCCTATGTGCTTTCACCCTCTTTCCCACTCTTTCAGTGGGATTTGGACCCATTGGCTTTCTAGGTGCTCTGAATTTACCTGTAGCTACCTGGTCAGCTCAGGAGCAGACATTGTAGCTGAGGTACCTACACACTCACCTCCCAGGTCTGGGCCACCAGGGCTTCCCCACCTTCATTATCCAAGGAAGGTAAGAACCTGGTTGTTAGCATTCTGGAAATATTGAGGAAAGAGGGCTAGAGTGTCATATCCCATCCCTCTATGGGAAGTTACTTTCTAGAACCCTCTGTACCCCCACAGAACATGGTACATAAAAAAAGATAATGGTAGATTGTCGTATAAGAACTGAAAGTGTAGAAATATTGTTTGAGGGGTTAAGTTTCTTCTCTTTGATGTTAATGATGTCAGTGACACAATTTTCTCTAACTATTGCTACTGTTACTGTCACACTTTTATGACTTCAGACCTGAGGGTGTAGTGGATGCTAGAAATTTCAGGACCTGGAATAACTCATGTCCCTGAAGGAATAGGGTCATCCTGATGCAGTTGGATACAGTGCTTTTCTCCATGTGCCTGTGGGCCATGTTTGTCTGCAGCCTTTGCCAGGCAGCCCACCCCACACCTTGGCCTTCCACCACTTGGGATTGTGTTCCCTTTTTCCTGTGCTTTACAGAGGACTTGTGCATTATGCAAGTTTGAGAAATGGTGGGGTAAAGCATTATCTCCTGACTAGTAAAAATGCTGGTGTGATCCGTGGCAGGATCAAAGATGAATGTGAGTTCTTCCAACATTCACCAATGAATCTGTAGATGGTATCATTGCCTAGTTTTCTGCTCCCTAACATAATAATGGAGCTTCACATTGGGCCAGCTGAACGTTCATGAAGAGGCTTACTTAGAATCCAAACCATGAGGGATTTGTCCTAGTCTGTTTGGGCTGCTCTAACAAAATTCCACAGACAGGATGGCTTATTATAAACATAAACTTATTTCTTACAGCTCTGGAGTTTGGAAGTTCAGGACCAAGGTGTCAGCATGGTTACCTTCTCATGAGGGCCCTCTTTCTTGTTCAGAGCCAGCCCCTTCTCATTGTGTCCTCACCTGATTGAAGGGGCCATAGATCTATCTGATACCTCTTTAATAAAGCACTAATTCCATTCATGAGAAATTATGCACCACCTGCTAATACCATCACTTTCAACCTTAGGATTTCAATATTTGAATTTTGAGGGGACACAAGCATTCAGACCACAGCAGTACATAAGAAGAGAAATAAAAGAATAGCAAAATGCAGGAAACAGTCTTCTGTTAATCCACATTTCCCCTTGTATAGGTCTAATTTGACAAAGATTTAATTAATATAAGAACTTATCATGACTGTCCATGGATCTTTGTTGGTGAAGCCATTTTTTATCCCTCCATACCCACTTTCATCCTCACCTGGTGCTCAGGTGAGCTTGGTGGGCCTCAGTTTCATTCTCCTTTTTACTATTCACAGCATTGCATTGACAACACTAATCTAGTTATATCATCATTTTACATATTTTTAAAGTATTTTTTGTTTATTATGCTATTATAATTTTCCAAAATTTCCCCCTATCCCCCCTCCCCCCTGCCCCCCAACCCTCCAGCATCCTACCCTCCCTGAGTTCATGCCCATGGGTTGTACATATAAGTTCTTTGAGTCCTCTGTTTCCTATACCATTTTTTATCTTCCCCCATCTATTTTATGCCTACTAATTATGCTTCTTCTTTTCTGTACCTTTCCCCCTCTATTCCTCCCTTCCCCCTCCCCATTGAACTTCCTCCATGTGATGTCCATTTCTCTGATTCTGTTCCTGTTCTGGCTGTTTGCTTAGTTTTTTTTTTTTTCTCTTTTTTTAAAATATATTTTATTGATTATGCTATTACAGTTGTTCTATTATTCCCCCTTCATTCCCCTCCACCCTGAACACTCTCTCCCACCCACATTCCTCCCTTTAGTTCATGTCCATGTGTCATAAGTTCTTTAGCTTCTACATTTCCCCTACTATTCTTGCCCTCCCCCTGTCTATTTTCTACCTACCATCCATGCTGCTTATTCTTTGTACCTTTCCCCCATCTCTCCTCCCTCCCTCTCCCCTGTTGCTAACCCTCCATGTGATCTCCATTTCTGTGGTTTTGTTCCTGTTCTAGTTGTTTGCTTAGTTTCTTCTTGTTTTTGTTTTAGGTGTGGTTGTTAATAATTGTGAATTTGCTGTCATTTTACTACACATGTTTTTT
>CM052545.1:48786299-48830869 GCA_028533065.1 Trachops cirrhosus
ATTTTTTGACCAAGCTCAATCAGTTCTGTGAGCATTTTGATTACTAGGGCTTTAAATTCTCCATCAGATAGGTTGGCAATCTCCTCATAGCTTAGTTCTGAGGTTATGCTCTGTTCTTTCATTTGGGCCATATTTCTTTGTTTTGGCACACCTGATTAGTTGTAAGGGGGGGGGGGACCTTAGGTGTTCTCCCAGGCAGGGTGATCCTCTATGCTGCGCTGCCTGTGGGGGAGGGAATAACGTAGCTTGCCTGCTCATCTCTAGTGCACTTTGCAACAGACTGTCGAGTCAGACTGGAAGTATCTCCCACTGTGGCAACCCCAGCTGAAGCCCACAGTCAGGTCTGAGTCTCAGTTTTTCCCTTAAGTCAGTCCCTCCCCTGCGGCTCTTCAGAGCTTGGCTGTCAGCCCCACCCCTCAGTCGCCTCTCCATGGTTTTTCTGAGCCGCCTGCCCGGAGGGGTCTGCCTTACTGGTGTGGTTGTTCTGGTTGATTTTTTCTTTCATTTCTTGGTTGTTGGAGTTCCATGCAGTTTGATTTTCTGGTGCTTCTGGTTGTTTATTGATTTTAGATTGGTTGTTATCCTCCTTTTGGTTGTGCGAGGGAGTGAAGGGTTTCTACCTCTGCCTACATCTTGGCCAGATCTCCCCATCATTTTATATTTTAGGAAACTCAGTTCTATTTATTTTTTCATGACTTACCAAAGATCTCTTATCTTGCAGCCTACAATAGTCATTGTCTACCTTAAAAATACTAAATCCCCATCCTCTAAGTAAAACAGTGAAGGACACAGTCCCCTGTGAGGATTCTTTCTGAGACCAGCCTCAGGAGGTCAAAGCCCAACTTCACAAAAGTTGTGGGTGAGTTTTCTAACATGCTTTTGGAACTAAATTTAAGTAGAGCCACAGCAACAGTGAAAGCTTTTGACAGTGATAATCATGGGTTTACACGGACTAGTATGAAGTTTAAAGAGATTTATTTATTAGTGGAAAATGTGAGAAACTGCTAGGTAGCTATGTGAGTTGATGACAGGCATATATGCCAGAAACAGAGATTTGTATTTGTATACCTAATATCTCAGAGTGAATGTTGTCTTGAGAATATTGGCAGGAAAACATACTATGAAAGGGAAAAAGTTATTCTAGAGACCTCAACTAAAATAAGAATAAAATCATGACTTGTTGGCTACTCCATGGCTATTTCTTCTGTCTTCTTCGAGTCCCAACAGTTGGTTTAACTTTATTTAGTGTCTGATTCTTTTTCTTTTCTAACAGAGGTAATTGCCAAGCTATTTACTTATGTATCTATTGATCTATTCCTCTGTCACCAGTGAAGGGGTTCTTACCAACACCTCCACCCCAGGATAGAAATCAAGAAAGGAGGAGAAATGGATTCAGAAGAGAAGAAATTTACTAAAAAACAGAGTGAGAAGAAAAGAGAGGGAAGAGGGAGCTTGATATATCAAGGGAGTTCATGCTGACAGTCTGGCTCCCTGGGCTACTGCCATGGTCTGGATTATAGAGTGCTGGGCTTCTCTGTGCAGAGTGGATCTCTTTGTTCCCCAGGTTCCCGTGTGGGCTGGCACTGACTCCTGCTGATCAGTTCAAGGTTTGAGGATACCTGGAGGGAATTCTACTTTTATTTAGGAGACCCTCAAGAAGGATATCCTCAACCATCTTGGAGGGACTCAAGTCTTATATCCATCATCTAGCATCACACTTTGGGCTGCCGTGGCATTTTTTATGGGTTTCTTTCTCATATTGCACTCTAATTGTCAGATTATATGTGGGTTTTTTTTTGTAAACACCAGACTGAATTCTTTGAGGAAAGGGTCCTTGTCTTATTTGAAATCACAAGGGCTTTATTAATTTCATACATTCTTATATACCATGCATAGTGCTAGCTGCTGGGGATACAACATTGAATGAGAGCCATGAAAGTCAATAAGTATCCACCCTTAAGCCACTGAATGGGAGAACATATTCACCAACGATACATCTGACAAGAGGTTACTATCCAAAATTTATAAAGAACTTATACAACTCAACATCAAAAAACCAAGCACTCCAATTAAAAAATGGGCAAAGGACATGAATAGATGCTTCTCCAAAGAGGACATACAGATGGCCAACGGACATATGAAAAGATGTTCAATCATTAGAGAGATGCAACTTAAAACCACAGTTGTATATCACCTCCCACTTTGTCAGAATGGCTACCATCAATAAATTAACAAACAAATGCTGACGAGGATGTGGAGAAAAGGGAACCCTTTTGCACTGTTGCTGGGAATGCGGATTGGTGAGCCACAGTGGGACGCAGTATGGAGATACCTCAAAAAATTAAAAATGGAACTGCCTTATGACCTAGCAATTCTACTTTTGGGAGTACATCTGAAGAAACCCACAACACTAATGCAAAAGAATATATGCATCCCTATATTCACAGCAGTGTTATTTATAATAGCCAAGATTTGGAAACAGTCCAAGTGTTCATCAATAGATGAGTGGGTAAAAAAAGCTATGGTACATTTACACACAGCATTGTGTGCAATGGAATACTACTCAGCTGTAAAAAAATAAGGGAATCTTATCTTTTGGGACAGCATGGATGGACCTGGAGATTATTATGCTAAGTGAAATAAGCCAGTCAGAGAAAGACAAGAACCATATGATTTCAATTATATGTAGAATCTTTTTTTAAGTATATTTTATTGATTATGCTATCACAGTTGTCCCCTTTAATTTTTGTCTCCCCTTTATCTCCCCTCCAACCTGCACTCATCCCTCCAGCATCCTCCCCGCCCTTAGTTCATGTCCGTGGGTTGTACAAATAAGTTCTTTGGCTTCTCTGTTTCCTATATTATTCTTAACCTCCCCCTGTCTATTTTATGCCTACCAATTATGCTTCTTATTCTCCCCATTCTCCCCCTCCCCCTTCCCACTGATAACCTGATGAGGATCCTGGCTCCTGGGGTTCTCAGTGTTATGGTTGAGACAAGATAAATTCACATGGACTACCAAATCCTGTGGAGGAAAAGGGACAGTACGGCTTTTCTCTTAAGAGGAGAAAAAGCCTTGGAGCTCCTTGGCCACTCTCTCAAGGGGAGAGTGCCTTGATCCTTGCCTTGATGAACTTTTATTGGGTTCAGTTTGCACAGGAATACAGGGTGTATAAGTAAAGCTCATCAATCATTGTCACGTAGAAATGATTGAACAATAGATAACATCCAAAGAACTCTGAGTGCTTATTCTGAGTCAGGGTCAAATAGTTAAAGGGCCATAAAACTTTGGGGAACAACCTCATTTCCTACTTGGACTCTTATCATTTAAATTGAGGGTATTAGCAAAGTAGGTTTCATAGGATTTTATGCATTCTGTCTTAGGCCTGATCACCCAAGGGAACCCACCCTTTCCAGCACAGGGCTGCACCCACCTCCAGCATTGTTTCAGGCTTAAGGCATTGTTTCAGGCTTAAGTCAGGCAGGGGAAGTAAGGCAGCCAAGAGATTAGGAGACTTCTTGCAGACAGAATGAGGACTCAGGCTATGTCAAAGCCGAGGGGTGGGGGCCCATCACCCCCTTTTGCTATAGACCCGCAAGTTCTTCCCTGAGGGCCCCTTCACAACTGTGCCTGTCTTAGGTCATCCCTGTTTTGAGGAATTGTACCCGTCATTGGCTAACCAGTCATCTGCCCAGGGCCAAGCAGGGTAAAGAGAAAGGGGACAGAGGTCATGCCCCTACAAGGAAGATAATCTTTGTCTCCTAAGTGGCTTATGGTCCCAAGGTCCTTTACTCAGCCTTAGCTATGAGGGATTACATCTTCTGAAACCAGGCAGGGCAGTTCCCAACCATAACCCTCCATGAGATCTCCATTTCTCTTTTTCTGTTCCTGTTTAAGTTGTTTGCTTAGTTTTTGTTTTTTTAGGCTAAGTTGTTGATAGTTATGAGTTTGTTTTCATTTTACTGTTCATATTTTTGATCTTCTTGTATTTCTTAGATAAGTCCCTTTAACTTTTCATATAATAAGAGCGTGGTAATGATGAATTCCTTTAACATGACTTATCTGGGAAGCACTTTATCTGCCTTTCCATTCTAAATGATAGTTTTGCTGGAGAGAGTAATCTTGGATGTGGGTCCTTGCCTTTCATGACTTCAAATACTTCTTTCTAGTCCCTTCTTGCCTGTAAGGTTTCTTTCGAGGAATCAGCTGATAGTCTTATAAGCACTCCTTTGTAGATAACGTCTTCTTTCCTCTTGCTGCTTTTAAGATTTGCTCTTTCTCCTTGGATCCTATTTCTTTGGGACTGTCTGGGCTTCTTGGACTTCCTGGAAGTCTATTTCCTTCACCATATTGGAGAAGTTTTCCTTCATTATTTGTTCAAATAAGTTTTCAATTTCTTGCTCTTGTTCTTCTCCTTCTGGCACCCCTATGATTTGGATGTTGGAGTGCTTAAAGTTGTCCCATAGTTTCCTAAGCCTCTCCTCATTTCTTGGAATTCTTATTTCTTCATTCTGTTCAGGTTCAATGTTTATGTCTTCTTTTTGTTCCAAATTGTTGATTTGAGTCCTGATTTCCTTCCCTTCACTGTTGGTTCCCTGTATTTCATGCTTTATTTCATTTTGTGTAGTCTTCATTTCTTCTTTCATTTTACTACCAAGCTCAATCAATTCTGTCAGCATCCTGATTACCAGTGTTTTGAATTCTGCATCAGAAAGGTTGTCAGTCTTCTCATCACTTATCTTTTCTTTTTTTTTCTGGAGTTTTGATCTGTTCCTTCATTTGGGCCATATTTCTTTGTCTCGGTGCACCTGTTATGTTGTAAGATGGGGGAGCCTTGTGTATTCACCAGGATGGGGCAAACCACATCACTGCATTGTGGTGCTGTCTGTGGGGAAAGGATCGGGAACAATGCTACTCGCTCTCTGCTCTAGTCCCACTTTCCAATGAACTCTCCTGTGAGACTGGGAGTTTCTCCTGCTGTTGCAACCCCCATAGTATTTTACAGCTAGAGGTTTTGAGTCTTTAGATTCCCATTCAGCCAACTCCCCCTTGCCCATGTGGTCCACTGCCTTGCTGCATGTACTCTCTGCTCAGCTGCCTGGTCTCCACCCCTTCTACTGGAATGGATGAATGTTTCTTTAACTCCTTGGTTGCCAGAGTTCCATGCAGTTTGATTTTGTGGCCCTGCTGTTTTTTTATTGTTTTAAAATTTGCTGTTATCATTCTTTTGGTTGTGTAAGGAAGTAAAGCATTTCTACCTATGCATCCATCTTGATCAGAACCCTCACTCATATATGGAATCTATTGAACAAAATAAACTAACAAACTTGAGACAGATTGATGGATACAGAGAACAGAATGACAGTTGTCAGAGGGGAGGGGAGGGGAGTGAGAGTTGGGTGAGATGGGTGAAGGGATTAAGCAAAGAACAAAAAAGAAAGACTCAGTTGACTCAGACAGTAGTAGGATGAATGGCAGAGGGAAAGGGGGTGTGGGGAGGTAGAAGTGGATAAATGGGGGACACATGGTGATGGAAGGAGACTTGACTTGGGATGGTAAACAAATAGTACGACATACAGATGATGTATTGTAGAATTGTATACCTGAAACCTATATAATTTTATTAACCAATGTCACCTCAATAGGTTCAATTAAAAAAAAGCTGTAGAAGAGGAAAATGGACATTTCTAATACACATGATAAGTTATTAAGGAATCCATATGAGATGACTGTCCATTACAAGGAACATCTGTCATATCTTTGGAGGTTGGGTGGGGAAGGTTTCCCAGAAAAAGTGACATCTCAAGTAAGTGGTAAAGATAATCACAAAGTTGCCAAGGAAAGGAGGGTTTCTGAAAAGGGAAATCCAGAGTGCCATATAAAGAACATGGCATTTTCAGGGCATTCCAAGTAGTTTAGCCTGGCTTGAACATGGGAAGAAAGATGGGGTAGGGGAAGTGGTGACTGATGGAATTGGAATGGTAATAATGAAGGGCCTGGCTTACACACCTAATCTAGTTAGAGAGTGTATTATTAATATTTAAGATATCTTCTTCCATATACCCCTTCTGGGATATTTATCAGGTTACTATTTTTTATTTCATACTATGTCATTTAACATCTTCGCATTTTCTTTTCCTCTTAGAGTGAGGGCCTTATTTGGGTACTCAAGTCAAAACCACTGTCAGAAACTCTAATTTTCTCATTAATAGTCTACATTCTTTTAATACATTTTTAATATTATCATTTTTGATTTCCTGAAATAAAATACGTTTTATTACAAAAATATCCTTCAGGCCCTGGCTGGGTGGCTCAGTTGGTTGGAACATTACCCTGTTGGTTTGATTCCCAGTCAGGGCACATACCTAGGTTGTGGTTCGATCCCTGGTCATGGAATGTATGGCAGGCAACATACTGATGCTTCTTTTTCACATTGATGTTTCTCTCTGTCTCTCTTTCTCCCTCTCTCCCATCCTCTCTCTCAAATCAATAAATATATCCTTGGGTAAAAATTAACAAAAAATGTATTTTTTTCTGATAATTGGTAGATTCATTTACTACCACTCTATTTCAGATTTTGCTTGTCTATTTTATCAAAGAGATGGTGTTTCAGCTGTGTTTTTGAGTGCTCAGTTGTCAGAGAGAATAAGTATAATTTGGTGAAATAAACCACTAAGTAACTTTCTGTTATTTCCTATGATCTGGTACATATTAAACAGTACAGGAATGATATTTCACTGAAATTTTGAAAGCTTTATTGTTTAGTAAGAAAAGTTTCTAATGGAATCTTTAAGATTTTCTGTATATAAAAATCATGTCATGTGTGGATAGAGAAAATTCCACTTCTTTTCCAATTATGATGCCTTTTATTTCTTTTTCTTGCCTAATGGCTGTGGCTAGGACTTCCAGTACTATGCTGAATAAGAGTGGTAAGGGTGGGAACCTTGTCTTGTCCCTGATCTTAGAGGAAAACTTTCACTCTTTCGCCATTGAGTATGATGTTAGTGGTGGACTTGTCATACACAGTTTTTATTATTTTAAGGTATATGTCTTCTTTACCTTGTTGAGAATTTTTATCATGAATGAATGTTGATTTTTTTCAAATGCTTTTTCTGTACCTATTGAGGTGATCATATGATTTTTTTTTCATTCTATTAATGTGATATATCACATTTATTGATTTGTGTATGTGTGGTGTGCCTGACAGTTGACATTTTTTATGGTAATGCAAATTCATGACATTCAGTTTTTGATTGCAGAGGCATCCATTCTAAAGACAGCTATCTTAAATAGGTACGTTGCCAGCCACAAGACCAGATAAAGAGCCAGGTAGCCCTACCCCTGACATTTTCTTTGTGTTAGAGATCTCTGATTGACTTAGATAACAACTGAATGTTTGTTTGTTTTTCCCTTCCTGTGCTTTAACTCCTGTTCCTATGGTTTAAATTTGCTAGTAAATAGTGAACCTGTGAAATAATAGACACCCCACCATTGACTTCAGTAAAAGCAGAACTACAAACCCATTTTCTTTCTATCTCTCTTCCCCCACCTCTCACTCTCCCTCCCTCCCTGCTTCTCACACACCTTCCTCCCTCCTTTATTCCCTTCTTCCCTTTCTGTCTCCCTCTCCCTCTCTCTCCCTTTCTTTCTCTCTCCCCCCATGACCTCACTGTGTGGCCCAAGGCTTGTCATATACCTTCCAGGACCTCTAAGCAATAAATCTTACTCCTCCCCACCCCTGCCAAAGTTCCATTATGGTTATTGCTGAAATGTGTCTTTTCAATCATAATAGGAACTATAGGGCTGGACCAGCCACAACACTGGTTCCAAAAGGGAAAACATCTGTGAGTGCTTGCCATGGGCCCAGGTAAGTGCCCTTAGAAATTTCTAGCTGAAAGCATCACTATGGACAGGCTAATACCAGTACATACCAGTATATTGAAACATCATTTCATTCCAGCAATAAATCCCACTTAATCATAATAAATGATCTTTTTAATGTGCTACTGCATTTGGTTTGCTGGTGTTTTATTGAGAGTTTTGGCCTGTAGTTTTCTTTTCGTGTATTATCCTTACCTGGCTTTTGTGTCAGGATAATGCTAGCCTCATATAATGAGTTTGGAAGTGTTCCCTTCTCTTGGATTTTTTAGAAAAGTTGGAGAAGGATTAGTGTTATTTCTTCCTTAAATGTTTGGTAAAATCACCAGTGAAGTCATCTGGTCCTGGGCTTTTCCTCTTTAAGAGATTTTAAATTACTGATTCAATCTCCTTGCTAGTAATTGGTCTGTTCAGATTTTCTATTTCTTCCTGATTCAGTTCTGGTGACTGGTGAGTTGCATGTCTCTAAGAATTTATCCATTTCTTCTAGGCTGTCCAGTTTGTTGACATATAATCGGTTGTAGAAGTCTCTTATGGTCCTTTATTTATCCTTAGTATCAGTTGTAATGTCCCCTATTTCATCCATAATTTTGTTTATTTTGGTCATCCCAGAAAAGCTTTGAATGGTATGAATTTTACTCTGAGGACAACTTCAGCTCCCAAATTTTGTTTAGTTGTATATTGCTTGAACCTTATTATTTATTCCAATAATTTGTGGTCAGCGGTTGTATTTCCAATTTTATACAATTGCCTGAAAGTATTTTCTAGTTTTTAAATTAGTTTCCCCCCATGAATTAAAATCATTGCCGTAATTTTCTTTCTTTTTTGGAAATAATGTTGTGATAACATTCTTTGGTTTAGATTGGGATAAGCAAATTTTGTAAAGAGTCAGATAGGATGGCATTGCAGGTATGCAGTCTCTGTTACAACTATTGAACTTTGCTATTGTAGGAGGAAAATAGCCATAGACAGTATGTGTAAAAAAAAAAAAAAAGGAGCCCTGACCAGTGTGGCTCAGTTTGTTGGGCATCACCCCACAAAGCAAAAAGTCTCTGCTCTGGTTTGATTCCCAGTCAGGGCACATTCCTGGGTTGCAGGTTCTGTCTCTAGTCAGGATGCATACAAGAGTCAACCAATCTATGTTTCTCTCTCACATCAATGTTTCTCTCTCACATCAATGTTTCTCTCCCTCTTTCTCCCTCTGTTCCTGTCTCTCCAAATATAAGTGAATAAAGGGAAAAAATGAGCTGTGTTCCAAATGGTTGTATTTCAATAAAATTGTATTTGCAGAACAGATGGTGAACTGGATATTGCCTCTGGGTTATAGTTTGCTAACCCATGGTCTAGACTACTTTAGATTTTTGCAATTTAGTGACTTAAAAAATCTTAACATATGATTAAATTTAATAAATGTTCCCTGATAACTGAACAAGAAGGTATATTCTACACATGTATGGTAAATTTTTGATATTTTAAATCTTATTACATAATTTAAGCCATTTTAAACTTTTTTATGGCTCAAATTTCTTAGACTTTGACAGATCAATTCATTTCTATCAATTATAACAATTTTATTTAGCACAAATAAAATTTTTGCCAGTTGCCCTCAAAAAAATTTCCAGCAGAGCATCAAAATGTCTTTCTAAAAAAGACTCTGAACTGTAACTTATCCATCCATTCTGTGGTTATTTTTGTTTGGCTTTCACAGTGGTTTTTGTTTTTGCTTGAATTAGTTGCCAACACTTAGATATCTGGAGAGTTCATATCCCATACTCCATTGACTCTAAGATGTCTAAGATGTCAGGATTGATTTTAAGATGTACCTTTATTTTATATTGTACTAAGGAAAAAAAGAATTGCTGCCAATTATAATTGTAAGGCATCATTGATTGTAAGGCATATATTGATTTTTAAAAAATGTTAAAATGTGAAAACATTGTGCACCTTAGTATCAATGCATTATCACAAAACTCTGGATTTGTGACTTCCTTTATAGATGAGAGGATCTAATAGTATTGGGATGATGTTGGCATGTCACGGGGATGAGACTGGGGTTGGGTGCTAGCTGCTCCTCTTGAGGACGCTGAGCTTTATCTGTTCCACAGTCCCCACCTGGCTCACTGATTTATGGAAGTGACCTGCAGGTGTGACCTCTGCTCTGTGATGAGAGACCCAGTCCAGAGGCACATTCACCCCTGTGGAAATGGATGGTTCCTCATGACACTGGAGTGAGTATTTGACATCTCATTCTGCAGCATTTGAATTGCGATGACTTCACCAGCACCTGGAGCTCCCTTGGTGAGGGAATAGGTCCTTTAATAAAGTACATCTGCATGATGAAGGGGGCTCACCTTGAAGTACCCCCAGAACAAAATATGTCTGCCTTTTATCCTTAGATATGTCCTAGTTTTCAAAGCAAGAATTTGTGGAAAGCCTGGTTCTTGGTGTCGTAGGATAAGAACTTTGTCCCTATCCTTACTTCCTGTATCAACATAAGAAACTCCCAACCTATAAGAATTTTTATGAGTTTATTTCAGCCAAACTGACCATAATAACTGGGAAGCAAAACCTCAACAGATTGAGAAAATGCTCTGAAAAATGGCAGTTTTGCACCTTATTTTATACATTACAACCAAAAGAGAAGTTGTAAGGGGGTTACATGAAATCCATTGGTGACAGAGAGGCAGGAGAAAGCAAAGTGGGGAAACCTCTGGGACTGGATAAAAAGTAAAGTGATAAACACACTTCTTTTACATAGGTGAGTACAGGATAGTTAACAGTCAACAATTAACATGATAACAACAAGGAGGGGATTTGTGATCTCTCTCTGGTGCCTGTGCTTTGAGGGGTCTAGAAAAAAGGAAATCTGACATTCCAAATGTGTGTTACCATAAATGTAAAAAGACAACATACAGGCTCAGTTAAGGTGTTTGTCCAGGAAGATTCCAGCCTAGGACATCATTGCTGCCCTGACATACTTTTAGTTAGGAAGTTTTAATTTCAGACCATCCTATGTGGTTACGTCTCTGAGTTTGTAGGGCCCACCACAATAGGCCTCCCCTGAGCTTGTCAGGTTTCACATGTGGCCCCTTTTCATCCACACCTGGTCCTAAAAGATCAGAAACATTGAGGCCCTTTCTCAGTGTAAGGCTGGGATATTTATTTCAGCAATTAAAGAAATGGATATTTATGTGTCTAGTAGGCTTCATTTTTAATGTAAAGATAAGAAGCCAAAATATTTTAGCGTTCAGCTTAATACTCAACACTAGCAGTTCATTTACACATTCATTGTGAACACTTCCCTTTAGCACTGTAACATAACCCTTTTTGGAAAACTTTTGGCTATGAATTCTAATTTGTCTGCCACATGAGATTGTAGCTATCCCTAGTTTACATATTGCCACTTACCTGGCATATCTCTTCTTGTTCTTTTATTTCAGAACATTCTGGATCACTGTGTTTTAGGTTTGTACCCAGAACTGACAGAGGCTGGGAAGCATGGCACTTCCCAGTGCACACTGCCTGTAGGGTTTCTCCTCTCTCTCTCCCGCATACAGTGCATTACACTCACTCCTGGATGGCAGTGAACTGCTGCCTGTCTTCCTTCTGCCTGTGCTTCTATAAGATGTCTTTTCCTATTTGCTGCAAGGCACGAAGCCCAGTTTTGCCATGAG
The DNA here is from genome assembly GCA_028533065.1 of Trachops cirrhosus. Lineage (NCBI taxonomy): Eukaryota > Metazoa > Chordata > Mammalia > Chiroptera > Phyllostomidae > Trachops > Trachops cirrhosus. Next base: position 48,797,853 of record CM052545.1, read on the forward strand.
GAGAACTCTCAATTGGGTGATTCCAATCCTCCTCACCTCAGCGGAAATTATGAACAGAGGCTGATATTACATTGTCTCTAAGCCCTACGTTGTGGTGTAGTAAGTTTTCATATATCTCTGTACCCTCAGTGATGTTTTAGTGTGAGTTTGGTAGAGATGGGCACCATTTTAACCAGAAGTTCTTTCCTCAGCTAGAGAGGTAGTTACCAGTTGTGGGTTAATGTCTCTGACTTCAATCGTTTTTGTTGTTGTTGTTCAGCTTGAATAATTTTGGGGAAAACAATTTTATTTATTTTTTGCTTAACATTTCCCTTTTAGAAACATCAAATATCTTATGACCATTACTTAGCAACAATGCACAGTTTGTTTGGGTCTAGTGTGTTTGGTATGTGTGTGTGTTTTTCTAAAGAGATATTGAGTAAAATCTCCAGGTCATGTGTGAGGTAGAATACTTAGAAGAATGTTTCAGAGCCCTGCCAACTTTAAACAACTTGTTAACTTCATTGTTTATTAAAGCAAAACAATGGAAAAGAGGAAGTGGTAGAAGGCTGCTTGGTTAATATTAAATGAAAGGCATCCCTCTCCGAACATAAGACATGTCAAACCATTGTGAATTATACACTAAATGCAGTTCTGAGAGCTGGTCAGAAGTCTTTGAACCAAACCAAACACAGCCTTAATGCCATAAGTTTCATGTGCAATGTCTTGCCAGGTTGGTTTCTACAGACAAGCAAAAAATCTGCAAGAGGTGCCTCCTTGGGGTAAACCCTGGGGCCACTCTCCAAATAGAGGAGGTGTAGCTGGAGCAGGCCTTGAAAAGAGTGGATTTAGGAAGACAGGGAGGATTTTTCTGCTAAGACAGAAGACCTGGCACCACTTAAGACTGATTGAGTGTTTGCTTTTTAAAGTTTCTTCAAGACCAAACATCCATTCCAAACAGCCTATGAACTCCCCCAGAAGCCTGGACAACTGGGCAGAGGAGTACAGATTGGAGGGATAAGAAAGATTCCTGGTTTCCTTTCTATGATGGTGAATTATATGTGTCAACTTCATCAGGCCAGTGTACCCCAATATTTGGTCAACTGTCTGTCTAAATGTCACCAAAGGCATTTTTAAAGATGAAATTCACCTTTAAATAAGTAGATCTTGAGTAAGGCAAATACTTACTCTCCATAATGTGGGTGGGCCTCAATTACTCCGTTGAAGACCTTAATTATATGAAAACTGTGGTCACCTGAGGAGGAGGGAATTCTGCCTCCAGACTGCCTTTGGGCTCCAGCCATCACATCTCAACTCCTCTGTGGGACTCTAGGCAGCTGGCCAGCATTGAAAATTCTGTATTGGCCAGCCCCCAATGGGTGGCCAATTCCTTAAAAAAATCTCTATCATCTATCTTATCTATCTATCATCTATCTATCTATCTATCTATCTATCTATCTATCTATCTACCTACCTACCTACCTACCTACCTATCATCTACCCATCTGTCTATCTATCTTATTGGTTCTGTTTCTCTGGAGAATTCTGACCACTACACTTCCCAAAGTATAATGATGACATATTGTGCCACGGGCCACCTAGGAGAGTGACAATTCTTCCTTTCTTTGGTAATAATTGAGACACTCTTCCCAAGGTATGCAAACAGTTCACACCTGAATGTGAAAAGACCCTAGAATGGCTCTCTGTTGTCCATGGTCAAGTCCAGACTTCTCTGGCTGTGAGTTAGGACTTGTTAAACTATGGTCTATGTTTTCTGGTCTACTTATCACCCTCTAAAACAAAACCGCTGCTGTAAGCTGACAGTTTCTTTTACTCTACCTACATTTGCCAGAAAAACATCCTCTTCTGCAACTTGACAGTCTGTTGCTCTTGAGTGGATTGTCCTTCTGTCTCTCCTTCTTCAAATCTTTCCACTCCTTCAAACCCCAGCTCCAGTACCACCTCCTCCATCCAATATCTTGTTACTTTTCCTTTCTCTCAACTCCATTTGCATCTCTAGTCTGCCTCACATTGCAATGACTTGTTCTCAAGTATTGATTCAAGAAAGCATACTACCTCAACTGTAGCCCGCTGGAGAGAAGATCCTAATCCTTCCATTAATTCCCTATCCCATGGTGCCACTAGAGTGCTCAGCACATAAGGCACCACACAGCACTTCACAATTGGTGATTGAGAGAATGTCACCTGGGGTTATGCAATTAGACCTTGTGTTTCCTATACTCACAGCTGTGTTAAACTGTACAGTCTGCCACATGCTATCTATTAGAAGGTAATGATTCAGTCTTGATGTGGTTTCAATATAAACAATGCCAACGACTTCCTAGCAGTTATTGTCCATTTCACCCATTTGTGAATTGCCATTTACTATCTTGGAATAATTCCTGGGTAATTCTGTTTTGAGGTGTTGTTTGCTTATTCCATGCTTTAACATTTCATCAATTTATATCTCAAAGTTAAAGACTTTTAGTTTGCTCTGTGGTGTCTGGCACACAGTAGGCCCTCCATGAGCCAAGTTATGATATAGAGTGTGGGGGAAATGTTCTATTCCTTGGTGCAGTGTTCTACTGTTTCACCCTTCCATGAAGTTTACATGGCTTCCTTTGCCTAAAACACTCTTCTTCCTCTTATCTGGAAACATCTTATCAAGCTCAGCCCTGGCTGGTATAGCTCAGTGGACTGAGTGCCGGCTGAACCAAAGGGTCACTGGTTCGATTCCCAGTCAGGGCACATGCCTGGATTGAAGACCAGGTCCCCAGTAGGGGACATGTGAGAAGCAACCACACATTGATGTTTCTCTCCACTCTCTCCCTCCTTTCCCCTCTCTCTAAAAATAAATAATTAAAATATTTAAAAAATAAAGCTTGGCCTAAATTTCACTTTTCTGTGCTGCTTTTTCACTCAGGTTGTGTTAGTTACTCCTTTCTAGAAGTCTCCCATAACCCATAATTCTATTGTAGCAATTGAATGGTGACTATCTGCTTCTTTGTATTGCCTCTCTGTCCCAGCCCTCAGTAAGACTTCAGGTTCTCAGGGGCAGAATCTATGTCTTATTCACTTATGAATCCACATTCCTGGGTACACAATGGATAATAAGTTATGAATGATCAAGTAAGGAAGAATAAGTGTTAGTCAAAATAGCTGTATATGCTTATTTTTGGAGCCTTGACTTGTAGGCAGATATGGTACAGTTTGAGAAGATTGTCCTGATTCTTTTCTCAATAATTCAGAATCATATTTTCCTTTAGTGGGAGACAATGATCTTCATTTCGCTGTTAGGAAGAAAACCGTGTATCGTTACCCTTAGGAGAGGTAACACAAAATGACTCATTCACCGTGAACAGTTCTATAATTAATAACAGAACTTTTCCTGAGAGTAGATTTTGGTGAATGATGGTGAGGGAATCAGGGTGGAACTTCTTGGTCCTGGGTGTTTGATGATTTGGGTAAGATGTCACAGAAAAGGATGCTAGAGATCTCAAGATCACCTTGTATTTAGCATGCCAAGAACTCTTCTATGGCACCCTAAGATCACTGTGAACAGATCTTAATACCCCTTGTAGATATGCGTAGACTTATCTTAGTTATACCAAAGTATGTTACCTTCTATTTTCACAATCTCATATAAAAGGTTGTGAAAACAACCTTTTGTTTAGATAGAGGTTTAATCCTGCTAAACCTCAATCACCTTGTGTATCAATAGGGATTACACTATATAACTCAGAAATAAATTGTGGGAATTAAATGAGGTCATGTATATGAGAAATTATATAGCTTTTTGTAAATGGAACAAATTAGTATGTTATTTTGCATTTTTTCCTGATAACTAGTACTATGCCTGGCATACAATGGGCATACTATTTTGAATGTCACACATTGTACATAGGCAGTACGCAACTTGTGGCTGAGATTGGGATTCTTGCAAGTCTGTTTCATTATTGAATCAGGAGGAGTTTGCAAGCAGAATATCTGAGCCACCTTTTCTCTTTGTCAGTGAGGATTACATTCCCCACTTCTAAAGACTAGACTTCACCTTTTCCCTTCACCCATTAGTGCACACACCTTCTTTTTTTGCACCCTCTATTCTCACCTGCTGGGCATAGGAAACTCAACAATTCTTTTCTGAGCACCTCTGACTGATGACAATGCAGACCAGAGTGGACCATGGTGCAAGAGGGCTTCTTGGATCATAGTCACCCAGCACACATTTTCATGGCTCTTTGGGGACTGCCCTGTGTGGCCTCTTCCTGCATGGGAGATTCCTCCTCCCAGGACTGTGCTTGCTCTTGCAACTTCTCTCCCATTGGCAGATTACTCCACTATTCCTGATCCCATATCATACTCATTTTTAAATGTTCATCTAATTTTTGAGAAATTGTCCTTCCTTTCTTGAGCTACGTGAAGAGAATGGAGTTGAACTCAGGGATAGCAATGGGAGGGAGACAAGGTTGAAGCCCGTCCTTCTGCATGAGGCCTTGGACAGCTTCCCACACAGGAATCAGCTACCCTGTCTTGGACATGTGCCAGTTTGCCCCACCTCCCTGCTGGCTGGTGGTCTTTTGGGGCCAGTATCTCTTGAATATGCCTTGGGCAATAGTAACTAGTATGCCCACAGACTGTAGCGAGATAGTCACATTGAGAAGATTCCTTTAGGAAGGAAGCAGTCCTACAAAGCAGAACATGCATTGTGGCAGATGTCAGAGTGTATTGGAGTTTTGGTGCTTTGTCTGTGAACAGCATGTGGATGTGGTTGGTGCCCTGGTGTGATAGTTAATTTTATGTATTCACTTGACTCAGCACGAGGTGACCAGATATTCAGTCCTATGTTATTCCAGGTGTTCCTGGGAGGGTGTTTTGGGATGAGATTAACATTTAAATTGGTTGTCTGTATAGTGGTGGGCTTCATCCCATTGGGTGAAGACCTGAATAGAACGAAAAAGGTTGATCTTCCCTTGAGGGAGAGGGAATTCTTCCTGCTTGGTTGTTTTCCAACCAGGACATCAGCTTTTTCCTGTCTTTGGACTCAAACTGAAACCTCAGCTCTCCTGGCCTTTGGACTGGCTCTGCTGTCAGGCTCCTGGTTCTCAGGCCTTCCAACTCCTGGGTCTCCAGCTCCTCAACCCATCCTGCAGATCTTGGGACTTACCGGTCTCCCCAGTTGTGTGAGCTGATTTCTTACAATAAATCTCTCCCTCTATGTATATATCTTATTGGTTCTTTTTCTCTGGAGAACCTGCCAGTTTCTTACACAGCTCTGAGTCCTCCCTGAGATCAGTGATGGGCCATCATGACTGACAAAGACATCAAGTTCACAAAGGGGTCATTCACAATCTTCTGTGGCCCCGTCTGGTGTTTCCAGTTTGGCGAGATTAGAATTTCTGGTACTCAAGCATGACCTGACCTAGGACCAGGTCCGGCTCTGTTCATGTCTTCCTGGAGGGGATTTTCTGGGCCCAGGGAATGTGGGGTTCTTCTGACACAAGGGGTGGAGACAGTCTCTGCCGAATGGACTGGGAGGTGGCATGGAGGGATAAACTCAGTAGAATGCTGGGTTTGAAGGGAGCCTCACAGGAACCTGCCCAGATTTTCTGAAGTCAATTTTCACCCCAGTTACACTGCTTGGTGTGTGTTCCTTAACAACAATGAAATATCTTTTTCTAAAAAAATTCTAAGATTCAATATTTATAAATGTGGGAGGTTCACAACCTTTTTTCAGCTGTGAACAGGAGCAGGATGAGTGGGAAAATGCCCTGGGTGCTGTTTCACTGAGTTAGGAGAGCGCATGTCTAGAACAAGACTTGGGTAGGGCCAGGGTCAGTGAAATGGCCTCTAATTCTACTCCAACTGTTACATTAGGAGATGGCCTCTATGTCTTGCTCATGTCCTCTTATGTCTATTTGCTTCTCAAAAAATGGTCCTCTTAGCAGCTCTCAAGTATAGAAGACAGTATTGTTAATGATAGTCACTGGGATGCTCACCTTATATTTCCAGGACTTATTCATCTTATAATTAACCTTAATGTAGTAATCATTTCACATTATATATGCATGTCAAGTTATTGTGTTGTATACTTTAAACTTATACAAAATTACATGCCAATAAAGCTAGGGGAAAAAGAAATAAAAAATGCAACAAAAGAAAAAAAGAATGAATAAAAAAAGAAAAAGTAGTCCTCAAATCAGCATCCCCCACATCACCTTGAATTTAGTTAGATATTTTCAATGTCTAAATTCAAACATTCAGACCTACAGTAACTATCTACAATAGTTCTGAATGTTTGACCTTCAGACCTACATTCTGCCCCAGACCTACTGAATCAGGTCTGCATTTTAGTAAGGCTTCCAGATGATTTATTTATATGTTAAAGTTCAAAAAGCACTGGTGTGGGGCAGGGAGCATAACATTTTGGGCTTAATTAGAAACTACTGCTTTTTGGGTCTGGATGCTCCTGTGTGACTTTGGACCTGTCACTAAACTCCCTGAGCCTCAATTTCCCTGTATGAACACTAGGGGTAGACACAGCTGCCTAGCAACCTGATGGAGTTTTCCTAGGATCACATTAACTTCAAATGTCATACACATGTACCAAGTGGTATCTGTGGGCCTGGGCCTGGGCCTGTGTGAGTGCTGCAGGGTAAAGAGATAAATTAGACACAGTCCTGGTGTCCGAGAACTCAGCCGCTAGCAATGGGAAAATATGTATGAAAGCACTTTGTGAATGCAAAGGGCCACGTAAATGTTAGCTATTATTAGTATTAATGGAGATAATAATACTTGCCCTACTTATACTGCATGGTTGTTATTAAGCTCAAGTGAGATAAAGCATGTCAAAGCCATTTGAACTGCTGAAAAGTACTGATGTAAGAACATATTATTAGTATTATTATTGCCATCATGGAGCGAATGATAATTAAGTCCAGTAGGGGAAAACCTAGATTTAATTACATTTACTCAGGCCGCAGAGGATCCTGAGGTTTAAATACCAAAACTTGGGACTCTTAGTTGAGCATACAAGGAGATTCTCACTTGCTTTTTGTTCCGTAGGGGAGCTGCATTGAAAGTTAGGAGTCTGTTAATACTTCTGCTATTTCAGACTATCTGATCCTAGAAGCAGGGATTTTTTGCAGTTTATTGGCAACTCACTGAAATGCATCCACCTGTGAGGTGGAATGTTCTATCTGATGGGCAGCCTGACAATAGCACTACTCTGCCAATTAGGATGTGGTCAGGTGGAAAAAATACAGGAGGCTTATGTTCTGCCAGGTCCTCTATCTGGGTGTACTGAGTGGCAGTCCCTGCTCTGCATATGGCTGTCTGCAGAGACTGCGGCAGCATGTTGAAACACTGGGTGCCCCTGACGGGCGAAGGAACTTGGAAATCACCCTGTCTGTGAAGCCAGCCTTCCTCAGGTGACGACTGGCCTAGAGAGCTGACATATCATCAGTAATTGCTCTGGACTGCACTTCAAGTTGATGGGAAAGGAACCTGAAACTTATTTCTCTTAACTCCCACTCCAATGTTCCCTCATTCACCATCATATACTAGAGGATGCTCTATTTTTTTGTTTTTTGCTTTGAGTAATGAATGTACCTGCAGTTTTGATCTAGATATGCCTCCATGTATCTTTTTGGCTTTTGGTTTTTGCTTTTTGCTCTGGATAGTGTAGAGGTAGTCCCTGCTCTTCCTCCCCATTGGCTGTAGCTCTCCTCTCTGTGGTGTGGTGAGTGCACAATTCAATGAGGCAGAGAAAGGGCAAGATGAACATTTCTCTCCCCTGTAGTCCTCATGCGTATTGTTTGCTCTTTTGTTACATATGCAGGGTGGTCAACCTTGATTTTGAGCTATTCGTGCATGTGTCTATCTCTCCCACATGATTATAAGGCTCTGCGGCTCTGGAGGTGGCTGCTCTACTGTTGAAATCCAGATTTGTCACTTGGTTGTCCTGTGATGTTGAGCAAGTGACATCGTTACTCTGAGCCTCTGTAAATTCAGATATAGTCATATCTACCTTCAAGATGATGAAAATTAAATGATACTTGTGAAGTCATTGATATGGTACAGTTACTGCTGACTCCGTCCCTGCTGCTCACAGATGGGGTTTTGGGAGGGCAATATTTGATTAACTGTAGCCACCATCTCACCTCCCCAGGGTACATGCCGGCAAACGGACTCTCAAAATGAAAGCAGCCTGAGCTCCCAGCATTACAGGTCTCTCAATCACTAGCGGGCCAGTGACTCTATTTATTGGTCTTTTTCTAAGGAGCATGGGTCGGCTTCCTCATGGACCCTGAACTACCATTTCCTTTGACGTTTGACATTACTCTTCAACTCTGATGTCTCTTGTCCTCTCACTACCATCCACATAACAAATGTCCAAACCTGTAGGAATCTTTATGAGTGTATTTGAGCCAAACTGATGACAATTGCCAGGAAGCAAAATCTCAAGGGATTGAGAAAATGTTCTGGAAAAATGGCAGCTTTACCACTTATTTTTTTACCTTGGAATCAAAGGGGAAGATGTAAGGTGGTGTCAACATAAGAAACGTCCAGACGTAAGAATTTTTATGAGTTTATTTGAGCCAAACTGACAACAATTGCTGGGAAGTAAACCTTAGTGGATTGAGCAAGTGCTTTGGAAAATGACAGTTTTGCACCTTATTTTATACATTACAATCAAAAGAGAAGATGCGAGGTACGTGAAATCCATTGACTAGAGAGGTAGGAAAAAGCAAAGTGGGGAAACCTCTGGGAATGGATAAAAAGTAAAATGATAAACATGCTACTTTTATACAGGTGGGTGCAGGATAGCCAACCGTCTATAATTAACATGATAATAACAATCGGGGGAGCTGTTGTCTCCCTCTGGTGCGGTGCCTGTTTTTCAAGGGGCCTGGAAAAAGGAAATCTGACATTCTGAAGGTATGGCATCTTATGTGCAAAAAGACAACGGATAGCCTCTGTTAAGGTGAAGATTGACTTTTGTCCGGGAAGATTCCAGCCTAGGACATGACTCCCCACCATGCCCTGCTCTAGTTAGAAAGTTTTAATTTCAGATCACCCTATGTGGTTACTTTAGGTCTCTGAGTTCATAAGGCCACCACACAGGCCTCCCCTGAGCTTGTCAGGTTTAGTATGTGACCCCTTTTTCATCCATACTGTCAAACTCATTTACATTTTGTTTTGAAGGATGATGATGATTCTTTCAGGGAAACATCTTGCTTGCTAACCTGTGTGTGGAGCTATGTGTGCTGAGTTGAGAAATGCTTGATGCTACCTGGCTTGAGACTCTTACTGGGTCCTTGGGCACATTGTAATTAACTTTTTCCCATCCTGTAGCTCACTGCTGGAAGTGACCTCTTCCTCCTCTGACCCTGCCAGCCTAGACTATATGCATCTCAAAGGCAGGCATACCTTGCATTGCTCTAGTGCCATCCTGCCCCAACAAGCAACTTGAATCTAGTAGAAACTCAATGCTGAGTTGCTTGATTCCTGCTTCTTGAATTTAAAGCTCTTCCTTCAAGTAAAAGGAGATGTTTCCCCTTAGCAGCAGGTATTAGAATTCCTTTGAGACAGTGTTTCCTTCCCTAAGAAAATGCTTTCTTAGCCCTCTTGGGGTAAGAAATTGAGCCTGTGGGGCTTGGATGTTGGTGCTGAGTTTTGTGAAGGAGAAAGATACTTTGTGTAACAGAGGGAAAATATACTTTGCAGGGGAATGTGATATTGAGGGAAATAGCGGTGAAGAAGGGACAGAGGGAGAGAACTGGGCACATATGATGAGCCTGGCAGCAGACTATTTTACCTTTGATGTGGTGGCCTCTACCCAGGTCCCAACAGTTGCAGAAGCCTGGTGTGACTGGCTCTCATGCGGATGGACACCAGATACCAGTGGAAGGCCGATTCTGCCTGGGGTGGACGGGAAGGCACTTCTCAAGACCATACAGCTGTGCGATTTCATCGAATCCTGGGGAGGGGCACAGGCAGGAAACAGCTTTGGGCTTCTCTCCAGGCCTTGGGAAGGGAGATCTGCTGTAGTGTGTGTGAGCCCGGCAATTCGGTCTAGCACTCCAGGGGAAGAAGCCCTTGGTTGTGCCCTGGGTTGCACTCACAGAGTCTGGCACAGAGTCCTGCATTTTAAAATGACATCCTGCCAGGAGTTTTTGTTTCCTTAGAAAGGGCCATGGCAAGCTTTCCATGGGAAACTGTTGATAGCAGAAGGCCACTTTGACTCACCTCATATCTAGGAGTCTGTGCCAGCTCCCATTATGCCAGCCATGAAACTGACAATAGGCACTTGAACCACGGCCATTCCCCTGCCTGCCTTCTACCTCAGTATCCATAGGTGGCAGCTACATGGGCTGCAGGCATTTGGGGGATCTCAGCCTTGCTTGTGTTGTCGATGACTGTTACTTGCTCTGAACTCCGCCCCTCTTCTGTGGAGAGCTGAGGAGCTAGGCTGAGGAGCTAGGCTGGCAGCGTGGTCACTAGGGCATTGAGTCCCTGCTCAATTTCCTTACCTGCAGGATCAGAAAGAGGAGACAACTGACCAAACCCACATGCATATTTTAAAAATGAACCAATGAAGGTTTCTGAATTCCTTAAGTTACCCTTTCAAAGGGCACCTCAGCACCTCAGAACCTCAGCCTCTTTCCTGGGCTCTTGCAGCTTTGCTGCTGGCAACAGTAGCTACTGCTGCAGCATCATAAGAGGTGGTTCAATGTATATGTATTTTCAGTATGCTTTACCTCCAGCTGTTTATGTATTTAGTTTCTTCTAATGTATTTTTTTCCTCATGGATTCAACCAGAGGAGGAGTTTTATGAAGCATAATGCAGTATAAAATAAAATTAACACTATGCTTTAAATTAAAAAATGACCTTAAATAATTCTTGGGTTAACAGAGAGATCAAAACCGCAAAACTTAGCAAAAAACCAATGATGAGAATACTACATGCCAAACGCTTGCAGATGTGGTTCTTGAGGGAAACACCGCTCACCGCAGGGTTCGTGCTGGGGAAGATGCCGTGAAAACGGAGAGGAGCCAGACTGAGAGCTGCAAGAGGTGAGCTGAAATGTACACTTGGGGGACACTGGGGAAAAATGTAACAGTTGATATCGTTAAGTGGAACCCCTAAAGGTAATGAAATGGACTAATAAATCTAATAGCTATTTCTTTAAATGTAATAAAATAGAACAAACTCTGGCTAATGTAAATGACAAAGGTTATGAAAATACAAATATTTAATATGAGAAATAAGAAAGAGGATATACCCTAGAGAAAGAGATGATTTAAAGAGTAAAATAAGTACTGTGGACAACTTTATGTTGGCAATTCTGAAAACACTACATAAATGAATAATTTTTTTACACCTACAAATCACCAAGTTGACTCAAAAAGAATACAAAACCAGAACAGAACAGTAGCCATAAAATAATTGGAAGAAAGTTCTTTATTGGGATGATGATTACTCAGTAAGTTATAGAATATAATCACTGAGGTGTATACCTGAAACTAATATAATATTGTGTTCCTGGTACATAGAGTTCTACTATGTCCTACTTTTAAATTTTTTATTAAACCCAGCCATCATAAAAAGAAAAATGAAAACATTTGATTACATTAAAATTAAAAATTTATAATGGCACAAGATATAAAGTTCTGAATAAGGTGATAAATGAAAAGGACATATATGCAATATATAAAAAGGGTTACTACTCTATATATATCTAGAGCTCTTAGAGCTTGAGAAGAAAAATCGCCTAATAACATAGAATTTACAAACAAACAATAGAAAAAGAGATACAATTTGTCAGTAACATGTAGAAAGATACACACCCTAACTAGGAGTTAAGGGAAAACAAAAGGATATTGAAATACTATATTTCACCCATCAGATTGGAAAACTGAAAGATTTATTTAAGCTATTAAAAGGTCCACTGCTGACAGACCAGTAGGGACACCAGTCACGTCGCACACAGTTGCTGGGATTATAGTCGATTAGAAGTTCTCTAGAAAGAAACTGACAATATTTTCTTAAAAATGCAAAATGTGCTACCTGTAGATTCAGAAAGCCCAGTTTTAAGAATCAACTTCTCAGAAATAATTGTTACTTTTTAAAGGTCAATGTATAAGGATATTTATTCCACCACTGTCTTACAATACCAAACATTGTGGAAACAAATAGGGGATGATTACAGAAATGACAAAGGCAGTCATACCCAGTTAATTTCCCAGGCCCACATCTCAGAAGCCATCCTTTCCTTCCATTTTCATGTATGTGCTGGAGCCAATCCATCAACAAACTCTGTTGGCCTTTCCTTAAAAATGATTCCGAATATGAACACAAGTCTTCAATCCCACAGTCCACCTTGGTCCGTCCGTGCCTGGACCACCTCTGCCCTTAGACTCAGAGTCTCTTTCCTGGTTTCCCTGCTTCTGCTCTGCTCCTCCTTTATGTGCACAGTCACCAGAGAGGAATTTAAAGTGAGAAAGAGGTGCCACATCTCGCTCAAAACCCTCCAGTGTCTGTCTTCCCATTGCACTGACAATGCCCCAATAGGGTGTTACTTGATCTCCTACTTGGCCATTGATCAACCTGATTTACTCCCCTTCTTCCCCTCACTCCCTTTTCTATGAACAATGCCTTTTTGCTGGTCCTTGAACATCCATAAGGACCATTGAACTTGATGTTCCATCTGCTTGATGTTCCCCTAAGTTGTTGGCATAACTGTCTCCTTCACTTCCTTTACATCGTTGTTTAATTTTTACCCTTCTCAGACCATCCTGTTTAAAATATCGACTTTCCTCTGATCCTTTCTCCATAATGACATGTTGTGAGGAAACACAAGTCCCAAGTCGAAGGAAGCACTCAAGTGTAGTTTACATCATTGCCAAACTCTCTCAAACAGCTCCCAGAGGTGACAGTAGTGTCCCCTACAGTGGTTTAAGTGCTTACATGCCAAGATTGCTTACTTTACACAGATTGTCTCACTTAATTTTCACCGTGACTCCTTTCATTATTATTCCAAGGCTGAATGAGGTTAAACAACTTACTCATGATTTCCTGTGGTGTAAGTGGGGGTGCCAGGATTTGAACTGTGGTAGCGAGGCACCTACAGACTGTACTGCCTCACAGGGCACTAGGCATTTCTTCTTGCTCTTGCCCTGTTCCACAACGAGCAGCTGTCTTTAATCTCACACTTCCTTCTCAAAATTTCCCAATGTTATTGACTATCCCTCCTATGCTGTTCCTTACATCCCATGACTATTTCGTAACTGCCAATTTGTACTTCTTAATCCCTTCCTCTTTTTCACTAAGGCACCCATCCCTCTGGCAACCATCAGTCTGTTCTCTGTGTCTATGAGTCTCTTTCTGTTTGGTTTGTTCACTTATATTGTTCTTTAGATTCCACATATAAGTGAAGTCATATTGTAATAGCTATGTGTGGTGTCAGGAGGGTACTGAAAATAGAGGGGGGTCCCTTTGTGAAGTGCATTGTTGTCTAACCACTATGTTGCACCCCTGAAACTAATACAAAATAATAGTGAATGTAAGCTATAATTGAAAAAAATAAAAAAATTAAAGAAATATTTCCCCAAACTTGTTCCTAAAACCCAGCCTATGCTGGCTGGTTGTTTCCCCAGGCTCTCTCCCTTTTTTCCAGGGTCTCTTCCTCCCTGGCCACATCCAAGGTGAGCTCTTTATCAGGCAGCCACGGGGTCCTCATTTACATAAAAAGGCCCAAAGGCAACCTGTCCTGTCACACCCTCCTACAGGGTGGGGCTGGGGAGGACTGAGGACTTCCTTTCAAGCTTTTGGGAGATGCCTCTCTAGTTCTCCAGTTTTGAGCACACACTTGCCAAAGCACCATGGGTAGACATGACTTCGCCCTCTCAGTTTCTGTCGAGCATGTGATCGCTCCATTCACTGCAACCTGGCATTGACATTGCAAGGCAGTCTGCCCCAAGTAGGTTCCTCTCCCACTTTGTATCCCAGTTTCCTCTGCTGCAAAGTGGGGACAATAAAGCTACGTTTCGAGGTCATTGCCGAGATCAATTACAAAAGGTACCTATTAGTACCTGACATATAGTTGAAACTTGTTAGACATGAGTTGATTTTGATTCAGAAGATGAGGGCGGAAATGTCTCTTTCTTTATATTTGCAATGAGATGTCATTGTGTTAGTCCTGAGGAAATCACTGGAAAAGAAGCCCCAATTTCACAGCAAAAGAAGTGGTTCGATCCAGACTAATGGCATAGAGGAAAATAAAATATACATACACCTACTTTGACTCCTCCTGTACATGGCTTCCAGGTCAGACATTCCCAAGACCCACCTTCGTGGGTCCTGTGGGCACCAATGGCATAGGCACAGTGTGACGGATAAAGGAACAGACCTCCCGGATGGGGGACCTGGGCTCTAGCCCCACCAGCTGTGTGATCCTACTCAAGGCACTTACTGTCCGTAGGACTCTGTCTTTTTGCCTTTTAAAAGGGAAATACCTGCTAAACAACTAGCCATGAACAAAAACTTTCTCTGCTTGTTTCTTAAGGTGGCTAGGTCAAGAAAGATAGCCTATATAAAAGTATTTGTTCCATTATAAAATACTGCAAAATGAAAGGTTATTAATAACAATTTTATAGTCTTCTTGTTAATAGGAAAAAATGCAGCTATAATAATCATTTCCCCCGCCAATGTTGGATTGCCAGGCACATTCTGAAGATGGTGAGCAGCTTCCACTCCTTTGGGGAGCCACTGCTTTGGACAAAACTTCATGAGCATCAGGATTAGGAACGGTGTGATCAACAGCTGGGTGTTGAACTACAACTGACCTCCATCAGCCACCAGATTGCTTCCTCTGCCTCTGACAGGCCTGTGGCTTAGCTTTGGGGAAAGTCGGGGCAGGGGGAAGCAGTGCCTGTTGGCCATGCAATGATGTCTCTCTCTCTCTCTCTTTCATCTGTCTTTTGGCTATCTTTTTTTTAAACCATGGCAGAGGTTCTTAATTCAAATTCCTCTTCCTGCTAGGTTAACTCATTGTCATACCATAGGATACTCCAGAATGGCTTCTTGCCACACAACCTAAGACATCTATCTCTCTATTACACCTGAGTCTAGCTGCCTGTCTGTCGGTCCTCTCTCCATCTGTCTTTTCATTTATCAATTCAAACTTTAGTTCAGCCCAGCCATTCAATCTTACCTGCTAATGTTTATCTTTTTTTTTTTAATCTTTTTTTTCCTGTCTTTAGGATACAACCTAGAATAGGAACTGTGGCTTCCATCCAAGGAAGCTTGCTTCATTCAACTTGTTCTCAGCCAAATAGTGATCTAAATTTGGAACCCACGAGGTTTTGAGAATGTCTTTCAATGATTGAGTGATTATCTGAACTCCATCCAAACCTTCATGCTTGAAGACTCTCCTATTGTTAATTATGGCTCTTGTTCACTGCTGGTCAGTCACCTGGCTGTTTTCCTTTTGCCTGGGAAATGACCTTGTACAAATTCCCTGGATTGTTTAAAACCAGCTGCATGACAGAGGCTGGTTGATGATGGGTGAACCAAAGAAGGTTGATAGCTTTCAGCTCAGCCTTCTCTGGACCAGGGCCCAAAGCTCCTGGCTTTGCATAAACTCAAATACCATTTACCTGAAGGGCAGATTTCCTTACCAATTGTTTATGGTGCAGTCTGAGCCACAAAAGCCTCATGAGAACTCTGGGCCAGAAAGCCCAGGGATGAGTGTGGTCCAGGCCCAAGTGGGGAAGGGATAGCTGATTCTGGGCTAAGCCCCTGCCTCATCACTGGTGTAGGTTGGTTTGGTGGTTTGATTTTGGGACATCCCAAACCAGTTTAGTTCCCTTTACTCTGAACTCTAGTTGGGGCCTCGAGAAAGAGCTTTTATTTCATTCTTGGTTTAGAAAAAATAAGGCAATATGGTCTTTTATAAGAGAAACAACAAAACAGGTTTTGCAAGGGTCGGATTTTCAGTTCTGGAGTTTCCCACACTATCTTTGAAAGACCTTGGCAAAGGCAGCCCCTGGCTATTTAGGGCGAAAAGGGTAAAAATAACATCTTATACCAGGGCAGAGCTTTATACTTTGTCTTTTCAGCAGTCATTGATTGCATACATAATCTCTGCTAGGCCAGGCTCCTGGGAAACAAAGGGATAAAGCACAACCCTTACTCCCCAGGAGGTTCACCGCATCATGGAGAGAGACCAACACTGCTGGAGAGAGGCAAAACCCCCACTGTTCTTGCTGCCATACGCTGTGACTCTGTAGGGGAGAGGACGGAGCAGACAAGGCTGCTGCATTGAGAGTAAGGTCATCAGAGAACCATGACACAAATGTCCAACATTCAAGCCTGAAAGGACTCGAGGTTTTACATAAACTTGCACACTCATTTTAAAGACGAAAGAACTTCATCTCAGAGGTGCAGCGACGTGCCTAAGGTCCAAAGCTTGATGAGCCATGCAGCAGGTGTAGGTAGGGTGCCCATCTTTAAGTTCTCAAGGCAGTGGTGCTTCCCCCGCACTTCCCGTCCACAAAATATACTACATCCTCAGGAAAGGACCTCAGTGCTTTGATAGGGCACTGGGCAGTGCAGTGAAGACCCCACCTCCTCTTCTGTTCTGCATGCAGGGTGAATTCCAGGCCAACCTGGTCTCCAGCCCTTGTTCCCTGCCTTCCACACTCCCTTTCACTGATGACCAGGGCTGGGATGCTCAGGGTGTCTCCAGGATTCAGATATCCTCATGCACTCTAAGGTGTTAATGACTTCATTTTGTAATCTCTCTCAGAGCATAGTATTTAGTAAATGGTCTTAGAAGAGGAGCTAATGGTAGGCTCTCAAGAATGGAGTATAGATATGTTTGGGGCAGGAGAGTGACTTTTGTCCTCTTAGTCACACCATAACAAAGACCAATAAGTTCTAGTTTATTTTTTTTTAATTCTCACCTGAGGACATTTTTTTCATTGTATTGAGAGAGAGGCAGATGGGGAGAGAGAGAGGAAGAGACAGACATTGATTGGTTGCCTCCTGTCAATGCCCTGATCAGGGATTGAACTTGAAACCTAGGTATGTGTCCTGACTGGGAATCGAACCCACAACATTTTGGTGCACAGGATAATGCTCCAACCAATTGAGCCACCTGCCCAGGGCAACTGTAACTTTAGGGGCAGCGAAATTGTGTGTGGAGGGATCCCCTGCTCTGTTATCAGAACTGCTCCTTACCCCACAGAAGTACACTGGGACCCCACCCATAATCATTGCTCACAGGTGAAACTAGGTGTAGGAGGTGCTGGCGTCTTACAGAAGACCCAGAGCATCGACCTCCATGTCCAGGTCACACAGCTGGGACAGGACCTTGGTGCTCACGCTGCCCGATGAGGTGACGGCTTCTTGCTACAAGCCTCGGAATCAGGGCATGCACCCACAGGTGCTGGGAGCGTGGCAACCCCTCTGCACCAGGTTTGGAGGCAGAGCTCTCCATGCATCTGCATAAATGCACCTCGCTGTGCTCTTGCTACTGCCTCACCCGTCTCCCCTGCCCTGGTGTCAGAAGGAAAAACACACAACAGATCCCGTCCCTACCCCGGTTTGACAAGCACTTTCTGTTGTGGACCTATCCTCTTATTTAATTCCTGGTTGCTTTATGGCTCTATTTGCAGAATATTAACTCCTGGGATAGGTGCATGTATGTGTGTGCATGTGTGTGTTAATCTCTATCAGTCAACACACTAAAACAACAAAGCCACACCATTCGATCCAGGCATCTGATGCCAAGGGCCTTAATCTCAGAGTATTCTAGACTAAAATTTTTCAAATTGTTGAAAGTCATAGAATCTTCACGCATTGAGTGGTTAGAAACTGGGGATGCTGTTAACCACCCTACAGTGCATGGGGTGGCCCTCATGGCCAAGAATCCCTGGACCGTGGTGAATCAGCTGAATGTGTCCTTCACCTGGAGATGACCCCACCTGTCCTGTTTGCCTTCTGCGGTGGACTCTGCCGAATGTGGGGATCAGTCTTGTGTAGGGTCCAATATAAAGCTAGAAGAGGAAAATACAGCCAGTCCTGGACATAAAAGTGCTTGTATACTTTACAAAAGATTATGACATTGACAAAATCATATTAAAATAACAGGAAATAAATACCTAAAATAAAGTATTTCTTCTCTTTTTTAAAAAGATTCTATTTATTTATTTTTAGAGGAAGAATTAATTAATTAATTGATTGATTGATTTGTTTATAGGGAAGGCATCAAGAGGAGCAAAACACTGATGTGAGAGAGAAACATCAATTGGTTGCCTCACACTTGCCCCACCCAGGAACCTGACAGGACTGGGGATCGAACTGGTGACCTTTCGCAGTGCAATATGATGCCCAACCAACTGAGCCACACTGGGCAGGGCTAAAATAAAGTATTTCTTAATCCAATTACATAATTAAATTACCCAATACATACTTAAAATATGAAGCATTCACAACTATCCAAATCCTAAACTTATTAATAAATATTCACCTGATTCTATTGTAATCCTAGGGAACTAACAAAACATTTCCTAGAACACTCCTCACAAGTCTGTTCAATGAAAGAAATGAACTGAAGCTTCTATTAATTGGATTCCTGGTTAATTTGAATGACTGTAAACTTGTCTAACAGAAAAGATAGAAATGGCAAGAAAAATAAATTCATGAAGGGATTTAATCGTGAGAGTGATTTCATGGGCATTTTCCAGAATCAGTACAAATTCTCACACCCCTTGCAGGTACTGGAATGATCTGGTCTGGTATAAATGAGGGTCCTGTGGGACTTCAGTTTTCCTGCACAGATTTAGCTTGACCTTACCAAACCAGGAAAGTAAACTGAGAAAAAATTGTATCAGAAGAAGGGTTGGGAGAGAAATGTTGCAAAAATGATTTCTGGGCATTTCACATGAATTGCTTGGGAAAACTAAGACTTGGGTATTCTAGTGAATAGGGTTTTGTTGCAAAATACCCTGTACATGTGAAAGATTGAGTTGGAGGCTTGATATGAATGCAATGGATGTATGAGAGGGGATCCCCTCAAAACCAGAATTATCTTCTTGATTGTGGGCCCCTTGTGGTATAGGCTTCCCCCACTAGGTGAGTGTTCTAGGAACCCATCTGTAACAGTGTAGCAACTGGCATTGTTGTGAGAGGCTGGACTTGGCTTCAGTGAATTGTTTTTGAAGACTCTCTCAATGCATTTGTCCATTTAATGATGGGCAATTTAGAAGTATGGCTGCCCACACTGCGCCCAAGTATTCAGCAATTTTGACCATAAACAGCATTACCCTAGTGCCTCACCCTCCTTATTCACCCGGTCTCTCCCCAAGTGACTTTTTTATTATTTGTTTCCTGGGTTGAAGAAAGTCCTCAAAGGGAAACATTTTGCCAATGTGGAAGAGGTGAAACCAAAAACAGCAGAAGCACTAAAAGGCATCAAAATCGACAGTTCAAAAATCGTTTGGTGCAGTGGAGAAAATGTCTTCATAGGTGTATTGCGTTAAATGGAGAGTACTTTGAAGGTGACTGAAATTTAAACATGTAAGAATAAATACACAATTTTTATAAATAAATTCATTTTTGGGGGTCCCCCTTGTGCGTACCTTTTATGGAAATTAGAGAACCCATCCTCAGCAGAGCATCCTGGGAAGTGTGAGGCTGGGGGCGTGTGCTGATGTCACCTCCAAGTGTGCTCCCTCAGCCCAGCCAGCTTGTGGCAAAAGTGTCCCGCCTGTGCAGGAGGAGGACAGGGAGGTCTTGACAAGCCCTGAGCTTTTCTAAAGTAAATTTTTGTTGTTGTTAGAGAAATTTGAAATTCACAGAAATTTTGAAAAACCCACTATAATGTTTTGAAAACTGTAGTGAATGCTACACATTTCCCACCTAGATTTCTCCAAGGGCTATCATCTTGCCACACTATCTCCACATCATGTTCTTGCTGGAACACACCACCTTTGTGCTGAACCATTCAAACCATTCATACCATTCATAAATGCTCTGCCAACATCAGGACACTTCGCTTGCAAATGCTTCAGCATATAGCTCCCAGGAGAACGAGAATTCCATACACAGCCACACCAGTTAACGAATGTCAGGAAATTAACAAATTGAATGTTATCACCCAGCACACAGTATATACGCAAATATTTCCAATTGTCGCAACTAATTGTTCTGTTTACCTTGTGGAGACTCTGGGGAGAATGTCAAAGGAGGTGATTTTTTCTCTCTTCTTTCTCTTCCATTGGTAAGCTTTAAGATCAGGATGTGCACTGTTTAAAATACACTTTTGATTCTTGATAGCCAAGAGTAGTAGTTCTCAAACTTTTTGATCTCTTACTATATAAAAATTTCTGAGTAACCCTAAATAGTTTTGTTTATTCAGGATATAGTTATTGATATTTACTAAGACAGAAATTAAAATAAAGAAAAATTTAAAATATTTATTAGTTTATGTTATCTTAACACATTTTAATAAAAAGGGCTATATTTTAAAAAAAAGAATGTGTAGAGTGGCTTTTTGTTTTCTTTTTGCAAATCTCTTTCCTTCGTTGCTCAGAAGACAGTGACAATCTCATGCCTGCTCTCGCATTCAATCTGCTGCAGTACACTGTTTTCTTAAAGCAGACTTGGTAGGAGCTTCACACAGAGATGAGGGTGAAAAAGGGAGTGTTTTACTAGCTGTTTTAGATAACTGTTACTATTCCTTGATACTTCACCAAAACTTAACAAGTGGTAGTTCCTTACAGTTAATGCAGTATGGAATGTGAAGGCTTATTAATAAACTTTTTGTGCTCTGTGAAATTAAAATCTATCAGTCTATGTTGAAATTAATAATCTTTATGCATGAAACTATATCTCTTCTGCATTGGTTATTTGGAAGACATGGGTTCACCAAATCATGCAAATTTTCCAAAATTGTTGACTTCTTTCATTAAAAAGAAAATCACATTTATGCACCACTAACGTCATCAGAAATGTCTCTAAGTTGTATCTGCCATTACTGATGGCAGGTACAAGTTTTCTAATATTCTTATTTTTCTTGAAAGTTCAAATTTTACCATTGGCACCAAATACTGATGACAGTTGCTTTCTAAATGACAAGCTCACTTTGTTTATTTTCAAGAAAATGTTTGCCAACTACTCTAAACAAGCTTAGCATAATGGCTAGTCATTTTTTTTTCAAATAAAAATGTTGCTTCATGAGCCATGTAGATAGCTCAGCTCAAGCTCAGATGACCATGCGGGTACTTTTCCTCAAGACAACTGTTGTACTTCAGTTTGTGCTGGAAGTGCTTTTTGTATCTGCCCCATTTTGTCTCCCTGAATATGCTAGACATGCACTCTGAGGTCAAAATTTAATAACATTACTACTTTGTTTCTTCTGCTTCACCAAGGATATTCTGAAGAGTAACTGGCATTGTTGTCCCCTTATAAGTATATGGGGGTTGAAGAATATGACTATGAATAGCATTTGTTTCATGTTTTTAATATTCACCCAAAAACATGTTTCTTGATTTTAGAGAGAGGGAGAGAGAGAGAAATATCTATCGGTTGCCTTCTGTTCATGCCCTGATCAGGGACTGAACTCTCAACCCAGGTATGTGTCCTGACCAGGAATGGAACCCACATCCTTTTGGAGAACAGGATAGTGCTCCAACCAAGTGAGCCACCAGGCCAGGGCTGGTGCTACTATCTTGATTTATTTTAAGTCATCAGTGGTTTTATCCACCATTGTCATTGCACTTTCACTGAAAATGTTAACAGTTGGTCCAAGATAAAACATGAAATATTTAAAAATTATTCAGCACTGTGGATATTTCAGTATCACTTTTGTTTGCTGGTAAACACTCATATACAATAAAACATCTTTGATCATTAGTTGGTGCTAATACCAGACAAATTCAAGCAAAACTATAAGTGTAGCCATATCTATAGGCTTATCTATAACAAAGCAAAAGTGGACTTCAGCAGATGAGTACTAACTCCATTTTTATATTTACACCTGGATAACTAGTCAGGTTACTATAGTTTTGGAAGGTGGCCATGTCAGAGGAACAGATGAGCTCTTCATGCATGTGCTTTCCTTCTGGTGCTTGTAACCTGAGCCTCCCCTCCTTATTACAGCGCATTAAGATGCCTCTGAACTACCACCTCTAGCCTAATTTCACCCCTGACTGTTGGGACAACTCTCCTTTCATCAGTAGACAATCTTTCACCAAACGTTGGTGGAGCCTCTGCTGGGCACCCTGTAAACTGCTGGGTGCTTTGGAAGATAATGTGTAGGTCCTTGTCCTCAAACAGCTTAGAATTCAAACAAGAGTAACGCACTTAAAATCTTGCCACCAGTGTAATAGAGGATATGTGTGGTGTCAGATTAATGGTATAGACATTAAGCACAAGGCCGGTTCAGAGGAGGGAGAGATGTCTTCCAGCTGGTGTGATCCAGCTGTCGTGATTCATCAGTGTGAGGATGCCCAGGGGGATGGTAGCTGTTTTCTGAAGCCTTTACTGCTTATTTAGCCATCCAGGAGTGAGGAACCTGACTCCATGAAAAAGCCCCAGTCTGGTTTCTGCTTTTCTAGAAAGAAATGTGCTGGCAAGTGGACTCCTTATTGTAATTCAATAAACAGCAGCTTTAAACAACTGTCACAGACTGTGTCCTGTTTTCTTTTTTTAATTAGCTTTTCCTGGATGTGAATTAGACCCTTTGGGAAGCTGCAAAAATTCCTTAAGGTCGCAAAAGTACCATTCTATTGTGTAGTTCTTGTGCATTACAAAAGTCTCCTTATTAATTGTGTACTTGGGAAAAATCCGGATTCTCGTAATTTATATGTAATTTACAGCAATGTGAAGTAAGATCTGTATTTGAACATCAATTTTGTCATTTGCCAGCTGTGTGACCTTGGAGAAGTCAATCTCTGGCCTTTCTTCAATTTTTTCTCCTCACAGATTTTTGCTTTTAATTCTGAGCATGTAATTGTTATACGACATTACACATGATCGGTTTATCCAATAGTTTCCGTTCAGCTTCTCTTGTTTACCCATTTTTATTTTTTTTATGATTTTTTCTGTTTCCAGTTTCCCTTTGGATATCGTTTACATTATATTATCTCCAATATAATTACCTCAAAAAGGGAGGAAATAATCAAACCTCCCTTGAGAGCACCTAAAATAAGGGCTGCATTTTTAAACATTTGGGAAAACACTGCACCTAAGCCCAATGTCTAGCATGGCTGTGCTCTGGGGTGGAGGCAAGGCTTTGTGGTGCCAAACCAGTGTTCGTTCGAGGGCAGGACTCTTCATTAACTCCTTCCCCAACACTTTTTCTTTAGTTAGGTAGATCTTAGTTTCTGACCTGTTTTCCTTCTCCCTCAATACAACTTCTTTCTTAAGACTTTTTTTAAAGAGCAGGTTTAGCTGTGTAGGAAGACTGAGAGGAGAGGGCAGAGAAATTTCCCATATACCCAGTGTCCTCCTCACACAGGCACAGCCTCCCCTGTTACCAATATCCCTCACCAGAGTGGTGTGTTTATTAAAATACGAGCCTACCCTGGCACACCATAATCACACAAGGTTCATAGTTTATACTAGGATTCACTCTTGCTGTTGTACATTCTGTGGGTTTCACATTATAGAGTAGTTTCACTGCCCTCAAAATTCTCTGTGCTTTGCCCATTCATTCTTTCTCCCTGTCCCCAGTCCTTGGTAAATAATAATATTTTTAGCATCTCCATTGTTTTGCTTTTTCAGAATGTCATATAGTTGAAATCATACAGTATATAAACTTTTCAGATTGTTTCTTTCACATATTAATATGCACTTAAGTTTTCTCCATGTCTTTTCATGGCTGAAGAGCTCATTTCTTTTTAGCATGAATAATAGTCCATTGTCTGGATGGACTACAGTTCATCCATTCACTTATGGAAGGACATCCTGGTTGCTTCCAAGTTTTGGCAATTATAGATAAAACTGCTATAAATATCTGTGTGCAGCTTTTATGTGGAGATAACTTTTCAACTTCTCTGGATAAATACTTAGGAATGTGATTTCTGGATTACATGGTAAATGTATGTTTAGTTTTGTAAGAAACTGCGAAACTGTTTTCCAAAGTGCCTATACCATTTTGCAGTCCAACCATCAATGGATGAGAATTCTTATTGCTCCATTCTTGTCAGCATTTGATATTGTCAGTGTTTCAGACTTTGGCAATTCCAATGGGTGTAGTTAAAAAGCTCATTGTTGATTTAATATGCATTTCTCTGATGACATATGATATGAAGGAGAACTGCTCTTATTTCTTTCTTTTTCTTTAAAAAGTTTTAAAATTGAATTTATTGGGGTGACATTGCTTAATAAAATTATATAGGTTTCAGGTGTACAATTTTATAGTACATCATCTGTATATTGTATTGGGTGTTCACCATCCAAAGTCAAGTCTATTTTTCTCACCGTTATCCCCCCTTTATCCTCTTTTACCTTCACCCATCCCCGCTTTTCCCCTGGTAATCACCATAGTGTTGTCTGTGCCTGTGAGTTTTTCTTAATCCCTTCACCTTTTTTACCCAGCCCTCAACCCCTCTCCCCTCTAATAGCTGTCAGTCAGTCTGTTTTCTGTGTCTATGAATCTGTTTTTATTTTGTTTGTTTATTTTGTTCATTAGAATCCACATGTAAGTGAAATCATATGGTAATTGCCTTACTCTGACTGGCTTATTTCACTTCTCCAGGTCCATTCATGCTGTTGCATGCATGGATAGTAAGGTAAGATTTCCTTCTTTTTAATAGCTGAATAGTATTCTGCTGTGTAAATGTTCACAGCTTTTTTATCCACTCATCTACTGATGGGCACTTGGGTTGCTTCCCAATTTTAGCTATTGCAAATAATTCTGCAATGAACATAGGGGTACATACATGTGTTTCTTCTGATATGTTCCTAGAAGTGGAATTGCTATTCTTTTTAATACTTGCTGCAGGGAAGGTCTGCTGGCAATTAATTTCCTCAATTTTCTTTGTCTAAAAAACTCCTTATTTCTCCTTTATTTTGAGGGATAATTTTCTGTGTATAGAATGTTAGGTTGGTAGGATTTTCTTTAAACATTTAAATATAGTTACTGTAACTAAAGAATGTAGTTAATGTACCTAATAACATAGTAAGATTCTAGTCACAATTTTGATGTGTGTGGATTTTTCCCCATACCACCAAGAAGTTCTCTGATACCAGCTGAGTGTCCTACATTTCAAATCAATTCTGTCTACCTGGGGATAGCATCTGGTCCCACAGGTTGAGGTCCCAATCCCACAGTTCTGCCCTCTCCAGATGCTAGTCACCAGTATAGGTTGTCAACTGTACTTCTGACCACGACCTTTCCTTAGGCTTGATTAATTTGTGAGAGCAGCACACAGAACTCAGAAAACACATTTACTCATTAGATTGCCAGTTTATTACAAAGGACATTGAAGAATATGAGTCAACAGACAAATGAGGAAATAACAGAGTGAGGTTCTGAACAAAGGAGCTTCTGTCCTCCTGGAGTTTGGGGCTCAGCATGGTGTCTTGTGCAAGGGCTCTGGTTCCCCGACCTGAGGGATCTCCAAAGCCCTCTTTTTGGGTTTTCACAGAGGCTCACTTCAGAGGCATGATTTATGGGTCATCATCAGTGATCAATTTAACCACCAGCCCCTCTAATCTGCCTGGAAATCAGAGGGTGGGACTGAGACTTCTAGCCCTCTATTCCTGGTTGGTTCCCCTAGCAACCACCTCCCCCAACCTTTAGGAATTTCCAAGAGTCATCTCATTAACATAAACTCAGGTGTGGTGGAAAGGGGCTTGTTATGCATATAAAGATACTCATTTCACATTTATGGCTCTGAAGCTATTTCAGGAACTGAGGACAACAGAAAATATTGTAACAGAAAATCCTCCCATTGCTTTTATCACTCAGGAAATTCCAAGGGTTTTGAGATCCATGAACCAGGAACTATGGAAAATAACCAAATATATATTTATTATAAATCACAATATCAGACATAGTTAATGTTAAGAAAGGATATAATTTGTCATGTACTGAATTGTGTTTTTCCCAAATTCATATGTTGCAGCCTTACGCCTCAATGAGACTGTATTTGGAGATAAGGTCTTCAAGAACATGATGTCATAAGGGTGGAGCCCTGATAATAAGACTGATGTTCTTGTAGAAGAGGCAATGACACCAGAGATTTCTCTCTCTCAAGCATAAGCAGGTGAGGAAGGAAGGACAGGTGAGAACACAGTGGGAAGGCAGCTGTCTACAAACCAGGAGACAGCTTTGGACTTCCAGCCTCAGAACTGTGAGGAAACAAATGTCTGCCATTTAAGTCATCCATTCTGTGGTATTTTTTCATGGCAGCCCTAGCAGCCATCCATCTATGCTGCTACATAGTTTTACAATCAATATTTCAGTGGCTGCAATATTGGTCATTTCATAAGAGTTCCACAGAAGATTATTGGATAGAATGCTAGTCATGAAGATGAGGGACACTAATAAACAAACAAATAAACAATGTTCTGTGGCCAAGTAGGTTGGAAATCACTGGGCTAAGGAAAGTGAAGACCTCTTCCTTTGTCCACAGCAGCCTGGAACCTGACTATACTGACTCGCCAACCTGCAGGAGGCCGCACTGCTGCAGCCGTTCTCGGAACTGGTGTTCCATGGCACATGGTTCTAACACCTTTGCATTTTGTACATATTTACCAAATTATTTTTTCCATTTGTCATTTAAGCTACTTTTATAAATACACTGTGATGAAGGAATAAATAAATTATTATGCTCTCTCTGCCATGTAAATTTGGGTTGGAGTTGTAATAATAAGTGAGCTGTATGGAACCCATCTAAAGGTTTTTATACTTAACCGAGCTTCCCAGGATTACGCTTTACTGGATACCTGTTCTTTCTCCATGAGCTTAGCAAACGACCTGCATAAGGTGAGAAATAGATTCTGTAAGACTTCCATGAAATACTTTTAATGATGAAACCGTTTAATTTAGACATGTTTTCGGGGGCTTGTAAGGGAGAGTGATACGGGTTTAACACTAGATGGAGAAAAGTAATCTAGAGTTGCTCAATAATCTCAGTCCAAGAGTAGGTTTGTGGTGTATTTTGTTGAGAATTTATGTGTTTTGAGGTGGACAATAAGAGGTAAGGAAGGGCTGTGGTGAGATCTACAGAATGGCCCTGTGATACAGACCTCTGTTTTTTTCCCTTTGTTCTCTCGTAGGTGACGGCGCTTTGTACGTGTGTCTGTGAGATTGAGAGCAAGCACTGACCCCAATAAACCTTGTCAGTCAGTAGTGCACAAGGCGCTCTGCTTCCTCGGTTTGCCTCTGGGCTCTGGAATTTTGCTTGGGGAGGTCAGACATTCTCTCTCTCTTCATTGCCATCTATACATCTATACAATATCTGTATCATATCTATAATCTACCTCTCTATTTCCTTGTTGGCTATATCTATAGATCTATATCTGCATCTGCATATCTACATCAATGCCCACAACTAGTGCTTTCATTTGACTTTAAAGGAAGACTTTAAAGGAAGCAGTATGATTAATTCAGATGACTTAAACCACCCTACAAAATTAGAACTATAAATACTCTGGTAGACAGGTAACTCAAGCACAACAACATACAGTCATGCACTGCATAACAATGTTTCAGTCAATGTTGGTCTGCATATATGATGGTGGTCCTATTATAAGATAGATGAAAAATTACTATCGCCTAGTGATGCAGTAGTGTAATGCCTTATAGTTGCCTATAGTAATTAGCACAGGAACAAGCTGTTCAGGTTTGTAGCCCAGAAGCAATAGACTATTGCTCCTAGGTGTGTAGTGGGCTACACCACCCAGGTTTGTGTAAGTGTATCTGTGATGTTCACACAATGACAAAGTTGCCTAAGGGAGCATTTCTCAGAATGTATCCCATAATTGGGTGACACATGGTGGTATGTACTAACAATAGACTGGAATTCTGCTCCTTTTCAAGTAGGAAACTTTTAACCATAAGTGGCCAAAAAAAAAACTTCTGTTTCAGTTCTGTCCAATTCTCTTCTTCCATTGTCAACATTTTGATAACTCTCCTTAATGTGAGCAAAAGGATTAATAACTAATATGTACAATTAATCAAGCTTCACTTTCACTACCAGGTCTTTTTTAACTGACTCCTTTGAGTCCCTTGCTCACTCCTTCATTACTGTGGGATGACTCCTTCACATTTCCCTTGACCCGCTCTCCATGGAGGGCCCTGTGCTTTGTTTGTGTATATATTAGTATTCTTTCCACATCTTTGATAGGAAGAATTACTTCTAGCAGGGCAGACTGTTTCACAGACATGGTTTTTAGTGCCCATCCACCAACACTCTGTAATAGAGGACAATGCCTAAGCCCAGGCCCGAGGGGCAGCTGTCATGTTTTGTCCTATGTATGCTCACCCCTCTAACCACATCTATTTGGGAACATGGCTCGAAGCAGATGGGTGGGACATGAAACCTGGTATTTTATTAGAGTAGAGAAATAATGTGTCCTGCAAGTAAGAAGCATGGGTTATTTATTAGCTGTGTTTCTGTGATGAGCAGTCACCAAGTGGAAAAGCGAGGAGGTTCACCTGCCTGCAGGCTCAGTGCAGTGGAATTTTGACAGGAGTCCCTGTTAGGTACATTGCTTCCTTTATGGTGCTGTTGTTTCATGATAATGTCCTTAACAATACCTGAACGCTTTGGTTTTGTAACTTGTGGCTTTATGATGACCCTATCATAAAAGGGTTATTGAGATTGATTACATCAAATATACAGTTCACATAGCATTAAGAGATATAGATAGAATGACAAATGATGTGATGTGGCCGTATCACACCACATTCTCGCACCAATCTCCTGAGTGAGAATGAAGAAACCCTTCCTCAAGTGTGGCAAAGAAAATGTCTCTTGATGGTTCTGTATGGTCCTCTTTTATTCTTTCTTTGCTTCCAGAACATTCCTTTTTCTATCGAGAGTCTCAGGCAGGTTTGTCTGGGAATGTTTGTTGCTTTAAATTATGACTCTTTTTCAACTCACCTCTTGATATGCAATTATTCTAAATTCAGAATTGAAGTACACAGGTAATTTAAATTGCTACTTTGAAATCAGACAATCTGGGTTTGAATTTTGGGCTCTGTTGTATACAAACTCCATGACCTTGGACATTTTTTCTTTCTTTCTTCTTTGTACCACTTTATTAAGATGTAATTGACATACAAAACTAAACATACTTAATGTGTATAACTTGATGAGGTTGGAGATAAGTATACATTGATGAAAGCACCATAATCCATGCCATAAACATATCCATCACTTCCAAAAGTTTCTTCCTGTCTACTTGTTATTATTATTAATTTTTTGTGATCAGAACACTTCAGTATTAGAGGAGGTCATCAGGAGGATATGACTATGGCTGACCCTTCAGCTTGACCAGGGCAGTGGGAGGCTCCTCATCCACTGTCCTTGGAATGTGCATTCTGCCCACTCTTCCCACACTGGGAGCCATTCCAAGGATGTAGACTTGACAACATAAAGTGGTGCTGAGACCACCTAAGCAGAACACGTGAATGAGCCCAATTAAGGCCTCTCTATAAATTTAAGATTCTGGCAGGCAAGGGCAGTGATCTACAGGCCTCTGGCTGCCCAAGGCAAGTCTTGTCAGATGTCCCCTTGCATATAAAGCCTGCCACATAGCAATCTGGAGTGGTCTATCTCTTTCTTGAGTCCCTCAGTTGCCCTCTAGGTAGAGAGGTTAGTTTTAGATCTCACCCAGGAAGCTCCTGAGGTTTCAAGTCAACATTAAAATAAGATGTAGTAGAATGGTGGTTGTCAGGGACTGGGGGAAGGAGAAAATGGGGAGGTATTAATCAAAGGGGATACATTTTTAGTTAATAAGATAAATAAGCCCCAGAGATCTACCATATGGCATAGTGCCTATAGCTAATAATACTGTATTGTATACTTTAAAATATCCTAAGTAGACATGTTTCTCTGTATATATACCTCAGTCTCTTCATTTCTGAAATGGATATAATAGTCTAGTACTGAGGATTTGTTAAGACAGCCCTGTGTTTGCATTCAGTATGATCTCAATAAATGTTAGCTGCAAAGTGATAATTCTGTTTTTTAAAAAAAGATTTTTAAAATTTATTTTTAGAGAAAGGGGAAGGGAGGGAGAAAGGGAGAGAAATATCAATGTGTGGTTGCCTCTCATGCAGCTCCAAACTAGGAACCTGGCCCACAACCCAGCCATGTGCCCTGACTGGGGAATTGAACTGGTGACCCTTTGGTTTGCAAGCCATCCCTCAAACCACTGAGCCATACCAGCCAGGGCCAACTCTTCATTTTTTAAAATAAAAAAAAATCAATGAATCTCTCCATTGAATTAACCAACTTTTCACTACTTACTCTAGGAGTGCGTGCGTGCATGTGTTTTGCAGATAGCTGTATCCAAGCAAAGTTATAGAGATGATAAAGCCTGTATTTTTCCTTTCCTGGATCTTTAGTTTGACTTTCTCTCTCTTTTTCTGCATCTCTCCTCCACAGGTTCAGATATCTGGGTGTCATTAAAGTTACACACATTTAGTTTGGCAGGTATTTTCAAGTTCATCCAACCCCCTCCAGATATGTCACATTCTGATCAAGGAGAAAAGCTGAGCTGTTGATCACTTATACCCAGGACTTAACAGATTTTATTCCTCACACTCCCAGAAACTTTTCCACAAATAAAAGAAAGGAAATGATGATGCATAATCTGAATAGGAAAGTAAATCAAGAAAGGAAGAACAAGTACCTAGTGAGCACCACGGATGTGGTCAAGTGCTCAGTGTGGTCTCCTTATGCATTTATTCACTTGCAGGGCCATTGTGATTTGACTGTTTGACAGGTTGTGTACTAGACTCACAGAGTCTTTTTTTTTTTTTTAAGATTTTATTTATTTATCTTCAGAGGGGAAGGGAAGGAGAGAGGGAGAGAAATATCAATGTATGGTTGCTTCCTATGCATTCCCTGCTGGGAACTGGCCTGCAACCCAGGCATGTGCCCTGACTGGGAATCGAACCGTGATCTCTTGGTTCACAGGCCCACGCTTAATCCACTAAGCTACACCAGCCAGGGCAAGACTCACAGAGTCTTTTACAAGGATGCCCAGGTAGTAAGTGGTGGAGCTAGAGGTTTAGACATCAAGTTTGTCTCCTCAGATTTGGCTGTACCTGACATCATACCAGCTGGACAACTGACCTACTCTGAGTACCTACTTGTATTGGTGATGGAGGCTTCAGGGGCTGTGACCAAAAGGTCCTTCTTAGATATGCAGAGCTATTTTCTCATGACAGTTATGGGAGAGGAGGTAGGAAAGGGTTAACAGATGGTTTGCAGTTCCTTCAAGAATCCTGCTGACTTCTGTACAGTAAAATAACAAAGTTCCAGTTTTGGAGCAAATCTGCTCCTGTGACCGTAACACAGCTCCAGGGTAGCAGAGGACAGATGAGCACATGGCCTCACCAGCCCTCAGTGGGGCAATGGAGGGTGATTCAGCATGCCAGTTGCTGGGAGTATAGCAGTTAATTGGAACAGGAGAGAGAGAAAGAGCCCTCCCTGGTTTGGCAGCTCGGGTTTCAATGGGTGGATTGTCTGATGAAGACTTTTTCTGTTTTCTCTTGGCTTCGGTTCAGTGCTTATAGCCAGACTGTCCTGCTCCCAGCTGGACTTTGCTTGCCTTGAAATGCCTATTGCCTTTTTTTTTTTTTTGTCACTTTGTGGCTCCAGATTTTGTGAGGGCTTGGGTGAGTGAGAAGCAATGGTAATATAGCTAACCTTCATCACTTGACTCTGTGAATTCTCTGGAACCCCATTTGTCTTTCCACCTCATTTCCTTCTGCTATCAACATTGTCCTAGACTCCTTCCCTCCTACCCATAGAGCAGACATTGAGTGCAAGTTCATTTTCAGTGAGTGCAGTTCAGCAAGTGTTTATTAGTACTGAATGAGATGGAAGAAGCAGAGGAAGTGGTATCTGAAGATCTGATTTCAAACCTGCTTTTACTACGTAGATGAGTGGCTTGATTGCTCAAAGCCTTAGCATTCTCTTTTGTAAAATGGGGACCATGAAAACAATATTCACCTGGCATGTTGGTCTTAGCATTTAAGAGACTCTTACACAACCAAGAGGTAAAAAGTGAAAGAAATCAATACCCTCTCAGTATGTACAAAACTCAAGAGCCACAACCTCTATGAACCCTTAAGACAATTTTTTTTTCCTCTCAGGCAGAAAGAGTCTCCTCCTCAATTAGGTTCCCGAGCATGAGATCTCTGGGTGGCCACCCCTCATGTCTGGAGGGTAGGCAAGACAACAGAGCTATGCAAAGGCTTTGGAGGCAGACA
Source organism: Trachops cirrhosus (assembly GCA_028533065.1). Taxonomy (NCBI): domain Eukaryota; kingdom Metazoa; phylum Chordata; class Mammalia; order Chiroptera; family Phyllostomidae; genus Trachops; species Trachops cirrhosus. Next base: position 48,830,303 of record CM052545.1, read on the forward strand.
GATGAAGCAGTGGGATAGTGAGGAAAGTTACTTTTTCTCCCCCAGACTCAGTGTTCTCTCTTTAAAACTCATACATGTCTCACAGGTCATTGTGAGGAACGGAGGTGACAATGCCATCCACAGAGCCTGGCACATAGAGGAGCCATAAGAAATGACTTTCTTTCTCTTCCACTCCTTTATTTGTATTCTTCCTACTCTGTCCAGAAATAAGGATGTACAAAATATTTCTTTAAAATGGTATTTGTTTATCAAGTTTCCTACCTTTAAGTTTTTTTAAATTAAAAGTTAATATAAGCTTTATATCATTTATAAGGCCAGTTAGTACTATAAATCATCCAAAAAACAATAGCCTTCTCTATCTCTGATTTCCAGTCTCCAGATTAATTCTAGTAACTCTTTCTTAGGATGGTTACCTCTTGCATTTATTAGCATATTCTGACTTACTTTCTTTTCCTTCCTCCCTCCCTCCCTCCCCCCTCCCCTTCCTTCCTTCCTTCCTTCCTTCCTTCCTTCCTTCCTTCCTTCCTTCCTTCCTTCCTTCCTTCCTTCCTTCCTTCCTTCCTTCCT
>CM052545.1:48831369-48896409 GCA_028533065.1 Trachops cirrhosus
ATTTCCTTTGCCAGATTGGGGAAGTTTTCCTTTATTATTTGTTCAAATAAGTTTTCCACTTGTTGCTCTTCCTCTTCCCCTTCTGGCACCCCTATAATTCAGATGTTGGAATGTTCAAAGATGTCATGGAGGTTCCTAAGCCTCTCCTCATTTTTTTTGAATTCTTATTTCTTCGTTCTTTTCTGATTGTATGTTTTTTTCTTTCTTCTGGTCCACTCCATTGATGTGAGACCTATCTTTCATTCTATCACTATTGGTTCCCTGTGCATTTTTCTTCATTTCACTTATTGTAGCCTTCATTTTTTTCATCTAGTTTGCAACGAGAATCAACCAATTCTGTGAGCACCCCAATCACCAGTGCTTTGAACTGTGCATCTGATAGGTTGGCTATCTCTCGGTTGCCTAAAAGGATGGCTTCTGGGGCTTTCAATTGTTCTTCTGTTTGAGCCATCTTTTTTTTGTTTGTTTTTGTTTTTTTGGTCTTGTCATGCCTGTTATGTATGAGGGGTGGAGCCTTATGTGTTCACCAGGGCGGGACACCCCAGTGGCTGGGTTGTGATGCTGTATGTGGGGGTGAGGTCCGAGAAGGAACAATGGTGCTGGCTCCGCTCTTCATCAGACCTCAGACCCTTCCGCCATTTCCCCTAAGCAAACTGGGCCCCTCTGGTGCCAATTCCTGTGTGGGTGGGCTTGTACACTCTGTGGGACTTTCCAAAGACCTCTCCTGTGAGGCTGCGAGTCTCTCCCTGCGTCTCAACCCTCACAGGTGTTTTCAATCAGTGTCCCAAGGGTGTATTTCCCAGTGCTGGGATCCTGGGTTGTGTGCAGTGCCTTGCTTCACCATCGCTGCCTCGCTGGGTCTGCCGTTTGCAACCCCTAGGCTGGGGTCTACCAGCTTCCTATGTGCACCCAGGGTCTGCCCACTGTGGTCTTGTGTGCCCCAGTTGCCTTGTGTGCCCTGGTTACCTTATGAGTCCAGTCCCAACATGCCTGGCTGCCCAGCTCTCAGCTCTCTGATCCGCGACCCTGGCCCGGCTTCCCAACTCCGCCCCTCCTACCGGTCTGGATGAACATGTCTATTTTAACTCCTTGGGTGTCCGACTTCCATATGGTTCAAAATTTTCTGTCAGTTCTGGTTGTCATTCTGTTTCTAAATTGTTGTTGTCCCTGTCTTGGTTGTGCGAGTAGGCACAGTGTGTCTACCTATGCCTCCATCTTGGCCGGAAGTCCCATTCATTGTTTAATAACATGCTATTTAGCCTTTATGTGTTTCAATGTTCTAGTTTCATACTATTGTGTTCCGAGAAGATGCTTGATATGATTTCAATCTTTTGTGAATTTGTTAAGACTAATTTGTGTCCTAACATATGGTATATCTTTCAGGCTGTTCCCTGTGCAGTTGAGAAAGAGGTGTATTTTGCTGCTTTGGGATGAAGTGTTCTATACATATCAATTAAATTGATCTGATCCAGTGAGTCATTTGAGGTCACTGTTGCCTTGTTGATTTTTTTGTCTGGAATATCTATTCATTGATGACAGAAGGGTGATAAAATCCCTTATTGTGACTGTGTTGCTGTTGATCTCTTTCCTCAAGTCCACTAAGATTTTCTTTATATATTTAGGTTCTCCTATGTTGGGTGCATATATGTTTACAAGGGTTGTATTCTCTTGTTGGTTTGATCCCTTTAGTATTACATAATGATCTTTGTCTCTTGCCTTTGTTTTGGAATCTATTTTGTCAAATATAAATATTGCTACCCCAGATTTTTTTAAAAAATCCATTTGCATGGAATATTTTTTTTCCATCTCCTCACTTTCAGTCTGTGTGTATCTTTTGTTCTGAGGTAGGTCTCTTGCAGACAGCATATATTTGGGTCACGTTTTCTTATCTATTTAGCTACCCTATGTTTTCTGATTTGCAGCATTTAATCCATTTACATTTAATGTGATTATTGAGATTATTTCATTGCCATTTTATTCTTTATTCCTATGTTCATGTCTTTCTCACTTTTTTCCTCTTTTTTCTTCTTAAGCATACCTATTAACACTTCTTGCAATACTGATTTGGTGGTAATTAACTTCATTAGGGTTTTTTTTGGTGGGGGTCGGGGGGTGGTCTGGGAAGCTCTTTATTTTGCCTTCAATTTTAAATGATAGTCCATCTGGCCTGAAGTGTTTCTGTTGAGAAATTAGCTGACAGCCTTATGGGAGCTCCTTGTAGGTAACTAATTGTTTTTCTCTTTCTGCTTTTAAGATTCACTCTTTGTCTTTAACCTTTAGCATTTTAATTATGTTGTGTCCTGGTGTGTGCCTCTTTAGGAATGTCTTTGTTGGGACTCTCTGTGCTTCCTGAATTTGTGTGAATTTTTCCTTTACAAGGTTAAGAAAGTTTTCAGTCATTATGTATTCAAACAGGTTCTCTATTCCTTGCTAACTCTCTTCTCCTGGTACCCCTATGATGTGGATGTTCTTATGCTTGATATTGTCCCAGAGGTCCCTTAGACTTTCCTCATTTTTAAAATTCTCTCTCTCTCTTTTTATTTTTTTTGATGCTCCTCTTGGGTGATTACTGTTATCTTTTAAATTTCTTGTTTGATTTTCTGCTTCATCTTATCTGCTGTTCATGCCTTCTAATGTATTTTTCATTTCAGATATTGTATTCTTCATTTGTAACTGGTTATTTTTTATGGTTTCTACATCCTTTTTAATGCTTATTATTTCTTTGCTTTAGTTCTCACTGAGATCATCCTTTTTTCCCCTAAGGTCCTTGGGCAGTCTTATAACCATTGTTTTAAACTCTGCATTTTGGTTGCTTGTATTTCACTTTTTTTTCCTGGGGATTTTTCTTGTTCTTTCATTTAGGGCATATTTCTTTGTCTCCCCATCTTGTCTCTGCATATTATGTAAGTCTGCTATGACTCCCAAACTTGTTATGATGACTTTATGATGAAGGTGTCTTGTCTGGCTCAGTGGTAGAATCTTTCAGATCACTTGAGCTTGGTGTTCCAGGAATGCTTTTTGTGGGTTATGTGCACCTTCCTGTTGTAGCTGAGTCTCGAATGCTTTTGGCCCTATTGTGGGTGGAATTAATATAATCAGGCTGGCTGACTATAAGGGTAAACCCTGATCACTGTGTATGAGACACTATGCAGGGACCGCCCTCTGAGGCAGAGTTGTTCTTATCAGTGTCTGGTGCCTGCTGGAATCCCCTTTTGGGTATGTTGCTTTTGCATCTAATTGGGTCTAGCTCTGGTGTGGTATGAAGCCCACCCCTGGTTGTGTTGGTTCTGAGTCTGCTTGGGCTGGGTTCAAGTATGGGTCAGTGTCAGATGTTGTGTGTAAATCACCTTGGGCTACCTGTCTGTAGTACCACACTACTTGTTTGTGGCTGTATCTGCTGGGCCTATGTGTGCATGGGAGAGGCCAATCTGTGTATAAGGGTTAGTTTCCTCCCACTTAGAGCTGGGGGTAGATCTATAAAAAAGCTGAAGCTCCCTGAAGTCCATTTCCATCTCTCAGATATTCTGTCTTCCCTTGATGTTGCCTGGCTTTTCTCCAGAGCCTTCTGAAGAAAAGCTGTGGAGTGGGCTACAGACCCTTCCACAGGTTGTGAACTCAGTAGGTGGGGCAACTGAGGTTGAGAGTCCCCTACTTGAAGATCATGTGGTCAGGCACTGAGTGAGGGCAAAGTGGCCCCTACTCCAGAGCCAAATCACTCAGTCTCTGCTAGAGTCTCTAACTCTAGTTTCCCCCAGGAGGAACATGCCACAGGTTCAGGTTGGGTATGGCCGGCTCTCCCCTCTGCAGGAGCAGTTTCAGCTGGGCAGAGCCACCAAGCTCAGGGGGAGAGATCAAAATAATCTCCCCTCGGGGATGATGCTGTCCCAGCCTGCAAGTGGGGGCTAAGCACTTTGTCCCAATCCCTGGCAAATAGTCTCTGAGGGACTCACACTCTGTCCCAGCTTTGAGTCATTTCCCTTTCCCTTGTCGAACTGAGCCCAGTGAGTCTGGGTATCCAGGATCTGGGTATCTATGGGAGATCCAAAGAGTCTCCAATTAGGGGTGGTGCCCACAAGCCTATAGGAGGGGGGTGGCACTTCTTCCCTTTTCATGGCATGGGCTGAGCTCACAAGGGATATAGTAGTTACCCAGATCTCCCCCTCAACAATGCAGATATACACCAGCACCTGCTTATCTGGGTCCCAGAAAAAGCTTCCCTAGGGGAAAGTCCCCACTCTGAGCATTGCTGTGGTCCCTCTGCATGGCTGAACTCAGCAAGATGGGACCAGCCAAGTGACTCAACAGGTTGGGGGAAGGGCATCAGCTGTATGCTTGAGGTTGGGGAGACTGGCCCTCTTTCCAAAGCCACACACTATAGTCACTGTTTGAGTTTCACCAAAAGCCTCCCCAGAAAAAGAGGGCCCCCAAAGTCACTGCTGGATGCAGCCAGCAGACCTCTCTGCAGGACTAAGCCTGGCATCATAGTGGCCTTGTCTGCAGCTGGAGACAGGGCTGCACTCTCCAGGCTGGTGATGTGACAATGGAATTGCTCATTCCTGAGAAGGTGATGTCTGAGTCTCCTAGGTGGACTGAATCCCCACTGATTTTCACCACTGGATGCTATGCAGGCTTCTCTTGCCATCTCTGTTGGTCTGGGTTGGGGATCACTGAGTAGGGTTGAGACCCCACACTCCTGGGGGGAGGGAATTTTACAGTCACCATACCTATGTATATGGGCCAGCCCTTTTTGTGTACCTGCCCTTCTTACCAATCTCTAAGTGATTTCTTCTGTAAGTCCTTGGTTATAATATTTCAGTTCAGCTAGCCTTCAGTTGGTTATTCAGGTTGATTTTTCTATATTTTAGTTTTAGTTCCAGTTTGGTCCCAGAAGGAGGCGAGTGTAACTTCCATCTACTCTGCAGTCATTTTGGAATCCTTGATTTTTTAATTGTAGACAAAATCTATTTGTTCATACTATTGAAAATACGGACTTTTCTCTAGTTCATCTACTTTTCCACACACATCCCTGTATTAGTTTCCTGTGGCTTCTGTGACAAATTTCTACAAACTTAGTGTCTTAAAACAATAGAAAAAAAGTTCTCTTACAGCTCTGGAGGCCTGAAGTCCAAAGTCTGTAATGCTGGTCCAAAATCAAGGTGCTGGCAGTGCTGCCTCCCTCCAAGGGCTGTCGAGGAGAATGCATTCCTTGTCTTTCAGTTTCTGGTGGCTGTGGTATTCCTTGGCTTGTGGCCACATTCCTAGGATCACCACTTCTGTCTTTGTATTGTGCTTTCTGCTCTGCAGGTGTCTGTCTAATCTGACTCCTTTTTATAAGGATACATGTGATTATATTTAAGGCCCACGTGGTAATTCAGGGTAATATCCTCATCTCAGAAACTTTTAATTTAATCACATCAGCAAAGACCCTTTCCTTATTCAAATGAGGTAACACAGGTTTCAGGGATTAGAGCCTGATATCTTGGGGGAGCATTATTCAGCCTTCATTATGCCCTGCATTCATGGTGAGTTTACTGGATGCTTTTGTTCCAATTAGTATATTGTATTGGCATTCTTGTGATTATGTTAATACTGTTCACAGCTGAATGATGTAGTATACTCTGATGGCATTTTCTATCTTGTGCAACAGGTGACTTCTTTGGGGTAAATATTTTTATTTGTGCATTTTATTAGTTTTCTAGATGCCCTTCACCAAGTCAGCCTCAGTCTTTCCAACAGGATCACACCTCTCAATATAGAGAAGTGTGTCATGGGATCTATCATTCTCCTTTTTTTGGTCAAGTGGATACTCTCTCCTGAAGCCTCTCTCATCCTGCTCCAGTCTGGACTGGTCGTTCTCTTCTGTGGCACAGCTGTCATTGCAAGACCTCTCTCCACCATTGTCCTCAACTTTCCTTGATCCCTTGCCTATGTTGGAGCCACCTTCTCCCAGGCCCCACGTCTCCTCTCTTCATGGTTTTCTCCCTGCCTTGGTAAACTCATGCGGGTAGTTTTCTGGGTGCACCAGAGTTCATATTTTGGAGAACCTTTATTTCTGAAAGTATCTTTATTCTACCTTCATCTTTGATGGATAGTTTGGGCATAGAATTAGTATTATACCAAACAAATCTCAGAATTCTCTGAAAGCTAGTTACCTGGATCACTCCTGGTACGAAGTCCTATGTCGGCTAGGCTTCAATCAGAAAACAGAAACCACTTTATTTATTTTAAAGAGATAATTTAATATAAGGAAGGTGAAGTGTGTGCTGGAGAACTGAAGACACGGAAAGGGAACACTAAGGCAACACAAAGATAATAACTGCAGAAAGTAGCTAGCATGCTAAGGGCAACAAAGGGAGAAAGTTGGAATGATTAAGATCCAGAGACTTGGGGGAGGAACCTCTGGTTCTAAGAGCCAGACCCTGGAGGGGAAGAGTGGCCAGATCATGCTGCACCATCTGAAGAGTAGCATGAGGTTGGTTCTGGAGTTCCAGGAAAGTAAAATACCCAAAGCCTGGAGGGTGACCAATTGCTGAGCCAGGCCGAGGGCTGTTATAGAGCTGACGCTGATAGGAACAGAGGGCAACAAGAGAGACCACATTCTTATCCAGTCTTTGGACTTCTGCCTTCCCTCTGTGCCACCTATTGACAGACTCTGCCAGGCAGCTGGCTAGCAAAGGAGAAATGTGGCTGGCAGAGGCCCAGCTGGGTGAACTGGGGCTGAGCAGTGATTATTTACTAAATGGCACGGTTGTCTTCCAGCTCCTAGTGTTGCTAGAAGTTTCTGAATCTTTCTCTGTAACCTGGACATTATGTAACTGTGGGAGGCTTTTTCTCTCAGAGATTGAATTAGGCATTGGTGGGTCCTTTAGATCTGGAAACTATTCAGTTTTTAAGGGAAATTTCTTCCACTAGTACATTGGTAATTTTAACCTTTCTATTTTATTTATTTTTCTAGGATTTTTAATGTATATATAATTTACCTCTTGGAGTGATTGTCTAATTTCCTTATATTCTTGCTTTGTATTTCTTAACTTCAATTTCTATTCTTACAGTTTTTTAAAGTTCTGCAAGCATATTTTAAAATTTTCAAAACCTCTTTTTGAATTGCGTTCTTCCTTAAATAGCATTCTATTCTTGTTTCATAGATCTTGATCTGGTTTCATTCTTTCTTATATCTCTTATGTTCCATTAAATATGTTTAACATTGTTTCTTCTACATTTATTGCCTTTCTTTGTCTGTCTTTTATGTTACAGGCTTTCCTCAAATCTCGGATGCCCTGCAGCCATCCTCCCGGGCCAAATGGAATAGAAGTGTGTGTGTGGGCAGTGCTCCTTGATCATCAGATCTCACTATAGGGCACTCGAGTAAAAATCAGGATAACTTCTAGGTGGATAAATTGATGGAACTTCAGTATGTTTAGGTGTTTTTGCTTTCCTTGCTTGTGCTTGTCAGTTTCCCCAGTGATGAGGGCCTTAGTTTCCAGCCTGGGGCCTGAGAGCCTGGTCGCCACTCTTCAGACAGTGAACTAGGGCAAGGCGGAAGTGAGCTGCCCACTGTTCCTTTTCTCAGACCTGTCTCCAATGCCCAGTGTTCTGTGCAGTGTCTCACTGCTGCCCACAGCTGTGCCTACTATTCCTGGTTCCAGGTCTCCTTCATTTAACCTATTTAGAGAGTGAGTTGCCCATCATGTCTGCCAGGGTGGGAGAAAGCAACATCTGGCTGCACAGGCTGGGGGAGAAGATCTGGGAGTTCATCTGTTCTTTACACAAATTTCCAACTGGTTCTTCTCTTTTGTACCTCCCTCTCACTCTGGCCTTTGGAGGCTCCTGCTGTGGCCAAGTGCTGAGGCTCTCTGAGCATCCTTCTCCCTTGGGAAGATGTGAGAGCACATCTCTGTCCTGCGCAGTCAGGATTGAACCATCGGGCATAGCACCAACATGACACAGGCCTGTTCTGATGAGAAAGGATATGGTGGGAAGTTTACTAAGTACTTGGGCTATTGCAGCGAGAAGGATTCAGATGTGAACACTCCTGGGACTCCTACTGGCTTCACCTCATACTCTCAGGACATAGGGTGTGGGCAGGTCCTCGGTCATTACGCACTGTCCACCATGTCCTTCCTGCCTTCCTCAAAGCTCCAGTGACCCTCACATCTGTCACGAAGCCTTCCCAACTGTCCCAGTTCACACTTTCATCCCTCTTTCTGGTCTAAGTCTTCAGGGTGCTGATCGCTGTGCCTCCCTGGTCATCTTCTTACCTTGTGTCTAGTGCCTTGATTTATTTATCTTTCTAGGTGTTTTACTACTTTTGCCCCACATGGATGGTGAATGCTTTGGGGTTGGTGGTGCTGACCACCCCCCCAATTCTGTGCAGAGTGTCTTCCAATATACACTCACTCACACACAATCACAAATATCCACCCATCAATTTTAACCCACAGTTATTTGATTATGAATGAATAACTACTGAGGGGAATATTGATATCACATATACATGGTTTTTATACTTTGTAAAGAACCTTTACATGCTTTGTGTCACTTAATTTTCAGGGCATTGGGAAGGAACACTTTATTTTTGCCATGTATAATGCACCCTTTTTTGTCCATATTTTTAAGAAAAAAAATAAGGATGTGCATTATACATGGGTATAACGATTATACAACATGGTCATAATAATGGATATAATAATTCCATGTGTAATGAGCACAAAAACATGGTGCACCATTTACACAGCAAAATACGGCATGTATCACCTTTCTCGTACTGAAAACACCAAGGCTTGGAGAGTTGAGAAGACATGCAGAACTTTGCAACCAGACCTTCTTTCTGAGCATCACATACCCTTTTCATTTTGTACACCAACCTTCACAGCAGCTTTGCCTCAGCAGGACACAGTCAAAATACCTACGCATATGCAGGAGAATGGACAAGCAAACTGTGGCAAGTGCGTACAATAGAGTACCACCCTGCAATAAGAGGAACCAGCGATTGATACACACAACATGGGTACAGCTCTAAGTAACTATGCTGAAGACAAAAAGCCAGACTCAAAAGAGTACATACCATAGGATCCTATTTATATAAAATTCTAAGAAATGCCAACTAATGTATAGTGACAAGAGATCATATGGTTGCTTGGGGTGGGAACGAGAGGCAAATACTTGCCAGTACAAACTGTAGCCTACTCTCTCACAAAAAGAGGGCTGGCTGGGCACACACTTGACTCCCTGGCGGTGGACAAGCCCAGCCCCAGCCGCATGGGGGTGGGTTAGTGGTGCTGTCATGGGAATAGGCTGGCAGAGCCCAGGTGTCTAGTCTCCCAGGCTACTTAGACCCCACTTCCTCTCAGACGAATGTGGGATTGTTTTGTCATAAAAGTACAAGTGTAGTCATAAAACATGTCTTTGTGGGGGAAAAATTTCCCAGGCCTAGGAATGTGTGTGTGTATATGTGAGACAAGCCGGGACAGATGTCCCTCTCCCCCTCCTCTGCCTGGAGGCCAGTGTGGCCAGGTGTGATCTCATGTGAGCCTCCAACGGGAGGGGAGCCCTGAAAGACCAGTGGCATCTGATACTCTCGATATCAGGCTCTGAACAGTTTTCCAAAAGGCTCTGCATTCTCTGGGTCAAGAGCTCATTTTTTTTTCTCAGAAAACATGTGTATTTCAGCAGAAATTTAATCCCTGGGGTTCCAACTCCTTCACACTTACATCAGTTAAAATGGCATTCTGGAGAGTTATGCGATCCTACAGGATCCCCCAGAGACTGAGCTCAGCGTGGTCTCCATTCTTGTTTCTTGACCTTAAACAAAAAAAGAGGAAGTCACATCTCATTTTCAGAATGATCTTGACAAAGTCTTGCCTTCAAGTGGGCCGGGACTGAATCTTTTTCTCTCACGGATTCTTTTGGCACATTGTCTTCCTGCCTCGTGTGACGGAAGCAGCTGTGAGACCTCAGGCTGTGTTCAGCAGGGCAGGCCCTCCCTCTGACCCTAGGGAGGCTGGACCTGATGGGTGGGAAGTTTTAGTTCTTCAAGGATCCTAGAGGTTACCTCTCAATTCCCTGCTCCCCCTCTAGGGATGAGGAAACTGACAACCAGGAAGGAAGTGCTTTCCTAGAGTAACACGGTAATTAATAGAGATTCCCATTTTTTGAAGACATAAACTGCCCGACATAGTGCCAAATGTTGTACATTTATTATCTTATTTATCTGTTCAGTAAATTATCAGTAAGTCATTGCTATCCCACATTAGGGATGGGAGAAATGAGACCTCATGGGACTAAGCAGTTTGCCTAAGGTCACACATTATCTGTGGCAGGATGGAGATTCGGACCATGTACGCTAGTTTGCTGCGCTTAACAAGTGTTCAGCTCCTGCAGGGTCGGAGGCTGGGGCAAGGACCCAGGGCTCCTAACACCTGTCCTCTAATGTCTTTTGTGATTGAGACCTTAAGAATATTTTATATAACCACTAGACTTCATTATGTATGTCTGGTTCCCAGAACTTGAATGTATTTTCACCCGATTTTGGTGTTCTGGAACTAACGCTAGCTGATGTTGTTGAGTAAGTTTTCAACACAACTACTTTCTTTCTACCCCATACTAGCCCTTCCATAACTCCTCCCTCTTTGTCTTCCATCTCTTGCTGGCACCTGTATCACTCATCTTTTTAGAAACAGTTTTCAAGGGAGGATCTATTTTTGGTGATTCATATCTCAGTATGAACTTAAGCCAATCAGGGCTTCTGATAGGGATACTCGTCTTATCTCTGATGGTAGAATGGAATGATCTTAAGAGAGAAAGAAAGAAAGCAAAGAAAATACACTCACTGGCATGCATTTTGAGTCAGATATTGTGCTAGATTCTATTATATAACTTTACTTACAAAACACTCTCCCTTTCCTTTCTCCCTTTGTACTGAAGCAAAGAGAGGTTAAATAATTTGACCCGGCCATCATGCAATGACTTTAGTTTGTGGGGTTCTTTCCACTGTACCATCTGCTAGAAGGGGAGGATTTTGAAGGTGATAAGGTCAGGAGGGAGGGGCTTCTCTGTGTCCTTGAATTGTTTGACAGAGGCTGACCTCTACTGGAGCATATGGCACCTGAACACCAAAAGGAAGAAATAATTGCCCTAGCCTCCATTTTGGAGAGGAATCAGTTTCACTTATGCATGCCCAGTGCTTACTGCCTATGAAACAGTTGACTAAATGACAAGGTAAAACAAATGGAAATTTATTGGCTTGTGTAAGTCACGGCAGGATCATAATGCAAGCATCCTACACCCAGTCACTGGGTAGGTATTTTCAAACAGCAAAAGACAATGTTGTCTTTTGGAGGGACTGGAGGACTCAGGACCCCTCCAGCAAGGAGCAGGCCTTTTCAAGGTACATTCTCTTCATATCATGTTTCATGTTTAAGGCACACACATCTGTATCCTGTGTCACTTTTTTTGTCCCATGGCCCATTTTTATGCAACATTGATTCTTCAAACAGGCACATTCACTGAGACTCACATCAAATGGGTTTGAGACACAGTGAACTGACTCTTGTGAATGTTTTATTTACTTATCTATCATTCTTATCAGTGGCCTTCTCCCCGTCTCTAGTTACCCTTTTCACTTAGCTGGCCAACGGAGAATCAGATGAAGGATGGAAATAAACTGGCAGCTTGCCTTTAGCTGCTAGACAAGGGTCCTTTCTTTCTGTGGCTTAGTTTCACAAAGGGGTTTGTAGGCACTGGGCATTTTGGTACAAAGCAACATGGTCTAAAGATTGCAGCCCTGAAGGGTGAATGAAGGGGTCATGTAACCTGTTCTTGATGTGATGAGGTCACTTATATCTCTTACTGCTTCTTCTTTGCACTTAGAATAATTACTTTGAATTATGGTAGATTATCATTATTGTTTTACATTTTATTTGGGAATAAGTTCTAACTTACTGGAGGATGTGCCTGATGGAGATATCTAGCACACAGCCTGGGGGGCATCAGGACCATGTATAAAGTCACTCTGCATATAAAAGAAACAATTATCTATTAATTTATAATGCTTTTCTTAATACAAAAGCATTTCATCCAGAACATTTGAAAAGTACAAATAAGCAACAAAATAAATACATAAAAATCACTTGAATCTTGTCACCCAAATATATCCACTGATAACATTTTATATTATCTTTTGGACTTTTTAAATGCAGGTTTTAACATAAACAATATCATACTGTTCACAAGATATTTTGAATTCCTTTTGGTTTCAAAAAAATCCAAATATTTTTCCATGTCACAATCTTCTAGAATATCATATTTGATGGTCACATTGCATTTTGTAATATTTTGTTGCAATTTATTTAACTATCATTTTGTAGGGATATTTAGCTTCTATCCAACATTTTGCCGTTTTAAACACTTCTTCCCTAAATATCTGCATTGTCAAGTCTTTGTGCACAGTCATAATACTAAAGTCTAAGGTACAAAAATTGAAGGGTTTTTTTCTTCCCATACACACTGTCTTGCATTTATTTATTTATTTAAGTTTTTTCCCTTTTTATTGAATTTATGGGGTGACACTGGTTAACAAAATTATGCAGGTTTCAGGTGCACAGTCCCACAACACATCATCTGTACACTGTATAGTGTGTTTACCACCTCTAGCAAATTCATAGAAGATCTTTAATCCAAGCCAGATAGACTCTGAATTAAGACAGTCTTTTTAAAAAATATATTTTATTAATTATGATATTATAGTTGTCCAAATTTTTTCCCCTTATCCCCCTCTGCCTGGTACCCCCTTCCCTCCAGCATCTACCCTTTAGCTCATGTCCATGGGTTGTACATATAAGTTCTTTGGCTTCTCCATTTCCTGTACTATTCTTAAACTCCCCCTGGCTATTTTGTATCTACCAATTATGCTTCTTAATCCCTGTACCTTTTTCCGCACTCTCCTCCTTTCCCCTTCCAACTGATAACCCTCCAAATGATCTCTATATCTATGATTCTGTTCCTGTTCTGGTTGTTTGCTTAGAGTGTTTTTTTAGATTCAGTTGTTGATGGTTGTGAATTTGTTGTCATTTTAATTGTTCATAGTTTTGATCTTCTTCTTTTTCTTAAATAAGTCCCTTTAACATTTCATGCAATAATGGCTTAGTGATGATGAACTCCTTTAGCTTTACCTTGTCTGGGAAGCACTTTATCTACCCTCCCATTCTGAACAATAGCTTTGCTGGGTAGAGTAATTTAGGTTGTAGATCCTTGCTTTTCATCACTTTGAATACTTCTTGCCAGTCTTATGGGAACTCCTTGGTAGGTAACTCTGTGCTTTTCTCTTGCTGCTTTTAAGGGTTTCTCTTTATCTTTAACCTTTGGCATTTTAATTATGATGTGTCTTGGTGTGTTCCTCTTTGGGTCCAGCTTTTTTTGGACTCTGTGTTTCCTGGACTTGTATGTCTATTTCCTTTGCCAAATTAGGGAAGTTTTCTTTCATTATTTTTTCAAATAAGTTTTCAATCTCTTGCTCTTTCTCTTCTGGCATCCTTATGATTTGGATGTTGGTATGTTTGGAGATGTCCCAGAGGCTTCTTATATAATCCTCTTTTTTTTTTTGAATTCTTGTTTCTTCTTGTTGTTCTGGTTGAATGCTTATTTCTTCCTTATGTTCCAAATCATTGATCTGAATCCTGACTTTCTCTCCTTCACTGTTGGTTCCCTGTAGATTTGTCTTTATTTCAGCTAGTGTAAACTTCATTTCTTTCTTTATGTTGTTGCTGTATTCAGTGAGTTCTTTAAGCATCCTGATCACTAGTGTTCTGAAATGTGCATCTGATAGGTTGGTTATCTCCATTTCATTTCATTCTTTTTCAGTGGTTTTGTTCTGTTCTTTGATTTTGGCCATATTTCTTTGTCTTCTCAATTTGGCAGCCTCCCTGTGTTTGTTTCTGTGTATTAGATAGAGCTGCTTATACTCTCTGTCTTAGTATCATGGCCTATTGTAGACAAGGCCCCTGTAAATTGTGTGGGGTGGAACCTGAGGTAATCGCCAGGTCAGAGCAGCCAGCTTCACTGCTTTGTGGCTCTGTGTGGGAGGAGGGCTTGGAGAGGGGACAGTGCCACTTCCTGGCTTCTGGAAGTTTGACCTGCACTTGCCCCCATTTCCAGTCACTTCACCCACTCTCCTTATGCAACCTGGCATGCTTCCAGCTGTTGCCATAGTTGGTGTATTTGCATATGTTCTAAGACTGTGAGGGTCCTTTAAGGAGAGTTTCCTGAAAATCTGGCAGTTTATTCTGCCATCCCAGCCTCCACTGATTTTTACAGCCAGAAGTTACAGGGATTTATCTTCTCAGCACTGGAACCCTGAGCTGTGTCATCTGGCCTAGGGCTGGTATTGCTGGCTCCCAAGGTATCACTCCAGATTTTTATCCACTACATGTGAATGTGGGACTGTCTATTCCACTGCTTCTGCCTCCCCTCACTACACCGCATCTCCTTGCCTCTCTGCCCATCTCTGCCTCTCTGTTCCTCCAAATTGTCTGGATGAATGTGGCTTCTTTAAATTCTTGGTTGTTGGACTTCCATACAGTTTGATTTTCTGACAGTTCTGGGTGTGATTTGTTTTGAGGCTTAGTTATAATTCTCTATGTGGTTGCATGAGGAGAAAAAGAATGTCTACCTGTGCCTCTCTCTTGACCAGAAGTAATACATTCATTCAGTCTTTGATTATAGATGTCTAGGAGTGAATACTATTTGCATTTTATGTTTTATTTTCACAAGCCTTATAATTCAAACCCAGAAATGGTCTCACCAGATATGTCTTGTAACAATAGCTTTAATTATACTGTTTATTAAAACCTACAGCTGTAAAATAAACCTCAAAATACATACACACATACGCAAAATTTAAGGGTTTTGGTATTTGTTGACCCCAAGAAAGTTGTATCCCTGGAAACTCCTGCCCATTGAATCACACCTGGGTCAATAGCAGGTGATAGATTATTTTAAAAACTTGCCAATTTAATAGTGTCGCATATATACTTTTAAATTTGCCTGATTTTTACTGAAATTGAAATTTTTGGATTTTTATAATATGCTTCCTGATATTTAATTTATAAAAGCCCCTTAATTTGTATTTATTTACATATTTACATATATGAGGCATGGGCTCTGGAAACAAATGGCTTTGTTGTTGGCCCAGCCCAGGCTCTGTCATTTTTGGTCATGCTTAGAAAGTCTACCCCAAGATTATATGAATATTAATTCCTACTTTTTTCAGGTACTCTTGGGTGCAATTTCTGCATTTCTATATTTAAAAACCTACCTTCTAGGCTGCCTTGGTTACCCTCTCTTTCCCCCTCTAGATTCCCTTCCTATCCTTTCCAGATGCTCTGTGCCACGGGAGGCTGAAGGAATGGGCTGCCTCTCCTTCTGGCTTTTGGTTGGGTCCAGTCAATGGCTGGAAGTGAAAGGAAAGGGGGAGCTGGATTATTATATGGCAGAGTGTAGCATGTGTCAGGCTGAGAAGCTTGGGTTTAATTCTATACCTAGTGGGAGATTGAGCAGGATTTTCAGTACAGGAGGAAGGTGATCCAAGTTATAAGTTCAGCCAATTGATTTGGTGGCACTGGGGAGGTCTGAGGAAAGCTGATGGTAGGAGGCCCCTGTCAATGGCTGGCATTGTAGCAATGAGGCTGAATTTGTATATGGTGACTTCCAGGGAGGGAAATAATAAAAGACTGATTGAATAGACTTTGCTAAACAAAACAGATTGATCTTAAGGCTGAGTATTTTAAGTTTAAGGAACTGAATAGTAATATGGCCTGTATATAATTTCTAGTCCCTGCTGTTGCCTCTCTGGGGTGACATCCTGCATAGACCTGTGCAAGGGGAGCCTACCTGGTGGCTAATAAATGAACAACTGCCTTTGTCATCCTATGGCTAAAACCGAAGACAATTTCTACATTTTCTCTTTTGTTTGGTTGCAGGCCTTAGAAATTATAATTTTTTGAAAGTGTATACTTAAAATGACAATGACTAACATCTTTTAGTTTGGGCACTTACATATTATCTCATTTAATATTTTTATTACTATTTTCCCTAAACATTACTGCATAGTCAGTTGAAAATCCTAGTAGGAAGCAGACTGGAATAGTCGAGAGCATGGGCAGGGGCCAAGCAGAGCTGGCTCCAGGCCAAGGGCACAGCGATGTGTATTTTTCCTCTATGACTTTCCAGCCTGCTCATAGGCTGTCCTTCAGTAAGTTCTTCATCCTCAAAATACTTTCCTTAAAAATACGATTTCATCTGGGCAAGGTATATGAGCAGGTGAGAAGGGCAGAGAGCCTAGTCACTTTGAGATAGACAGTGGGTTTGGTCTTTTTTATCATTGGTACTACTTTCTCTCAGGCATTTATTTTCCAACATAATAGTTTTGGTCTAAAAATTCAACCATAGTAATTGTCTTGATGAGTCACATTGGAAGTGACTTTAGATATTGTGTAACCCACTCCTTTTATTTTGCCCACTTTAGATTCCTCTTTCTATTTCCCCATCTCCGCACACTGGACATCTTTTGTGAATAAGCTCCATTAAGTACTATTTGAATAACTTGAAGGTGAGGAGTACAGCCCTCATCATAAGCCCTTCTCCAGCCAGCTGGTGACTTCAGTTTGAAAACACCTATTCAGTGCGCCTGAGGGTGAGGGTTTTGAGGAGGACTGGAGCTTGCTGGGCTGTGTAGGGAGCCTGTGATCTGTGCTCAGCGGTGCTCAATAGAGGAAGTGGAGGAAGAAGTACAACTGTGACTTTTTGAGAAAAAAGGCAAGATTTCATCTGGAAAGTTCTCTCCAAGTAGCAGGAATTCTGCAGGATCCATTCCTTTTCAATAGAAAATGCAGGCAGAACTTAAAGACTAGTCACTGTTCCATGGTTTTAAATTTTACTCTTGGTCTATTTATTCTCCATGATGGCATTTTCTGTCATAAATCTCTTTGGTATTCAGAGAAATTTATTTTATGTGCATGTATTTGCATCTATACCATAATTTTTTAAAAGAAAGACAATGACTGGCAAAGTAGTCCTGAAAATTTTGTGGGGAGTTTTCAAGAAGATTGAAAGACACGCTCTGAACAGCCTTTCTGAAAGCATTCTGTGGGAAGCTCTCCTGGGAAAGCCGTTCCCTGGCCAAATCCATTCGGAGCAATGCACTACAGCCCCTTCTCGGAGACTTATCATATCCATTAAGGGCTCTGGAACTTTCTGCAGGAAAGTAAAACAAAATAAAACACAAAATTCGGTCTCCATTCTTTTAACTTAATGTTTCTAAACATCTTTGACTTCGATTATTTTGTTATTCCTGTAAGACTAGTATTTTGTGAAACACACTCTGCGATAGTGTCCTTAAGAGAGTTCTGCAGAAACTCTCTGGCAGCCTTGGGTCTCTGGACAGCCTTCTGGAGCCTGAGGCACGCCACACCAAGGTGTCTCTGCTCTCTGTTGGAGTCCAGGTGAACACAAGCTAAAGTGGATCTTAGAGCTTGCCTTGAATGGGAAAAGAAGTCTGGAAACCATGCAGCCTGGAGTAGGAGGGGAAGTGTCTTAAATGGGAAAGGTCAGATTGACAGCCTGTTGGCAGTGTTTGTGCTTGCCTTAGTATAGCTGGGCCAGCCTTTTCTTCCCTTCTTGGCTGACTTCCTGAGTCACGCCCAGGAGCCTGGCTGCAGCCACTTCCCCAGCCAGGAGGGGGCGCCTCTCTTCTCTGCAGGAGGACAGAGGGGTGGAATCTGCTTGCACTGAGTCCATCCTATGGGTACACAACTCAGGGGCCTCTGGAGGAGATGGTCTCCCTCTTGTCTAACTGAGCTCACAATCTGGTTAGGAGACTAGGCGAGCACACATGGTATGTCGGTATGTCGGTATGTCAGGAAAGAGAAGATTATGATTGTGTGCTTTGTCGTGGGATATTGGTTTTAAGGTAGTGGAGGTATTCAGAGAAGAGGACCTCAGTGAACCTGGGGCGATTAGGAAAGACTTTCCTAGGGTGGGAAATAAAGCTGGAAGAAGGGATAGAATTTGTAAATACTGAGATGATAGGGGAAAACAATCACGCAGGGAACAGGCCTGGAAGAAATTTGTGATCTGTCCAGGGCCAGTATTAACAAGTCCGCTTGGGAAGCCTCAGCCGCTGTGAGAGGTGTTGCACTCAGGGGAGGTGTCCAGTTAGATTGTGGGCGTGCCTCACACCCAAGACTCTCCTTTGTGATTCTTCACAGACCTTCCTGCAGGGCAGTTAGAGCAGAGCGGCTCATTCGTTATCCCAGTTATCGGCTTGCTCTCAAAGTGTCTTGAGTCTATCTTGTTTCCTGGTTGGGCCTGTGCACGAGCACACGTCTCACGTTCTGCTTCCCCTCTCCCTCTTTCCCATTTCCCCTACACAGGCTGCACAATTCTCGGCATAGAATATCCCCTCAGTAAATGTCTGCTGATGGATCAGTCAGATTCTGAATAAGACCCATTGCTTAGATGTACATCTGTGACCTCATCATGTCATCACTGAGTGTTAGAGTCCCCATTTCACGGGGGAAGAGGTGGAAAAGGAGGAAGGAGGACCAACCCATACTCCAAGGTTGCACAACATCAGGAAGTTATAGAGCCTCTTCTAAAATCTAAGGCTCTTTGATGCTGAAGAGACCCTTGCCCTCTCAGTTCAGTGTAGGTACAAGTATTTACAGAGTCCTGTCCTCAGGTCAGGTGGAAGTGGGGGCTGTGAGTACTGTGCACACGTACTGTGTGTGTGTTTAGAGGTAGGAGTGGAAGGGGAAGGGAGAGTGCAAGGATGTCCAGGATGCAGCCCTGGCCTGAGGAGGCTTACACTCTGGAAGAAGAGCAAGGGTGAGTGCTGCCATGGATAAAAGACTGGCCAGCCAAGTTTTTGGAGTGTCAGAGTGGACGGGGCTGACTCAGTTACTTGTAGCTTATGACAAGTTCTTCATGAAAGATAAGTCGGTTCCTTTCTGTTGCTTTCCCTTGAACCTCTTTCCCCATGGATGCTGACTTGCCTCCCTGCCACTCAGGCCTAACCCTGGAGCAACACCTGACAGGTTCTGCTACTGCTTGACCATGGAAGGGCGGATGCTGTACCTCCAGGCACAGTCCACCAGATGGTGCAAAAACAGATGAAACAGCGGTCCTTGTGGTCCACTCAGCTTTTCAAACCTGAAATTGGACAGCTGAGGAGAGGACTCTCTTTCTGGGAATTTTCCACTTCTGACTTCAGCCAGAATGGTATGAAAATGCATGCTGGAGACCTGAATAGAAGGTCTGGAGTAGTTTTAGGGATTAAAACACACGTGTGTAGGATGTATTCTACATAGGCAGATGGTAGGCACTTGCCTACATGGGCACTCTGGAATCCCTCTGCCCTCAGCCCAAATATTCTCCCACCTCCTGGCTCAGGGCTAAACTTCTAGGCCACAGATTTTTAAAGGAGTTCAGTTGTTAATACCCTGGAAGAAGAAATACTGTCTCCTCTTATTTAGAGCCTTGTGTGTTCTTTCATACCTGTGATTTCATTAGAACATCATAACAACCCCACAAAACAGGTGATACTGTTATGGTCACTTTATAGATGAGGAAGCGAGGGTCAGAGACAGTGAGAAAAGGTTATACACATGGTCGGAGAAAGAGCTATGGGAACAAATGGAGATCTTCAAGTGTTGTACTTCTTGCTCTTTTTACTCCACTGGGCTGAATTGTCTCTTTAAGTAACTAGAATCCAATTTTTAAAAAAGTAGGTGATAAGAGGGAGCAGGAGAGGAATGGAGAGAACTAAGTTCTTGATGGAGGAGAGAAAGGGCAGTGTAAGAGAGGACTTGGGGCCCAGAGACTAAGGTGCTTCTCCAAGATTTCTCGGTCTGATTGTGTGTGTGTGTGTGTGTGTGTGTGTGTGTGTGTGTGTGAGAGAGAGAGAGAGAGAGAGAGAGAGAGAGAGGGAGAAGAGGCCGACTCGCATACACATACATGCACACAGAGTGAGCATTAACTTATGCAGATACATTTTTAGTCAACTTGGTTGCACTGGACTCCTGCTGTAGCAGTGAAACATAGTAGAAAATCAAGTTGTAAACAAGAAACAATAGAAAACAGAGAAAAGCTCTTTGCTTGTTAAATCAAGGTTGCCCCAATACCCCAGTACAGTACAGTGCTGGGCCCAGGAGACACGGTGTCCACATTTGCTCCTAGTCTTCCTCTGAGCCACCTGTGGCCTCCCCTCCTGGGGATCCGGTAGGCAGCCTGTGGTGGACCCATCATTGTGCATGCCCTGCATCGCTCATCCTTGCTATTCCCTCCACAGAGCCAGCAGGTGGTCACAGCTCTCTGAGCCTACCAGGGACCCACAGATCCTTCAGAATCGTCTGTGCTGAATACACTAGTGAATGGTCATGATTTAATGGGCCGCTTGCTCTGAGTGACATAGCACCTAAGATGTTATTTTAATGCAAAGCTTTATACACAGTTCACAACAAAGCAATACGGAAGATTAGGGCACTGATGTGGGCCAGGTCTTCAGGTTCCCTGAGATGGCTCAGAACCCTGCCCCACCACACCAGCACCTGGAGTCAGCCTGGTAGTGGGCCAGACGGTCATCCCCAACAGCTCCCTCCCCACCCCTCCCGCCTGAGTCCTTCCTGCCCTGTATCTCCCTCTACCTGAGGCTTCAGGACAGCCAATCTGGACTGTTACAGTAATCTCTTTATCTGCCCTCTTGCCTCCCACTTCCTGATAACTTCATCCTTGAGGTGGCTGACAGAAATTTTTTTCTGTAAAATCCAGATTGGATTGTTTTATTTTCCTTCTTGAAAATCTTAAAGGCCTCCCCCATTTCTCCTTTTAACAAACTATAGAAATGATCCCTGAAAGTATAGTCTTCCATTTCTCCTTTTTAAATGGTAGCTTTATTGAGACCTAGTTTCCATGCCACAAAATCCACGCATTTAAGTTGCATAATTCAGAGGTTATTATTGTATTCACAGCGCTGTGCAGCCATCCCCATTGCTCTGGACTGACTTGTGTGTCCTCAGAACTCTTCCACTGAACTCCTAACCCCGGTCCCTCAGACTGCAGCTGTATGTGGGGATAAGGCCCTTAAAAGCTAATTAAGATGAGTTTGTATGACTCAACATAACTAATATCCTCCTAAGAAGAAATGAGAGCATTAACAACCCCAGACGATAACACATGAGGACACAGAGGCCAGAGAGAGAGAGGCCTCAGAAGAAACCAAATTTGCTGACACCTTGAACTTAGACTTCCAGCCAGTAGAACTCTGAGAAATAAATTTCTGTTGTTTAAATCACCCAGTCTGTGTATTTTGTTATGGCAACCATAACAAACTAATGCAACCACAATTTAACTCTAGGACATTTTCATCATCCCAGAAAGAAAACGCATACCCACTTTCACCATCTTCTACTCCATCCCTCTTGGGCCTAGGGGCCCACTGACCTACTTTCTGTTCTATAGGTTTGTCTATTCTGGGCATTTCATATAAATAAAACCATCTGGTATATATTTTTAAAAACTGGCTTATTTCACTTAGAATAATGTTTTCAAGATTCATCCATGATATAACACAGATCTATAATTCATTTCTTTTTATTGCTTTTTATTGCTGAATGATGTTTTATTATGTGGGCATACCACATTTTTATCTAACCACTCAGCAGTTGATGGGTATTTGGGTTGTTTCCACTTTTTGGCTATGAACAAATCTAACAGAACATCCATATATAAGCTTTTATGTGTTTGAACATATGTTTAATTTTTCTTGTGAATATATCTTGGAGTAGAAATGCTTGGTCATATGGTAATTTTATGTTTAACATTTTGAGAAACCAGCAAACTGTTTTCCAAAGTGCCTGTACCATTTTACATTTTTATCAGCCATGGAAGAGGTTTCCAATTTCTCCACATTCTGGACACCATTTGTTATCATCTGTCTTTTTGATAATAATTATCCTAGTGAGTGTGAAGTGGCATCTCTTAGGGTTTTGATTTACATTTGTCTAATGGCTAATTTTTATTTTGTTTTGTTTTGAACATCTTTTCATATACTTATTGGCCACTTTTATATCTTCTTTGGAGTAATGTCTATTCAGACCTTTACACATTTTAAATTGATTTGTCTTTTTATTACTGAGTAGTAAGGGTTTGTTATATATTCTGGACCCAAGTCCCTTATCATATACGTGATTTACAAATGTTTCCTCCCATCTTGTGGGTTCTCTTCTTACTTCCTTGGTGGTGTCTTTTGCAAGACAAAGGTTTTGCATTTTGATAAAACTAAATTTATCTATTGTTTTCTTTTGTTACTCATGCTTTTGGTGTTCCATCTGCTAAGAAACTATTGCCTTGTCCAGGGTCATGAAAGTGCACTCCTAATGCTTTGTTCTAAGAGTTTTAGACTTTTAGTTCTGACAGTTAGGTCTATGACCCATTTTGAGTCAATTTTTCTGTATGATTTTAGGCAAGGAGTTCTACTTTATTATTGTCATTATTTTTTGCTTTTAGATATGTAGCTGTCTCAGCACCATTTACTGAAAAGACTTTTATTTCTCCATTGAATTGTCCTGGCATGCTTGTTGAAAATAAATTGAGCATCAATGCACAACTTTATTTCTAGACTCTCAATTCTATTCCACTTATCTACATGTCTCTCTTTATGCCAGTACCACCCTGTCTTGATTACTGTAGCTTTAGAGTAAGGAAGCATGAGTCCTCCACCTTTATTTTTCAAGATTGTTTTGGCTATTCTAGGTTATTGTATTTCTGTATACATTTTAGGATCAGCTTGTCAATTTCTGTGAAGAAGCTAGGTGGAATGTTGATAGGATTGTATTGAGTCTGTATGTCAATGTGGGGAGTATTGCCATCCTACAATATTAAGTAATGTGATCCACGAACATGAGGCTTCTTTCAGCTTAGTTAGATATTCTTTAATTTTTTCCAGCAATGTCCTGTAGCTTCCAGTGTACAAGTCTTTCACTTCTTTTGTTAATTTTTTCTCAGTTTTTAAGCCCTATTGTATTTGAAATTGTTTTTAAATTTTATTTTTGTATTGTTCGTTGTCAGTTTATAGAAATCCAGCAGGCTTTTCCATATTGACTTTGTATCCTGCAACCTTGCCACACTTGTTGTTTCTACTAGTGGTTCCTCAGGGTTCCCAGTGCGTACGGTCACGCCAGCTGTCTTCCCTGCTAATCTGGATGCCTTTTATTTATTTGTCTTGCCTATGAAGTACAATGCTGAATAAAAGTGGTGAGCAGGCATTCTTGTCCCTAATCTTAAGGGGAAACATTCAGTTCTTCACTATTATTAAATATTATGCTGGTTGTAGGTTTTCCATAGATGTTCTTTATTAAGTTGAGCAGTTCTGTTCTATTCCTAGTTATTGAGTGTTTTTATTATGAAAGATTGCTGAGTTTTGTGAAATGCTTTTTTGGGGGTCAATTGAGATGATAATGTGGCTTTTGTTCTTTATTCTTTTAAAATCATGTATTACACTGATTAATTTTCAGATGTTAAAGCAATCTTGTGTTCTTGAGATAAAACCCACATGGTCATAAGGGATCACTCTTTTACATGTTGCTGTATTGGTATACTAGTATTTTGTCAAGTGTTTTTGCATCTACGTTCATAGGAAATATTGGTCTCTAGTTTCCTTCTCTTGGGAGATCTTCAGTTTTGGTGTCAGTGGGATACTGACTTTACAGAATCAGTAGCAAGTTTTCCTCCCTATTTTATTTTCTGGGTGAGTTTGTGAAAGATTGCTACTCACTCCTCTTTGAATGTCATAGAATTGAACAGTGACATCATCTGGGTCTAGGCTTCTTTTTGTTGGAAGTTTAAATGTTAATTAAATATTGTCAATATTGGTCCATTCTGGTTTCTTGTTTCTTCTTGACAGTTTTTGTAATTTATGTTTTTCTAGACGTTTGTCTACTTCATCTAAGTTATCTAATTTGGTAACACATAATTGTTCACAGTATTCTCTTATAATTATTTTTTTCTGCAAAGTGTGTAGAGATGTCCTCTGTTATATTCCTAATTTTAGTAATGTCAGACCTTTGTTTTTCTTGTTCACAATAGCTAAAGGTTTGTTAATTTTGTTTATAATATCAAAGAATCAACTTCTGATTTTGTTGATTTTCTATATTGTTTTTCCATTCATTTATTTCCACTAGTATTATTTTCTTCTTGTCTTGAGCATAGTTTGTTTCTATTTTCTTTTTATATCAAAACTTAAACTATTGAATCAAGATCTTTCTTTTCTAAAAAAATATATGCATCTACAACTCTAAATGTTCTCTTAAGCACTCTTTCATCCCATAAGTTTTGGTATGTTGTGATTTGTCTCCAAGTATTTTCCTTTTCCCTTGTGACTGCTTCCTTAACTCAATGGTTATTTAGGAGTGTATTGTTTAAAATCAATATATTTGTGCATTTTCCACATTTACTTCTGTTATTGATTTCTAATTTCATTCCATTGTAGTCAGAGAATATACTTTGTGTGAGTTCCATCCTTTTAAATTTCTTGCAGCTTCTTTTATAGCCTATCAGATGTTCTATTCTGGAGAATACATGGTTAAGAAGAATGAATAAATGATGTTGGGTAGAGTTCTATAGTCATTTTTAGGTTCAGTGAGTTTATAGTGTGTCCACATTTTCTATACTCTTGCTGATCTTTGGTTAGTATTTTTATCCAGTATTCAAAGTAGAGTATTGAGGTCTTCAACTATTATCATTGAATTATATATTCTCCCTTTAATTCTATCAATGTTTGCTTCATGTATTTTGGGGGTCTCTTGTTAGATGCATATATATTTTCAATTGTTGTATCTTCCTGAAGACTTGAGTCTTTTAAAAGTATACAATGACCCTGCCTACTTTCTAGTAAATTGTTTCTTTGTTTTAAAGTCTGTTTTGTCTCAGGGATTCTCTGTCTCATAGAAACAACACAGCCAATCTGACTTTCTTAGAGTTGCAATGTGCATGACACAGTTTTTCTCTCTCTTTACTTTCAAACTACATTATGTTTGAATTCAAGGTGTGTCTCTGGTCTTCTCTCTCATTCTGTCAATCTTTGCCTTTTAATTGGTTTGTTTAATTCACTCACGTTAAATGTTCATAATGACATAGTTTGATTTATGTCTACCATTTTGCCTTTGTTTTTTGTATGTCTGTACTTACCTAGAGTGGATATTTTCTAGTGTAACACCGTAATTTCTTTAATAGTTTTTAAAACTATATTTTGAGTTCATTTCTTAATGGTTACCCTAGGGATTACAGTAAAATGGTTAATTTAACAGAAAATATATGTTAATATATCAGAATCAGATTTGTACTAACATAATTCCAATGACATAGAGAGACTTTGCCCTTATATAGCTCTGTTCCCCCTCCGACATTTGGCTATTATTTTTCTAGCACATCACATCTATAACCCTACTATACCTCGATGATATTATTACTTTATATATTTTATTTTTTTAAATGAACTAAGAGAAAAGTATAAATATATATTTATAGGGTTTTCAAAATATTTGCCTTCTTATTTGTCATTTCTGATTCTTTTAATTTCTTCCTGTGGATTTGAGTTACCAACTGTGTTACTTCCTACTTACATACAGCTTTGTTCCTACAAATATTTTTCAAATATGTTACATTTCTATATTTTGTAGGCCCAACAATAAGTGATATATATATACACATATATACATATATATACATATATACATATATACATATATAGTTCTATACAATTGCTTTTAAGGTCACTTTGGAGAAGAAATAAAGGAACTATTCAATTATACTATATTTTTATGATTAACTGTATAATAACCATTATTGGCACCTTTGCTTTTTCCTATGGATTTGAATTACTGTTGGGCATCATTTCTTTTCAGTTTGAAAAACTTCCCTCAGTTTTTTTTTTTACAAGACAGATTTGCTAATAGTGAATTTTCTCAGTTTTTGTTATTTTTGAATGTCTTAATTTTTGAAAAATAATTTTGCTATATATAGTATTTTGGTTGCCTTTTTAAACATGGCATCCACTGACCTCTGGCCTCTATTGCTCTTTTCTGTGAAGTAAGCCATTAATCTCATTGGGGCTTCTTTCCATGTATTGAATTGATATTCATTCTATTGTTGCTTTCAAGATTTTTCTTTGTCTTTCAACATTTGATTATAATATATTTTGGCATAGGTTTCTTTGCATCTATCCTACTTTGAGTTCTTTGAGGTTTTTAGATGTGTAGAATAATGTTTTCATCAAGTTTGTGAAAATTTCAGCAATTATTGTTTCCAGTATTTTTATGCTCCCCTCTTTTTTCTCCTCCCTTTCTAGCACCTCCATGTAATATATGTTTGAGCACTTAAGTACTACCCACATTTGTCTGAGGTTCTGCTCATTTCGCTTCATTCTTTTTTCTTTCCATTTTCAGGTTGCATAAACTCCATTGACCTATTTTTAAGTTCTCCAGTACTTCCTCTTTCCTGTTTATATCAACTGTTTAGCCTTTCTGGAGAAGTTTACATTTCTGTTATTGTACATTCCAATTCCAGAATTTCCATTTGGTTACTCTAAAGATATTTTTTTATCTAATATTGCTCTGCATTTGATGAGACATTGTCATTTGCCTTTCTTTAATTCTTTAGATAGAACTTTTTTTTAGTTCTTTGAACATGTTTATAATGGCTGCTTTGAAGAACTGTGTGTTAAGTCAGATATTTAGGCCTTCTCACAAGCAGTTTCTGTTGCTTCTTTTCCTGTGTTTGGGTCATGTCTTCCTGTTTCTCTTGTCCTTCCCCTTCTTCCTCTACTTTCACCTGAGGACGTACTTACTGATTTTTGAGATAGGGGAAGGAAGAAAGAAAGAAAAGAAGACAAACATTGATGTGAGAGAGAAACATCAATTGATTGCCTTTCATGCATGCCTTCATCAGGGATCAAACCTGCAACCCAGGCATGTGCCATGCCTGGGAATTGAACCTGTGATCTTTCAGCCTGTGAGATGATACCCAACCAACTGAGCCATGCTAGCTGGGGCCTTCCTGTTTCTTTTATATCACATAATTTTTTTTTGGTTCAAACTTGACATTTTAGCCCTGGCTGGTGTGGCTCAGTGGATTGAGTGTTAACCCATGAAATGAAAGGTTGCTTGTTTGATTCCCAGTCAGGGCACATGCCTGGACTACAGGCCAGGTCCCTGTTTGGGGGCACATGAGAGGCAACAGATTCACGTATTTCTCCCCCTCCTTCTCCCTCCTTCCCTCTCTCTAAAAAGAAATAAAATTTTCAAAAAATTTTTTAAAAACTTGACATTTTAGATAACATATAGTAGCATTTGAGGAGGACTGATTTCCTTCCCTTTTAGAATGTAAAAGTGGGCAGTGAAATGAATGCTCTGTTAGATCCAACTTGCAATTTATTTTCTAGTGTCATCTTTCTCAGAAAATATTCATAGTGGATATTGAAGATATACTGAAGAAAGAGAAATAGAGGGATACCCAGGAAAGAAAAGATTGAGAAGAAGTATGAAACCTCTGCCTTCTAGAGGAGGTAATAGATAGCTCCTTCCTACCTCCCCAGGGTGAATATTACTGGCTGTACTGGGTGAGAGGACAGCTGGAAGGAGAGCTGAAGGAAATAGATATTGCTTCTTTATATTCTGTTTTTGAGAGCAGTATTTTGATTTTACACTGAACTACTATTTTTAAAAATATTTTAATTTTTATCATCACCTGAGGACATTTTTTCCATTGGTTTTATAGAGAGGGGAAGGGAAGGAGGGAGAAAGGGGAAGAGAGAGAGAGAGATCAATGTGAGAGAGAAACAAGGACTGGCTGCCTTCTCCTATGTACCCCTATGGGTGATCTAAGCCACAACCTGGGTACGTGTCCTCATAGGAAATTGAACCTGTGACATTTTGGTCTATGGAACGATGCTCCAATCAACTGATCCACACTGGCCAACGTTACTTCTTCTTCTTTTTAAAAGCCTCATGAACTGTGTGCTTATGGAAAATGAATGAGGGCAAGACAAGGCCCGATGGAGAAGAAAAGGAGAGAGACTATTCAGCATTGTCATTTATGAGAGATGGGCCCTTGTGCTTTTTATCTAAGTCAACAGGGTGGGTAGCTAGAAGAGTAAGGCACGTTTTAAAGAGCAAAATGTCTACTCACTAGGAAGGGTTTGAATTTGAATGGATTGCGTCCCCTGTGTTGTTCTGGTCTCCAACATGCTTTCCCTTATTTTCCCATAGCATCACTCCCTTTCATTTGGAGGAACATCTGCTCCTACCTTCCCCCTGTTCAAGGAGAGCAGTGAATTACAGTGCTTACCCACCTATTCTCAGAGATGTGGGCCCATGACCCTGCTTGTTCAGTTCTTCCTCTGTAGTCTGAATTTTACTGTATTCATGTGATAGACCTTTCTTCTTTTCTTAGGTCAAAGTTTTTTTCCCCTGAAACTGCAATACAAAATCCCTAGACACCCAAACTCACATGGCAGATGTCTCAAATTTTATTGCAGCTAATGGCACCCCCTAACATGTGATGTTACTAGCCCAATAACTTTGGTAATAAAGCAAATATCTACTTCTTAATGTCAAAAGAGAATGATTCTAAAATGGAGAGTTTATTTAAGAGAGCTGAAAACTACCAATTTTTGCGCACTAGTACAGAGGAACTATTTGCAAGGGTAGCTGGATGCCAGAATGCCTAAGTTCAGAATTTGGACAGGGTCCTGAAAGGAAAGTGGAAAGAGGCCAGGCTATTTCTTTAAATTACTTTAAAGAGGAAAACAAAGAACTGACTGTAATGCAGAAACAGTGTAAGAAAGTCCTACACATGCCACCAAAGCCAGTGCTGCACGTTGGCTGTGTCCTCCTTAAGTCCTACCCCACTGGGACTTCTCTGCACCATCTGTGCCACACCTGATGCTGTTCTTTGTGTTAGTGTCTTGCTCTTCCAGTTAGGGTGCTTCACGCTGGAGGGCTGCTGTTGACACCACCAGCCTAGGCCCTGTTGGCAGGTGCCCCAGTACCTAATCCTGGGGCTTTTTTTCCTTTACTGTCATCTGTCACCCCTCTTCCCTGCTGAACCACCCTGTCACCACTGCCTCTGTCGTTTGTGTTCGGATGCCGGGCCCTCTGCTGATATGAGGCCAGAGCTCTCTGTTGCTGTCCCCTTTCTGTCCTGCTCCTATTCTAGTCCCTCCCAGAGATGAGTATGACTCATCTGTATTTCCTTCTGGTAGAGAAGGTGAATTCTTCAACACTTCTGTCCTCAACCCCCCTTCCCAACAAAAAAAGTCTGACTTTGTTCACAAACATGCATTCTGTTGATTAGCTTTTTCATTCAGCGCTTGTCAGGGCTCTGAAAGCAGAGGATCTCTGAATCAAAACCAGCTTCCAACTCCATAATATCAGGATTTCCCTGCTCTTCTATCAGGATGAGAAGGGACAGACTGGGTAGTCAGACACTCCCTATGGAAACACTGGATGGAATCCAATAGCCTTAAATTTGTTTTCAATTACAGTTTACATTCAATATTAGTCTGTATTAGTTTTATATGTATATCAAAATGATCAGACAATATAATACAAGAAAAACAAACAATCCAATTAAAAATGGGCAAAGGATCTGAATAGACACTTCTTCAATTAGGACAACATGTAGATGGCCAATAGATGTGTGAAAAGATGCTCAATGTCACTAATCATCAGGGAAATGCAAATTAAAGCCACAATGAGATACCATCTCATGCCTGTAAGAATGACTATCATCAATAAATCAGTAAACAAGTGCTGGCGAGGATGTGGAGAAAAGGGAACCTTTGTGCACTGTTGGTAGGAATGAAGACTTGTGCAGCCACTATGGAAAGCAGTATGGAGATACCTCAAAAAATTAAAAATGGAACTGCCTATGACCCAACTATTCTTTTTCTGGGAATATGTTTGAAGAAACCCACAACACCGATTTGAAAGAATATATGTACCCCCATGTTCATAGCATCACTATTTACAAATAACCAGGATTTGGAAGCAGCCCAAGTGCCTACTAATAGATAAGTGGGTAAAAAAGCTGTGATACATTTACACAGTGGAATACTACATTTCTGATTCCTCATTGGTAGACTACCATCAACTCCATGCTCTTACGGATAGCTCTGTGATGTCCTGTCACATCTAGAAAATGTGTTCTCTTTCATCCTTTTCTCTATCCCTGTTACTCAATAGCCCCACCTGCCTTTAGGAGGAACATTCTCCTTATTCCTCCAGTGAACTTGCTTTATGGCTCCAGCTGCCCTCACCCCAACCCACTGCCCCCCATCATCAACACATGCAATTACATGAAGTTATGTCATCATGGCCTCTCTTATGAGCCATTCTAGAGTTTAAGGCTTTCATGTGACAGTACATTTTGGTGGATTTCACACAATGAGAAGACATAGTGATCCTTCTATGCACAGCAAGTTTAACACATCTCCAACAAATAAATCTATCCGGCTCAACAGACTCCTTCAGTTCTAGAAGGCACATGCAATGGATAGGTAATTGACATTACCTCTCCTCTGAACGGCCCAGTGTTTGAGCATCAGGAGACCATGAACCTGACCTTCTCTTCTGTTTTTCAGAGACATTCATCAACTTGCATGTGATAATCTATACACTTCACACTCACTAAAGTGAAAGGAAACACAAATAGGAGAGGATTGAGAGAGGCATTTCAGAGTTTAGGAAATGAGTCCTAGTACTTGATTTCATTACTTTTAAACAAAGATTAAATTCAAGAAAAAGGGGAAAACTGACAATGGAAGATACACAACATATGACATATTTTAGGAAAGCATTTTTAATATTACAAGACTGTATAAAGAGTCCTAAGGGAAATTAGCACCTTTTTGCTAGTGAAGGAATGATTAGGGAAAAATGAAAAGAACAGCACTAATTTTTTTTATTAGAACGACACATGTATCTCACATAGAACAAATCTGTGTTGGAAAGGTTCAGAATACTTCAAGTTGAGGATTAGTTGGTAGTTCTGGAAAGCTCTCTACATGTAAAGGTTTATAGCTGAGGCTTACACATACATGTTCTCACTGAATACCCAATGTAAGTTTATAAAACTGTCATCATCAATCCCATTTTACAGGTGAGAAAATTTCAGCTTCACTCAAATTATTTCTCCAAAGTCAAAATGGAGAGTCAAATGAAATCCTTCCTAATGTTCTTTCCCATCCCTCAGCTTTGTTTAGGTGTAATTTACAACTACAATTTTCAGAATTTAAAGTGATGATTTGAGGTACGTATACATGTGACCAGATTCCTATCATCTAGTTAACACATCCATGACCTCACATTTTATCTTATCATTATTTAATTTTTGGTGAGAACCTTTAAGTTCTAATCTCTTAAGAAATTTCAATTATAGATACAGTGTTTTAATCAGAAAAACAGTATTTTGATTACAAATACAAAATACAAAACAGTGTTATCAATTAGAGCCATCATGTTACAAATTTGATCCTTAGGAGTTAGTCTTGTAACTGAAGTTTGAGCCCTTTCACCAACTTCTCTCTACTTTCCCCACATCCCATCCCTGGAAACCACTTTGGTTCTCTGGGCTCCAGTCCTAGCTCTGCTAACATTCTCACATGTGGCCAATCAGACCCTCCTTTGTGTAGTTGTAAGGAGGCAGCTCTGTTTAAAGTGAGGGTAGTTATCTACATTAGCAGTGTCTCGTAGAAATATAATGTGAGAACCATAGGGAATTTAAAGTTTTCTAACACCCACATTAAAGAGTCAAAAGAAACAAGTAAAATTATAATAATCTATTTAATGCCATATGTCCAAATTATTATCCTTTCAACAGATAATCAATGTAAAATTATCAATGAGATATTTTGCATCCTTTTTTGTATCAACCCTTCCAAATCCAGTGTGTGGTTTACACTTTGGCTCATCTCAATGGGACCTGCACTTTAAGTGCTCAGTGGCCCCAGGTGGTCAGGAACTGTCCCACTGGACAGCAGGAATCCAGCTGATGTCCAAGGTGCATCCATCCCTAGTGGTCTGTGATTCCTTAACAGGCCATCCCTGGATAGCTTTGCTTTTATCATAGTCACCCTTTTCCTTCTGGTTCCAGCACGCAAGGGGCCCTGTGTCAACATGAGCACAAGAAGAAATCGTTTGTGATGAGATCCCAGCCAGGATGCAAACTTCCCAGGAACAGAGCAGGTCACTCCCTTGCTTATCTGGGGGAATTGCTGTGTGATAGTGTGTGAAAGGAGGTGATACATCCAAATGCAAAGTAATTAGTCTGGGAGCATTTCTTCTTACACAGCTGCTGACGTCAGTGCCTCCTGAGATGCTTGTTCCACCTGGAGCCTCAGGAAGTCTAATCAACTATCTGTAAAGTGCTGTGAGATACTCCACTGAAAGGTGGCGGGGGAGAGGGAACACCATGTCCTGGTCCTGAGCCACATGTGACTGTTCCTGTTCCCAGGCTGCTCCATGGGTCACCTGCCCCATGACAGGCCTGCACTGACCTCACTTTCTGCAGTTAGCAGCTCTTCTGCTTGGGGAAGGATGTGATAGGAGTGTTAAGGCTTTAAGCAGGTGACCCATTAAAAAAAGAAAGAAGAACCCCAGACTTTGGCTCCAGGGGCCTCACTCGGACACAGATTCTAAGAAGCAGATCACATTTACCCCATATGGCTCATGACAGCCTAATGGAGCTCTCCTTTAAAGGTGAAGTCGCTTTCCCTAGTGGATGAGTCAGCAACAGCCATGTGGTTTCTTTTGCTTCCAATGCAATCTTTCTTTATTTTTCCTTTTTGTCCAGTTGAGTTGGTTGTCCGGACAAATGTATGAAGAAGGTGGGGTTTCATCTTTAGCACATACCTACTTTCTCTTTCCAAGGCCTGTTGCTCTTCCTTAGGACCTGGCCACCTCACAGGCCACCCAGGGCCTTGCTTCAGCCCCTTGTCCCCTGTTGCCCTGTCCTTTTTAGACGAGGGCCTGGAGTCATATTTTACCCTCTGATCTGTAAAACTGCTTTCTCACGGTTGCTATCTGATAAAAATATTACTATGTTTCATTCTCTCTGCTGTGAGAGCTGCAGTGGTTTGCCTCATTCGTTCTTTCCTGTGTCACAGGCAGGTACCAGTGACTGTGCTTGGCAGGCAATGTGTGGGGCTCCTGAGACAAGATGAGCCTCCTTCAATGATGTTCTCCTGGTTTTCATCCTCCACATTCACTCACAAAATGTTCTCATTCCACATGCTTTCTCAAAGGCAGTTGCACTTGGCAGTGAATGCTGTAAATTGCACAAAACCAGGGCACAACAGATGGAGTTGAGTCCTACATGGTTGGTTCTGCTTTCCCTGAGAAGTTTCATCAAGTTCTAGGTCAACGACTTCCAAATCTGTATCGCAGGCCCCTCCTTACTCTTGAACACTAGGCCTAGATTTATTTTTCTTCTGTTTTTCTTAAAAATTGTGTTAACACACACCTACAGCAAAGTGTGCCAAGGGCATTGTCCAAGCCAGTGTGGGATGTCGTAACAGGACCACAGGCAGGGTGGTTTAAATTACAATTGACATTTATTTCACACTTCTTGAGGCTGGAAAATCCAAGATCAAGGTGCTGGCTGAGTAGTTTCTGGTGAGAGCCCCCTTCCTGGTTCCTCTTCTCATTGTCCCCACATGTGGAGGTCAGAGAGAGACAGAGAAGGAGCAAGGTCTCAAGTGCTTGCTTCTGCAGACAGTAAGTTCATCAGGAGGCTCCACCCTCATGACCTAATCCCTTCCCAAAGGCCCCACCTCCTAATGCCATCCCACTGGGGATTAGGGTTTCAACACAGGAGTTTTGTGGGGATGCAAACATTCAGTCTATTGAAGGCATTAATCCTAAGTGTGCAGTTAATAAATTTCCACCTATGTGTGTTCTCTGTCCAGTTCAAAATGTAGGACATGTCCAGCATGCTGGGAAGTCCCCACACTCTTCCTCTCAGTTGGTACAACCTTCAAGAAGGAACCTTTTTTTAAACTATTTGACCACAGATCAGTTTCTCTTGTCCTTGAATTTCATATACACAGAATGCAGTGTATTCTTTTATGGTTTAGCTTCTTTTCCTTAAAACAATATCTGAGAGATTTATCCTTGTTGCACAAACGAAAATTCATCCCATAGTTCTAGTAAAATATTCTTAGCTGTATATGAGCTGGAAAATACAATGCATAATCTATAACCAAACATGTTATTTCTGCTTTTTAAAATATGATCAAGGGTTACCTCATCATCAAAATGTTAATACTGACCTTATAGAATTGCCGGGACATTTCTTTCCTTTTTAAAAGTTCTCACCCAAGAATATGCTCGCTCTTTCTTTCTTTCTTTCTTTCTTTCTTTCTTTCTTTCTTTCTTTCTTTCTTTCTTTCTTTCTTTCCTTCCTTCCTTCCTTCCTTCTTTCCTTCCTTCCTTCCTTCCTTCCTTCCTTCTTTCTTTTTTTCTTTCTTTCTTTTTCCTTCCTTCCTTCCTTCTTTCTTTCTTCCTTCCTTCCTTCCTTCTTTCTTTCTTTTTTTCTTTCTTTCTTTTTCCTTCCTTCCTCCCTCCCTCCCTCCCTTCCTTCCTTCCTTCTTTCTTTCTTTCTCTCTCTCTCTTTCTTTCTTTCTTTTTCCTTCCTTCCTTCTTTCTTCCTTCCTTCCTTCCTTCCTTCCTTCCTTCCTTCCTTCCTTCCTTCCTTTCTTTCTTTCTTTCTTTCTTTCTTTCTTTCTTTCTTTCTTTCTTTCTTTCTTTCTTTCTTTCTTTCTTTCTTTCTTTCTTCTTTCAGTGGAAGAGAGAGAGAGAACACGAGAGAGAGATAGAGATGTGAGAAACATGGATGAGTTGCCTCTGATATGTGCCCAGAATTGGGATTGAACTCCCAACCTAGGTATGTGTCTGGACCGACATCAAACCTTCAACCTTTTGGTGTATGGGATGATGCTCCTACCAGCTAAGCCACCAGGCCAGGGCAAATTGCTGGAATATTTCAATAAGATAATGAAAATAAAATACTTAGCATAGTTCTCTAGTCTAAAAAACTATTCAGAATTGGGGGAGAAGTGACATCCTTATTAGCCCATTTTAGTCTTAGCTATTTATTTCCTGTTTATGGCGAATGGCCCATGAGCCACCTGATGGTCATATTATTATCTTAAACAGTATTTTAGCTTTTAATAGGACCAAATAAAATTATTATTTGCTCTGGAGATTTAGAAACACATTGAGGTCTACTTGTCTGTACACTTGAATGTGAGTTAATTTCTTAGGAACTATACATCGGATTCAGAAGTTACTTAATTGACACTTCAGTTGAGAAAAATAATCCAGATGTTTTGTTGCCTTTAAGCATAAAGTGACACCTTTAATCACAAAGAAAACCTTAAAACAAATAAATAAATAGCATGGCCAGTGTGGTTCAATTGGTTTGAGCATCATCCTGTAGACCAAAAAGGTCATGGGTTTGATTCCCCATTAGGGCACATACCTGGGTTGTGGGTTCAATCCCTAGTCTGGGCATGTACAGGAGGCAACCAATAGATGGTTCTCTCTTGCATCATTGTTTCTCTCTCTCTCTAAAAGCAATGAAAAAATGTCTTTGGGTTAAGATTAAAAAAATTAATAATAAATAAATAGACAAATAAATATAGTAGGAACACCCTATGGGCAGCCTTCATTCCAAGTAAATGTCAGACACATTGTATTGCTAGAATAGTAAGTTACTCCCTTTGTATAAGCATAATGTGCATTTATGGTCCTCACTGAGGTTCCATCCAGCATTATAAATATCTCAACAAAGGAAAGAAGGAAACAAAATTCTGGGAATTTAGAGAATAGAATCAGGGAATCTCTCACTATGGGAACAAATACCAGGATCTTGGAAAGCAGGTGACCTGCAGATGTCCGGAGGCAGGAAGGAGCTGGCAGTCACTAGGAATTCTGCACAGGAATGGCCCCTGCCAACCAGGAGTCAGAGCCCCGAATTCCTGACACTGTCCTTATGTCACCACAGCTCTTCTGCTGTGATGCTTGGTTGACCACACCACACCACACCACACATTGTCTGTTCAGCCTCAGGTCAAACTTTTATTATAATAAGACATTTAAAAATTGAGACAATTTCCAATAGAGGAAATAAGGTTTACTTTACACAGTTATGCTTCCCAGCTCATTCCATGGTCACAGATTTATTCTGTGATATTAAGGATGCCTGTAGTGAAAGGACAGATCCTTTTTCCCCCAAAGTCCTTATTTCTTGGTCTCTCTCTCTCTCTCTCTTCATTTTATGTAAGTGCAGTAAAGAGAATATAGGAGAAACCCCACGATGGGAATGGAGTCTTCCAGTGGCCAAGTGCATCTGTTGTCTGCTGAGAATTTGGGGCAGCATCTGACTAGCTGAGTGAGCAGCTGCGACAGAGGAAGAGACTGGGCTTCTTCTGAGCAGAGGCTGCGAGGACCTTCACAATAAAGGTGTAGAAGGATCTCTCAGCAAGCCAGACACAAAGTGCAGGGCAAACGATTGCCCTGACCTCTCTATACCTCTGTTTGCTTCTACAGGTTGATGATATTAATAGTGTTCACCTCACTAGCAGTACTGTGATTCATTTATTGAATTTTCATCTTACTCTGTCTGGGATACTATGCTAGGGATAGAGCAACATAGGCATGAGGAAAACATGGCAACTTCCACGTCACTGCTGCTCTTCCTTTACCTCGAAGGTGACCCCTCTTAGGACAAGAGTTGTAGGCTTGGAGACCAAAGAACCAAACATAAGGGCTTTGGTTATGGGGGCAAAAGTCAAGGAGAAAGAATGTGTAATGAAGGAAGCACAGCGTGGTGTAATGTTAGAAGTGTGACTAGTAAATCAGGGTTTAAAGCCTGCATCTATGCTTTGCTCATGTGTGACCGTGGACAAATTCCTTGCACTCCTGGGGCTTCCTTTGTAGAATGGAGGTGAAAATACTCCTTCCCAGGACTGAGAGGAGGGTTAATGGGCTCATGTATGGGTG
This sequence comes from Trachops cirrhosus, assembly GCA_028533065.1. Classification (NCBI taxonomy): domain Eukaryota; kingdom Metazoa; phylum Chordata; class Mammalia; order Chiroptera; family Phyllostomidae; genus Trachops; species Trachops cirrhosus. The sequence goes on from CM052545.1 coordinate 48,868,479, forward strand.
AGGTAGAGGAGAAGGACAGTGGTAATAATGATTTTCTATTCATTTATGAAGGACCTATGCTTTTAACGATTCCTCTATTTCACTCACTGTGTGTTAGGGCCCAGTGCTGTAGCAGAGAACAGGACAGTCCCCTGCAACCATGGTAGCACACCTCAGGGGCAACTGCAGCTCTCTTGGGGCTGGGGTTGCAGCTACTTCCTGCCTTGATGGCCTGGGCTAGATCTGTGTTGAAAGACAGGTTGAAAAATATGAGCCATAACATGAATTATCTTCACTCAATTCACGTAAGTTGTTTTGTGTATTTCATCACACATTTTTCTTTACCATCGAGAGTATTCTGGAGATGATGGCATGAAACAGGGAGGAGGAAATGACTAATACATCAGTTTGTAGATACCTAGTTAGTTAGCCCAGATATTCCTACAAGGCTGTCATTTGCTTTCAGGAAAGTCTCAATCTCAGAACTAAACTTCCACTGTGCAGAAGGCCTTATTTTGCACAGCAGTAAGTTTCCTAGAATGTAACACACAAATTAAAAAAACAAAAAAGCATTAAAAAGAACCTTATTAAACCCATTAGGGCCATTGTGAATTATATATGCTTAGGCAATTCTAAACATATACTAGTGATCAGTCCCTAATTTATATTAATCTGGTAAAGTTAGATGATTGAATCTTGGATTTTCTCCAAGTGAGAGGTATCCTTGTATTTAGTAACAAAAATTAAGAGCTACCATGTGGACTTGCTGGAGCAGTCAAGAGCAGGTTACTGAGCTCCAGCTTTAGATAAACACTGGATAAGAATGTCAAGTCTCTAACCCCTCCCCCTCTTTTCCTGCTCCAAACGCAGCCACTCCAGCTCTCCCAGATGTTTCAGATTCCGAGAATGTTTGCATTGATTAAACATTCTATTTTTTGCTTATTTCCCCATCCCAGACCTTGGAAATGTTATCTTTACTTTTATTACTTGAGATCAGGGCTATTTCTGGGAGATGTGGGGTTCAGGGGGGGAAATCACATTTTGTGCTCTTCCCTGGCTCTTTTCTTTCATATAGGTGGATGCTAACATGACTTCAAGGGCAGCTATTGTAGGTAGAAACTCTCTCAAGTCTATCCTTGAAAGATTCTGCTGGAATGTTCCCTGAGTGAAGGATAAGCAGTGTTTATGGGCTTGTTGTAATGGGTTCAGCCACCTTTGTTAGAACCCTGTAGTCTTTGCTTAGCTATTTGGAGTAGAGGGTGAATCTCTGTGTGGGGGTGTGGTGGGACACGTGGGGGAGGGTGAGGATGGTCATATCCCCTATCCTGGGGAAGGAAGTAAAGACAGCAGCGGCTGAGGAGCTGCATTTTGGGAAGTAAACCGATCTCTGGGGATTAGGTTATCAGTCATCTAACAGTCAATTTCAACTCCAGTTCACTTCATTGACTTGGTACCTAGGTCATTGCCTCCAAGCTATGTTGGGACCCGGATTAAAGCCAGCTATGGGATCTAATATACATTGGGGCCTGCAAACCAGTGAACTTGGAATAGAACTAGATGCTGCTACTTCCCAACTCTACAGTCTTGCTCAAGTCAGTTAACCCGTCTGACCCTCAGTTTCCTTACTAAAATGTGGACAGATGCAAGCTGCTTCATAAGATTGGCATTTCAGTGTTCTTGTGAAGACTAAATGGAATAACATGTGAGGAAATTCCAATCCAGTATTTGATACATAGTAGGCGATTTGAGCTTTCAGGAATTTTGAAGTTCATATGGTGTCATTCCTGAAGACAGGTTGGTTCATGGGGGCTTCTATACTCCAATATTTTCTTTTAAATGACCCTCATCTGTCTAAAAATGAAACTGATTCAGAAAGTTCTGGATCAAGGTTGTGTCAAAATGGAAAGTTTTAGTCATATTTCATCTGGGACTGTTCTTTTTAAAGTTTCCCTCACTTGCTATTGTGTCAAATGTTATAGATGGGGTTTACCGAAGGGGGGTCATGATATTAGGGATAATGGGGAAGATTTATTTCCCCCAGCCTGGAGCACTTGTTGGAGGCCATGGATTACCTGGAGATGGTGCAGATGCTCAGGCCCCCCACAGACCTGCTGCCTCAGCATATCTGAGGACGGTGCCTGGGAATCTGCATGAAGAATCAAGTACTATGGCTGGGTGGGTAGTTCTGTGGGTTGGAGCATTGTCCCGATACACCAAGGTTGTGGGTTCAAATAATGAATGTATCAATAAGTAGAACAACAAATTGATGTCTCTCTTTCTCTCTTGCTGTCTCCCTTTCTCCCTCTCTCTCTTCCCCCTCCCTATAATCAACAGAAAAAAAAGAATCACATACCCTTATGATTCTGGTGACTACAAGAACTGAGGGTCACTGCTTTAAACTGCTGCTGGTCATTACTACTTAGGCTGACTGTGGAGTTTCAACACAGATTTTGATTGGTGTGGAAGGAAGTTGGGAAAAGAGAGTTGACCCAGGGTCGAATGAGAGTTGGGAAGTTGAGGGAGGACTAACTGAAGACCAGTTTTATTGACTTTGTTGGTTTGGAGTCCAGTCCCTTCCTTCATTAGGAAAGATCTCGTCTAGGGAGTGAGAGCAGAGCTGATTCCCAAGCACTTGCACCTGGAATGAATCAATCAATTAACTTGCCTTTTTTTCCCCTTGATTTTTTGGTTTTGCACAGGGTTCTGATGAGCTCAGTGTTGTGCCCGTGGGTACCCACATATTGGAGAACACATTCTGACCATGGATCATGCCAGTGGGAACTTTGTTTTCCTGACTGATAACTTTTTAGAGCCGCAACTGCATGTTTTGTGGTAGCCTAAGAGGCAGGCATGAATTCAGTTACTATATTTCCTAATTCTAACTCTGCCTTTGTAATACTCAGCCCACAGGAATAAGGGATATGTTTTTCTTCTAGGGACATGTCTGCGGTTCCTTCTCCTACCTCCCACCCAAAAATCCTTCAAGAAAAGGAAGGGAGCTTTAGAAGCAAGCACAATTCAGGTTCAGACAATTTAGCAGGCTGCAGGGGAATTCCTAGAATGGAAGGGAAAGCCCAGAATAGATATCCGGGAAGAAAGGGGGAAATGGTGACAAGGAACTTGAAAATCGCAGGACCCTCCTTCTTGCCACAAGTGAGTCATGTGAATTTTTGGTCTCTGCCATTAAGAGGGGTGTTCCCCATGGATTGATTCATGCTCCTTGTTTCCTCCTTGAAGAAAAAAGAAAAAAAAAGAAAGGAAACTACTCTGATGATCTGAGTAATTCCAGCCATCAAAGTAGTAGGAACTCAGTGATCTCAGGTTCGCAGAGAAGGAGTGCAGGGCTTAGGGATTCAGTTTCTGTGAAAATTCATTCACTCAACAAATGTGTCTCAAATGCCTACTCTATGCTGTCTTATGCACTGGGATACAGAAACTAAGCAGAAATTACCCCTGCCATTAAGAATCTCATTGTCTATGGAGAAGACACAAAGCAAATGAGAAACATTATGAATTACAGACCTAAAGGACCGTGCTGATTTTCTCTGTCGTCCTTCACATGGTTCCTGCCCTGGGGAGTTCCACAAGGAGAAGGTATTCACAGTTTCATTGCTGCAGTGGGTGGGTTGTATAGTGTCCTTACAAAATTCATGTCCACCTGGAGTCTCAGAATGTGACATTATTTGTACATAGGGCCTTTGAAATGTAGTTAAGACAAAGGTATACCTTACAAGGTCAGATGGTGACTGGTGTCCCCACAAAAAGAGTGGGCCCTCAGAGATATCCCGGGAGGATGGCCACCTGAAGTTGGAGGCAGATATTGGAAGGATGCTGCCATGAGCCAGGGAGAGCCGATATTGTTGGCAACCGCCAGAAGCTGGGAGCCTACAGGGAGCATATTCTTCCCCTGGGCTCCAGAAGGACCCAACACCACTGACATCTTGATTTCAGACTTCTGGCCTCAGAGCTTTGAGAAGATACATTTCTGTTACTTTGAGCCTCCCCCCACCTCTTACCTGTACCCCTCAATGCTCCCCCCACTCCACCCAGTTTGTGGCAGTTTGTCATGGAAGCACTGGGAAACCAATGCAGTGGCTTTGGGGAAACTGCTATTGTCCGCTTCTTGCTTTGCCCTTGATGAATTTACTAAAATTCACCTGCAGTATTCCTCTTGGTATTTGAAAACTACTGCTACAGATAAAAGGAAGAAACAAACAGGAGAACATTCAACAGAGCCAAGTCCCCATGGCTACTTTCTTCTTTGTCTTATACTTTGGTATTATCTAATCAGGTTACTATGGCTGGTCCTTAGCACCTCAGTACTGGTAATTCCCTTGGCTGTGGGTGTCTTCCTCTCCATTCTTACCTGCTGCCTTCCACTTGAATAATCTCCAACACCCATGTTAGAGCAGCCTTTGTTCCTGATAACACACTCTAGGACCCATTCACACGGGTCTGCCAACTGATGGTCCAACTGGAATGCTTTGGCCATCCCTCCTTGACAAATATTAGTAAGGAGGTAATGGCTGCATGGATAGAGTGTGCTTCCAGTCCCATTTCTAGGTGTGAAAAGGTTAATGTTGGGAGAGGTAACTCTGTTGTATTGATACAAGCTTTAGGTGAGCATTGGTGGCTTGTGCAATATCTCACAATGGGTCAGCTCCAGAGTTGAGATTGAATGGAAGGTCCTTCCATCCACCTGCCACTGTCAGGCAGAGATGGAGTGGCCACAGTTCCACAGAGTCCAGCGGCACAGAGGCCAGGGACAAGGAGTTCTCTATCAGGTTGGTTTATCTGGGGAAATTTTTAAAATTCAACTCCTCTTCCCTTAGACTCATTATTAAGCAGATACCAGATGGTGAATTATAGATTATATTTCAGTTTCTTCATTTACTCAGAAATTTTATGGCCTAGCTTTATATCTACAGGAAAGAAGTGTTTCTAAAGAAGCTTGAAAATTATCAAAGGGATTGAACACCCCTCCCACAACAAAAGACCCCTGGGATACATCTAGGGGTAAATGTATCTTTTGATCTATTCATTTTTCTTATCTATAAGGGCTACCAGAAATGTAGTTTGGAAAGAAAAGGTAGGTTAATTGAGTCAAAGAAATGGCCTAAATGATCCCTACTCCCTCCCTTAATTCTCCCCAAACATGATCAGTAATGAAACTTGTGCTAAGGAGAGATCCCAGGGCTGTTACTAACCCCCCACCCGCCCACCCCCCCGCCACCACTTCTGTCTCGTAGCACCAGCACCTGTGTCACTGTGCTGGCTGCGGAGTGGGCCTGCCACAGCTCAAGTTGCTCCAGCAGCCACAAGCACATATGCCTGCAGGAGAGGACAGGCTCCTACAGGGTACCTCTCCTGATCAGAGGGGCCACTGTGGGAAAGTCCCTTAACCTCCTTTGCCTCAGTTTCCTCATCTGTCATATGGTGATCTCTCTACCCCCTTCCCCAAATTATTATAAGAACTAGAGATAAGGCACATAAAGCAGTTCTCAACAAAGGGGAAGTGATCCATAACCAAGAATGATATGTGTTATGTTTAAGTTACTATAATCATCTATGTATCTCTCTGTCTAGCCTGGATCCCTACATAATCTCAAATGGGAAGAAACTTAGGCTTATTCACTTACTTAAGAGGTAATACATCTCTGAGGCACCTTCAGTCATATTTGGTCCACTTGCTTGTTGATGTATCTGACACTCTAAAGGCTTCCAGGGCTAGGACCCTGGCAGGCTGCAGGTCCCATGGCTTCTACCAGGCCTCAGAGGTGCAGCTGCAGGGACCAGATTGGGGAAGCAGGGAGAGGTGGTGGGTGGTGCCCTCTTCAAGGCTATTTGTACCCTTGGTTGAGTTGCTTCAGCTCCAAAGGATGCGTGACTTGCAGGGGACATCTCATCAATGACAGAGAAGAGCAGTTCATATTAAATGGTGGGGACATGTCATCATGATGTCTGACCCCTCTGCTAGAGATGCATTGTCTGCCCCATTTTAGATGCTGTCTGTTCCCCTGCCCTCCATGCTTGCATATGTCTGACGAGGCCGGGCAGTCACCCTTCGAATCTACAATTAATTAGAGCTGGTGTTTCTCTGTGCTTAAAGGAAAGAATATGGAGAGTCTGTTGTTAGGCTTGCTAGAGGTTATAACTAAGGTTAAAGGAGGACCCACTTAAGAAATCAGTGTGAACAAAACATTAAGTATCTAATTATCAAAAATTGAGACAGTGAGGAAGATGGAAAAGGTTACAGATAAGCAAAGGAAGAATTATAAATGAAATGGCCACATCATCTGCAGGCACATGAGTTTCAGTCCAAGCCTCTGGGCCACTGGAGAGGATATTGCATTTGAAATCGGCAAATCGAAGGTGGTTTCAATTCTGCTTTATAACTGAGCCTCGTGCCATCAACTATAATTGCGGATAGTAATGCCAGCCCTGCCCAACAGACTAGTTGTGACAATCAGACAAGTTTAATGCCTGTGAAAGTTCCCCGTACATCACAAAGTGCCACATAGATAGTATTGTCTGTGATGGCCTGGTCAGAGGGGCTTCGTGCATGTTTCTATACTCAGTATGCCCAGTGCAGAGCCGATAGTGACCTCCAAAGAAACGGGGATCAGCTCATGACTTTACGTGGAAAATGAAGGTGTCTGCAAAACCTGAATCGCTGTATATGGCAGCTTTTTGTTATTTCCGAATGTATCCAGGAAGAATTTAGCAGCTGAATCAGCTTTGCTGCTTCATTTGCTTTCAAAACCTCAAGTCATCTGGAAAATTACAGGGTTGGGGTGGCTAAGAATGGGAAGCCACTGAGGAAAGCACTTCTGGGGAAGCCAGGGGCCTGGTGTTGCTGCAAACCCCATGAGGCTGGCTGTTTTAACCAGGGAGTGGGTTCGGAGCAACATCACTAACTGGAAGAGCCTCTCCATGTTCAATTCCAAAAAGCCTTTGGAGGAGGCTTATTTGCTCAGGCTTGCTCAGGGCATTTCTGGGGCAGTGGGGAAAGGGAAGGAAATCCTTCCTGAACAGAAGGAGGTGAAAAGTTAGAATTCTGGAAACTGAACTTTGGGAACAAGAAGGATCCAGCAAATGACAAAGAGAATCCAGTGGGTCCCTCCCTTGACTGTTCCTTGGTCTCTCCTTGCTGGTAGTGTACGCAGAGTCTGTCATGCTAACAGAGCTCTGTGAAAGATTCAGCCACTCTGTGGGCTCATGTAGGAATCACGTTTTGAGTGGTTTTCCTTCGTTACATGAATTTACATGAGGACAACGAGGTATGTCTCCTCTCATAGTATGTTCGGTTGAAGGGACTGAGGCTAAATGTGAATTGTTAAGTTCGTAATGGCTCCCATCTCTGAGCCTTGGTGTTAGAGAGCCAGAAATGTTTTCAGCCCTCAGCGTTCTTTAGAATCCAATCCACCTCGAGGTGGGGAAGGATGGAGGTGAATGGCTCATGGTGAACAGAGATCATGCCCCAAATAATCAGAGTTTCATTTATTTATCAGGTTCTGTACTTTATTTACTGTGATTTGCATGCATTTTATTTCATTTAATCATAAAAAATTTATGAAGGATGTATTATTATTATGTTTTTCAGCGGAAAAAATTTGTGCTGACAGAGGTTACATAACTAACTCAAAGTCACACAGAACTTGAATTCAGAGTCAGGACTTGAACCCAAGTCTGTCTATAGTTGACTGTGTTGTCTTAACAAAAGTTCATTGAGAATTCCTCGATCTGCATGGGCACCACCGAGGACGCTGTGCTGTCTCACTCTCTTCCTTCAATGTGCTTGTCATCTTATAGGACACAGAAAGAACAGATGCATCATAGGACCCAACATGGTGGGTAACTGAAAGATGGGTTGTAGTCACCAGATTGTAACAACAGGCAAATGACCAATTGGAACAGGCTCTGGCATGAAATAACTGGTCCTGCTAGACCAGTGAATTCAAGCTGATCAGCAGTCCTAGTGCTGGGTAAATGGCTGGAAACCATACTCACTGCCAACAGCAGAAGAGGGATAAGAGGAATCATGGTTATAAGGCCACATCTAGAACATAAGTTAAACCTTTTGTAACTTTAATTGTAAGTCAACAAACATCCATGGCACTGATATGGGAAATTAGCTAGCTCCCATCTACCCCAGGAGTCCCATGTGTGCTTTCATCTCTGAATTCCCAGACTGCCCCATACAGCCGTGTTTGGTGACAGCCACCACCACCCCTACATTGACTTGATGGAGGGGCTGCTGTTCTCTGTCTACTTGCCAGAGACCCATCATCCTGGGAGAAGTTCTGTTCACAAACCATTTTGCTGTTTAGATTCTAGTTTATTCAGTTCTCAGGGATCTTTATTTTTGTCTCCCTTAGCTATCTCAGAGAATACTAGCAATGTGGTTTAACTCTAGCATCATCCTTTTAATTTTATAGCTGGACTAAAAGAAATGCTATGCCTTGGCCTCCAAATCACAGAATACACATTGGACTTTTAATGTTTACCCTGCTAGGTGCTGTGCCAGAGACAAAAGGAGAAGGTGTGTTTTAACTCTTGAAGAGGTTTTTACCCTCCCTAGAAAAACAAGATGGAGCCACACACATGCCCTCTGTTGGGGACACAGCCTTAAAGAAACAGCTTAGAGATCAGCTCTGTCCTTTGCTGCTGGTGTGACCGCACTCAAGTAATTCAGTTTCACGTTGAGCTTTCCTGTCCTTGTTGGAAAAGAACATAATTGGCCTAGAAAATATTTCATTGCCTTTTCAGCTCTACTTTTTTCTGATTCCATTAAAACACAAGACAGCAATGTTACATGACTTATAACCTGCTGTGAGAGTGAGACAGGGTCTGTATGTATTCCAGCAAAGAAAAGAATTGTGGTGGCGGGGTGTGGGGTGGTTCTGGGAGACCACAGATAGATCTTGATAGATGAGAAGGGGGCTCAATTGGGTATTAAAGAGTAATTAGGTTTGGATTAGCAATACAGAGGAAAAATCTGGTCCATTTCTATTCTGAGTATAAATGGATTGGGTTGGGGAAATTACTATCTAAAATGAAATTTTACAATAGTTTGTAGAGGTTGTATGTGTGTGGGTGGATTAGCTGTGCACCTTTAATATGTTTCCTAGATTTCTGTCCCCAGTTTGCTTTTTAAAACCCAAAGGGTGAATTTTATCTCATTAAAAAAAACTATTTCCAATTTCTTGTGCTTCTTTTCTGTCCTCTAATCAAAATATAAATGGAAGTAACTTTTGTGTGTGTGTGTGTGGGGGGCGCATTTCACTGATTCTTACTCCTGAGTTTTCAGGAAGAGAAAAGTTTCTCTGTGTATTAGTAACTGTCTTTATCCATCTTTTTGGAACCCTATTTCCAGTGTCTTCACATTATCCTAAGTGTTCTCCCAGGGGAAAGAGTACAGGGGATAGTTAGTCTTGAAAGATGACCCAACCCCTCAGAGAGCCACACCGCACCTTGACTGCAACTTGATGTAGCTCTCTCTTCTTGAATCTGGACTGTCGCTGAAGCTCATTCACTGAAGATGTGATTGCTGCATGACTCCCACGAATAAGCCGTAGAAGTCTTCATGTTTCCTCCAGAGTCTCAGGGAATGTTCTCCCTGTTGGAAAATAACCACCATGAAAGAGGAGAATGACTAGGTGATTCTGAGACAATAATGTGGTGAAAAGCCCAAGTCATGTAGAAAAGCCCAGGAGGTGAGACATCATGTGCAGAGGATGGCCAAAGGGCACCGAGATGGCCAGCCTGTGGGCGAAGAAGTCACCTTCAGAGTAGGTTATTCCCCTAGTTGATGTCACATAGATCAGAGAAAAGCCAATCAAATATTTCCTAAATTTCTGACCCACAGAATCATGATGAACAAAAGTGGTTGGTAAAGTTATAAGTTTTGGGGGTAGTTTTTAAGCTGCTATGGATAATTGGAACAGCTATCACAAAGCTATAATGCTGTTCAGGGAGGGTTTGCTGCAAGAGCTTGGAAGATATGAAAAATGGCAGTGTTAGGTGGGAAAGAGAATTCAGGGCAGACTTTCGTTCCGAGACACCTGGATTTTTCTTCCATTAGAAATGGAAAAGTATTAACATTTTTGATGAGGAAAATGACCTCTTTGAATAAAATTTTACTGAGAAGTCTGGCTAATGCATCAGAGAGAAAAAACAAATGGAGCCAGAGAAATCAAGTAGGAGGCCAGGAAGAGAGTAAGGAAAATGTAAAGTAGGAAAATGGCAAAGAGAAAGAAGGAGGAATGGGCAAACTAGACTGCAGTGTTATTATAAACAGGGCTTGACAACTAACAAGATCAGGGGTCCAAGGAATCACCAAGGGCTCAAGGAGGACCCTTTGTTGGTAAACCTCGGTGATTTGAAGAGATTCATCTGTTAGAACCAGGGGACTTCAGAGAAGAATTATGTTAGGAGGAAGGGGAGGGGCAGGGAAGGAGGAGGAAAGGTAATAATGAATTCATTTGTGAGATGTTTTATTATTTATCTCCTGCTGCATAACAAAACATCTCAAAACTTACCAGCATAAAACAACAAACGTTTATTTTATCATGCAGTTCCCCAGGTCAACACATGATCAAGCAGTGGCTGAGCTGGGTGCTTCTGGCTCAAGATGTTTCCTGAGGTTTCCATCAGGCTGTCAGCAAAGGCCACTGTCATCTCAGGAAGTAGTTGGGTCTGCAGGGCCTCCTCCGAGCCGTTCCCAGAGCTGTCGTCAGGAGGCTGCAATTTCTTGACACGTGGACATCATCCTAGGATACACCCAGTATGGCTGCCCCAAAGCCAGTGAGGAAAGAGAGAGGAAAAACCAGAGGGGGGTGGTGAGAGGAAGAAAGAGAGGGAGAAGGAGAGGGAGAAGGAGGAAATGAGGGAAAGAGAGGGAGGAACAGACATAAAGCCTGGGCCAAATGGAAGCCATTGTCTTTGCTGTGGTCTGTGTCCCCCGATTTGTATGTTGAAATCTAACCCCCAAGGTGATGGTATTAGGATGTGGGTCCTTTGGAAGGTGATCAGCCCTCATGAATGGGATTAGTGTCCTTATAAAAGAAGCTATGGAGAGATTCCTTACCGCCTTTTACCATGTGAGTAAACTACGAGAAATCTTGCCACTCGGAAGAGCACCCTAGCCTGACCACACTGGCACCCTGACCTTGGAATTCCAGCCTTCAGAACTGTGAGAAATAATGTCAGTTGTTGATAATCCTCTCAGTTTCTGGTATTCTGATTCAGCAGCCTGAACAGACTCAGACAGTCCTTCTATGGTCTATTCTTGGAGGTGACACAGAAAAGTCCTGCCGCAGTCTGTTAGAAGCAGTCCTGCAACCCGCCCATACAATAAGGAAGGAAATGAAGCACCACTTCTCTTAGAGGGGGAATTTGTGGACATACTTTTAAAACCATGATAAATGTGGTACATGTTAGCTGAGAGTCTGCTGAGGTGAAGGCAGTTGGTGGACCCTAGGAAACGTGCACATGAAACTCAGGATTGAAATGAGAGTACAAACCAGGGATGGATGAATTTTTTTTTATTCCTTTCACAGTTATTATTATTTGAGCACCTCCCATGTGTCAGGCACTCTGCAGAATGAGGGGATGTGGTGGAGAAGAACACAGACAAGGTGCCTGACTGACAGCCTGACAGCCTGACAGCTATGCAAATAGGAAATTAAAAATAACAAGGTATAATACTGTAGTGGCTAGAAATGGGGCATCAGGGAGTGAGCTTAAGATGAGATCTGGAGGATGTGTAAGCATCCACTGGGTGAGAGTGGACGGGATGGGGATGCTGTGGGAGTCGGGAGGAAGGATACTGCCTTAGTGACAGGCACTGAGGGAGGAGTTGTGTTCTACCTGGCTGCTCAGGAACAGACTCTGGCCCAGAGACTTATTTTATTTGGCTTGTATTCTGCTTTTTTTTTTTTTTTTAAATGAGTAGTTGCCAATGCTTAAAAATCCTGAATTCCTGTTTTCTGCAGAAATGCGCATTCTCACATGGCAGATCATGAGAGGGGGCTGCCTTCCTCGTAGGGGCATTCAGTCTAGTTTGCCACACTCTCCACCTGTCTTAGCTGAGCCAATGCCATTGTTGGGTTTCATTGTCTCCTTCACTGTCAGACTGGCTGGTTTTGTCCATCCACACTGCCTGCCTAGCTCTTGCTGACATTGAAGGCTGCAATCATTGATTTGATGTTTGGAGGTACCATCATTCGTACGGATGTTTAAATCATAGTAGCTGATGACAGAGGTTGGACTAGGAGAAAAAGGGTCCCATAGAAGAGGATCCCTGGGGGTAGAAAGGTATGGAAGGGCAGGGAGGCTTGGCAGAGTGGTCAAAGAAGCAGAAGCTGTGACCATAAGCAAATGAGGTTCTGGAGATGACGGTGTCTGGCACTGTCATCAAGGGTGACAGAGAAAGAAGCTGTGAGTCTGTGAGTGGGCCACCATCCCCCCGAAACAACAAGTGCTGGCCGAACCCTGAAAGATGGAGGGCATAGGAAAAGCCCACCGTGCCTGAGTGCTGATTGTATCTCAGGCTCTGTTCTGGGTGCTTCATGGGACCAGCCTCTGTTGACTCTCACAACAGCTCCATGCCGTGTTTCTAGTGTCATATCATGATTTCATAGATGGGGATATGAGGTTGAAAAAGTTGAGCTACTACAGTTAGAAAATGGCAGAGCTGAAATTTTATCCCAGGCCATCTGAGTCTGAAGTCTGAGCTCTCACCCCACACCCAGCCCCTCAAATGGTGGGGGATGAAATTTAAAAGTAGTATCAGAATGAGCTGGCTGAGAACTGGATTAACTGCATGCATGAGAATACCTCTTTCCTGCTAGACAAGGAGACACCAGCCTCTCTGGAAGGAGAAAGCTTCACTGTGGATTAATAGCATGTTCTTGGTTTTAGTTTATTTTTATTTTAAAAAATTATTTTGAGCAGGTTCCAGGGAAAGACTCTCAGTCTGAGGCTGCTAGCAAGTAGACTTCTAAGACATGGTGAGGGGGCTGGTGTTGTGTGTGAAGGTGACCTCGAAGCCACTTGGGGGTTGGCGTCTGGGTTTCTCAAGGCTGATCTAACTGCACAGTCCAATTTAGTATTCTTGCAAATTCATACTTGTTATTAGTCACCAGCACCTCTCAGTGGTGGGCTCTGCCTTGAGCTTGGTCAGTGGGGGTTGTGCACAGATAAACATGGCTTGGGGTGTGCAGCCTGCAGTGGGGAGTTTGGTGGGCTGCAGTGGAGCCTTGAAGTGCATCCTGGTCTTGGCTGTGCTGTCATAACTGGAAATATTCAGTTCTTCCAGCCTTCAGCTCTCTGCTGCCAGCTCCCTCTTCAGTGACAACTTCACTCTATAATGCAAATCCTGAAATTCTTATGGCTAAAACTCCCTCTTCCTAGACCATGTTTCTGACAAAAGGGAAAGTCGAATTGACAGAGGCATTTCACTTTAACTGTGAACACAGTTTATCAATACCGATCTTTGCAGTATGGTTTGGTTTATCTCTTGGTTCCTCGTGGGGACCCACTGAAGAATAAACAAAACCCTTTGGCTCCTGATTTTGGTAATTACCCTTAGTTAACACTGGCTGCCAAGACTTCTTCCTAGCTTCAGGGTGCCAGTTTTCTTTCTTACTTTTCCTTCTTTTGCTGAATCAGAAAAAGTCTCAGCATAAAAACTTCTCTATTGCAACATTTGCCCAACATTTATATGCACTTCAGACAGACAGTAATATTGCTGTGGCAGTTGGGACTTCCTGAAAATAGCTTTTTTCATAGCTGGAGACATGCGTAAGTAATAAAAATGGTTGTCATCCCTGGGTTAGAGGTGAAGGAGCTATTTAAAGATGAGCAAAAAATTCCCAATGTGATAACTTACTTTATTGTACAAGGATAATGGAAAATTTTCCAGCAGACAGAGAGCATGAAAAGGATTTAATCCCATCATGTTTTATTCATCAAGACCTTAAGTTGTCTTATTTTTTTATGAAGGCAATATAATTTTTATTCCTTTGCTTTTTTGAAAGAAGAGAAGAGCAAGTTATTTAAAGAATCATGGCAGGTCACAAGCTCTGGTCCTGTTGTCCTATCTTGCCTGATGACTTATTCGTTTTGTTCAATAAATATTTTATAAAAATTCAACTGATGTCTTTAGACTTGGATTGGGCAGTTTGCACCTAGTTCTCTATGATACAAACTGCTCCCCATTGCAGGGCCCTGACTCTCAGTCCAGTTCTGCACTGTGTGCACTGCCCCCCACTGCAGGGCCCTGACTCTCAGTCCAGTTCTGCACTGTGTGCACTGCCCCCCACTGCAGGGCCCTGACTCTCAGTCCAGTTCTGCACTGTGTGCACTGCTCCCCACTGCAGGGCCCTGACTCAGTCCAGTTCTGCACTGTGTGTTCTGTCTCCCACTGCAGGGCCCTGACTCTCAGTCCAGTTCTGCACTGTGTGCACTGCCCCCCACTGCAGGGCCCTGACTCAGTCCAGTTCTGCACTGTGTGCACTGCCCCCCACTGCAGGGCCCTGACTCAGTCCAGTTCTGCACTTTGTGCACTGCCCCCTACTGCGTGCACTGCCCCCCACTGCAGGGCCCTGACTCTCAGTCCAGTTCTGCACTGTGTGCACTGCCCCCCACTGCACGGCCCTGACTCAGTCCAGTTCTGCACGGTGTTCATTTCCCACCACTGCAGCACCCTGACCTCTTTGGCAACCCCAGGTGCATCCAAGGGTGTGACCCCTGACTTAGATTTTCCTGTGAGTTCTGTAGACCTTGTATAATCTTTTCCCTTGGCTTTGTGTTACTGCCCTGTTTACTAGTGTATTCTTTACCCTTTTCTTTATTTCAAATGTTACATATTTCATGCCATGCTTTCAACTAAAATTCTCAGGCTTGTTGGCCCACAGTGATCTCTTCTTCTTAACTTCCCAACGCATGCCATTCCCACATATTGAGGAAAATAGGGGGAGTCTGATCACTGAAGGGTGTTATAATACCGTCATAATGAGGTTTAAGACCTCTGAGGGTAGGTGATGCCATCTAATTGGAAAGGCACACCTCAGTGTCAGCACAGCTCTTGCACCTTGGAGTTTATGTGGACTGTATTGAATTGTATCGGCTTATTTTTTTATCACTGCAAATAAGCAACAACTAGAGACTGAGATGAAGGAAGAAAGAAAAGGAAATAAAGAAGGAAAGAATAAAGGAAGGAAAAATAAAAAAGAAAGGAAGGAAAGGGAGGGAATGAAAAAAAAGAAGGAAAAGAAAGAATAAAAAGGAGTAAAAGGAAGGAAAGAATTTGGAGTAACATATTTCTTAAGGGATCATCAAGATTGACATTTGAGCAAACCTTAAAGAACATCCAGTGGTTCTCCCTCGTCTTAGTACAGAGAGTTGAGGTGACTAATTCAAGGTCATGCTGCTAGTTAATGGAAGGTGGAGCTAGTACGACAGCCCTCTTATTCCTGTAACTATGTCATTTCTCTCTGCACTTCTCTCGGTCCATTCCTCTCCCTAAGCCTGTGCATGAGTATGTGCGAGAGTGAGTGTGTGGTGTGCGAGCACATGCACAGCACTATACAGAAAGAATGCTTTGGATGCCCCTCCCCAACCCATAACAAAGCCCCATTGATGCATCATTAATCTTTTCATGTTGACTAACACTGGATGAACTGAAGGTGTAGCACTAAGAATTTATGGTTAATTTGACATGAGAAAGAGAATCCAGGAATACATTTTAAAAAACTGATCACCTGGCCCTGGCCAGTGTGGCTCAGCTGGTTGGAGAGTTGTCCTGTACACCGAAGGGTTGTGGGTTCGATTGCTGTTGGGGCTGTGTATGGGAGGCAATCAGTGGATATTTCTCTTTCACATGGGTATTCCTCTCTCTCTCTCTCTCTCTCTCTCTCTCTCTCTCTCCCTAAAAATCAATGGACATGTCCTTGGATGAGGATTAAAAAAAGAAGAAAAGCCTTCCTCTGTGGTTGTTAAAACAAAAGTTGGTGCCTAAATATGTCAAACCCTTCAGCTGACTAGAGAGCTTGACTCTCCAGACTAGCTTGTTCCCCAAAATTCACACACAGCTAAGCTTTTATTGCATCTGCATTAGACAGTGAGCAAGGCATCTCAGCTTTCCAGAACACTGGGAGCCTGGGCCCAGGCTACAGACTCCAGGTGGAAGGGGTGCCTTGCAGAGACTCCAACAGCCTTCCCACTCGGCCTGTTTGGGGGATGGATATGCAGATGTTCTCCAGATGCCGGCTCTTCCCCAGAAGCAGCTGCAGCTCAGCAGGGCTGCTTCTATCAATATGACAACCTGCTGAGGGCGTTGGACCTCTTGCAGATGTAAGGCAGGTTGAGGCTATAAAACATAATCATTAGCATTATCTCCGTTTTCATTTTAGAGTCTCAGCTGTTCAAGTTTCTTGTACAGATTTAGGGCTTAATTGTTCTCATTTTTCTTCATAGGTAGCTTCTTTTCGACAACATGGGGATCTTCCCTTGGAGCTGAATTTCCTGAAAAGAAAGAACGAATAGCTTATGAGTCACGGTCCCAGCTCTTGGCAGGCAGGGCAGGCTGTGATTAGGGAGCAGTCCTATCCCAGCTGCAATTAGATGCGTGTCTGTGAGCTGAACATAATGGTCCATGGCTTGCTTTTGCTGAATCACAGGCCTGCTTTTGCTGAATTCACTGGGAATCAATTTCTTCTCTCTTTCTTTTTTCTTTTGTTAACACAGCCCCTATCTTAACATATTTCCTGAAAAGGATCTCTTGTTACTTCATTCTTATTGGGACATGTGCTCTGTTCAAGAGGGGGGAATGTATTTTGGGGGGGGAGTATGTGTGAGTGAGGGGTGTTACTTGGAGATTAAAAAGTTAATGTTTCTTTGCTAAAAATAAAAAGGGATCTCATATTGAAGGTGAAGAAAATTGGACACATGGAGCTTCAAGGTCTGTACTGATCCTGAATAAATTTGCTCATGGAAATTCATCTCGTTGGTTTATACACTAATTGCTCTGCTTTAGAAACCCAGCTTGTCAGTGCGTAGCCCCAGAATCACATTGAGTTTCAAGGATGGTATTAGAAATACTCACACAACTCAGGCTGATGCTCACAGGCAGGCAATTAAGGCCTGGCAGCAGGCATCTCCCGCCAGAGAATGCTGAGAAGCATTTGCTCACAAAGGGAGGTCAGTAATTGTCCAGAAGACACACACTGATGCATACTGATATCTAAACTTTCTGCAATGTCTTACAAGTTTGTGATAGACATTCAGAAGGTTTCATCAGTTTCTCAGACAATTTACAAAATGCTGGACATGCTGGCGAGGGGAATTTGAGCTGCAGGCTTCTCCTGAGGCTGAGTCCTGCACTGTGTGGACTTGACTTCTCCTGTATGCTTGTCTTCTGCAGCGCACACCACCACCTCTGTAGAGAAAGATGTGTGGACTGGGCAGTGGGTGCTGAACTTCAAGTCAGAAACAACTTATTGCACTTAACAACGTATAACAGTATGCATGGGAAGATCCCGTGTTTTAAAAAGCACAACAAAAAGGCTGTCTATAAAATATGTATTTAAAGAAGGTTGTTAAGACAGCAATTTTCATCTGGGTGATAGGATTATGGACCATCTTTTCCTTTGTATTACAAAGAGATAGTCTTCTCCATTTATAAAATAGCTCTTTGTATTATCTTGTTAAAGATTTATATTACTGTATTTTTTTATTTTTTTGGCAGTAAACATGAGTTAGCCTTATATCTAGAAGATATTTAGAGGTATGTTCAAATCTACTAAATATTGAAACCCCAAATTAGAATTAGACTTGGACAGGATTAGTGTTGAGAGTCTTCTCCTCAAATCTACTTCCATCTCACTTACTTGGGAAACCCACCCCATGTTGGCCACAAAGACAGCTCAGGTGGCAGCTATGGGATAGCGCATTTGTCTTCTATTGTCAGTGTCTCTGATGGGTTTCTCAGATACCTGTGATTTTATACCTTGTTTCTCCTGTTTATATGGTAAGTTCTATGCACTTTATTGTATGCTAGTTATATAACAATACAAAAGAAGTCAACATCAGTATAGGGTGGGATGTTCTGTTTTTAGACCTTTGTAAATTCAGACACCCATGGGATGACCTTGTTGAAGATGTTGCTGGGACCAGAGTGTTAGCCTGTTATTCGTGCTGCACTGGAACTGAAGGGTAAGACATGTGACAACAGTGATGTTAGAAAAAGCCACAGGCTGTCTCTTCCCCAAGAAACGGAAGTCTGAGAAATGCTGCGTCTCCCACAGTGGATGTTGGCATCAGGGGACAAAGGCACTGAGACAGTCCTTCTGCTTCCATAACTGCGGGGAGAGTCAGAAATGAGAGCTGCAGAGCAGGCCAACTGACATGGAAACAATGTTTGAAGGATACAAAGCATCACTGGAGATGAAATCACTGGAGAGGAGAGGAAACAATAGGACTTACAGGAAGCCTGTTATTTTATGAGAAGTAAGCTAACCTTCAAATTGTGATTTTAAAACACTCTGGGTGTGTGGGTACTTCCGTCATGAGTACCTGGCCAAGGCTTACTTCTTAGGCCATCTTTTGCATTTCAGTGATGCAAAGTGACTTGGTTCATTAATCAACTATGTTTTGTTATAAATATATTTAGCTACTAGGTAAACTTAAAACAATTTAAATTATTCCAATTATTGTATTAATTCTTAATCTTAGAACATTATTTTATGACTTAGAATATCTTAAATTTCTAGTTCACTATACTTTTACTTTTAAAAACATTCTTCTCTGATGACCCTTGAAGGTGTCAAACTAGGAATTACTATTTTTTTATTTTAGGATAAATTAAGTTCAGTGAGGTTATATGACTTTCCCAATTGTACTCCTATAAATTGGATCTGACCCCTACTTTGGCTTCTGATATCTCTGATTCTTAAAAAAACCCTTGTTACTTATTTCTATCTTTGAAAAACCTGATTAACCAGAATCTACCCTGTTAACAGTCCGGGATGCCCTAGATAAATGGATGCCCGGGGCCTGCTGCTTACAGAGCCAACAACCACCACTGCCATCAGGGCCTGTCTGTGTCCAGCAAGGGTGCCCTTGCTCTGCCCCTGAGTGACCAGCCTAGGAGGGACCAGAGGAAGGGAATGGGGAGAAGCTGGTAGAAATGATGGGTTTGGAGAGTCAGAAGGGAGTCATCCCAACTATGGAAACTGCCAATGTAAACTATTAGTAAATAACTTAGTCCAGCTGTCATTGAAAAGAGTCTGGAATTCATTTTTTCAAAAAAATGAGATCCAAATATGCTTTTGGTAGCCCCAAGCCTGCCTGAGCTTCCCTGCTCAGCTGAGACCCTGAGAAGCAGGCCGCAGGCTTGGCTCATGTATTCCTTGTTCTCTGTTTTCTTCATCATATGGGCATCAAAGCAGAAGAGCTCAGTTCCCCAGACTCAAGACTTTCTCAAAAAAATATCCCTCAGCCTGCTAGCAGATCTCTCTATGGGGCTCAGACCTGAACTCACAGGCTGAGCAGGGGACGAAGGGCTGAAGTCCGTCACCAGGCTTCCCTAGCTCCTGTTTTCCCTCACCCATTCAGGCACACACACACCCATGTGCTCAAAATCTCCTACAGCAAAAACCATGAATGTATACACCTGGAGCTATTCTAAAATAATTCAATATTTGACAGACAAAAATATAAATTAAAAAATAAGAAATAAAACCTCATATGCAAATAACTTACAGTGGCTGCACCTATTTGTTGCCATACAGGCCAGGATGCTCAGACATCAGATCTTACTCTGGGTTCAGGCAGGACCTCTGCCTCATTACTTACCAGCTGTAGCAGAAGGACTAATGCCCGTGACAGGATTAGTGCACAGTCCAAGATAGGATGTAATCAAATGCTAGACAAACCATATGCACTGTGAGCGCTCTATGGTTTCAGGTCTAGAAATGGTCCCCGTGGGCTAGTGTTGTTAAGAAAGACTGCATGTGACGGTAGAAGTATATGAAACCCTAAAACAATTATAGGGTTTTTTTTCTAATTTAAAAATTGATTTGAGAGAGAAAGAGAGAAGAAGGGTCAGGGAGAGAGGGAGAGAGAAACATTGATTTGTTTTTCCACTTATTTATGCTTTCATTGGTGGATTCTCGTATGTGTCCTGATCGGGGGGTCAAACCCACAACCTTGGTGCACTGGGATGATGCTCCACCCAACAGAACTACCTGGCCAGGGCCACAGTGGTAGGGTTTTGATAGGAGAGGAGGCCCTGTGTCCCATTAATTCTACTTGAGGGACAATCTTAAAAAGGTCATTTCATGAATTTTCTCATTCCAGGCTTTTAATTTGAAACAAAATTGCTGGTCTTTTTTGTTTGTTTCCTGTGTCTTCTGGCACTAGAAAGATAAACATTTGTATTCCAACTTCATGCTTTAATGTATTGAAGTGATCTAGGCAAGAGATGTGGCCCATTAGGCCAAACTGGAAGCTACAGAGACAGTAAGAATTCACTGGATTTTAGTGTTTGCTGATGAGTTGCATATAAAGGTGAGAAAAAGAAATGAGTTAAAAATGACTACAAGAATTTTGGCCTGATTCGTTGGAAGGATGAAGGTCCCATCAACTGAGATAAAAAAAAAAGGATATAAGTTAAAGATGTTTTTGAGGGGATAAAATTAGGAGCTCAGTTGTGGACATTTTACATTTGGCATCCAAATGGAGATGCTTAGTAGCCAGTTGGCTATATGAGTCTGGAGTGCACAGTAGAAAGGTTTGAGATAAAGATACAAAATTAAAGTCAACGGCATAGAGATGGTCTTTAAAACCACCTAAAAAATGGGAAGTGATGGAGAAGAGGCAAAGTCCCTGGACTGAGCCCTGAGCTAAGGGGCCAAACCAACATTCTCAATAATCAGTGTGTATTCCCGTCTTTGAGCTTCCCTCCCCTGCCCACCACTGCCATATGGTGTCTCCTGGGCACTACGTAATTTTCTTCTGGTGTGTAGACACTCACAGACCTGGCTGCCTGGGCCAGGAACCACTGCCATCTGCTGGGCACACGTGGGGCTTCTCCTGGGTGCAGTGGCACCTGGGTGCCGCTGTGCTCTCTCCTGGTCAGCCGTTGGTGTCTGCGGTGCTCTGAGTCCCAGAGATGGGTGAAATGGCAGTGGTGTGTACATGGAGGCCTAGAGGGTCACCAAAGCAGTGTAGGTATGGGCTCAGATTTAACAGACGAAAGCTCCAAATCCTCTCCTGCAGCCATCTACTTTCAACACAAGCACTATTACAGTTTACAGACCTTACAGCTGTCGCTTCCCTGACCCCATTGGCCATACTTATCTATTTGATCTTCCCATCCTTGGAATGACTTCTCCCCTGGGAGGTTTCTTCATCCCTCATTCAGACAGACTTTTGGTGAGTCCTGCACATCAGTGTGCCAAACATGCCTAGCTCTGTGTCGGCGCAGCAGCAGGGGCTTTCAGGCATTTGTGGGGCCCGAAATCAGACTATTTCTACTTTACGTGAGAACATGTCTCATGTATTCTCATGTACTAGTTACTCTGAAGCCCACTGGTTTAGAATACCATATATTTGATTTACTGTAACATACAACGAGAAAAGTTTTGATGTGTAGGTATCTTTTCCGAAACCAGTTTGACCATTAGCCTGAAGGAAACAAAATTCAGTTGGGATTGGCGAAGACAAGGCAGTTGGATGGTAGTTGATGGCCACCTGCTATTGAGCTGGTTTAAGAGGCGAAATTATGTGACAGCTTCTAGACAGCCATTACGCATTTAGGAAGTGAATGATGCTTGAAAATGTGTGAAAATGTGACTGTTAAAATCACATTTTAATTTATTTTAGTAATATTGTATTATGATCTTGCTTGCTTTCTAATGTATGCCTTAATATGTAAATTTTTAAAAAGATTTTATTTATTTTTAGAGAGAAGGTAAAGGAGGGGGAAAGAGAGGGAGCGAAACATCAATGTGAGAGACAAACATCAATCGGTTGTCTCTCGTACTCTCCCCAGCCGGGTCGAACCCACAGTCCAGGCATGTGCCCTGACTGGAAATAGAACCAGCAGCATTTCCTTCCATGGAACGATGCCCAGCCAACTGAGCCACACCAGCCAGGGCAATATTTTTGAATGGGGACAGGCCCCACAAAAGGCTCTGTGCATGTGCCTATGTTGCTGGCTCTGCCACTTCCTCCTCTATATGAGATGTAGATCCCACTGAGCCTGGGCTGGCAGTACTGCTGGTCAGTGTTCATTCTGACTGCTAGGTGTCCTCTTTGATTAGTTCACACCAAGGCACAGCAGTCAATCAATATTTTGGGAATCACTCCTGGTTTTAAATAGAACTGTTAACTCATTGATATAGGAATTTACATTTTGTAGAATACTTTTACATACTGATCACATTAGCAAATTATAGCAACTCTAGGAGGTAGATGGGGAAAATACAATATTCATTACTTTTATTGGAAAGATAAGGAAACTCAAAGTCACAATGCCCATGCCCCAAATTATACCATGAAAAATTATTAACATTGTCTGTAGAACATCTTTAGAACACCGGCCCTCTGACCCCCAGAAAGCACTCCCTCCCTTAGGCCACCCTCCCTTCTCCGGGCTCTTTTGCTTTTTGTTTCATTATCCTCAGGGGCTTTGGTTTCTCTTCAGAGTTACCATAAAGGAAGAAAATTAGAAACTTTTGCTGGTGCATATTTCCCATAATTTTTAAAAGTGACACCTCTCCTCATTGTGGGTGTGTGTATTTGGGAAGGATGTCTTATCTGAAAGGAAAAACTAGGATGTGAACTTATAGGCTGATGCACAGGGTAGAGGAGGGGAGTGTTTTGCAGGTGATGACAGGCATGCAAGTGGCGTGAGGGGGGAGCAGGTGTGTGAGAGGTTGTGCTGGAGCACAGTGATGTCAGGCTGAGTAACATTTCCTTTGCACAGGGTGATTTACCACAGGACACTTCACACAGCAGGAAATGGGGGAGTGGGCAGTGTAAGAACATCTGGAGCACCGGGAGAAACTTTATATTTGGAGGGAACTGTGGATTCAACATCTTTATTTCATTTGCTACCTGGTGTTATTTGTTATCTTTCTTCATTTTTTTTTTTTCTTTCCCCTAACCATATGCCAAGCTTTCCATATGGAAGGAATGGTAATTTGGCTCAGACCTGTATGGTCTGGCCAGTGCTAGGATCCTTGAATGTGTTTAGAACCTATTGTTAATGGATTGATTCCTGCCATTTCCAGTGGTTATATATCTTGTTTCCCCACAAGCTGTCATTAAAAAAAAATCCATGAGTTCCACTAAGGGAAATCAATTAACAGTCATTGCTTCCCTTAACTCTTAAGGAGTCCAAACCCAGTAAGGCTGTCATTTGGGTCTACAAATAGATTTTTAGGCAAAAGTTTAACAAAAACTGAACAAATATTTTGGGAAGTCTGGCCGACATAGTCTCTCTCTAGAAGGGAGAGAGAGACTATGTGTTTACCTAACCTTAATCATACTATAGACTTAATCATTGTTTTTCTCAGAATTGCCCCATGATCTGTCTCAACGGATCATGCTTAGATTTTCACACTTACCATCTGCTAGCAGTAGAAACTCTCTAGGACAGAGAGGTTATAATGTAAGCTCCAGGAAGGTAAGGACTTAGCACCAAAAAGGTGCTTGTGGTTGGTTGCAAAAATGGCTACAGATTATTCTTCTTCCTCTTCCATAGCCCCTTGCAATTGACTTTATAGTTCTCTCATCAAGTTTGGAGGCTCTCTCTCCACTCTTTAGATCTGAGCTGGACTTGATTTTGTCAATGTGACGCTAACTAACATGATGCAAGCAGAGACTTGAGAAGAGCCTCACCCAAATTGCCACTCTGCTGAATTGTGAGCTAAATAAATGCTTGGTGTTTTAAGGTACTAAGTTTTGGGGGTGGTAACAGCAAAAGCCTTTTAATATAGTGCTCACTAAAATTTTCTTGAATAGATAAATAGAATGAATTAATAAATGAATAAAATGACATAGGTGGTTACTTAATTTAGTCTTCTCACGTCACAAGTAAAGATACTTGGTTAATATTAGGCAGCAAGTTAGTGGGGGGACCATATAAAATATCTATTTTTAATTTAATTTTATTTATTTTATTTATTAATAATTATTTTATTGTTGTGCAATTACAGTTGTCTGCATTTCCCCCCACCACTTCCCCCACCCCATCTAAACCCACCTCCCTCCTTTGCTTCCACCCCCACCTTTGGTTTTGTCCATGTGTCCTTTATAGTGGTTCTTGAAAACCCTTCCCCCCATTGCTCCCTCCCCCCTCCCCTCTGGTTATTTTTAGATTGTTCTTAATTTCAATGTCTCTGGTTATATTTTGTTTGCTTTTTTCTTTTGTTGATTATGTTCCAGTTGAAGGTGAGGTCATATGGTATTTGTCCCTCACTGACTGGTTTATTTCACTTAACATAATGCGCTCCAGTTCCATCCATGCTGTCGCAAAGGGTAGAAGCTCCTTCTTTCTCTCTGCTGCATAGAATTTCATTGTGTAAATGTACCATAGTTTTTTTGATCCATTCATTTGCTGATGGGCCCTTAGGTTGCTTCCAGCACTTAGCTATTGTAAATTGTGCTGTGAACATTGTGGGCATAGGTTCTTTTGGATTGGTGTTTCAGGGTTCTTAGGGTATAATCCCAGCAGTGGCATTGCTAGGTCAAAAGGCAGTTCCATTTGTAGTTTTCTGTGGACATTCCATACTGCTTTCCACAGTGGCTGCACCAGTTGGCAATCCCACCAACAGTGCAGTAGGGTTCCCTTTTCTCCACACCCTCTCTAACACTTGTTTGTTGATTTGTTTATGATGGCCATTCTGACTGGTGTGAAGTGGTATCTCATTGTGGTTTTAATAAAATATCTATTTTTTTAAAAAAAATGTCCTGTCTCCCCAGAGAAATTATAAGCTCCTTGACACCAGAAATCTGTCTTTGTTTAGATCAGCGCTGTCTAACGAAGTATTTTATGCATTTTCTATTTAAAAATTACTTTTGGATACAAAATACATGCACACAACACAGGTTGGAAAGGTACAAAAGCTCTGGGGAGAAGTAAGTCTCTCTCCCACCCCTTTCACTGAGTCCCCCAGGTTTCCTCCCCAGAGGCATTTACTGTCAACATTTTTGTTTGCTTGTGCATTTTGTTTTTTGAACTTATGGGGTCCATCATCAATTTAGTATAGGTGGTGGTGACTAAAACTCAGGGATCACTTGTTTCTAAAAATCAAAGAATGGAGAGTGGGGATGACAAACAAAACCCAGTCTTGTCCCTCCCTCCCAGCCATCTGCTATACCATCTATGAAGTCACACCATTTTGGGAGGCAGAGTTAAAGTGTAAAAGAAGCAGGGCTGATCAGAATGCTCAGAGGAAGTCTCTTCTCAGTTATTGGCATCTACGTGTGTCCTAGGAAAGCTAAGGAAAACAACAGCAATGGGAAATGTAGGGTTTTCCCTGGACACTGGCCAAGATCTGTGTTCTTGAATATTTTGTCTGGATCAGAAACAATGAGAACACAGCTCCAAAGCATAAGGGTTTGAGGGAGTGCCTGGGCATTGCTGTACTCTAGAATGGTGTTGCAGTTCGGCTATAGCACGGGGACAGCCATGCACAGAGAATACGGATGCTCTGCAGGGGGACTGGGGGAAGACACAACAAAGAATAAAGGAAAGAATCACAGAAGAGGTGGGGAGGGATGGGACTTTCCACAGTTTAAAGTGTAGCGGAGAAACTCAAGGGACAATGCCTGAAAAGGAGCCTGTGGAAACACCATACATTTCAAGAGCAGTGAAGATAGAGAAGCCAGAAGGGTGGGGATTAAGAAGTGAAATAAGGAAGGAGAGAAGACTTGTGGAAAAACTGGAGGCAGCAAGTGAAGACCATATACACAAAGGTTTTTGGCTTTTATGGGAGAGTGGAAAGTGGAACGGTGGTAGAATAGAAGAAAGCGCTAATTGTTGACATTGTTTTTAAGATAGGAAAGTTCAGAACATGTTTGAAATTGGAAAGAAGCCCAAGAAGAAAGGGCCAAAGAAAGAAAAGTTGTGGAAAGAAATCAGTCTTAACAGTGTGGTGATTGGGGAGGAAGGGAGAGGGGGAGGGAGGATGTAGACGAGGGTTTATAGGGGAATAAGCAGTGACGGGAGGGGACGTTGAGTTGGGTTTGTGAACACACTATAGAGTGTACAGATGATGTGCTGTGGAACTGTGCACCTGAAACCTGTATAATTTTGTTAACCAGTGTCACCCCATAAATTCAATAAAAAGGAAAATAAAAGAAGTCAGTCTTGGATAAAGAGCACATATTCAGTGGTATTAATAATCTGGATGGCATTGTTTTGTCCAAGTGCTTCAATGGACTTTATCTGACAGATTTTTCCTATTAGAAAAAGACTTCCATGCTATACAAATTTGTAGTTATTTTCCTTGGTTTAGCAAGCCAAGCATTCTGACAATTACATTTTAGCTTCTTAAAAAATTAAAAAAAAATCAGTTTCTTTTCTTTTCTGTCTCTTTTCCGTAATAATTTCTCCTCTTATTGTCACCCCTTTCACACATGACTCCTTGTCTCAGCGTTTGTCCTGAAATGTGATGAAGTGTCATCCCCCTGACTCATTTTCTTTCACTGCAGCTCCACAAACTTGTTCCAGCTTAAAATGTCCCCCCAAGTTTTCACTGTCGAAATTTTATGGTTCGCCTCTTTTGGACAAGCGCACTGGAGGCAGCCACTTTTCCTCCTGCAGGGCCACGGATGTCCTCACAACACTTCCCCCTCCCGTCACCGCCCCTCCAGCCTTCCCTGCGATGCCCTCACAAGGGACGGCTGCCTCTGCTCGCAGCAGGGGCCTTTCCCACCACCAGGGCAGCTTAGTTCTGTGAGGTGAAGGTCTTCTAGGTCCAGGAGGCCTTTACAGGTGTGCGTGGACTTCCTGAGGGGCCCACGCAAGCAGGCCCTTCTCCGTACCTGTCCCTTTTGCCCAGTCCCATTGCCTTGTGTGAAGGGGCGTCTATTTTCTTCTCCTTGGAGACTGACCACAAGTGTGGCACAAGACGCTTCTCCACAGCAGCACTGGACTGGGGCACAACATCAGAAAATCCCGGAGACACTACAGTACATTCGGGAAGTTTCATGGGCCTGGGAGGCCAGGGAAATGGTGATTTGTGGTCGGGATCCCACTATCTCTTCAAGATTCATTGTTGTCTCCTTCCATTTCTGTCCCAGAAGTGCTCTTGCTGGTTGGACTGGACAGAGCACAGCCGTGGGAAGGTGTTGGTCTCTTCAGGGAGAAGGCAGCGTGGACGCTGACCCTCTCACAACTTCTTATTCACCGTGGGACCCTGAAAGGGAGAGACTGTGTGCGCAGGGCAGGGTCAGCTAGGTTTTCTCCAGCATGCCTGGTGCACTCTTACCTTCTCTACTTGCTCACAAGGAGGCTCTGATCATAACTTCTGGTACTTGGGCAAAGGGTGAGGCTGGTACCATTTTTAGCTGGTACCGCTTTTAGCTGGTACCTCTGCCCGGTGATAGCTTCCCTTACCTTCATCAACACCTCAAAGCTTCCCCTGCACCTAAAGGTTGTGCTTTGTGTGTATGTTCTGTCTCCGGCGATGCCGGTGGAAAAGGAGGGAGGAAGAACTAAAAAAACCCTCCTCATAGTAAATGAATGGATCAAAAAACTATGGTACATTTACACAATGGAATTCTATGCAGCTGAAAGAAAGAAGGAACTCATACCCTTTGCAACAGCATGGATGGAGTTGGAAAGCATTATGCTAAGTGAAATAAGCCAGGCAGTGAAAGACAAATACCATATGATCTCACCTTTAACAGGAACCTAAACAACAAAACAAAG
>CM052545.1:48905968-48952377 GCA_028533065.1 Trachops cirrhosus
TAATGAGGGGCGGGGCCTTAGGTGTTCACCAGGGCGGGGCACCCCAGTTGCTGGGTTGTGACGTTGTATGTGGGGGCGGGGTCCAAGAAGGAACAATGGCGCTCGCTCTGCTCTCTGTAGGACCCCAGACCCTTCCGCCACTTTCCGCAAGCCAACTCGGCCCCTCTGGCACCAATTCTGGTGTGGGTGGGCCTGCGCACCCCGTGGGACCTTCCTTTTCAGTCAGTGCCCCAAAGTTCTATTTCCCGGTGCTGGGACCCTGAGTTGTGTGCAGTGCCTTGCTTCACAATGGCCGCCTCACTGGGTCTGCCTGTCGCCACCCCCTGGCCGGGGCCCACCAGCCACTGCTGCTTGTGCGCCCAGGGTCTGCCTGCTGTGGACTTGCACACCGCCCTGGGTGCTCAGCTCTCCGCTCCGCGTCCCTAGCCCAGCCCGACTCCGCCCCTCCTACCGGTCTGGATGAAAGCGTCTATTTTTAAATCCTTGGTTGTCCGACTTCCATACACTTCAATTTTCTGTCAGCTCTGGTTGTTATTTTGTTTCTTTATCATTGTTGTCCCTATCTTCGTTGTGCGAGGAGGCACAGTGTGTCTACCTATGCCTCCATCTTGGCCAGAAGTCTAAAGATTTTTATTTTTTATTTTAAATTATATTTTATTGATTATGTTATTACAGTTGTTCCAATTTTTCCCCTATTAGCCCCCTTCACCTTGCTCCTCCTACTTCCTCAGGCAATCCCCACACCGTTGTTCATGTCCATGGCTCATGCATTTATGTTCTCTGGCTACTGCATTTCCTATACTGTCTTTTACATCCCCATGGTATTCTGTAACTACCTATTTGTACTTCTTAATCCTCTTCACCCATTTCACACACCCTCCCTCCTCTCTGGCAACCATCAAAATGCTCTCTGTATCCATGATTCTGTTTGCTTAGTCTGTTTTTTAGATTCAACTGTTGATAGATATGTATTTATTGTCATTTTATTGTTCATAGTTTTGATCTTCTTTTTCTTAGATAATTACCTTTAACATTTCATATGATAATGGTTTGGCAATGATGAACTCCTTTAGTTTTTTCTTGTCCGGGAAGCCATTTCTTTGCCCTTTGATTCTAAATGAAAGCTTTGCTGGGTAGAGTAATCCTGGTGGTAGGTCCCTGCTTTTCATGACTTTGAATATTTCTTGGCAATCCCTTCTAGCCTGCAATGTTTCTTTTCGGAAATCAGCTGACAGTCTTATGGGAACTCCCCTCTAGGTAACTAATTGCTTTTATCTTTTTACTTTTATGATTCTCTCTTTATTGCTTATCTCCATTTTGTTTAGCTCTTTTTCTAGAATTTTTATCTGTTTTCATTTCAGCCATATTTCTTTGTCTCTTCATTTTGGCAGCCCCCTGTGTTTGTTTCTATGTATTAGGTAGATCTGCTATGACTCTCTGTCTTGGCAGTGTGGCCTAATGTAGTAGGTGTTCTGTAGGATCCAATGGCACAGCCTCCCCTATAACCCAAGCTGGGTACTTAAGGTCTGCCTTTTGTGTGAGCTGAGTACACCCACTTCCTGCAGTTGAGCCTTGGTTGCTGTAGGAAGGTCAATGGGAAGGATTTACCCAGGCCAGTCAGCTGGAAGGATTGGCTGTGACCACTGGCCACATATCTCTGCTCACCGTGGAGGATCAGTTGTGCAGGGGCAGGGTAGTGGCGCTCGGACGTGGTTTGTAGATATTCACTGGGTGCACAGGACCTGGAGTTTCCTGGGTGGTGGAGGCAAGGTCCACCCCAACCTGCATTTTGTCCGGGGCCATCCTTCCTGGGCTATAAAGCAATCTGTGATGGCTGCGATTTGTGCTGAAACTAGAGGTTCCCAGGAGAAGCCAAGCTGTGAATCTAGGTTTGCTGCTGCTAGTGCTCTGCCTAGGGACACTTGGCAAGAGGTACAGGGGCTGGGGTTCACCGAGACCAGTTGTTGCTTATTTGAAAGGTTTTAGGAAGCTGTGAAGCATGAGCCAATTACCAGCCATTCATATGGAAAAGCCACTGTTAACAGCTGAAAGTTGAGTGGGTCAGAGTCTCAGGGATCTCCAGGGTGGGGCAAAGAGTGGTAGCCAGGTTGATGGAGTCTCAGATATAGCACCTGCCTGTAGGCTCTTTGGTTCTGTGGAGGATGAGTTCATAAAAAGGACAATGGCCTCTTGCAGCCTTCTGTCTAGGAGAAAGCTGTCCCCCAGCTCTCACCTTGATGCCAGGCATTTCACTCCTCCCTACTTGTCACTGGTACTTTTTAAGCAGCTACTATAGTGCTGAGGGAGTGAGTCTGAGGGAGTGAGCTCAGAGGGAATGAGTCTGAGTAAGTCCATATGTGGGTTCTTTAAGAGGAACTGCTTGGGACTCCAGAAGTTTCTTCCACCAACTCAATCCCCACTGGTTTTGCAGACAGAAGTTATGGGGACTTATCTTCACAGCACTGGAAGCCTGGGCTGAGGGGCCTGATATGGGGCTGGGACTCCTTGCTCCTAAGATATCCAACCTGAATTTTTATCCACTATACATGGATGTGGGACCAGCCCATTCTGTCTTTGCCCCTCCTACCAATCTGGATGCATGTGATTGCTTTAATTCCATAGTTGTCAGACTTCAACTCGATTTCTGATGGTTCTGAGTGATCATTGTTCTATAATTTAGTTGTAATTTTGGTTGTATGAAGAGGTGAATCATATTTACCTATGCTGCCATCTTGACCAGAGGTCTCAATTTTCCACTAAAGTTTATTTTTATTAAAAAATAGCTTTTATATTGGATTCTCAAATTAAGAAAGGGAAAAATTGAAATTTACACATATAAAATAAAGATGATTCACTATTACATATATGTTTTAGATATTTTATCATATCTACATCTTAACTCCATTTAAAAGATAAATCATACTCTATTTTACTGAAAATTGAAATATATATTGAAATTTAATTATATATTATTTCATTAAGAGAGCACTTAATAGCCTGATGTTTGCACTCCTTTACTTTCTGTTTTAACTGAAACATAGCTCTTCTCCTAAGAATGCCATCTTCTTATAACTCCCAAGTAGAGACAGTTGATCTCTCATCTCACAGGGCACAGATATACCATCAACAATTTCTCCCTTTCTTTTGCCAATCTGACCATTGTTTCTGTCTGGGTATCAGGCATTCTCCTTCATTAGCTGAAGACATTGACATCCTCTTCCAGCTTCAACAGCACTGGCTGCTATGACAGACAAGTGTTGTCTTAGTCCATGCAGGGGAGTATCACATCCCATGTGTTTGAGGATACTAGCCTGTACCCACTCTGTATTGGCTGTGAAATCATACACTCCAATAACCATTTCTATCCACAATACTCTATGCCTTTAGTCCTTCTTCTTGTATACTCCCCCAGTAACCTGGGCTTGGACCTCACTATACTCTCCAATCTCTCTTTTCTTTCCTCTTCAGACCTAAGGGAGACAGAAGATAGAACTATGGTATGGAATCATTTTTTTTCTGGAACATATTCCCACTAATATTCATTGAAATGCTAATTTTAAAGAAGAAAATGTCCTTTAATAATTTTAGTTGTCACTGTTTTGTTTCTAGACAGTGGAATAAATTTCAAAAAATATATATTATTGAGAGAAAGTCCTGATTTCTAGAATTATTTGTTCCATTATTCTAAGTGTCCATTTACTACATGTCTTGAATATAGTAGGTGCCAAGTAAATGATTGCTTGAATTTGTTTCAGCTTTAACTACATACCACTTTCTTTTGGCTTCTATTTCTGTTGCCAGGTAACATTCAGAAGCTTCATTTTGTAAGAAAGAAAGGTGAGAGGAAAAACAAAAACAAATATACTCAGGATTTTTTATTCCCAAGTATCACAAAGTAAAAAACCAAAATACCAAATGATGTTATACATTGTGGAGAAAATCTAATTTTAAGGTGAGGAAGTAGATTTTCCCCTCATGCCCGGCTTTGACTAAGCCATGGTGTATCATGGCCAAACTGTATGTGGCCAGGGCAGGCCAGTGGGTACTCCCCCTTTCAGAACTGGCTGGCCCCATACCTGCACAGATATCCTATAAGAAAGGGTGCAGTTATATTTGGTTGCCAGCCCCCCATTACCCTTTCACCCAGACTTTCTCTTGCTTTTCTCTGTTTATCCAGCATGTATCTTGGCTAGCCTATCAGAAATGGATATATCTGTGGCTTTCCTGGGATCAGGATGTTGAAGATAGTGGGTGTTGGCTCCCACATAAAAGGGTGCTCTGGCTTGATCAGAAACACTGGAGCCCCAAGTCACCCTTGGGCCTGTCTGAAGGTTTGCACAGTTGCCTTATGTTTGGGATAAGGTGCATCACCACCAATTATTTTGTCATCATTATATCCTGACATGGTAAAATTTTGCTACATGGGCATAGAAGGGTGACAGGCAACTTTCAGCATTATCTCAAACTCAGGCAGATCCTTAAGACATTTCATTGTCTTCTGAGAAAATTCAAATCATTACTTTTCAGTCTCCATTTTCACTTCCAATTTTCTATAATCCTTTATAATTCTACTTAAAACATCTGCTGCTGGCTTTCATGAAATAGGACAGCCACATGTCTGGTCACCCTCCTTTGATGCTGGGACATCAGTTCCAGTCTATAGGCTAAGTGGTTTTAAGTGGCCAGGCAACCCTACAGAAGACTCTCATTATTATAAGAAATTATATACTTCGGTTATATGCCACCAGGTGAACAGTGGAGTGGAGCCAGGTTAAATGCATACTGATGGAAAAATTGAAAAAGGCAGGAATGTTTTCCTTAGTAGTCATTTCTATATAATTAAACATTTGATATTGTATATGAAATTAAATTGTATATTAAATTAAAATATGATCATTTGCAAATGAGGCTTTTATTTTTTCTTACTACTTTAGGTGATTTTCCCTATATTCATTCTGTCCACAAATATTTATTGAGGGCCTTTTAGTGACCAAGTGGTGTTTTAGATTCTAGATTACAGCAGAGAAAACCAGGTAACCTTGAGTGAGGCGAAGGTGCCGTGGTAGTGATAAGGCCTTTGAAGAAAAGTGAAGCAGTGTGATGGGAGCTCAGGCCTCATTTTAACCAGGATAATCTGGGTAGACCTCTACAAGGTGGGAAGGCTGTGAGGAGAAGCCAAGGGAGCCCCTGAGGAAAGATCACTGCACAGATTAAACTCTACAGTCTGTGTGTGTGTGTGTGTGTGTGTGTGTGTGTTAATGCATGTGGCTACCAGTTTAAAACAAGTGATAAACAATATTTAGATTATATACTTTATATTTACCTGTGATAATTAATATAACATGTTAAATGGACTGACTGGCCATGGATTGACCAGATTAAATATTATTTCTGAGTGTATCTATGAGGGTGTTTCTAGACGAGATTAGCATTTGAATGGGTACATTCAGTAAAGTAGGTGGCTTGCCCCAATGTGGGTGGGCATCGCTCAATTCTCTGAGGTCCTGAATAGAGCAAAATGTGGAGGAAGGACAAATTCACCTCTTTTTTTCTGTTTCACTGTTGAGCTGGGACATTTTATCTCATCTTCTCCATCACTTGAGCTGGAATTTTACAGCACTGACTGCCCCAGTTTTCAGGCCTTTAAGCTCAGACTAAATTATACCATTAGTGCTCCTGTTCGAAGATCTTAGGACTTCTCAGCATCCATAATTGTCTCATACTAAATCTCCTTTATATATATGTATATACATATGTGTATACTTGTATACATTAACATACATAAATACACATATTTGATGCATTTATAAAAACACCTGTTTCTTTGGAGAACCCTGACTAAAAGTTTATCTCTCTACATTTCTCTAGATCTATCTATCATCTATCATTTATCCATCTGTATCTCTTCATGTATCTATCTCTCTATCATCTATCTGTCTGTCTATGTACCATGTACATATCTCTATATTCTATCTATCTATCTATCTATCTATCTATCTATCTATCTATCTAATCTATCAATTATATTGCTATACTTTTTTGAGTCTATGCTTGTATGACCTTGATAGACACTTGTACCAGATGATGGTACAAGTATATTCACAGGATTTATTGGATCATAGTCTGGAGACTCAGGAATGATCTGAAGCTGGAACAAGGGACTAGGAAGCTTCAGCAACCAAGGAACAGGAAAACATTACTCCCTGACCCTGAGGGATTTGAATGGCTACAGTTGTCAAGTTCCATGCATCAGCTGTGCTTGTAGCTTTCTTGGAGGCAGAATATGCTTTACACAATAGCCTTGGGCTTGCTGGTCAGGTGTGAGAGCTCTTCCATAGGACCTGCATTGGTGGGGTGGGTGCTCTGTTTTGGCTCCAGAGATGCACTCAACAGTAAAGGTGGAGAAAAAGCATGTCTGGAGGTATCAGTGGACTAGTTTGATTGGAACGTAAGTTTTGAAGAAAAGAAGGCTGAAAGAAGGTGTTAAGAATGTAGGTTAAATTGTGGAGGGACTTAAATACACTGCTTTAAGCAAGTCTGTATAGATGAGTAAGCCTTGCTTACCTCATCTCTCAAATGGGGATAATAATACCCATCTCATCAGGTAAGAATGAGATGGCATAATACATATAAAATGTCTACACTACACTGGACATATACTAAGTGCTCACTGAAGAGTAACTTCTACAATGTTAATGAAAGTGGAATTTAAAGATGATTAATCTGTCAACAGTGTGTAGGATGGGTTGCAGGAGGCAAATAGTGGAATAGGGACCCCAGCTACAAAGTAAACAGTCTAAACATAAATATAGGATACTGAGGCTGAGAAAGAGGGGCCCATGAGAAGTCCCATGAATAAAGAATGAAGAGGCCTTGGAGACTGCCTGGAAATGTGCCCCAAGGACAGAGAGAACTTAAAGGAAGCTGGAACTGGGGACTGGGTAATGGGCAGAGTAATTTGGAGCTGGTATTGACTAGGATTGTTAACTGATGGTTCACCTGGAAGGGGGGATCTCTGAGAGAGACCACAGCCAGAAGAGGAATCACACTGGACGAAGTGGGTGGGGAGTGTCAAGTGAAACAGACAAGTCCAGGGAAGAATGGCCCAGCAGAAAGCCTAATGGTCAGAGAGTGAACATGCCAAGGGCAAGCTGCCTCATCATCTGTGTTAACTGGAGTAGAGAATAGGGGACTTTTTCCAGATTTCTTCCTCCCTCCCTCCCTTCCTTTCTTCCTTCCCTTTTCACTTAACAAGTAGGCTAAGTCCTATGCCCAGTATTGGATGTACAAAGTTAAATAAATGGGATCCTTGCTCTCAAGAAGTTCACTATCCAAGGTGAATTAGAAAAAATGCTGGGTACGAGTACCCAGGCATAGACTCAACAAATGAGGTCTGATTATACTGAATTGGAAGAGAAAGAATTAACCAACCAAGTACAGGTCTTTTTTTTTTTTTTTCTTTTTGGAGATCCAGAAAGATTCAGGTACATTTATTAACTTTTTAATCTATAGTTGATACCAATGTATTTTCATCTACAAGGGGTATGAATAGATTTTGCTCCAGACTTGCTCCTTAAGTGGAGAAGCATGGAAGCATGTGGTCTCTGCTGGAAAGAGCTGATTTTGATTTTTGTTGGAAAAATGTTGAAACGATTCATTTCATGATCATAATGTACTGCAGAATTCAGTACTTTACTTTTCTTTCAGAGTTAAATAGCCCCAACTCATGTATTCTTCCCTGATGATGATTCATTCTGTCCCTCATTCTCTGAGCACAGTGGGTGGACCTACCACAGCAGCAGCCCCTGGGGGTTGGTTAGGGGTGCTCATTCACAGGTCCCAGCCTAGACTTACTGCAAGAGAATCTCTGGAGGGGGAGCCCAGCCATGTGTGTTTTCTGAGCTTTCCAAGTGATTCTGAGGCCTGCTAAAGTTTGAGGACTTGTGCTTTAGGTTCTTGGCATAGATCCTTGCATTTGACGGATAATCAATAACATCTGTTGAATCAAATTGGTAATTAATCCTTGATCCTTGTTTTCACATCTACCTGAGAGCTGATAACAAACTCTTAGGGTAAAATACTGCACAAGGTTCTCTTAGAAAGAGGAAGAAGCTCGGATTTCTTGTCCTTTTTCTGCCTGGCCTGATTTCCCTTTATAACTTAACCTCAGCAGTTGTGTTAAACTTGCTTTTCTGTGTGAGACTGTGAAACCCTGCCTTGAGCCTGGGGAGAGCTGCGCCCTCTGGTTACTGTGCACAGTGAATAACACGCTGAAAGAGAACCACAGGTGCCATGTTTTAGTCCCTTCTTCAGTTCCTAGGTTTTTTTTAAACATTACCTGAGGATATGTTTATTGATTTTTAGATAGAGAAAGGGAGACAGAGAGAGACATACGTGTGGGAGGGAAACATGGGTCGGTTGCCTCCCCTGTGCACCCTGACCCCAACTGGGATCAAATCCACAACATTTTGGTGCATGGAATGACGTTTCAACCAACTGGGCCACCCAGGCAGGGCTCGCTGTAGCATTCATATGGAGCACTTAGAGAAAAGAGTACTCTGGCTCGGTTAAGCCTCACTTACTGGTCACACAACAGCATTTGATCCTGTTGATTAATGCCACGTTTTTGGAATGTTCCCTCTCTTAGCTTCCACCCTGACCTCAGCTCTCTATCCTTTGCAAGTACTTTTTGTGTCCCTGACTGTCTCTTTGTTATCTCTGTTTTCATGATTTCTACCACTTCCATGGCTCCAACTAGTACTTCTAAGAGAATTTCTTCCTAACATATCTCTCAAGCCCAGGCCTTCTTCAGAGCATCAACTCTTGCTCTCTAATGGTTTCTTGGGGTCTCCATGTGGACATCCTGCTGACACCTTAAACTAAACTTGATTTTTTCTACCATTTGGTGCTTTCTCCCAACTTCTCCCTTTCTGTTCAGGGTACCCTTATGCTTCTAGTCACCCTTGAAATACTAAAGTCCATGTTAATGACTTAGTCATTCTAGTTAATGAGAAGAACCAAGGTGAGGTCAGGCGGATCAGAGCATTAAGGCAGAGTCAGCAACAAGAACTTCCTCTGAGCTTCCCTCTTGGTTGTGTCCTGTGTTTGCTCAGCTCCTCTTTTCCTAGTTCTGTTCTCACTGCCTTTCACCTCAGTCACTGCAGGAGCCTCCTAACTACTTCTCTCTCTGTGTGACAGAAGAAGAGAGGGCTGCAGAAAATTGCCTTTAGCATTTCTTTCTCATTTTCAAATTCCCAAATCATTATGAGCTATGTGGGGACAAGCGCCTCACTTGGCACTTGTATAATAAAGCTCCTGATGGCAGCTTGTGCAGCGTGGGCTTGAGAGCATAAACAAGTAGAGGCCACCCTGCCTTCTGAGGGGTTATTTTTAATATCCAAGATTTTTCAGTTCCTGCTTATTTTCCCTGCTTCTTGCTTCAGAAGTCCTTCACAGCTAAATCCATCGATGGTTTCCCTAAAACACAAATCCCAGAAAAGAATGCATGACTTATTCACAGGGGAGACCCTCAGACCTTCAATCAAGACACAGGTAATAATGAATTAGACACATTGTGACATGTGTCATTACCTGGCTTTGCACAGCACATGGAAACAGCAAGTTAGCTTTCTAGAAGGAGAGGACTGCTGAGAATGCCAGGATTTGCTGACATTAAAAGGGACCTTTCAGAGCAAGCAGGTAAAGCAAAGGAATCAATATATTTTTAAAAGATATTTTACATTCACTGTTCAGTTAATCTTGACAAAAACTCTTATTTAACAGAGAAGGAAACTCAAACTCAGAGATGTTTAATAAGTCACTCAAGGTCACATTTATGCAAGAACTAGAGATTCTAACTTGAGTATCTTGGGCTCCCATAGCCAATTGTATCTTTATTGCACCAGCATTTTCCAAAATGATTCCATGAAATCCACGTCTGTTAAAATGATGATGGGCATTCTGTATAAAAGTTGATCAGGTAACAAAGCAGTCCAACTCTGCTGTTTTCTAGTTGACTTCTCCCCTTGTGCCAGCCTCCCACCCCCAGCAGTCTGATCAGTCTTGTCTCCATTCCCCTAGTTTTGGCTTTCCCAGATGGCGTGCAAATGGAATCATGCAGTATGCAGCCTTTCAGCTTATCCCTTCTTCTTTCACTCAGCAAATATATTTGAGACACATCATGTTGTGTATCAATACTTTGTTCGATCTTATTGCTCAAAGTATTCCATTGTGTGAATGTACTTAGAAGACATCTAGGTGGTTTCTAGTTTTTGGCCATTGTGAATGAAGCTGCTATGAACAATTGCATTTTTCTCCTTTCCTCCCTTCTTTGGACTAATTCAGTATTTTGTATTATGTCATTTTATCTTCACTATATACTTTTTAGTGATATTTCTTGTTTTATTTTTTTGTGATGTTCTAGGATTTACAATATTAATCTTTAACATCACAATCTACCATTTCATGTGCAGTTTAAGACCCTTACAACATATATTTCCATTTCCCTCATTCTACCTTTGGACTTGTACACAGTTTAAAATGAAATTTATTACTTGGTTCAGGTCATTTCCACTATACCATTTTGAAAGACACACTGTCATGGACTCTGGGGATGCTCAGACATAGATCCAACTTCCAAGGCATTGACTTAAGAGTATGGCACTAATTTAAGTGGAAGGTAATTACAATAGGACAAAGAAATATATGTGGTCAAAGTCTAATGGCCAGAACAGATACCAAGAACAAAACGAACCGAGGGAGATCAGCATGGACTGAGGTGGCCAAGAAAGTCTCCATCAGGAGGATGAGACAATCCTTCAAAAGAAGGATTTTCCAAAAGAAGGATTTTATTAATTGAACAAGATGGCAGTCCTGGGATTTGGTAGTAGTCAACTCGACAGTAATGAAGAATTTAAGCTGCAAATGGTAGAATATAAATTCGGAGAAGTTGGCATAATAATTTTATAAAATGAAGTGCAATATTTTCTAAAGAACACTATCTCATTATTTTATGAATTGTATTTCTATAGCTTTGTCCCTTCATGCTATTCCACCCACTGATTTCAGTAACAGTGATTTGTTACACATCTTGCCAGATGCAGCTCTGCTTTCATCAACCTTGTGTCTAATATCTGTTTGTTAATGAATTACCAAAGTGAGGAGGGCAGAGCTGGGAGGCAGAGATTTAATAAGTGACAGAGAGAGTAATAATGAATCTAAGAGAGGTTATTGCTTTGAGAAAAATTTGCTTGCAAAGGCAGAACAAGTATTTCTTAGTTTCATTGTCTCCTCTGTTCTTCTGCTATACTGCCTATAGTTAGATTTACCTCTTTTAAAAAACATATCTCTAATTCATCGCTCATGTCACAACTTGTACTGCTTCTTAAGCCAGAATGGAAATTTCAATGACCCACTCAGTGCCCTCACTCCATAGTTCTTGTCCGAAATCAGATGGGGGTGTGGCCTGTTACCTCTTTCATGCAATCATCTGAGAGTAACTGTGGAGGTATTCCAGTCTTCATTTACTATTTCACAGCATTTCTCAGGGGAACATTTTATCAAAAAGACTATTCTCATTGATATGTGGAGACTATTTGTCAGTCAATAATATGATATTTCTATATAGTCAATGATAGGTAAAAAAATTTTCTATATGATCGCTAACTCAGCACTGTGACTTACTCCTACTGCCGCCACCCACTGCTGTCACCAACACCATTTGCACTTCCGTTACTGCCAGCAGTACTGGCTATTATGCCCAGCACTGTGCTAGACCTTGTCTCCACGTTGTTTCCAGCCATCCAAGAATATTGCATTACTGTCCTCTTGCTACATGAGCATGCCGATTATCACACAGCCTTAGGTCCTGTGTCCAAAGTTAGTGATCATCAGTAAAGCCAGGAATGAAGCCTAAATGTGTCTGATGTTAAGGCTCAAGTTCTTTCAGCCATGACAAACAGCCTATCAAGCAACCTCTGTTCATTTAACAATTAATTCATTTCTTAAGACCTACACTGGCCTACAGTCCTGATGCTTATAAACAAATCTATTGTCAATAGGTTCACACACAAACATCTTCCTGATTGTCCTCATGTTCAGTTCTTATTTTCTTCTTGCTCTTTTTATTCGTTTTTCACTCCAACTGAAATGTGTGATTTAGGGTTGGGGGCCTCTGTGGCTGTTGGTGATCACTTCAGGGAACATTGATTTTATTTTAGAAGTGTTGTTTAGCACCATTTTCAATGTGAGGTCATCTTATAAGAATGAAAGATTGGCTCATAAGTAGCTTAATATTCTTAGAAGTGGTGGCATATGGCAAATCTAGTTGGCGCCTGTCTTGGATGGGGAGGGAGCTGTGGCAGAGCAGGACGGTACAGGTTGTTAACTTACTTTAATTAAACATAGTTACGTTTCCTCACCAAAAAGTAGCCTATTGTCTCTACTCTCAGGTTATGCTATGTATGTGTTTCTTAAATAACACAAAAATC
This sequence comes from Trachops cirrhosus, assembly GCA_028533065.1. Classification (NCBI taxonomy): domain Eukaryota; kingdom Metazoa; phylum Chordata; class Mammalia; order Chiroptera; family Phyllostomidae; genus Trachops; species Trachops cirrhosus. The sequence continues at coordinate 48,918,457 of CM052545.1, forward strand.
TGTTGCAGCTGCTGGTTTTAATTATTCATGCATTGCCACCTTGGCTCCTACCCCACACTTCAAGTTGTATTCATTCTCTGTGATTCTTAACCTCTTGGATTTCCATCTTATCTTGCTGTGCTTTGATTTTTTATCTTGCCTCCATCAAATGAGCGGACACTGTTGGTTGTTCTTATTCTCACTGAAGGCAGGATTGCAAGCTTGGCTTTATCTCATCGGGGAGGGGATGAATCCTGATTAGTTTTAATCAACTCTAGGTAATTTCTATTGCCCTTGACAGTGAATGATTTAAGCATTGAGATTAATGTCATTTTGGCTAATGAGACAGGTAGTTGAATGGGTCTGTTGAATAACTTTTGGCAAGCTTTTTTTTTTGGTAAATATTCACACTGGAGGAACTGTTTCTCTTCCCTTCTACCCCCCAATATTTCTGTGACTCCTGTGATGCACAGAACTGCAGCAGCCATCTTGTGATGATAAGAAACAGCATGGAATGGAAGGAAGGCAGGTTGAGGATGCAATGCCAGTGATGGGAAGAAACTGTGTCCCCAGCAGTATTTTTGAACTACTGAGCTAATAAATTCCAAAGCTGATTTTGACTTATGTAAAATAATAATAATAATAATAATAATAATAATAATAATAATATCAAGTGTGAATTTTGTTGGTGTTAATAAGTTACCAAGTTTTGAAAAGTGGTCAATTTTTCTTTTTTTTTCTTTTTTAAAAGAAGTTTCCTTTTCTACTGCAACAATTATTAGAGATAGAAAAACCAGTAGATAATTGAGAAAGAGGCTCGTCCAATGGGAGAAGGTGGGAAAATTATAATTATCAGGATATGAATATCAGCAGTCATTTTTTGTTCCATTATGAAGAGTTTCTAATGTATTTATTACTATTAAATGTGATCTAATTATTCTAGCATTTATTATTCTCATGAGTGTACAACTCTCTAGAAGGGAATCATGGTGATAAGTTTTCTGCTGATCTCAAAGTCTTCCAGAAAGTGCTTTTGACTACTAGCCACATCAACTCAGTAACATGTGCCTTTTCAAAGACGGTTGTTGCAAAAGGCACAGTTGGAAGAGTTGGTTTTTGTGACGGAATCCCACATTCAGACTTTTTGTTTTAGAGAGAATAAATAAGAATGGCATGTGAAAGGCTCATTGACTTACAGAATTTTAAGAAATAAATGGATTTTCCAAATCCTGCAATCCTGTGAGTGACTGATGTTAAACAGTAATAATAGTTTAATGGACAATTAAAGCCATTAGCAGATATGCCTTATTTCTTCTGCATGGAACATTCTAGCCACTCTTCTTGTTTCCCTCTAGTATTGTCTTCAAGATCTAATCTAACTTTTCTGAGAACGCTGGGGTTATATCTTCTACTTCCTCTCTTTGAAACTGTATCTATTTTGTTTCTCATTATGTCAAATTATGTTGGAAATTGCTTACAAATGGAAAATAATCAGATAAAAATACAAGATTATCAATGTGGGAAGTCAGAAGACCTGGACTCAGGGTGGTCATTGTCTCACTGTTGTAACCATGGAGATGTTGAATAAATCTATTTTCTAAATGACATAATTCAAAGCAAAATTGAACTGATATTTGGATAAGTATAGCATCCTCTGGCAGTAACTGAATCACTGAGAGTTGACAACAGACTCAAACTTGTGTTGCTTATCCTATCATGCAAAACCAGTACTATTTTCTCACCATAGATTGCGAAGGCTCCTGACCTTTGATGCTAATAATAATACACAGATGTAGCTGGTCAAGATATGTCTGGATTCCTGGGGAGGAGTGAAGCTCTTTGTCTCACATGGACATGTAGCATTTTACTTGTTATTCCTAAGCCTCCACCAGCTGTGTTTACTGGCCTTGTTGCATATCAGCTTGTTGTGGATATCCATGCCAGACACTGCTGAGATGGGTGCAAGATACCGACCAAATGCACAAATGCCATTAGTGGACCTGCTAATGGCATTGAGCTATAGAGCCGATTACATGCTGTGTGTCATGTCTAGGCTAAATGCTGACTTTGAAGGTGGCATCACATCCAAGCTGCTCTCCTGCTTCTCTAGGTTGATTTATAACCTATTGTCAAGTGATAAACATTTGGTGACATTAAATTATGTTTTCTAGAGAAATAAGCCTGCATGCAACACTTGAGGAATTTTTGTGTCACACCTGTACCTGTATTCTGGATACTTCACACACAAATCAAACTTGCATGCATTCAGCTTTTATTATTTGTTGGCAAGGCCTCCACTGGTCCTTTTCAGACAGCTCACAAACAAGGGTTTTCATGTCAAGTTCAGATTGGCACAATAGGATGCATGTTTTAAAGGATAGTATAAACCGTGTACTGATTAAGAAAGGAAAAACTTAGAAGACCTAAGAGAAGAGAGCAGGATGATAGATGGGGCTGGGGAGAGGGATGTGGAAAGAGCCAGTGTAACTAACTATTAAGAAAATTTGTCCTGCAGAAAGTGATAGAGAGGAATTTTCTCTTTAAGAGTTAGCAGATAATGATGTCCTACACTTTTTTTCTTTTTATTTATTCTGGTTCTGCTGTTAGGTTTATAAGGCCAAATAAGTTTATGTGCTGAATTCAAGCATCTTAAGGTCAAGGAAACACTAAAATGGTGAAGTTTTAAGAGCAGGGTTTTTGTTTGTTTGCTTGTTCTTTTTTTGTTATTTTTGCACATGTGTTTGAAACTCTACTCCTGGACATTCAGTTATTGCCTGGAAGTGCTGTACAGATGAAGTGAATTGATGGGTGTGGAGAGAGGAGACTATTATTATCAGGTCCGTTAGTGTGCAAGAGTTTGAATGGACAGAGCTTTGTAGAAAGGGTGCTATTTGAAGGCTGTTCATGGAACCAAAGAATGACAGAGCAGGAGTGTGAGCCTCGGTGATTCTAATCGGTTCTCCTCCTTTTATAGATAAGAAATTGAGGATGAAAGAAATGAGATGATTTATTCAAGACCACATGAAAAATTAGTGTGAGAGTCTTTAGGATATTAGGGAGACCAAACATCAAAGGGTGTGAGTGTGTGGATTTTGGATCTGGACTCTTTGAGCCAAAATCATGGTTCTGCCACCACTAGCTATATGTCCTTAAATAAGTTACTTAATCCCAGGGGGACTCATCTTTACATAAAACATGAAGATATTTCCTACCCCATGGTTTGCTTTACCTACCCCATAAGGTGAGTACATATGAGAATGTGTGTAAAATTATCAATACACAGAAGCAAATAAATGTATGCTTGAGCAATACTTAGTGCTCAGTAAATATTATGTACTATTATTATTTATTATTACAGCAAGAAACATTTTGTATTTACTCAGATGTTGAATAATAAAGATGATTCAAGGTTATAGAGAACATACTACATCATTTTTAAGTGTAAAAGCTCATGATCTGATTTCGGGGTCAAGAAATAATACCCAAATAGATAAATGGTAACAAAAGGTAGTAATACAAGATGGTTATCCATAGTAGCTGGCTTGCAAGATTATGCAAATGAGGGCATTTAAGATGATGCAGCTATTGCAGAGCAAGTGGCTTTTTAGGGGTTTCTTTCAAAGCTGGGGCCTTTAGCAAATAGTTCTAGGAAGGGCTGGTGATTAAGTGTAAGCATTGGAGCGAGGGTGTCACAACAAACCCAGACAAATGTGGAAGCCTCACCGGAAAAAGACTCAGATTTAACCATCTCCTGGCTGAACGCAGCTTATCATGGTGCTAGTCAAGTAACATGTTTTTTTGTTTCCTTTACTTCTTTCTCTCCTTTCCTTCAACCTCAGAGAAGGGGACCAAAATAAGCAGCTAACAGGAGAGGGGTAAAACTGAGAGAGCAAGAGAAAAATTATCTGCAATCCCTTTTCTAGAGGCAGATGTCCTCCCATTGATAAGGTTTAGCTTGGGAAGGGTATGGGGATAGCTTTACTTTCAACCAGTGTAGGTAATTAGGGTGCATAATTTTAATTACTGAACTGAGAGAGCATTTGTAACTTAAACTAATAAGCATTTCTATTGTTATAAAGTATCTAGAGGAGCTAACTGAATTTTCATTCAGTGGCAGGAAAAAAAACTCCCTAGCATTATTTGATACCATTAAAGGGACTGTGGACAAAAGGGGAAAAAATAAAGTTACTTTATGATTATCTTCATAAGTTGTCTGTCTTTGAAAAATTATTTAATATAATTTTTTGGTTCAAGTTTGTTATCAGTTCACAATTTATTCCAGATAATTTTGTTATCTAAGCCTTCATGGAAAAACAGGCTACTGTTCTTTTAAGTCATTATTAGAACAAAGGGAGGAAAACATACCTACCTATTTATCTACCTACACATATATTTACATATGCTTTTGGCAAATTCTCTAGACATTTCTATACCCACTCCTACAGTGGCCCTTTATAATGTATGGCAGCTATGAGGCCTGCTCTTTGGATGAAAGAAACAGCTCAGAGAGAGTATCTGTTTTAGTTGGTCAACCAATATAACAAGACAGAAATTTCTAACATTTTAAAGAATACAAAAGAGTGCACTTTTGGGATGGTAGAGTAAAGACCTTGCTGAGCTCACTTTTCCTCTAAAACTACACAAATTTGGACAAAACAACTAAAATCAAATGCAAAAGTCCGGCAATAATCAAAGCCATAGAACAAACTGAAAATTTTCTGTCAAAGAAAAACATTGAAGCTCAGTAAGACAGTGGGGTCTGTGGCATTTTCACTTGGAGATATTTCCTTTTCCTTTCCCTCCCCAGTTCAGTAGTGCGGTAGCCAAAAGTTGGCAGCACGCAGATGATGGAAAGATCTAACTGCTTTTTGAGATTTGCTAAAAGCACCATCATCAAGGTCAATGTTTTGTCCAAACACGAAACATGGCAGGAAACTTCTCTCAGAATGCAGTGGCTATTTTATTTGACTAGCGCTCAGATCAGGACATGTGTGTCTGAGTGTGTGCAGGGGAAGCCTACCCGGACACCGTGAAAACAATAGCGAACTGCTGGCGACATGTCTGTTTTCTAAGGCTGTGATTTCAGTTGGGAAAGCAAGAACCTGCCTGAGCAATTTAAAAGGGAGATCCTGGAGAATGGGACAATCATAGTAAATTCCAAAAGGCTCAGACATATTCCTGGGGATCTAAAAGGCTGCCCATGTGCAAATAAAGGTAAGACCTGGGAAAGGAGAAGGCACTGTTCACTCACCTGTGGCTGACTTTGAGGCCCTGGGCAATAAGAAGTCAAAGCTAAGACTGTCTTGTAAACCACCTGAAGCTTTAAAGTTGTCCTTTTCATGGAGATCCTTTTGGCAAAGGGTAGGTGTTTTTACAAGTAAGGCATTGAAGGAAATCTTCTGACCAACTATTTGCTGACCACTACATTATACTGTACCTGGTAGAACTCCTATGAAGTGAGATTTAAAAATAAAAATAAGAATTAAAATAAAACTATCAGGGAACTTAGAGGCCTTACACTTCAAGGAATACAGAATCTAGAAAAGTTGATGAAAATAATCAGCAAGGAGAAAAACAGCAGTAACAAGAAAAGTGGTGGGTGGGTGGAGAAAATTGATACCATAGTCATTGCAACATATTATTTTAAAAGTCCAATTTTCAACAAAAATTAAGTTTTTCTCTAGTAATTCCCGGAGGAAACCAAATGTTGAATGCACTAGACAAAGACTTTAAAATCAGCTATTTTAATTGCTCAAAGAACTAAAGGAAACTATGTCTTAAGAATTAAAGGAAAACATGACAATAATGTCTCTTTAAATAGACAATGTTATTAAAGAATTAGACATTATGAAAAAGAACCAATAGAAACCCTGGAGTTGAAAAATATAATAGCAGAAAAAAATTTACTATAAAAGTAATAGCAGAGTTAAGCTGGCAGAAGACAGAAGCCATGAACTTCAGAAAGTTTCTATGAACAATAGAAATGATCTGATTTGAGGACCAGGAAAAAAGAAACAATTAACAGAGTCCCAGAGGTTTATGCAAAACTTTAAACATGCACATAACAGGAATCCTGAAAGGATGACAGAAAGAGAAATGGCAGCAAAAATATCTGATGAAATAATAATCAAACATTTGTCAGGACTGATGAAAAAATTAATACAATCAGGAAGTTCAATCTACTCAAAGAGATCTACACATAGACATATCATAGTCAAATTAATGAAAACAAAAACAAAGAGAAAATACTGAAAGCAGCAAAAAATGACATAGCATGTATTAGGCATTCTTAATGAGATTAACAGCTAACTTCTCTTAAGGAAGCAGGAAGACTGGAAGAGAGAGAGAGAGAGAGAGAGAGAGATACCAACTTAAAACTGTTAAAAGAAAAAGATTGTCAACCAAGAATCCTGAACCTGGATAAGCTCTTACTTGAAACTGAAAAAAAAATTCAATACATTTCCAGACAAACAAAAATAGAGAATTTATCGCTTACAGGATTTCTCTACAAGAGATACTAAAGAAAGTAGATCAAGCTAAATTGAAAGTACACTAGACAGTAACTCAGATCCATATGAAGAAACAAAGAACTCCAATAAAGGCAAACAACTCCTATCATAAAAGATAACATAAATATACTTTCGGTTGCAATTATTTCTTCTACCTATTTAAAAGACAACCACATAAATCAATAATTATAAAAAACACTTGTTATAAGTCCATACATGTATGAAGATGTAATTTGTATGACAATAATAGCACAAAGGACGGGAAGGGGTTAGAGAAGAGCAAAGTAACTATATACTATTGAAATTTTGTTGGTATTATTATGAATAAAAATGTAAAAAGTAATTCCCAGGGCAACCACTAAATAAATAATTTTTGAAAGTATGTAGTAAAAGAATTGACAAGGGAATTGAAGTAGAACACTAGAAAATATGTACTTAACATGAAGTAATACAGAAATGAAGAATAAAGAAAAACATTTAAAAGTACTTAAGAGTGTTATTGAATTTCCACATTTTAAAAATTTCCCATATGTTTTCTGTTATAATTTCTTACTTAATTCTATTTTGGTTGCAAACCATATTTTGCATATTTCATACATGACATACATAAAACTGAAAGTAAAATGGCTGACATAAATGTGTATCAGCAATCATAGTAAATATAAATAAATTACATATGTCAATGTAAAGGTAGAGATTGAAAGACTGGATTTGAGAAAGAAAACATGATCCAACTATGTGCTATCTACAAACAACACATTTTAGATTGAAAGACATAAATAGGAAATCCATGCAAAAAATACTCCAAAATACTGTAGTGGCTATACTGATACCATTCAAACTAGGCTTTAAGACAAAAAGTATTATTAGAGACAAAGTGGACATTTTTTGATAAAAGTGACAGTCCCTCAGGAAAATGGAATGATTAAAACATGTGCACCTAAAAAATTCTCCAAACATAGAAAGCAAAATCTGACAGTACTCAAGGGAGGCATATACAACTTAACAATGATATTGAGGGACTTTAATGTAGGTAGACAACTAGGCAGAAGGAAATCAAAGATTTAAACAACTACACATAACAGAGCTTTATAGAAACTGCCACCCTACAATGGTAGAATAAAGTCTTCTCAAGCATACATACACCATTCTCCAGGACAGATACTATTCTAGTCCATCAAACAAGCCTTATTATACAGTGCCCCCACCCCTTTATCCATGTTTTGCTTTCTATGATGTTACTCATGGTTGACCCTGTCTGAAAATATTAAATGGAAAATTCCAGAAACAAACAATTTATAAGTTTTAAGTTGTGTGCTGTTTTTAGTAATGTGATAGAAGCTCACACTGTCCTGCTCATGCTTGGGATTTGAATCATTCCTTTGGTAGCATGTCAAACTTGTATGAGCCACCTGTCTGTCAGTCATATAGTAGCTGTCTCTGTGATAAGACCGAAAGTGGTGGTATCACAGTGCTTGTGTTCAGGTCAACTTTATTTTACTTAATAATGGCCCCAAACTGCAAGAATAGTGATGCCAGTGATGTGGTTATGCCAAGAAGCTGTAAAGTGCTTCTTTTAAGTGAAAAGATATGTATATATAGGAAAAAGCATAGTATATAGAAGATTTGGTACTGTTTGTAGTTTCAGGCATCCAGTTGAAGTCTTAGAACATATTTCCAAATAGATAAGAGGGACTACTATATTTAAGAGATTTGAAATTATGCAAAATATGGTTTCCAACCAAAATAGAATTAAGTAAGAAATCATAACAGAAAACATTTGGGAAATTTTTAAAATGTGGAAATTCAATAACACTCTTTTGAATAACTAATGGGTAAAGGAAAAAAATTATTATAAACATTAGAAAATATTTTGAAACAAATGGAAACAAAAACACAACATACCAAAACATGGAGTGTAGCTAAAGCAGTGAGTGTTTACAGAGACATTTACAGTTGTTAACAAATATATTAACAAACCAGAAAGATCTCAAAGCAATAACTGAACCATTCATCTTAAGAAAATAAGAAAACAAAACAAAGCAATTAAAGGAAGCAGAAAGAAAAAAAATAATAGAGTAGAAATAAATAAAACAGAGACTAGAAAAACAATAGAGAAAAATCAATGAAATCAAAAGATGGTTCTTTGTAAAGGTCAACAAAACTGACAATGCTTTAAATAGATCGAACAAGAAAAAAGAGAAAAGTCTGAAATTCATAAATCAGGAATGAAAGAGGGAGTATCACTAATGACCCTTCAAAAATAAAAAAAGTTTAGAGAATACTATAAATAAATTCATGCTAACAAATTAGTAATTTAGATAAAATAAAGATGACAAACTACTAAAACTGACTCAAAAATAAATAAAAAATATTAATAGACTTTTATAAGAAGCAAAGTTGGATTGGTAATTAAACACTTCCAATTTAGAAAAGACCAGTCTCAGATACGTCAGTTGTGAATTGTATCAAACATTTAAAGAATAATTAATACCAATGTTTTATAAACACTTTTAAAAAGTAGTAAGAGAAGGTAATACTTTTCAACTCATTCTATTAGGCCAGTATTTCCCTTTTACCAAAAGCAGACAAAGACATCATGATAAAACTATATACCAATATCCATTATGAATGCTACAGAAAAAAAATCTGTAACAAAATACTAGCAAATCAAATCCAGCAACATATGAAAAGGACTGTACATCATGACAAGTGGTATTTATCCTAGAAATGCAGCAGTGGTTCAACATTTGAAAATCAATCAATGTAATAAACTAGATTAGTAGAATAAAGGACAAAAATGCATTATCTTAACAAATACATAAAAAGCTTTTGATAAAGTCTCAAGATCTAGAATGAAAAAATCAACAAGCTAGGAAGAGCAGGAAAACCTTTTTTATCCTGATAAGGGGCATCTATAAAAGATCAAGAACAAGAAAAATATACTCTTGGCACTTTTGTTAGACTTAGTACTGAAAGTTCTAGTCAGGGCAATTAGGCAAGAAAAGAAATAACCCAATTTGGAAAAGAAAAAGTACAATAATCTCTATTTGCAAATGAGTTTGTATATAATTTCATAGGTAGGAACTCATAAAAATTCACTAAAAATGTTTGAACTAATTACCAAGTTCTTCAATGTATCAGGGTACAGGATCAATACACAAAAATCAATTGTGTTTCTATACACTGACAAGGAATAATATAAAAATAAAACTTAAAAACAATTTTATCTACAATAGCATCAAAAAAGGGAAAGTATTTAGGAATACATTTAACAAAAGAATTTTAAGACTTGTATACTGAAAACTATTAATATAAACATCATTGGAAATAATTAAGGGAGATCTAAATAAATAGAAAGACATCTGTGTTCATTAGTTTGAAGACTTAACATTGTTAAGATGCCAACACTCCCTAAACTGATTTGCAGATTCAACAAAGCCCTGTCAAAATCTCAGGGGTGTTTTGTTGTTGTTGTTTTCATTTTGTTGTTGTTGTAGTTGTTCTGCAGAAATTGACAAATTGATCCTAAAATTCATATGGAAATTCAAGGGACCCAGAATACTCAAGGCAATCTTGTAAAAAGAGAACAAAGTTATAGAACTCTCACTTTGCAACTTCAAAGCCTACTAGAAAATTATAGTAATTAGAACAGTGTGGTATTCGCACAAGGATAGACATATTCATCAGTGGAATTGCATGGGAGTCCAGAAATAAACTCTAACATTCATGGTCAATTGATTTTTGACAAGGCTGCCTAGAAATTGAATGAGGAATTACTTTTTTTCAATGAATGGTGCTTAAACAACTGGATATCCAAACACATAAGTATGAATTTGGTTCCCTACCTCACACCATAAACACAAATTTTATTCAAAATGATATAATATAGTATCATTTTCTTCAATAAAATGATATTATCTTGATAAAAAATGATATTCAATATCACTATCAATATCTGATCTTTTGAATAAGTATCATTATTCAAAATATCATAGATATTTTATTCAAAATATCATAGACCTAAATGTAAGAGCAAAACCTATAAAACTACTAGTAGAAAACAGGTGTAAATTTTTGTGGTTGTCAGACAATGGTTTTATAAATATGACATTATAAGCATAAGTGATAAATATGACTTTTTCAAAATTAAAACTTTTGGGCTTCAGATACCATAAAAAAGTGAAGAGATAATGCACAAAATGAGAGAAACATTTTTTTAAAGATTTTTATTTATTTATTTATTTTAGACAGAGGGGAAGGGAGGGGAAAGAGAGGGAGAGAAACATCAGTGCGTGGTTACCTCTCATGTGCCTCCTATTGGGGACCTGACTTAGCCTGCAACCCAGGCATGTGCCCTGACTGAGAATCGAGCCAGTGACCCTTTGTTTTGCAGATGGGCACTCAATCCACTGAGCCACACCAGCCAGGGCAAGAGAAAATATTTTTGAATCATGTATCTAATAAGAAATTTGTTTCCACAATATATACAAAGTTTCTTATAACTCAACAATAAAAATACATATCACCATATTTACAAATGGGCAAAGGGTTTGAATAAACACTTCTCCAAAGAAGTTATGCAAACTGGCAAAAAAAAAAAATACTCACACCTTTAGCCATTAGGGAATTGCAAATCAAATCACACCCACAATGACTGCTAAAATAAAAATGATGGAAAATAATGTGTTGGCAAGAATGTGGAAAATTGGAACTATAAGAGGGGAAAATTGTAATGGTGGGAAACTGTAACCCACCCCACCAGTCTTTTGACATTGTTTCTGTAAGTGCTGACTCTGACTAATATGTAGCTTGTGCATAAACAGCATGTTTGTATAAGAATTCTAGGAACTAACTTCAAAAGATGCAGACTCAGACCTTCAGGCATCCCAGCTCCAGGAGATTTGCTGACCTTCAACTGTAGAGCCAGAATGACATGAAGCTGAGATGACATGGATCCAGGATGATGTGAAGCCAGGATGACTAAACGAGGATGACACACACTGGACCGTCACTTATGTTGTCGGAAATAGATCGTGCTTGTCTGCACGTAGAGAACTTTGCAATCTTTCTCTTGATCTCTTTGTTCTGTTCACCTCTCTGTCCTTATAAAACCCCCTGCCTCCACTGAGAGGGGGAGATGGACTTTGAGACCTGGGTCCCCACCTTCCAGGTTTCAGGCACCTGAAAGTAAACCACTTTCCTTTACATCAGCACCTGCCTCTTGAGTATTGTCTTTTGTAGCAGCAGGCAACCAGACTTGTGTTCAGTTATAGAACCTTCATGTATTGCTAGTGGGAATGGAAAATGGGGAAGCCACTTTGGAAAACAGTTCGACAGTTCTTTAAAATGCTAAACATAGAGTTTTTATGTAATCAAGCAATTCCACTCCTAGATATGTATTCAAGAGGAATGAATGTGTATGTTCCTAAAAGTTTGTACATAAACATTCATAGCAGATTTATTCATAGCCCCCAAGTAGAAATACCTAAGTATCTCTGCACTGAAGAATGGATAAACAAATTTGGTGTAGTTATACAATGAAGATTTTTTCAGCAATTGAAAAATAAGATAAAAATTGATACATGTCACAATGTAGGTAAACCTTGAAAGCATTTGCTAAGGGACAGAAACAAGTCACAAAAGATCCTTTGTTGTATGATCCCATGAATGTGAAATGTCTAGACTAGGCATATGCATGGAAACAAACAGTAGATTCATGGTTTCCTAGGACTGGAGCAGGGCTGGGGAGCAGGAATAGGGCAGGACTGTTAATGTGTATGAGGTTTCTTTTTGGACTGTCAAAAATGGTCTAAAAATAGATTGTGGTTATGGTGGCATAACTCTATTAATATAGTAAAAACCACTCAACTGTACACTTTAAGTGGGTGAATATTACATTATGTAAAATATATATCAATAAAACTAAAAAATGACCTGTAATCCCAATGCTTACAGACACTTCTTTTCATATATATATATAGTAAGCCTTTGTGAAATTAAAAGGCTCGTCCAATGTTATAGATGTGGAGTGTGGCAGATTCAGGGCAGAAACTAAATCTTTCTGACATTGGAATTGGTAGTCTTTTCATTTTTATTGAATTTACTGGGGTACACTTGTGAACAAAATTATACAGGTCTGAAGTGCACACTACTACAAGTCATCATATGTATACTGTATTGTGTGTTGATCACCCCAAGTCAAATCTCCATCCATCACCGTTTATCTTCCCTGTACCCTCTTCTACCTCCCGTACCTCTCTCTCCCCTGGCAATCATCACACTGTTGTCCACATCCATGAGTTTTCTTTCTTTTTTCCTCAATCCCCTCCTCCCAATCCAGCCTCCTCCACTCGGCAGTAGTAGCCTGCTCTGTATGAGTGAGTCTGTCACTATTTTGCCTGTTAGTCCAGTTTTCACATATAGATTTCACATATGAGTGAGATCGTATTATACTTGTCTTTCTCTGACTGACTTATTTCACTTAGTATAATGCTTTCCATGTCCATCCATGCTGTCACAAACAGTACGATTTTCTTCTTTTTTTATGGGCCAATAGTATTCCATGGTATAAATGTACCCCAGCCTTCTTATCAACTCAGCTACTGATGGGCACTTGGGCTGCTTCCAAGTCTTGGCTATTGTAAATAATGCTGCAATGAGCATAGGGGTGCACATATTCTTAAAATTAGTGTTTTGGGTTTCTTTGGATATATTCCCAGAAGTGGAAGGACTGGATCCAATAAGACAGTTCCATTTTTAATTTTTTGAGGTAATATCACACTGTTTTCCACAGTGGCTGGGCGAGTCTTCATTCCCACCAACAGTGCATGAGAGTTCCACATTCTCCCCAACACTTGTTTGTTGATTAATTGATGGTAGCCATTCTGAAAGTGTGAGGTGATAGCTCATTGTGGTTTTAATTTGCATTTCTCTGATGATTAGTGTTGTTGAACATTTTTTTTCATATGTCTATTGGCCATCTGAATGTCCTCTTTGGAGAAGTATTTATTCAGATCCTCTGCCCACTTTTAATTGGTTTGTTTGGGTTTTTTTTAGTGTTGAGTTTTATAAGTTCTTTGTAAATTTTGGATATTAGCCCCTTATCAGATGTATCATTAGCAAACATCTCTCATTCAGTGGGTTGTCTTTTCATTTTGTTTATGGCTTCCTTTACTGTGAAAAAACTTTTTAGTTGTAGTCCCATTTAAAAATTTTTTTCTTTTGTTTCTCTTGCCCAAGGAGATATATCAAAAAAAATATTGCTGTAAGAAATGTCTGAGATTTTACTGCCTATGTTTTCTTCTAGGATTTTTATGGTTTTGAGTCTTATATTTAAATCTTTAGTCCATTTTGAATATATTCTTGCACATAGTATAAACAGTGGTCTATTTTTATTTGTTCATTTGTTTGTTTGCATGTATTTCTCCAGTTTTCCCAACACCATTCATTGAAGAGACTGTCTTTACCCCATTGTATATTGTTTTCTCCATTGTCAAATATTAATTGGCCAAAAAGGTGTGGGTTTATTTCTGGGCTCTCTTCTCTGTTTCATATATGTCTGCTTCTATGCCAGTACCATGCTGTTTTGATTATTATGATCTTGTAGTATAGTTTGATATCAGGTAGCATGATTCCTTCAATTTGGTTCCTCTTTCTCAAAATCACTGTGGTTATTTGGGGTCTTTTGTGGTTCCATATAAATTTTTGGAAAATTTGTTTTAGCTCTGCAAAATATATGATTGGTATCTTGATAAGAATTGTGTTGAATCTATAGATTGCTTTGGGTAGTGTAGTCATTTCAATGATGATAATTCTTGGAATTGGTATTCTTAATCCTCCCTAGATGTTTACTAGGCAAAAACTTCTTACTAACTGAGATAACCATTTTATCCAGAGTTGCAAAATAATGAGTCATTTAGAAATAGCCTTGGGTATCTATCACATAGTATGCTAATGATTAAAAGGAAATTGATATAATTACAAATCAATTATAAATCATCTGCTTAAAAAAGAATGTAAATATTCATTTCCCTCACATATATGATTTACATGCTCTGTTTCACATTCCTTTTCACATTGATAGAGTTTAATCAAAAAACTTTTAGGTTAAAAAGACTACAAAATGTTTTCTGACTAGATAGCTGTTTGTAACTTTGTGTGCACAAGTGGCGTGTGAAACAGATTTATATGTATTTTAACCCCTTGGAACATTCAGTAGAATGTTAGATACATGGAAGACCATCAGTGACCATTTTTGTTTGTATGGTTAAGACCATATTTGATTGCCTAGTATTTCAGGTGTTCCATTAACTCATCAACCATTCCATCCATGTCTTCTATAATGTCTGTTCACACAGCAAATGTTATAGCCAAGCTGTCTATGGGTGATTCTGTTACTGAACCAAAGTGGGATTTGGCTGTCCGCTGCCACCAATAGGCAAATTCTAGAGGCAGAGGCTGGTGAGGAAGGTAGGAAGTTTTTATTCAGATGCTGATGATCTGGGAGAACAGCAGACTCTTGTTTCAAAGCCCATCCCCTCTGGAAAACCCAGAGGAAATCCCAGCCATCCTCAGACAGACCAAAACCAAAGGCAGTGCCCACAGTTCCTCCTCCCATTTAACACACCATCCTTTGGGAACCGCAAGTGGCCACTGAGTGGTCACCCAGGTTGTCCAGCTTTTCTCCTAGCCACTGTCAGGCCTCAGGCTCCTTCCTGGAACCTGTGTGTGGGGCCGGTGCTGCCCTCCACCTTGCAGCTTCCAGAGTCAAAAGGTCCCACGAACGCACCAGCCAGCACATTCGTGAGCAAGGAAGGCCCTTCCTTCTCTTGCTGCCAATCTGACCTCTCTTCCCATGTGCCTGCCTTTCTTGGTCCCACCCCCAATCAAATACCAGAAGTGGGCAGGAGGACTTTTCCCCTAGCCAATTATGTGGCTAGCCTTGCAAGTGCTTAGCACAATGCTTCCTTCCATGACCCTGTTGCCTGGGGGTCGGGACCTGCCATCAGGAGTGGGACTCTCTGCATTGGGGGCAGAGTGCTTGCAAGGCACTAGCTCAGTTACACGGACACCACAGCCCTGCCTGCTACCTTGGGCGGCTCCTGTCTCCTCCAGTGGTCCTTCCTGTTTCCTGTCCTCTGCCTGCTCCAGTGGTGGGACCAGGCGATAGGTATCAATTCCTTGGTCACACCTTGAACTTCAAAAGTTCTGAACAAGGACACAATCTTGGCATTACTGTAACCAGACTACAGCTACTTATTAAGGACCTACTATGTGCTCGCCTTGGCAGTGTAACAGAAAAAGAAAAATTTTAGGAAAACAATGTAACCAGGCAGTTTATTATGGAAAGATACTTTAATTTGGAGATTAATGGGTGATTCTGGGGAGAACCATTTTAGTAGAATTGAGAAAAATAGGTTGTGGTAAATTGTGAGTCCTGGAGATAGTAGTTATATGAATTTGACAGTGAATGGAAGTCAACTTCACAACTACAAAAGGGTGTTTAAGCAAACTGAAAGGAGAAGATCAAAAGGTAGGAAACAAAGATTCTGGTTGCAGTCTGTTTGGAGGATTCGATAACTGGCCAAGGGTTCACTTGTCATTCAGGCCAGTTAGTCTTACATAAAGAATGCTTTGTTTTTTGACCACAGCTGCACCCTTGACCTTGGGCAACCATTTGACAATTGCATAACTTTGACACAAGAAAAGTCAGGCAGACAAGAGCTGTGAAAGTTTTGATGCAGATTTGTCTCCATACCAGAAAAGGAAACTTGGACCTATACCCTGTAAAGTTAGTAACAGTGAAGGGCAGTAGATATCCCACTAGACTTGGATTTATGACACTTGGATTGTCATCCTTCTCTGTCATTTATTCCCTTAATAATAATAGAACATTTCATAATATTTCAGTGTTCTGATTACCTTGTATGGCTGGAGATAGCATAAAAAATCCTAATTGAGACAACCTACCTTTTCCCCCAGCCAATTTAATACAACTGTCTTTTAATAAAAATACAGGTACTGGACAACCTGGCATGATAGTGAAGAAGTAGTAATTCTGGAGCACTCATTTATTTATTCATTCGACAAATATTTACTGGGTGTCTATTACTTGCCAGGTACTAGATGAGGTAAGGGGAACACAATAGTTGAGAAGATGAACACATTCCCACAAAAACCAATAGAAAACAAATTAACAATAAGTTAGCAAGAATTTTAGGGATTGCAATAATTTTTATACAGAAAAGAAGGTAGCTAATGAATTTTGAGTAACTGAGTGTGGCCTCTGGAGAGGGTGGTGCTGAAAGGCCTCTCTGTTGGTGTGAATAACTGCAGCAACAGATTATGAGATAAGAATTTGAATGCAAGTAGTTTATTTGGGAGGTAATCTGAGAAGTCATAGAAAGACAGTGGCTAAGTGAGGGAAGATGGGGAAAGAGCCAATCAAGGGTACTTTATCAACCATGTTATCACTTGGGCAGTTGCTGCTGAATTCCCCAGGGGAACTCCTGGAAATGGTGTTGAACCTGGACCTCTGAGTTATGTTTTCCAAGGGGAGAGGGAGCTGGGGTGTTTATAAAACCACAGCTGTCAGTTATTCATTGGGAGTGGCTCAGGGTGGAGGGCATTAAGGAGGGCATTCCTTGGCATTTCCAGCCTGCTGTTCCTGTGGCCAGAGAAAACTGGTGAAAGAAATGCAAGTGCAAGCAGGTAGAAGTCAGAACTGCACAGTAGGGGTGAGGAGATATGGGCAAGAACGATAAAGTCTGTCACAGCTTTTAGATGATGACGTTTGAGTCGATATTGGAAGGCTGAGAATAATGCCACCACATGAAGAGCTGGCAGAGGAAACTGCAAGCGGAAAGGTCAAGAGGTAAAAAAGAACTGATGTGTTTGAGACGGAAAGATAGGCCAGTGTTGCTATGGACTGAGAGTTGGAGTGGGAAGATCTAGATCAGGTGGGGCTTTAAAGAACAGAGAAACACGGTTTAGCAGTTGTTCCAAGAGCCAAGGGGACCAATTAAAATGTTTAAGCAAGGAAATGACATTAAAAAAAATCACTCTGGCTTCTGTGGGCTGGCTGAATGAATTAGAAAAGGGCAGGAGTGAATGAGGATAGTGGTAATGAGGATGGAAAAAATGAATGGGTTTGGTATTTGCACAAAAATATGTCTAGAAATAGAACCCAGGAGACATACTGTATTAAGAGGGTGAAAGAAATGGAGGACATAGGGGTGGCCTAGACTTTGGGCAGATGTTGGTGTCATTTCCTGAGAGAGTGAAGGCAGGGGAGGGAGTTTGGAAAAAGGCAGGTTTCTTTGTGATAGTAATTAAACATCCATCTGGAGGTGTTAGGTAGACATTTGGCAGATGATTCTAGAATTCCAGAAAGAACTTAATGTGATGTGAATTTAGGAGTCACTAACATAAAGTTGACCTTTATAATTATGGGGCTAGAGGAGCTTACCGAGGAAGAGGGTAGAGAGAGAAAGAGGAGAGGTTCTGGCACTGACACTGAAGCAACATTATCATTTAGTAGTCAGTTGGAGAAGGAGGAATCAGCAACTGAGGCAGAAAAAGAAGTGCCTGAGAAGTAGGGAAAAATATTGGGAGTGTGCTGTATTGAAAAACACATTTTGGAGGCAAGTGATGACTAAAAGAAAATTCTTAGTTAGCTTAACCAAAAAAAAAAAAAAGAAATTTATTGAATTGTGCAATTGAAAATATCTAAGATTATCTAGCTTCAGGAAT
The DNA here is from genome assembly GCA_028533065.1 of Trachops cirrhosus. NCBI lineage: Eukaryota > Metazoa > Chordata > Mammalia > Chiroptera > Phyllostomidae > Trachops > Trachops cirrhosus. Next base: position 48,936,699 of record CM052545.1, read on the forward strand.
GGCTAGATCTAAGTGCTCAAATGATGTCATGTATAATTTTTTGGTCCTGTTTTCCATTTTCCCCACTTTATTCTTAGGCAGGCTCTTTCTGCGTAGTCACACTATGTTCTTCTGACTTACAAATCCCAATGGTGAGAGTTTCTCTTTCCCACCCATCCCCCCATCCTTGACTCAATGATTATAATCAGGGAATATGAGAAACAGTAAAGGCATGGGTTTCTTTTTTAAATTTTTTTAACAACTGTATGAACTTGGACTAGTCAACTATTCTGTGATTCAGTTTTGTTGTCACTAAAATGTGTCTAAAAAATGCCTACCTCATAAAACTATTATTAGTTAATATTTCTAGTATTTAGAACAATGCTTTGCACATAGTAAACATTGCGTGCTATTATTGCTTGATTGTCCAAGGCTAGAGCAGCCATCTTGTCTGCCATGGTAGGACCAAAAGAGGAACAGAGGTACAAAATCAGAGTATTGTTACCAGGCAGGAGAGTGGATCTTAGTAAAAGGAATTCAATAGACACCCACTGCAGAAGCAGAAAGCAGAAGAACATTTCAAGACACAGGCCTAGCAAACTGGGTTATGTACTGTTGAAGGAGCAAATAAAAGGACAGAAAAGTGCCTGTTGGATCTGGAAACATATGGTCACTGGACACCAGAAGTCAGAATGAAGGAGCGGGAGGGCAAATGGGAGAAGCACAGAAGGGAAGCAAGGTGGTGAAGACATCTGTTAGGTTTTGCTCTGGAGTGGTCAAAGAAATGGAGCTGCCACTGTTAGGAAATGTGAGGGTTCAGAGAATTTTGGTTTTGCTCTGCTTATAGAGTATGTTTGTATTTGACGGTAATAGCCCAACAGAGATGGAGAAACTGATGACGCAAGCAGAGAAGGGATGAACGAGGAAGCTGAGTCTTTGAAGAAGCAAGAGGTGATGCTTTCCAGGTCTCAGGTGGGAGAAATTGCCTTCAATCAGATGGGACATTTGTTCTGGTGTGGTGACAAAAAAGGGGAGGAAGAGAGGGATGTGTGCAGTCAGGTTTGTGCTTTTGACTGGGGGAATTGGAGACAGTTTAATAAAAGAGGCCATCATCTGAGAATAAGTGAAGATTGCTGGGGGTTCGGTACTGGGAAGTTTGGGGAGAGAGAGAAGTTCTGACCTAACTTCTGCAGGGCTGGGGGTGGGGGAGTAGATTGTCATCTTGGGACATGACTTGTTCTGCTGGTGGGAGGATCGCCAAGACTGGAGGCACTTTTGATGTTTGGTCACCACTGTGGAGGGGTCCTGGCACATGCCAGAGGAGCTCATCCCCGGGGGTTATGTTACATAGGGCTGGGGTGGCCCCTGGGCAGAGCAGATGAGCAGGCTTTGCTCTCAGAATGGCTGAGATGGTCCAGAACAGTGGCCCAGTTGTTCAGCATAATTTATAAATAATGTACATGTGTGGCTGTATTGATAGTTAGGTTTTTTTGAAAAATATATTAAAAATAGTGTTATAAGATAAAAATGAAATAAAACATTAACATTTATTTGAATATATATTTACTGTATTAATGGCACTGTACATCTTTTTTGCTCTCACTAAAGAATTAATAATTATTACCATTAAAAATAGTATACTTAGTGAGGGTAAGCTGAATGAATATTGTGTTTGGAATTAAATGGAGGTTTTTGAGCCATGAAAGTAATTTTTTATGAGTCCAGTTTTTTAACCTTGAATAGGTCCAGGTTGGTACTGGAACCTATTTAACCTGGCTTTAGACAAACTTTACCTTGAAGCCATAATCAATTATTCCTGAAACTGCAGAGTAGGTTGGGGCAACCCAGAAGCCTGGCCAGTTGGGTGCGAGGGCTGTCTTCCAAGTTTGTGATTTAATTTGCCCCGTGCCTCTGCTATTGCACCATTTCCTCATTGCCACAGCCAGTGATTTCCTGAGCCCTAAGATCCCTGGTGTCCTTTGCAAGCCCCGTGCAGCATGCTGGGGCCGTCTGAGGTCAAAGACCTGCTTCACCACCTTTTACTGAGGCTTCAATTTCAAAGTTCGGGGGAAAACATCCTCAGGACCCCTTTCCTTTCCCCACATTTTTTAAAAGTAGGTAGTATCAAAACCTTGATCAAATAAAGCCAGGATGATGGGTGACTGCTTTATTTCTTTAGAATGTTCCAGACTGTGGAACTGATCACCTACATTCTGTCTCCATCTTCAATTAAAAGGATACCATTCAGGCACAGCTGTGAGTGAAGGACACCTTTGTTTATAAAATAAATGTGCTACATGAGTGCAGCCTTCAAGGGACACCCTGTCAAATGCAACACTTCCATGCCAGTCATACTATCATTGCCCAAAGCAATTATTTTATAAGTTCTAATTTTTGATTGTCCTTAGAATTTATCAAGACCGACTCAGTGAAGCCAGTGCTAGCATATTAAAAGTCAACTCTAATTTTTTAACTAAGCTTGATTTCATGTCATATTTAGAAAACTCAAATTTGAATGAATTTAGACTGTTTCTGAAAATGTTGATGATACTTTCAAGAACATATGACAAGTTCTAAGCATAGTTCCAAATGAGATAGCTAAGCATGCTTGTTTGGACATGCAATTTAAGAGTTAGGGAAAAGGGGCTTGAGATATTTTCGGGACCCAGTAAGTTACAAACGGGAGCCAGCCCTGACAGTCTGGCCGTCATCAGGTACTTAACAAGGGCTATGTTGTTATGGTGACAAAATAAGGTCGCATTTACTTCTGTTCCCTTTTTCCATCACTCCCAATTCTTAATGCCACTCCCCAGAGGCCTCTGTGTGCTTTTTGTTCTGCTGTTCACACTGCCTGCCCTCCACTGGTCACTGGCCACTGGAATTGCTTAGCTTCTCTGCCCTCCAGAGAGTCCAGAAGTGCCTGGAAGTTAATGCCCCCAGGTGGCCATAGGTGGGGAGCATGAAAGCCCAGCATTTTTTCCTCATCAGATTTAAGCAATACTCGGTGGGGCCTTGGCCTGAAACCACATCCTCCCTGCCCTGCTTCCCTCTTTCCCCTGGGGATTTTTCCCTAGGGGCATATTTTCAGTGAATCCCGTGTACTTGAACCCTCCCCCAGGTCCTTTGTCGTGCACACCGTCCTCCTGGAATAGACATTGACATTTTTATTTATAGCAGCAGTGAGGCTGTTATTGCTGCATGTAAATTCACTGCAGAGACCACGGGTCTGCTATAATTTTCTCTGTTTAGATTTTAAGATGTTTTTTAGAGTGTCTTTTTATTATGTCATATTCCATGATCATAGCCTGGGTGTTTTTCAAGTGCATATTTTATTGTCATCCCAATGAAGCCTCTTCCATCTGGGGCGCTCCCACCCCACAGCCCTCTGTCCCACTTCGCTTGGTATTCCTTAAACATTTGTGCTGCTCTTCTCTCTGCTCAGAGGCTCTTGGTCCAGACCTTTACTTTTCATTTTTGAGATTTCAGCTAAAAATGTAAGTTCCTCGGAGAGGTCTTCCCTAATCCTCATAATTAAGTAAATGACCCACCCCCAAAACTCCTCCATTACTTCATCTATACTGTTATTTTATTTTTATAAATGGGATAGTGCTTACCCCATTTATGAAATCACCTCTTGATTAGTGTGTGTGTGTTTGTGTGTTTGTTTGCCTGTATCCAGCCCCACCCCTTCCAACCACCACTAGGGGAAGTATGAGCTCTGTGAGAGACTGAACGATTGATTGTTTGCTTTTTCACCATTCTTTCCCTCCTGTGTAGAACAGCGGCAGGTAGGGAGAAGGCACTCAGAGAATATTGGCTAAGTAAGTGAAGGAATGAACTGATAGTGTAATGTGACATGGAAAGGCGGGGCAGGAAACACCTCCCCACAGCCTAAGGGCCCTGGGATAGAATGAGGAAACCAAAATGAAAGCACTCAGTATTATTTCAGAAAAATTTATTAAACATGTATCATTCTCAGCCTAATGCCCTTCACTGGCTTTCCTTACTCTTCAGGTAAAGTCCCAACCCCCTCATACAGCTTACAAGGCCCTCCAGGATGTGGCCCCTGCCCACTGTGGCTGCCTGCTGACCAGCCACTGCCGCTGCTCCCCATCCTCAGCTATTGTGGCCATCTACTAGCACCCAGCCGTGCCCTCGCCATTTGTGCTTGTTGGCTTCACACATGCACACACTCTTGCCCCTCCACTCTCCCCTCTCTTTCTGCCGCACTCCTTTTCCAGGCTTTCTTCAGGTCTCAGGGAGGAGTCTGTATTTCTCCAGACTAGCTTAAGCTCCCTTTCCACAATAGGCTCCTAATAACACCAGTGTTCCTTTGCAATCAGGACTTTAGTTTTCTTCCTTCTGGTGTTTTATTAAGTATAATCTGAAAACAGCCTGGATCAAGATGATTTGTGATTTTTATTAAAAAAAAATCCAGATCCTTGCCCTGGCTGGTGTGGCTCAGGTGGTTGGAGCATCATCCCATAACAGAAAAGTTGTGGGTTTGGTTGCCTGTCAGGGCACATACCTGGATTGTGGGTTCAATCCTTGGTCCAGACATCTATGATCCCTGGTCTGGGCATGTATGGGAGGCAACCTATCAATGTTTCTCTCTCTCCCTTCTCCTCTTCCTTCCTCTCTCTCTGCAAGCAATGAAAAAAAAGTTCTCAGGTGAGGATAAAAATAATTCATATCCTCAAACCCCACCTTTGGAAGAACTGTATTGGAATATCTTGAGGTGGAGAAGACAAGAAGAGCATTTGTAGCTAGCTCTCCTGGTGCTGCTTTGTCCCTGCAAGTTGGAGAACCTCTGTCCTAGTCAGTACCATTGTCTGTATATACCTTGGTCCCTGTGTATCACCAGGGCCTATTATCACAGGGCCTACAGTACCTGTAGAAGCCAATGAACACTGAAGAAATAAGTTCCTTGGTCATAGTACCTAAGTCATCAAGAAGATGAAACAGATCTTAGGTCTAAGATCAGGATACATGAAAAGAAGGTCAACGATACTAGTGGTGTTTGGTTAAGGAATCAGTGAAGACTCTTCAGTTCCAAGTGACAGAATTCAAATGGGCTAAAGCTAGAGAACAATTTGTTGGATGATGCAGCTAGAAATCCAGGGGTTTATTTGCCTTCAGGCATGAAGGGATTCAGAGTTTCAAAGGATGTTACCATTAGAACACAGTCATTCACCTCTCTCACTCCAGATCAAAGCTCTGTTTCGTGTTTGTGTCCTCTTGGTGGTAAAGTGATTACCAACAGCTTCAGGCTTACATAATTCAGTTCAGCGATCTTAGCAGCAGCAGCAGAACTCTTAAGTAGTAAGTTAGAAAAAACCCGACCTTGAGACCATCTGAACAATGTGGTCACATTGCTGCGTTAATGATGGGGGTGGACTGCTTGGCCACACCTGAAAACCCACTCCTTCAGTGGAGGAGAGCAGGAGGTGAAGTCAGATCTGCCTGATCCATATAGACTGAGGGGGTAGTGGGTTTTCAAAAGAAAATTGAGGAGGTATTAAATCTCTTATCAGAAAATCATTCAATCAACCATTTTTTAATTTTTTATTAATCTCCATGCTGTGTGTCAGGTTGTTTCATGCAGTAAACATACAGCAGGGAGCAAGACAAATAAAAGTCCTTAAGTCTGTGTCCTTATGGAGCCTAGTGTCTGTCCTGGAAGGCAGACAGTTCTATAATAATTAGAATGAAATTCGGTGATAGAGGGTTAACATGAGTATTATACAGAGTTTATTTAGGTTACAGAATTCAGGAAGTTGTCCTAGAATGAGTGGACTTTGAGCAGCCTTCTGAAGGTCGATTAGGAGTTAGCCAGCATTGCTCAGAAGACAGAAGAGTTCTAGGAAGAGAAACTATTCTGGAGAAGAGAGATCATAACACACCTGAGGGCTGGAAGTAAGTGCAGCACGGGGGAAAGAACGGTCCTCTCTGCCTCTGGGGTTGGACCTACCACCAGGCACTCCTCTGTGGTGCCAGCTTCTCCAGACAGCCCTGGCTTACAGGTCCTGGTGACACTGTCTCTGCCTTGGGTTCCTCCAGTCCTGTGAACCTGTGAATGGTCATAAATTCTGGCTGAGGTTAAATGTCTGGGTTGTTTCACCATCACTCTTTTGGCCTTTCAGATCTTCCATCTCTATGTAACCAATTCCCAGTGTCAAATGCTCTCAGTTTGAAATTCCTAAAGTGGCTTTTATTTTCCCCATTGGACTATGGTAGAACTTAAAGCATGAATGGTTACCTTGTTTCAGTGTTGACAAGAGAGCAAAAGCCTTATTAGAGTGGATTCAAGACAAGAAGAAGAATTCTGTCTACGGTTTGCCTAATTTTCCTCTTTGTTTTTTCAAAATCTCCTCATTAATGTGGTAGGTTCTTTATATATTGCTATTCTGACATTAATCTTTTGTTTATAACATAGGTTGCAAATATTCTTTCAAGATGTTGACTTTTCCTTCTTAAATCACATTTTTTTGATGTCCTGAATAAAAATATAAATAAACCTGTTATTTTATATAATCAAATCTAAAAAAATATTAGGAGCATACATTTACTGTTTACTTTCTTCCTCACTCCCTTCCTTCCTTCCTTTCTCTTCCTTTTAAAGTTTAATTTTTTATGTATATCTAAAATGTTTTATGTTATGCTGGGTGAGATATAGAGCTAAGCAAGCTTCCCCCTCCATAGAGTTAGGTTTATTACTCTATGCCTACAGTTAGGCATATTACTCCATAGAGTTAGACTTATTACTCTATTCTTGTTGTGCTATCACATGTTTGAATCCTATTTCTTTATCCAAGTTCCCTGAGGTTTGCATTATAATGTACTTTTATGTCCTTGACATTTATTGAAGGTCAATAGAAAATATTTTATTAAATGGTTTCAATATCTTTTGGAAAGCTAGCTGAAGATACTACACATTAATCATGTTAGTATGCACCAAGACACTCAGGGAATAGGTGTTTTCTTGAATTTAATTAAAAATGTTTACTTATCTAATTATATTTTGTGCATATAGACCAGAAATGAAATTTTTTCCCCTCAGGATATAAAAACCATGTAGCATACTAGACCATTTAACCAAAAAAATGAACATATTTTGTTCCATATTATCTGACATATAAATATTTAAGCCTTTCCTTTTTATAGCCCCCAAAACATTCTGCTTTCTGTTTCTTTGAGAAAGACTTGGTTCAGGTTACTCTTAGTTTCTAATATCTGCAAACTTCCTTCAAATGAAATAAATTTGAGAGATGCAAATAATAACAGTAACTGAGTTCTTTGAGATACCAGTTTCAACATAAAGCTTGATATGAAAGCTGAGAATGAGACCACTTTTACAAATATATAAATGAGTAAAAGTTTGTTTCAGCCTGTCTTTTACTTAAAAAAATAATTCAATGCTAAGAAGCTCCTATGGGAATAACCCATGAGTTCATTATCATTCAAGTCAAATTAAACTTTAAACATCTAAAATGCATTAATTCATTCAATCAACAAATCAATCAACACATTTTATGCTAAAAAATATGTTAGATGTTAGAAGTTCAAGAGTGAACAAGATATACCTGATCCCCTGGGATGGGAGTAAAGGACAGAAAACTGTACTTGAACCATGATTAAAATAAAATTAAAAAAAAGATATACCTGTTCCCTGCTTCCGAATAATTCCCAGCCTGGTGGGATTATCAGCGTGATGTGAGTAATTAGTGGTTGGTATTTAACACACATGAGAAGCACATGTTTTGGTAGGTCAGGGAATACATCTCAGAAGAAGTTCGCCTAGAAACCCAAAGGACACAGGAATAACGGGTGGTATATGTACGTTCCAAGACAAAGAAATGGTTTATACAAAGGCTCCATAAGAAGCTTGTAAGACATTAAGAGAATGTCAAGAAGTAAGTATGGCTTAAAGTCGAAAGAAGTGAGTGTGGCTTGATGAGAGAATATAATGACCATGAATCCTATAAATCAAATTAAAGTATGTCCTAATGAGATAAGTAAGAAGCTGGAAAAATTCCTGGGCAGGTAGAATAGGGAAACTGAGACAAGAAAATTAAACGAGGCCAAACAATTTGAAGAACTTACAGCCAGCTAGTGAATCACAAGACCTTATCTTCCCTAACCAAGGACACTTGAGAGCAAATGGTTTATTCCTCTCCCTCCTAACAGAGAACACATAGCTTAAATCACCGTGGTCTGAGAAATAGAGAATAGAGACCCAATTAATGCCATCTGTGATAGCTAAACCCAAGAATGGATAAAATCAGGCGAACAAATAACAAAAATCCAATTAGAGCCAGACAAACGCAAGACAGAAGTAAAACAGTAATAGCAGACCAAAGAATAATCCCCAATCCCCCTCCTACCCCTCACAAATGCTTACTTTGATGGATCAGCATATTAAAAACACCTGTAAAGCTGACAAATATTCTGCTAAAACCTTCCCTTAAGATTCTCACCTGCAGAAGAAAGATAAAAAGTCCTAAGGACAAAGATCCAGCGTGAGCTGAGCATGCCCATGCTCCTTCCCGGGCATGAAATTTTTACTTCTTCCTACACTCTAAGAATCCCCAGGAGACTTGTGGCCAGGGGAACAGTGGGCAGCAACAGCTCATCCAAGGCTTAACCCCTGATCCTGTCTCCAGGGCCCCCCTTTTTCTCTGATTTACTGGTAATCTAACAGCAGCTCTGCCTTGGCTCACTTCTTTCCTATAACATTTCTAGGGAGCCAAAGCAGAGTACTGCCTATGCCCTCTCCTGTTTCTTCTTCTACCCTGTCCTTCCTCGTTTCATCATCCCCAGCTGTAACAAATTTATCTTCAAAATCACCTGGACTCGTGTTGTGAATTTTTTTCTGTATGAAGTCAAGCACCACACACTACAGCACAGGTGGCAAACACAAGGCCTGTGGGCCAAATCTGGCCCTCCACCTTGTTTTATTCCGTCCTTGCCCTGGCACCTTGTTTCTACCCAGTGGCAGCACTGAGCTCTTGCTTAACTGTTAAGGAGTAGTTACATTTATACAGTCCTAAAATTATTTCAGACCTTTGAAGGCAACTGCAAGGCTGAGATGGTCCCTGGTGAAAATGAGTTCGACACCTCTGTACTCAGGCTGGCCTGAGGCAGACCCGCTCCAGGCCCCGTCCCTGTCTGGTAACATTGAGGGCACAGGGGACAATGAAGGGTTATAACCACAGGGGAAGGCACAATCAGATTTGCTTGTGGTAGCCTCAGTTAGACTTGGCTGAGGAATGAGTTACAGAGGGAATACAAGAGGGAGACAGGATTGAGCAGTTAGGAGGCCTTTATTAGTTTTCAGCATGGCCAAATGAAGGGAAGTGGACAATGTCAGGAGAGCTTAAAGGAGAATCAATAGGACTCGGTGACACATTGGTGATGTAGCAGAGGGAAGAATTCAGGATGACTTTGGGTTCCAGTGTTTTGACAATGAGTGAATAATGGTGCAGTTTATTGACATGGTAACTCCAAGAAGAACAGATTCAACAGAGAAGGGGATGAATTCAGTTTTGGGCAGGTTAAATCCAAGTGTGATGGGACATCCAAGTGGAGCTGTCCTGTAAAGATTATGGTGCTTGGATCTAGAACTCAAGGATCAGGGTAGTGTTGACTCTGAGAAAGAAAATATCTACCATGAAGGGCTTGTGGTGGCTAATTGGAAAAAAAATTAAAAAGCCTAAGCAGCCATTTTTAAACAACAGCCACTCAAGCAAGCCCTGGTTTGTGGAGAAGCCTGAACTAAATTGCGCACCTGCCTTGTGTTTCTGCCATCTGAACCAAATCTTATAAATGAGTTCCTGGAATTGTATTTTAATTAACAGGACCAAGACTTCCCCCATTGGATGGGAGCGGAGCAGCTGTGTCTTCATCAGCATCTTCACCAACCAATCAAAATGACCCCATTCTGAACAACTAGGATAGTGCTTTTTGGACTAATCAAACCGTGAGGACTTGGAATCCTTCTTTGTATGAGGATAGACCAATCAGGGACCAGAGTGGGGACTTCTCTTTCTGTAAGTCAGCTCTGTTTCTGCTCAGGGAGCGCACTTTTCCTTTCCACTGAAGACTGTTTCCCCTGTTGGAGCTGAAACACCAAAGATGTCTCCTGGGACAGAGCAGAGCAGAGCTGTCTTGTGTAAGCCGGTAGAGCTGAGCTCTCTAGCTGGAGAAGGTACTCACCCTGAGGGCCGCCTTGTAGCTGTGTCATCCCACATCTGTGCTCTTCCACAGCCATGCTGTATCACAATCAAGATTTTTAGACTGAAAAAATTCACCTCAGTTACCACACCCCAAATTGGGGATTCCTGTTGGCATTGAATTGGCACCACCAACCGTTAGCTGAGAGTGAAGATTTAGGAACCGTCGATGTATGAATGGAGAATGGCATCATGGAAATAACTGAGATAATTTGTCATTGCACAAATGATATGTCAACAATGGCGGACAAGAACTGCTGCGCAAGTGGAAATTAGCCTTGCCCCTATTTGATTGGTTCTGAGGAACAGGTAGGCTAGTAATATTCCCACCAGATCAATTTGGCTGTCAATTTTTAAGACAAAATTGCAATCTTTTAAATCCATGGAACATGTGCAAAAATGTAAATTTAATATATTATTGAGGAACGAGAATTTTTAAAAAATCTGTTTTGTCCAGTGATGCTCCCCAAACCTTAGAAGACTGCCTGGCATATAACAGGCCCTTAATAAATATTTGATGACTAAATGAATGAATTACTAATTCTATACAAAGAAATACAGTATTAATCTATCAGTACAGTGTGGTCTCCAGGCTTTTAATGTTATTAAATTCCAGTGAAAGGACTCATTGAGTGTTTCTTTTTTCAGTTTAAAAATATCTAAAATTCATATCTAAAGTATGAATTTTATTTTACTGTTATTTATTTTTTAAATAACATTTTATTGAAGTATAGCTATGTGGAAAAGGGCACACATCGTAAGTGTAAAACTTAAAAAGTGAATTTTAAATAAAACATTTCACCACCCAAACCCCAGAACCGGAAACTGCAGAGCCAATTCTTATACCAGGTCTTGCACTAGTGCCTAACATCCCTTCTAATTCTGAGATTCTGAGGCTGAGTGAAAGGGCAAAACAGATTACATTGTGTTCCCACAAACTCATCCCGACTTTACACTCTTTATTTTCCCACGTGGCCAGTCCTGCAGAGTCTATCCCTTGTAATTTCTGCTTCCACCTTTCTGTCCTCAGGTTAGATTTGGAGAAAATGGTTCCTTCTCATATAGACCTTAGATTATGACTTTTGCATAAGATATTCCAGTTAGAGTGTTTTTTTCCCCCAACCTGTCATAGCTTCCTGCCCTTTGTTTGAAAAGAATGAAACACCGCGGACTTTACTTTTTGACCTTTGGGCATTCACAAGGGACAGAGGAGCCCTGCAGTAAGAAGGCCTGTGAGAACGCAGGCCCAAACTGCTGTCACCGTTGGAGCCTCTAAAAGGGCAAGCCTGTTGCTAAGGAAACCGCTGCTCAGGGAGAGCTAAACGCACAGTGAATGTGATCGTGAGGAAAGAAAGGCACTAACAAGTCAGATGCTTGGGGGAGGGGTATATGAAGCAGCCTGAGAACTTCTAAACCTTTATGGCTGGGAACACATCAAAGACTGGGGTGCGGGGCAGGGGAGGAGGGGTTCCAGCGCCGATCCTGTAAAATCACTAGCTGCTAGTTAAAGGGTTCACAGTTCAATATACAGGTCATGTGTCATAGAAGTGTGCACCTGAAACCTATGTGACCCTACTGACCAGTGTCACCCTGATAAATTTAATTTAAAAAATAAATAAAAATAAAGAGATTTTAGACTCTCCTGTGAATTTACTTTTGCTCAGCACACAAGCAGGAAGACAAGTGGCTGTTGATTTTTCATTAATCTTCAAGAAGTTCACAGCAGTTTTTAGTTACCTTTATGTGTAATATGGAGTATCATTAGAAGAGATTTATAATGCTCAAAAACATCTTTTGATTTATTTTGATGTCAATGCTTAATATTAATGGGGTAAAATACTATAGATGTAGTCATTTTGGAAATTTTGTGATTTTTAAAAATTGCATAATGTTCCACCTTTCCTAAAAGAAAAATAGTTATGTCCTCCTTAGAGAATGATTTTGACACTTATTTTCTGTTACTCATTTCAAAACAATGAGTCTTGAGTTATTTAAATGACTAAATCAGGTAAATTGTGAAATATTGGAAAGGTTATTTTTAACTTTTTAATAAAAAAGTAAGGAATATAACTGCAAAGTCATTTCCTATTATTATAAAATGTCTCCTTTTTACACCCGTGAGAAATTGAATGTTTTATATACAATGAGTTGGCACAGTATCTAACACAGACAATCTTTGGTCTTTCCATTGCTCTGGCATGCAGAAAAGATCTGCTTGCATCAATAAATGTTTTCTTCCCTTCCATCCTCTCATGTCCCGGAATAAAGTAACTCATTGGTTTAGAGCTAGCTATCTAGATTGCTACATTATTGAAGGGAGATTGTTGCTTAGAGATTATGGAAGCCAAGCTTTTCATTTAAAATGTGATCATATCTAAATGTTACTTTTTTCTTGTTTCTGGGGTCATTTCCAAATACATTTATGAATAGATGTTCATAAAATTGCAAGCTTAAATTCATATGGATACTATCAACACACCTAAAATTTTGGCTTTGAAAATATCCAATTCAACATCAGTAAGTTTCACAAAGATATACATTTCAAGGTACATTTGACCAAAATAAAAAGGTGCAATAGAGCCATTGGAATAAAGATAATGCTTTGTAAATAACAAAAAGTTAACTTGAGCTGTACAGAATTAAATGAGAAGGCAGCAGAAAGGTCAGGAATCATTCATGTGCCTTGTGCCCACCCTCGTACATATGTGTAGATCCACTAGGCAGAGAGTGTGTGTGTGCAGGTCGGTGCAGGTGTGGCAAAGAGAGAGAAAGAGAAATCATAGATATAATCCTAGTTTTGTTGGAACCCGGAATCCAAGTTTACTTGGAAGGAAGCCAGTTCATCATTAATAAGTATTTTAGTTCAGCAGAGTTTGCTTCGAGATATACAAGTTGTCAATTGAAGGTTGTTGTCACCAATTCAACACCAACAGGAGTCCCCCACCTTGGGGTGCAGTGAGGCAAGAGACTTTCTTCAGTGAAAACAGCCTAATTGTGAAACAGCTTGGCTGTGGAACATTACAGTTATGAGATAGCTTCACTATGGAACAGCATGGCCATAGAACAGCATAGCTGTGAGGAAGCTGGGTTGAGACAGCTTGGGTGAGGAAGGTTGGGGGTTACAGCTCAATGCTGGTATTGCAGCTCCAGCTGGGGAACCAATCTTAGAAGGAAACTGTAAGCATGCTCCCTGGAGTCAGAGATAAAACTGGCTTATATAGAGAAGAGTGCTTGCTGCCCCCACCCAACCCCTTCCCTGACTGGTCCATTTCTATGCAAATGAGCACTCCAAATCCTCACAGTGTGATTTGTCCAAATATCACTGTCCTAATTGGTGAGAATGGAATTGCTCTACCTGGCAGTGAAAATGCAAATGAGGGTATAACTGTTCAGCCTTGATTGGCCAAAGTAGGTCTTCATCCCACTGGTTGATTTATAAGCCTAGGAGCTCCTTTATAAGGGTTTGCTCAGATGGCAGAAATAGAATCTAGGAGGCAGGAAGCTCAATGCAGTTTTTCCTTAGAATGTGTCATGTGGGAGGGTTTCTGCAAACAATGGCTGCTGGCTTCTGGTTATGAATTTGAGCCCAATTAACCACTCAGGGTCTTTTTTTGGCAGGTTTATTCTTCTTGGAGTCAACAAAGTAAGCCTCTAGTGTGCACTTTGAAGAACTTCACATAAAAGTCCCTAAACCCTTATCGTTAGATTGTTCTTAATTTTAATGACTCTGGTTATATTTTGTTTGCTTTTTTCTTTTGTTGATTAAGTTCCAGTTAAAGGTGAGATCACGTGGTATTTGTCCCTCACCACCTGGCTTATTTCACTTAGCATAATGCTTTCCAGTTCCATCCATGCTGTCGCAAAGGGTAGGAACTCCTTCTCTCTTTCTGCTGCATAGAATTCCATTGTGTACATGTACCATAGTTTTTTGATCCATTCATTTACTGATGGGCACCTAGGTTGCTTCCAGCACTTAGCTATTGTAAATTGTGCTGCTATGAACATTGGGGTGCATAGGTTCTTTTGGATTGGTGTTTCAGGGCTCTTAGGGTATAATCCCAGCAGTGGAATTGCTGGGTCAAAATGCAGTTCCACTTTTAGTTTTCTGAGGAAACTGCATACTGTTTTCCACAGTGGCTGCACCAGTCTGCAATCTCACCAGCAGTGCACTAGGGTTCCCTTTTCTCCACATCCTCTCCAACATGTGTTTGTTGATTTGTTTATGATGGACATTCTGATGGGTGTGAGGTGGTATCTCATTGTGGTTTTAATTTGCATCTCTCTGCTGGCTAGTGATGCTGAGCATCTTTTCATGTGTCTCTGGGCCCTCTGTATGTCCTCCTTGGAGAAGTGTCTGTTCAAGTCTTTTGCTCATTTTTTAATTGTTTTTTTGTCTTCCTGTGGAGTCATGTGAGTTCCTTATATATTTTGGAGATCAAGCCCTTATCCTAGGTGTCATTGGCAAATATGTTTTTCTGTATGGTTGGCTCTCTTTTCATTTTAATGCTGTTTTCTTTAGCCATGCAGAAGCTTTTTAATTTGCTGAGGTCTCATTTGTTTATTCTTTCCTTTATGTCCTTTGCCTTAGAGGACATATCAGTGAAGATGTGGCTGCATGGAATGTCTGAGATTTTCCTGCCAATGTTTTCCTCTAGGACTTTTATGGTGTCACAACTTATATTTAAGTCTTTTATCCACCTGGAATTTATTTTTGTGTATGGTGTAAGCTGGTGATCAAGTTTCATTTTTTTGCATGTAGCTGTCCAGATCTCCCAAAACCATTTGTTGAAGAGGTTAGTTTTGCTCCATTTTATGCTTCTTCCCCCTTTGTCAAATATTAATTGACTGTAGACTTGGGTTTATTTCTGGGCTCTCTGTTCTGTCCTAAACCCTTATCCACACCTACCTTGACTAGACTTTATTGTTCAAAAGGTCAGTGTTTGACTTCATTACATAGACAAAGAATAATTTTATGGCAAAAAACATTTATTTTCTTTTAAACTGATGCTAAATTTCTAAGTCAATATTTTCTTGAAGATATTTATGCCTGGTCTTATGCCAGTACTAGGATGTTTTGATTACGATGGCCATGTAGTATTTTTTTTCTTGATTTTTAAAAATATATTTTATTGATTATGCTATTACAGTTGTCCTATTATCCCCCCTTCATTCCCCTCCACCCTGAACACCCTCTCCCACCCACATTACCCCCTTTAGTTCATGTCCATGTGTCATAAGTTCTTTAGCTTCTACATTTCCCCTACTATTCTTGCCCTCCCCCTGTCTATTTTCTACCTACCATCCATGCTATTTATTCTTCATATATTCCCCCTCTCTCTTCCTCCCACTCCCCTGTTGCTAACCCTCCATGTGATCTCCATTTCTGTGGTTCTGTTCCTGTTGTAGTTGTTTGCTTAGTTTCTTCTTGTTTTTGTTTCAGGTGTGGTTGTTAATAATTGTGAGTTTGC